>CM076574.1:517315067-518544757 GCA_034641835.2 Pinus albicaulis | reverse complement strand
CATAGTGTGTTGGAAGGTTTTGAGATTTTCGGCATTTCTCGTACTGCTTCCTTTTTTCTTATCCTGACAAGATTTTCAAAGTTTATGTGACCCATTCGTTTGTGCCATAACCATCTTTCATCTTCTTTAGCTAGTAGACATGCTTTAGTTGCTTCATCTAGAACATATATGTTGTTTGGAGCTCGACTTGCTGTAGCCACAATTTTACCATACCTGCCTTTCCTGATTTCACATTTTGTGGAGTTGAATAGCATTGTGTGTCCTTGATCACACATTTGTCCAACACTAAGTAGATTGTGATTCATGTTTTCGACCAATAGAACATTCTTGGCTATAACATATTTTCTTCTGAGAGTGACGGTACCTGATCCTATAACATTTGAAGATCCATCATTTCCAAAGGATATGGTTCCATCCTTCTTCTCTTTCAGAGATATAAATTTCCTTCTATCTCTAGTCATATGCGTTGAGCAACCGCTGTCAACATACCACACATCTTTCTTTTTTTGAGCCTTGAGAGTGAGAGCACAATTATCAGTCTTCTTCTTCTTCCATGTTCGTTCATTCTGTGGCTTCAAAGATTCTTCTGGAGGATTTTCAAGTCTGCAGTCTCTGGCTATGTGTCCAAAGTTCTGACATTTGTAACATTCCATATTATTTCTTAAATGTTAAAATCTATTGATGTTTCGTTGAGCCCTGGGAGGTTCATATTTGAAGAATCTCTTGGAATTGTATTGGTTCCTAGGGTACGTGTGACATTCTACAGCTTTATGACCAAATTTTCCACATGAATAACAATAGCCATGAAAAATATGTTGGTACCTGGATGAAAATCTTCGTCGAGGAATCATATTCCAAGGATGTGCTTGCGAATATTGTCCAATGAAGTCTACATGTATGTCAGATCTCATAGGTTCATTGTATTTTTTTGTAGAAGGTCCTGCTTCTTCTTCTTTGTAACCGAGGCCAGTTCTGTCATTGTAAGATCGTTGATTGTTGATGAGTTCTTCCAATGCCCTTGAGCTGTTGGCATAGTTTTGGACAGTTTTTCCTTTCTTCACTTCCTTACGCAGCGAGACTACTTCGGCTTCTAATGCTTCCCTTTCTTGGTTGCTTTCTTCCAACTTCTTTTGAAGTGACTCTTCAATACATTTTTGTTCTTCAACCTCAATTTTGAGACCTTGAACTTGTTCTTCAAGAGTATTGGAACGGATCTTCTCAGCATTGAGCTCTTTTATAAGCTTGATTGCCTCCTCATAAAATTCTTCTATGTTCAACCCTTCTTCTTCATTGTTTGATACTTCTTGTTTATTGTGCTTGGCCATAAACAATACTTTCTCATTGGCTTCTTCTTTGTTGTCACTTTCTTCATCGGATGATGAGCTATCTTCTTTAGAGAGAAAGTTCCTTTTGGATCCTTTCTTTTTGCCTTGCTTGTTGAATTTCTTAAAGCCTTTCTTTCCTTTTGAGTTGCCATCACTTTTGTTTGGACATTTTGCTATGAAATGCCCAACCTCACCACAACCGAAACATATCAATGGAAGTTTACCTTCGAATTTTCCCTTACCAAGTTTTAGTTTTCTCGTAAAGTAAGCATATTCTTCATCTGAAAGACCTTCTCCATCATCTCCCTTTTCTTCACACTTGCAGGTGCATGTCATTTCAATTGAAGGTTGTTTGTCCTTATTGGTTTGCTTAGATGCAATGAACACAGTTTCTAGATTTGAAGTACCCTTTTCTTCATCAATTCTCATTTCATATGCTATGAGAACTCCATGTAATTCTTCCTTGCTGAGTTTGTCCAGATTTGCACTGTATTCCAAGACTGATACCTTTGGGTTGAATCTCCCTGGTAATGTTCTAATAATATTCCGTATAATAGTCTTCTCATCAACTGCCTCTCCCAATCCTTCCAGATTATTGGTTATTTCATCAACATATTGGAAGTATGCAACAATGTTGCAATCTTCTTTTATTCTGAGTTTCTCAAATTTTTCTCTATAGATTTGAAGCTTTTCTTCTTTGACATTTGAGTCACCTGCATATATATTCTCAAGCTTGTCCCATACATTTTTGGCAGTTTTACAACCCAACACCTTATGATAAGTAGATTCAGTAAGTCCACTGATAATAATATTCTTTGCTTTTGCATCATTTACCAAATTCTTCTTACCTTGTTCATCCATGGTTGATGTAAATCCATTTTGAACAGTGTCCCATACTTCGTAACCTTGCGCCAAGAGATAGACCTCCATTCTTCCTTTCCAGAGTGCATAATTATTTTCATTGAATATAGGTACACCATTCTTGGTATGCTCCATGACCTCCTTCCAGCTGTTAAACTGCTATTGAAGGAACCAAGCTTTGATACCAATTGTTGGAAATACTGAGAGGGGGGGTGAATCAGTATTCCTTTCAATTAGAGCATTAGTTAATCTTCAATTATTATCAGTGTTTGTACAATGATAGCAGCAAACAAGAGGAACACAAATGCACACAGTTTTTAAGGTGGAAACCCACTTTGGGACAAAAACCACCTAATGCTTTTCTAATAATTCTTTAATATTCAACTCCAATTGAAAATAAAGCTCCAACTTCCTAGAATCTAGAAAAGCATTCTTCTCCAGCTCCCACTGGATGGATGCTCCAACGCCTGAGATTCTTCAGTAGTCAACTGAACGGATGCCCCAACACCCAATGAGCTACAACTCACCCTAGCACCACCCTACCGCCCTATAGAAGAATAAAAGAAGAATGGACTCCCGTACCAGGGAAAATGGTCCACTTTACAATGATATAGAATGATGTAGAAGAAGAAGATATACTAGACCATAACCCAAACTTTGACACAACCACCTAATGATGATCCTAGACCTCCCAACATTGCCTCTTCAACCCTTGGCAGATAGACACTAGTACAATTTTTACAATAATGTATTCACAATGACTTAGTACAATGATACCTTTACAGTGATTGTATGTAGTGCTGCCCACGTGAAGACTTCATAGGATGAACTTCTTGCTGCTGTTATGCACCTTGGTTGCTGCTCCTTTCATGCTACCTTCTGTTGCACCTTGCTTTGCTTTGCTTCCATAGAAATTCTAGTCCTTTTCAACCCTTGACAAAACGAATCTAGCTTTTTCTTGCCTTCTAGGAGCTCGATATTGAATCTAGTATCTCTATTATTTAAGATCTTAAATATTTGATTTTTTGGTCTTGTAATAGTCCTCTAAGTCATATTTACAATTCCATAGTGACCCAATTTGGATTCTTCAAGAGAGAGTTATACCCAATCTCTCACAATGCCCTAATTATGGATTGTTTCAGCAAAGAAAAATTATACAGCATGCCACGCGTCATTTTTATTCATTCATCACTAAAATTGATAGAGAGAAAACTACATTTTGTGCACTATCTGTCAATTTATATGGAATTCCAATCCGATATCAAGAGAGCGAGTTATGATGATTTTACCAAGGTCACTTATTTGAGGTTAATTTTAGGAGCCTGGAAAACCCCTGATTTCCACAGATCATATCTCCAAAAATATTGTGCACCATGATCTGAAATTTTTACAGTAGCTTCCTCCAGATTTTTTCTTCACCTCATAAAAATTTCAGCTTTTGAACCTTCGTAGAAAAAAATTTAGAGTGAAAATTCCACGATGACCTGTTTCAAATGGAGAAATCCCTTACATAAGGAGGAAATGAGGATCACAATTTATATAAATGCTTAGGTTGAGAGGGGCTTCAACAAGTGAACGTGGGAAGGATTTCAGGAGCTTAAAAAATATTAATTATGACCTTTCAATGACCCATGCACCAACCCCATGGGGTTTTAGCCAACTAACTGGGGGTACAAACTTCAAACATGAATATCTCTCAAAACGTGAAGAATTACATGGTGTGCCATATATAAATGAAAGCATCTCGACAAGTAGAAACCATAAAAATCATTATTGACCTACAATATATTAATTTGGTAGGTCAAAATTCCCATGCAATATTGCATTAGCCCCCGATGCTACTTGGGTTGACATCATTGACAACCGCTGATCAACAAAGACATCATATGAAGTTCAAGCCAAAGATATTGATCCTATAGACTAGATAGAATTTCAAAAGAAAGCTGGTGAAATTTTGTATTCTACCATGACAAACAAATTCGTGAGTGTATAGAAGCTACAAAATACTCTAGAGAGCATGAGAGCTCATCTAAAGCTAGAAAAATCATCCTCACAGGCTAAATATAACATAAGTAAATCACTAGAAGATTTGGTTATTTAAGTATGATATGATCGCAAAAATTTCAAACTTGTAGAATAACTCATAAAGAGAAATGATGTAGACATTGATGCATTAAAGAAGCAACTCAAATTGCATCCTACTGAACATCCATAGCCCAAATAAGTATTATAGGATGCAAGAAAAAAATATGAGATGATGAACTTCATTCTTCAGTTAACTGCCCAATTAAAAGAAATGGAAAATGAGATGGATGAGTTAGGACAGGAGAAAAAGGCCAGCCTAGAAGTAGTCTTTGTCATTCTTATTCCTACAATCACTACAGTTGTTCCTTACTTAGTAGAATAATTGGGTTCATCAGTTCTAGTAGCTAAAACACTTCCTATTACATCAGAAACTACTTCAGCAATAGAGTCATCTACTACAACAACACAACCTAGCGATGAAGCAGGAAAACTAGTTAAAGAAATGCAATAAAAGTCCATCCATACTAATGAAATAAATAGACTTAAAGAAGAGTTAAAATGTTTATAGGATGAGAAGAAAATAGTACAAATCATGCACAAGAATGAATTACATAAGACAAATAGGTTAAATGAGAAATTGTAGAAGTTAGAGAAAGAGTTAACATTGAAAGAACCACTTGCACAAGCTAAGCACCAACTGTGGGCCAATATCATTGAATCTGTCAATGATATTTGGCCATCCATTAAAGTTATTTATGACCAAAAGGATCTATTCAAAGAAGCAAGTAAATCCATTCAGAAAATCAAGGAAGAACTTGGTAAGAAGCCATAAGAAGCTAATGAAATCATTAAGTTTCTTAATTCCAAGAATAAGAAAGAATTAGAGGAAATTTTAATTAGTGATAGGATAGAAACAATTCTTAAAGTCAGGAAGGTAATTTCTAAAAGCAACTTCATGGTACAACTAGAAGAAAAATGTCAAAACATGGAGCTTTCCATAACGATATTCATGCTGAAAATTGATATTATGAGGTAGAAAGGCCTTCCAACTCCTCTAGTTACCAATGACAAGTTGATGAAACAAGAAGATTATGATAAGAAAATCAGAGAAGTGGCAAAAGAGCAAGCTAACAATTCATCCATGCAAGGAATTCGAACAGGAAAGGTACTCCAAAATATTTTTTAGAACCTTTGTTACCTACAACATGAGGTAAAACATTTAATCATTAACAAGCCCTCTTGTTTCAAATTATCTGAGAAGTTGATGAGATATTGGACAGAATGGTAAATATTGAGTTACGGATGCGAGGAAAGATTGGGAAAAATTGGTGATTTACTATAAAAGTGAAAAGCGTAAAACGAGTTGTCAAAGTGAAGATAAGTAGGCATTTTATGAATTAAGAACAATAGTCAAAGGTTGAAATGAAAACATAGATGGTTTAAAGAGTATTAGAGCGATTAAAGTGTATGGATGAAAGATAAAGTTTAAAAGTCAAAGCAGAAATGACAAGAAGAGTTAAAGTAGCCAACATAGTACCTTAACTGACCTAAAAGATAGCCTGCCGGTAAGTAAATATTAGACACAAATTAGCAAAAATATCATTAGGAAATAGAATCCAATAAAAGAAGAGACAATTGGCATTAGATAGATAGTTTTCTCTTATCTTCTTGCATGAAAATGATATTTATTTTTCCTTGAATAATTCTTAAGGCAGGTTAAAGAAATTTTGTAATACTTTTTTTGTATAAATACTTCAACGATTCAGTATTGTTTGTGGATTGTGGATTGCTAAAAATTTTTGTAGATGTAGTGATTTAAACAGGAAGGATTCTTTGTACCATTTTCAATTCGTGATTTAGATTGAAAATAAACTCATTATATTATAGGATTCATGTGTTGGGCCACTTTGGTGAAGTACTCAATTGTTCTTTCTTATTATATAAAGTTTTAACATACTTGCATGTTTTTATAAATCTAAATGTATAACAATAATATTATTTCAGATCATGTTTAAAAAGACTGCATGTGTTAATTTTGTTGTTTCATTTTCATGTTTTCTACGATTACAAGATTAGGGGAATTCTTAATTTCTCCCTAGATTCGATTGACCTCTATCATTTCCCTCATTATCCGGATAAAGGAATCCTTAAATTGCTCTCCTATCCTGATTGAAACCATTTCATCATCCAACTTAAAGATCTGAATTGACTTAGATACCTTGCCTTGTGAACACTTCCCTTTAGAACTTTGATTCTTCTTTATTTCTTGATACATTGAATCCATTAGCCCAATGGAATTTATACCTACATCTATGAATCTGAACTAGTGATTCCACCACCGAACCAAAACCAAAATAAAATCCAAATCAATCCCACATTACTAGCCTAAAATCAACTAAGATCAATGAAGTCAAATAAAAAAGAGAGAGCCCTCTCTGAGCATTAGGAAGGCTAGATCCTAAACATTAAAAGTAGGTTTGTGGTTAGCTATAATATTATTTAAACCAAAAATACTAACAACCATGATAATTATTGGAGTGATAATAGGTTGGACAAAGTTCACCCGTGTGCATCATGTAGACTCCATAAAAACAAGGTGAGAACCTTGGGTGCGCCCACAAGAAGGCGAGGTTCCCAAGTGGCCATAGGCGTATTACGTGCATGCGTCAATGAGAATATAGTGAGTTGATATGTCAGGTGACAAGACAGGCTGATGTGCATACTTGGCCGAGTCGGGTAGAGGATGTTGATAATATGCGCACAATGGGCATGGGTAGTGAAATATGTGCGATGAACATGTTTGGGCTACATTAGAGACAATAAAAAAGGACATGTCAAACCATCAAGAGCGAGTTTGTTGAAGCATGTGGCAGGTGGGCATGTGATCGATGGTTTCATGTTCACCTAGGTACTCGAAGGGGAGTTTTGTGTCAAACATGAGGCATTTAAAATTAAACATTCGTTAACACCTGGTGCTCAAAATTTTTAAACAATGTTGAAGCTTTGCCTGTAAATAAGTTTCAAGATATTTTCTTTTGCAAGGGTCTCCATCCACATGATTCTAGTAATTATTGTTATTTTTATTTCTTAGAGTGGGATGGAGAGCTAATTAAGATATGAATATTAATTTTATTGATTTCCACATTAGTATTGGAATTATTGAAACTATATCTTTAGAATTTTATTAAATTCATGAAATTAATCATAATTTTACCAATTAATCATATATTCAAAAGAATGTAAAATTAAGCATTTAGGAACACATGGCATTGATTTTTTTCTCCTTTTCTTTTGAAAGGAAGGCATGTAAACTTAAAAATTCGTTAATACCACGTGTTTAGAGTTTTTAAATATTTTGTAGAGCTTCACATGAAAAGTACTGTGCAGAGCCTCCCGTACATTGTGCACATTTTTAAATGTAAATAAGTGTTGGTAACCTTGCTTCTAGGTTTTTCCTACATAGTGAAAGCTTCACACACACAAAGCTCTACACAAGTCTAGTAGATATTTTTAAATTTTATTTGCTAGCATGGGTTGCGGAAGCTCAGTAAGAGATGACTATTACATTTACAAATATTCACAATGGTAATGGAATTATTGAGCTATAGCCTAAGCATTTTACTAAATTCATAAAATTAATCATATTTTCACTATTTAATAATTTATTTGAAAGAATATAAAATTAAGACTTTAGGAACTCGTGGATTGGTTTCTTTTTTTTTTTTTAAGGAAGGCATGTCAATTTAAACATTCGTTAGCACCTAGTGTTTTAATTTTTTAAACAATGTGCACATATTTTCATGTAAAGTAGTGTGTCAAGAATTTCTTGTGCATAGATTTACCTGTGAAGTAGTGTGCAGAGAGTTTCTTGTGCAGAGATTTACGTGCGGTGAAAGCTAAATAATAGTCTAGTAATTTTTTTAAAGTTTACCTCTTAGCATGGGTTGGGAAGCTAAGTAAGAGAAGACTATTACTTTTAAAAATTTCCATGCTAGTCATGGAATTATTGAAACTATATCCTTAAGGATTTGTTTAATTTTTTGTGAATCAAAAGCATATTTATATTATCGTTTCAAAATTTACATCAGACAAGAACATAGTTGTATTACAACGCAGCAACCCAAGCTTTAAAGAGAACCAGGCTGAAGGCCTTCCAAACAATAGTCTTGGGTGCAAGCCAAGGAAAACAGTGCCAATGGTTATTTCCAACACAAAACTGGAAAAAAGTAGTAAAACACAAAGCACCATGGAGGCAGATTAGAAGGAATTGTTGGTGACACTACAAAGAAACCTTTAAGATTGTGGATCTAGTAGTATATATGTTCTACCTGGATTTATAGTGCTCAGAGGTGGTCCTAGGAATGCCTCAGGTGGCATCGTAGACTCTCCAAAGAATCCAAAGTTTCATTCTACATATTTTTTATATCATTTATGTAAACAATAAGCTCATTCCTCATACCTATGCTCCAGCATGTTATCAAAATTGAGTTGAATATGTTGGAGCTTGGTCGAAATCATGTTGAGGGTGACCACAACATCAACTTTTCCCAGAGAGTGAGAGGGATAGATCGCCATGGATTCCATAGAGTTTATACTCTCTGTGGCTTCCAATTAAGAGCTCAGTTCACCGTTTGGCCTCCCTTACTCCATGTCATTCCTGAAGCCACCTCTAAGAGAATTGCCTCATTGATATGCCATGTTCTTACTCTGCCCACTCTATGCTCCCCTCAGGTGATAATACCATTCTCTCACATAGGATGTCATGCCTCTATTCAAATTTATAGTGTGGAGGCCAACCCCTCTCGCCCTGCCACCGATGGTGTCCAACTCCCGCAAGCACACCACATCCGAAATACGAGGTCCCCTCCCCTTCTTTCTACTGATGGATTCCAATAGTGACGTGTGCATTGGGGATTCAATGCCCCTAACTGCCACATGAGCCCAGGCCAACACCACTCCCCTACCTCATTGAAAATCACCACAAGAGACACCACCACCTATAACCATTTACCAAATGATTTACCTACCCAGTTGGGACTGTTTCCAACCACCCATAGAGCAGAAGCTACCTCCATCACGGTGTAGTTTAGACCATAAGCTAGATTACCAGGATCCCACGGTCGCATATAGCACCATCCAAGACTCTCAACCTTTTCATGAGGCTCAGCTATGGCTTAAAGGCATACACCTCGAAACACGGTAGTATTTTGATCGTTGGAAATTACCCCATTCATTCGAGCTATGAATGCGAACAAGTGGCCTGTGGCTGCAGGATGAACCCTCTCGTGTTTTCCACCACCATTTGGAAATGTGACATGACACCCCCATTGAGGAATATCTTTAAGGGTTTATTAAATACATGAAACTACTAATATTTCTATGAGTTAATCATGTATTTCAAGGGATGTAAAATTAAGAACTTAGGAACATCTGGTGTTAATTTTTTTTTTTTTTGAAACGTTGGGATCTAAACTTAAACATTAGTTAACATCTATTGTTTAAAGTTTTTAAACAACGTACAAATTTATCCATGTTAAGTAGTGTGCAGAGCTTTGTTTGTGTAGAGCTTACTACAGAGTTACACATTTGCACAAGAAAAGTTCCGCAGAAGCAGACATCCATGCAAGTCTAGTAGATATTTTTAAGGTTTATTTCATAGCATGGGCTCGAGAGATAAGTAAGATACGACTATTAATTTTACAAATTTCAACACTGGTAATGGAAATATTGAAACTATAGCTTTAAAATTTAATCAAATTCATGAAATTAATCATAGTTCTACCATGTAATTATTTATTGAAAGCATGTAAAATTAAGCATTTAGGAAACATTGTATTATTTTTTTACTTCTTTTTTGAAAGGAAGGCTTGTAAGTTTAAGTGATCATTAAATCGTGGTGTTTAAATTTTTTTAAAAATGTGTAATTTTTCTATTAAAATATACATTCCATCAAAATTAAAAGGAATTATTACCTATGGGATTATTTCAAAGCATTAAAATATCAATATTAACATATATTTTCAAAATTAATACAAATGAATATGTGCGAAACTACGAAACGAGTTTACTACCTAAAGGAAGCCTTCAATGTTTCACTGTGTAGATCTTCACATTATTCGCAATCTATTTAAAATAAAATATCCATTGGTCATGTGCAAGAATGTGGATAAATATTTCAAGAATAATGGAAAGCACCCTGGGCATTCCAATCCAAAGGCATGGCACCCAGGTGGTTATGGGCATGATTAAGTGCATGAGTTGATGAGATGTCAGCGAGTTTGAAAATTATTGGCACGACACCCTGACAGGTACCAAGGGAGAGCTTGGTAGAGGCCGCTAATGATACATGCACAATGAGTGTAGGCTAGTACAGATGTGTGATGGGCATGAGCAAGGCCACATGAGTGTCAATCAAGCAGAATGTGTGGAGGAGGAAAAAGGAATGGTTTGCGTGAGACATGTGATGGAATTTACCCCGAAAAGATGTGTGATGGGCAAACACATTGTGGGAAATTTAATTGAAGGGGGCGATAGGGTAGCATACCATACATCATGACATGGCTAGCCATCCCAAGATGTTTGATGGAGCATTGCATGCTAGGAGCACCATGATAGTCAAACAAAGGGGTGTGCTTACACAAAAAACCAAATTATGAATGGATTTCCACCCAAACAAATGAAAATACAACGACACATATAAGTAAAGGATTTTCAATACCTAGAGTTGGCACCATAGCCAAACGGGCACTCATGACGATTCTTGGCAACTTATAGACTATGTGTGCCCAAGTCATGCAATGTGACGAATGTGGAGAATGGCGTGACACTTTGGATGCATGGGTTAGGTGTTTTGTGGTTTGGTTTGATGAAGTGGACCCGTGGAAACCACGTAGACTACACCACAGAAGGGCAAGCAGCTTGGGTGCACAAACATGAAGGAGATTTGCAAGAGTGATCATAGGCATATTACATGAACGAGTTAAAGAGAAACAAGTGAATTGAAACATCTGGTCATAGGACCACATGACGTGGTCCATGGTCAAGTCAAGAAGATGGCACCGATGACATGCACATGATGGGCACAGGTAGGGAAAGATGTGCGATGGGCATGATTAGGCTACCCGAGTGATAGTTAGAATGAGATGCACAATAATCAAGTGAAATTTCGATGAAGAATGCAACAATAATACATCTGATACATGATGACATGGTCACCCATGTAGCCAATGGGGCATTGTCTGTCAAGCACGAGGCACGTAGAATTAAAGATTTTTAACACCTAGTGTTTAAACATTTTAAATAGTGTTGAAGCTTTGTGTGTATAGAGGTGTTCAAATATTTTCTTGTGTGAAGCTTTCCATCAACAAAAATCCAGTAAATATTATTAAGGTTTATTTCTTAGTGTGGACTCCAGACCTAAGTAAGATATGAATATTATTTTTAAAAATTTCCACATTGGAATTTTCATTATTGAAACTATAGCTTTAACGTTTTATTAAATTCATGAAATTAATTATATTGTAACCAGTTAATAATTTATTTAAAAACATGAAAAATTAAGCATTTAGGAACACGTGACATTGACTTTTTTATTTTTTTATTACACAGGAAGGCATCTAAACATTCGTTAACATAGAGTGTTCAATTTTTTTGAATTGAAAGTAGAGACATGAATGTAATGCAATGTGCAGAGGTTTACTTCGGTGGATATTTTCACATAGTGAAAGCTCCACATAATATAGTTAATGATTTTAAGGTTCTTTTCTTAGCGTGGGATGGGGAGCTATCTAAAATTCGGCTATTACTTTTACAAATTTGTACACTCGTAATGGTGATATTTAAGCTATAGTTTTAATATTTTATTAAATTCATGAATTAGTGAAATTTTTACCAGTTAACCGTTTTTTTCAAAGAATCTAAAATTTAGCATTTATGAACATGTGGTGTGCATGTAAACTTAAACAATCCTTAACACCTACTATCTAAATTTTTTAAACAACATTTAGAGATTTGTGTGTAAAGCATTTTGCAAGGATTTACTTGTGAAAATCTTTATGCATCGTGAAAGCTTCACAAAAGCAAAGTTCTGCACAAGGCTAGTAAATATTTTTCAGTTTTATTTGTTAGCATGGTCTGGTTAGCTAATTAAGATATGACTTTTATTTCTACAAATTTCCACATTTTTAATGGAATTATTAAAGATATAGTTTTAATGTTTTATTAAATTCATGAATTTAATCATATTCTCACTAGTTAATGATTATTTCAAAGCATGTAAAATAAGGCATTTAGGAACATGTGATGTTGATTTTTTTTCTTTTTTTTCAAAGGAATGCACGTAAACTTAAGCATTCGTTAACACCTAGTGTTTAATGTTTTTATAAAATGTGTGCAACTTTGCATGTAAAGCAATGTGCGAAACTTTTCTTGTGTTGTTCTTTTCACATGGTAAAATATTCACACAAGAAAATCTCTAGGAAATTATAGTAAATCTTTTTAAATTTTATTTCTTAGTGTGGAGTGGGGAGCTAAGTAAGAGATAAGTATAGTTTTATAAATTTCCACACTAGTAATGGAGTTATTGACACTATATCTTTAACGTTTTATTCATTAAAAAAATTAATCATATTTTTATGAATGAACCATTTATTTAAAAGAATGTAAATTAAGCATTTAGGAACACGTGACATTTCTTTTTTTGTTATTCATTTTTGAAAGGAAGGAATGTAAACTTAAACATTCACTAACACCTCATCTTTAAAGTTTTTAAATAGTGTGTATTTTTTCTATGAAAATTCACATTGCATTAAAATTAAAATGCATTATTATATATGACATTATTTCAAAGCATTAAAATCTAAAATCTAAAAGAATTATTTTCAAAGAATTAAAATATTAATATTAACATATATTTTCAAAATTAACAAAAATGAATAGGTGTGGGAATACAGAGGGAGTCAATTGTGTGACGAAATATTTGAAGCTTTCATTGTGTATACTTTCACACACTATACAATATATTATTAATATAATAACCACTAGTCATATGCAGGACTACAGAGAAAAAAATCAAGCACAAAGGTTAGCACCGTGGGCACACCCGCACAATGGCGTGAACCTAGGCACAAATAGGCGGGGTTGCATGCATGATTTGATGACATATGGGTAATTTAGAGCAGTAGGTGACACCACTACATGACTTGCATATACGATGATTTGGGTAGATGAATTTGACGATACACACATGACAGGTGAAGGTAGAGAATGATGTGCAATAGGAATGAACCGAGCCACATGAGTGATGGCCAGGCATGATGTGAAAAGTTGTAAAAAGGGAGAGATGGGGCGAGACATATAATGGAAGTCACCTGCGAAATACATGTGATGGGTGGAATTATCGCCGTAGATTTTGGTGGAGCGAGTAGTGGTGTAGCATATGATACATACCAACATGTGGTATCATTCCTTAGGCACAACATCATGATAGTGAGGTGGCTAGGTTCCCAATAGGGAATTTTAGTTTTGGTAACCTTTCAACACTAATGAGAGGGTGGGAGTGAGTCAGTAGTGTCACTTATTCACATTTTTTTCCCTTAAATTACATTTAATATATCCCACACTTGTTAGCAGCTTAACATATACCATGTGCATGTAAATCATAAACATAAAAAAAACTTATGTAGTAAATACTAAACGTAAATAATCACAACAAAACCAAAAAATACATTATCACACATGAGACACAAGGTATCTAGTGGAAAACCCTTCTTCAGGAAAATTACCACCCTCATTGCTATTATGTTTCTCTAAATGTATTATCAAGAAAAATTATATCTTTTACATAGACGAATGGCTCCCATAGTCAAGAGAATAGATATCACTTCAATCCGTTGAATCTAATTAGCCAAGAGGCTTGACTCTACTGATTAGCTTAGATAATTATGTTCTCCCATGGATATATGGACTAACATCTGTTGAAGGCCACCATGATGAATGATCTTCAACCAACTCCTACTGGACTATCCAGCTTTAATTGGAAGGATAAATTGTTCCTTTCATTGAAGCTTCATAATCACTACTCCACTCTCATGAAGTCACTACTCCTCTTCTCTATGTGGATCTCATTCATATATCTTCACACTGGATCCAAGGTGCTTTGCTCTAATAGATTCAGTTCTGTAATAATTTATCCAACAACATGACGCCATCAAAAAATCAAACAAACTACCACTACTAGAATTATCTCAACACAAAAAATACCGGCTCCCATCCATGCGTCAACAACTCAATAATACTATGTCCATATAACAACATAATCTCTGCTCCAATCCTCCAAAAAAAATCTGATATGAATATTGATTCATTACTTCAACAATATGCTCCATTCACTACAAATTTCATTAATAAACTTAAGCATTAGTTCTTTATGAAATGTTCACTCACTCACTCTCATACTAAACCAACCAATACCGAACTCAAAAATTATTGATATAAAATATGAAGGGTGAAATTTACCTTGGGTATGTGATCAAAGGTACACTAATTTGACTAAATCAATCCACTAACACCACCACTTGGGCACTGAAAGTGTTCACATAATTGGATGACATTTTTAAACCATTCTTGACATTTACAACTTTTTCTAGAAGCCTCTCAGAATTTCCATGCCAATTTTCATTCGATTTGCATGAGGAATGTGGAGGAATTTTAGTGAAAAAACTTCAGTCATAGGAATAAAACTACCTAATCTCAATCAGTTTCATTCATAATCCTAATTTCCTGAAACCAAAGTCCTTTCATTCACATTCATAAACCTATCTCCATGTGAATGGAGAAGAGGATAAGGAAAACATAAAAAAAATTGATCAGAACCTTTACTGCCTATTTGGTAATCCTCTCTAGAATTTGTACATGCCTCCAAACCAGTTCCAATATTTGTGATACTTACGCAAATACTCCAAACATTTATCCCAAGTTACACAATGAAATGGACCTACAAACCAACAAACAAGGGTTTACAAGACTGCCAACAAGTCCTCTACTCTCCTCTGACACCTGCAAAAGAGACAACACCACTACACAAACCTATAACACCTCTGCAACATCATCACCATGATCATGACGCACATCTCCAATGCCTCCTATACATTCATAGCAAGGCACCACAATGTTGGCATCAATCTACTCTCAATATGAGACAAGGTTGACACATGCCAACACAAGGAAACTACTCCATGAACAACATACTACAACAAGCTACATCACCTACCACAACAATGCCATCAGCTAACCACAATGAGTGTGAAATCATAAGGTTGACATCAATGCCAACACAATGAGCTCAGTGTCAACTCAAAATGTTGTAACCTGGTACAAGGAAGGTATACAAACATCAACTATACTACATAGGGTTCACATCAATTCGAACATGAGCTCGCTTCCATCATGAACCAATATTGACATTATTTAGTTGGAACCATGCACACTATAATTCCAATAATATCCCCTTTTGGCATTGATGGCAACCAGAAAAAAACTCCAAAAAAACATCCTATATAACTCCCTCTTTTACATCAATGGAAAATGGTCAACTCCATTTGATAGGGCACAAATACTAGAGAAATTAAAATGGCTGAAAAGTAATGCATATCAACCAATAAACATACTCTCCTCATCTGAAAAAAATTAACACATATAACTAATCAACATTCAGAGAAATATATCCAATAAAACACCTTTAGCAACAACAAAAATATGCCAACATGAGGTAACCATACAATCATAAATTAGCAATAACAAATAAACAACAATATGCGACAATATCCTCATGAAGAACCAACCAAATATTCTCCATAGAAACTACATAGCATCAATACCAATGACCACCAACAACCATCATAACATAGCATGAGGTAGACCATTAACACCTCTAAGTGGATCATAATTCCAATAATGTATGGTTTAAGTAAATAAGAGAAAACAATTCTCCCCCTGAACACA
The DNA here is from genome assembly GCA_034641835.2 of Pinus albicaulis. Taxonomy (NCBI): domain Eukaryota; kingdom Viridiplantae; phylum Streptophyta; class Pinopsida; order Pinales; family Pinaceae; genus Pinus; species Pinus albicaulis. Next base: position 518,528,546 of record CM076574.1, on the reverse strand, counting down.
TTCCATATGTAAAATCATCTCCAACCTGCGATAAATTTATTTTGCTGCAAACAATGCTTCCATTTGAAAAATAGAAGCAGCATATCGAGTAACTCTCAAAATGACCATGACTATATGACATATAAATTAATAAATACTTGGTTGTAGCAGGGATATAATACCTCGTACATAATCCGAATGAACATAACATGACTCATGACTCAAATAAATAACATAACGTCGTTGCTACAATGTCATTATCACACACATGTGGCTATAAAATCACTGCATAAACTTCTCCAAAACATGCCTATCACCATGATGGATCAACTTACGAAAGACATGAATCTCAACTGACATAATATGATGATACAATAAAAGGTACATGGTTGCAAAAGCTGCATATGACAACCTACATATGGTTGGTCCAAGTGTTAAGTCACATATGCATGTCATTGGCACATTGTCTTCATTCTAGGATAGCCAAATAAAAATCAATGATTGTTGCAACAAGGCTGATATAAATGTATTTTCCACTCATAAACAGTAAATACATCAGCTACAAAAATTATGAGTGAAAATAACTAAAACATAAAATAAAAATCCTTAAAAACATAGCTCCCCTTGAGCATGATATACCTCATATGAAGTGATCTAGATGATATGAAAGTGCATCAAATAACTAGATCAAAACTCGTTGTTGCTAGAACTCCTCAAAATAGCATCCTCCCTATGAGACCATGATAGTCTCATACATACCACTCCTGTAACGTAGATCTAACATGCAAGAATCGAATGTAGTAGCAAATGATCTCTCCTACTCTCAATCTGATCAGGAAGATTACACCCCTGGTCTCTTCTTACTATTCACTCCTCCGTTCAACACATACACATTATCCAATGCCTTGAATCCCTTTTCAATCACTCTCTTTGATCCTTTTTTCTGGTTGATGAAAAATTTGGAGTTGGAAATAATTTCCTTGCCTCCATCAACCTTTTGCCTCACACTCAAACTATTATGCGTTAGACCTCCAATAAGCCAACCATCATTTGCACTTTTCCTCTTCTCACCAATATTGGCTTTACTACTTCCCAACACTTCTTTTTTTCCATTTCCTTCATACTCAACACATTCATTATTGGAGTTATTGAGAAAATGAAAATTTCTCCTATATCTTAATATATGATGTGAGAATCCTCTATCAATGTACTACATTCGATACTCATCACGTGAACAAACATCAATACTACTTTTTCCTAGTTGCTCCTTCCTCCATTTGTTCCTTGGTGCTCTCGTTGGTTGTATGTTCTCTTTTGTCTATTTATTTTGAACTCAAAGCCTCTGGATCTAGGAATTTTACAATCCTTTACTATGTACCCAAAATTATGACACACATAAAACTCTATATGACCAAGATATGTAGCCAAAGGATCTAATATTTTTCTACGCATAGTAGCCCTCCATCTTCTCACACTAGATCTGTAATCAATGGAATTGTGCCCAACCATCTTAGAAGAAAAAAAATAAACATTGCAAGAACTTGTATACCTTAATGTAGGTCCTCTTATTCACTGATCATAATGTTGGATGGATGTATTTATTATGCTCGTAGAATTAGTTAACACATGATAGTAATTGTGAAATTGGAAGCACTCATTCTCGTTCATCAATAGGGAAAATGAGTTTTGATTTCTCTTATAAATCCTTCCATCATCAATCCTAAGAGGGAATGGTATCCTTTTTTCTCTTCTTTGTTTTTTTTGTTGGATATTTTTTCTCTCTTCATCATTGTTGTTTTTGTTGGATCCATATAAAATATGCAGTCTATCCAAAAAAATCTTAGCATATTTTAAATCTCCAATTTTATCTAAGTCTGCATGATGGAGATTTTAAAAAATAATTCACATTTCTTCAACATTTTTCTTAATTTCTTTAGAAGAAAGTGAATCTCCCTCATATACTCCACAAACCAATATCCAAATTCTAGAGAGAGAAATATATAATTTACTTTTGACACTTCCTTTTCATAACTTGAAATCTGTAGTAGTAAGACCAATTTTCTTGGAGAACTCATTCTGAAAAAAGAAAAATAAAGAAAATTTCTAGCAACAAACTCCAAATCTACTATCAAGTGATCAAGTTACAACCAAAGGTGATCTGGATGGCTTCCAAAACTCTGGGAATTCAAAAGTGGCTTTGGAAAATATCAAAAATAAAAGTTATTGGGTTGAAGTGGAACCATGGTTAGATTGAATATCTTGTCACAAAATTTCCAACGGTGCAAACGACACCTCAAGCTGAGTTCGTATATGAAATTTATGGCTAGTCAAATATCTGGTCAAACAAGGAACATTGGGTAAATTTTGCAATGGCACCAATCAAATTTGGAGGACAACTAAATTTGGGGGTCTGACTAAATTTGGTGCAAGCCGCTAAATCTAGCAGCCACTAACGAGGCCCCAATTTGACACTTATCGAGGATGAATTCTGGCAGCTGGAATGGGCGAATTTGTCACCTGTTTAATTTGTCCAATATCTTGAAAATATAGTCAATTTTTTTTAACTAATTTGTTTTAAAAAAAAATAATAATAAAATATCGGGGTGGTTCGGGTCCAATGGACCCCCCCCAACCCACGGTCGATATATATATATATATATATATATATATATATATATATATATATATATATATATATAGGGTGGGGTGTTGTGGTTAGACCCGCCACCCTATCATTGGATGATATCCATTTGTGGAGAGGGATTAGCAAGGATCAAACACATCCAACTAGTTTGGTCGGTTGGGCAGCCAAAATCAACAGATGCCATGAAAAAAGAACAATGCACAACAAGTATGCCATAATGGGGGTCATGTTGGGTTGTACCCTGGGAAATTCCAAACGAGCCACTTAAATTATATGCCACTAGCCAATACGCCATTGGCTATTTGTTGGAAATTCTGACTAGCAAAATTTATATAAAACTTTAAAATTTTCCCAATAATGGAGGATAATAGTGCACATGGAACCCAACCCAAGATGGGCATGATTTTTGAGGGAAGAATATTTTTCCATAAAATATTCCAAGAAATATTCCTTTTGTAGAACATTGAGGGGTCTTTAGACTCCCTAGTAGGTTGATTTTTTATAGAGTTAGAAATATATCAACATTATTCTCATTTTTCTTAGTTTTCCACAAGGAATCTGATGGTGTAATAATTTTCCTCATCTAAGAAGCATATCTTCAGTCAACCTGTAGGAAATAATATTTTAGGAATCATCAAGAATCCAAAAGATTCCCTTGGGGCCAAATTTTCACAATTTAAAAACAAAGCAGAGTTTATATTCATTTTTCTCATAATTTCATGAGAAGTGCAGTGGTGAAGTCATATTTTGTCATATGAAAAGCATAATTGAATTCAACCAACGAGAAGGAATATTTATGAGAATCTTTGACATTCCCAAGGGTCCAGATTCTAACCAATTAAGAACAAGGTCATCTTTACATTCATCTTTCATGATTTCTTGCCAAGAATTCGATGGTGCAGTCCATTTCTTCAACAGAGGTATAAGGTGCCTTTTTTACATGGATGTATTTTTATTGTTGATGAAGATTAATGAAATTTGCCTCCCCACCTTGATCAGAGCCCACAGACGTAACCCACATTGGGTGAATTTTGTTACGAATCTATTATGTATTTTCTTCTCTTGGTTGCATTTTATTTCTACTCCTTTTATGTGATATGTTTTCATGGTTATAGGTGCTTTTATATGCAGCTTTGTATGCATCTTTGGAGTAAAAATATTTTGATTTAGTTTTGTATTAGAGTGGGTATTCTATTGATGTGAATTGAAAGTGTATGATAACCAAGGGAAATACCCAAAGAGATGAAGGAAAAATTAAGTGTTTTGATCCAAAAGCAGGGTGTTCAACACGAAGAAGGAAAATGGCAGACGAAGAAGCTCGAGTGCAGGAAGAGAGAAATTATAGGAAGATATTCATCACCATGGTAGAAAAATTTGAAAAGTTTTTTGTAGAATATGAGAAGAAAATCAAGCTTGAGAAGAATGAACCTGATGATCATGCCTCAGTAAATCATGAAGGAGGAGGAAAAGAGCCTCCTGAACCTACCACTCCATCTTCAAGTGAAAGTTATTTTTCATCCTCTTCTCATCATTCTATAGGTATAAAAACTCATAAAAATACCTTTTTCAAGTTGGATATCAAATTGTATTTACATGTGTTCAGTAGAGAATCTATTGCAAGAAATCTAGACAAATCGATCAAAAATGTTGAGGTAAATTTCCACATACAAAGAATCAAAGAGGATGAAGGCAAGATCCAACTATAGTCCTTTTGATTAAGTGGCAATGCTCTCATCTTGTGGGAAGGAAAAATGCAGAAAGGTGGTAAGAATAGTTATAAATTTATTTCATCTTGGTGTAAGTTGGTTTATACTTTTAGGGGATAGTTTAACCCATTGGATTACAAACAGAAGGCCATGATGGAATGGAAACATTTGAAAAAAATTAAAGGTTAAATTTTTCAGAACTTTACAGAGGAGTTTAGGAAACAAGTTTTAGAATTTAATTTTCAACTAGACATTCCTGAGATGTTGATGAAATATATTTTCTGTTTGCATAGTTATTTTTATAGGTCATTGTAATTATTTGAACTGAAAATTATTGATGAAGCTAGTGTGAAGGTTGTACATCTTGAAATCAGGGAGAAGAATGAACAACATGACAGGCCAAAGAGGTAAGTTGTAGCTAAGAGAAGAGAATAAAATCCCTCTTATACTCATTGTGAGAAATAAGGGCATGATGAGGACCATTTATGGAATCTGTATCCAAAATTTACCCCTAAGAGGAATGATAGAAAATAGAAGCAGAAGATAGTTGAAAATGTTCAAAAAGACCAAGAATATAAATCATAAGATGATGAGAAGATCACAGCTACAATATTTGCAAGTTTTGGACCAATTGACCTGGGATCATAGTAAGGTGATGAGATGAATATTGCAGCACTTGGGATCTCAAAATATGGACCTATTCACTTGGGCTCTAATTGAGGAGATGAGACAAATTTTTAGCGAATGTTGTGCCAAAAATGAGGGCACCAAATGTTGCATGGATTGAAGAGATCGACCAAAGAATCCAAGCAGAGGATTTTGGACTAATAAGACTACTACAAGAAACAGAAGAGGGAAACAAAGGTTGCAACATTGGTTACAAGCCCAAGGAGGATGCCTTGGAAAAATTGTAGCATAACAAGCCTATCAATATCATGTTCTTTTTATGATGATGATTTCGTTTCTTTTGAGAAGCATAATACAATAATTTGATCAAAATTGTTGAATAAAATGGGATATCAAGAAAATGGCCTAAACATTAATGGCTAGAGCAATGTGGATCCCATAAAAGTGGAGGAATTTCCTTGCTATGTAGGACTTTGCTATGTCAAAAAAGAGGTTAGAGAATTCTCCAATACAACTAGTGACCAAAAAATGATGGATGATGAGAACACTTCATCACCTTCCTGTTATAGTGAGGATTCCATGGGAGCTTATTAGAGGGGCGCTAGGAATAAGCGTTCCATGAAGATCTAGAAAGTTTGGAGGAGAAAGAATCATTGTAGTTACTAAATAAAGGATGGAAACTTGAGACCCATGTGTCACACACTCCACGCCCAAAAAGCACCTATGAAGAAACTAGTTGGTGAAGATGTTCAACAATCAAATCCACTATAGGGATATGTCACATTCACTTTTTTGAGTAAGATATGGTTTTACTAGATATAGTAGCTTGTCATGGACACATTTTGTAAATCATATGTTGTAGTATAATTGTAAAATTGATGCTTTCCATTGCTTATTAAAGAAACAATGTTGTTTTCACCTTTTGTTGATATTTGGGATATTGGTTTCTATTATAATGTAAACTTTACCAAAGAGTGTGGTTTATAAATTCTTGAAAAGTACGGGGTTGGTGGAGTCATGTTTTGTCTTGTATGTAATTTCAAAGAATGTATCATAGATTTGCATGGAATTCATATGATGAAAGTGTGGATTGACAAGGAAATATGTAGATTGTAGGATGTGATCATGATTTTGGAGGATCAAAAGCTCCTTAGTGGGAAGGAGTGATCCATGAGGCTTGAGAAACACTGGGAATTCAGAAGTGGATTTGGAAAATATCAAAAATTAAATTTGTTGGATTGAAGTGGAACCAGAGTCATATTGATGATCTCATCGCAAGACTTCCAACGACGCAAATGAAACCTCAATCTGAGTTTGTATATAAAGCTATGGCCAGTCAATTTTTTTTTCAAACTATGCCCATTGGCTAAATTTTGTAGGGGTGCCAACTAAATTTGAAGGATTGCTAAATTTGGGGGGCGACTAAATTTGGTGGAAGTTGCTAAATTTGGTAGACACTAAGGAGGCCACAACTTTTAAATTATCGACGAAAAATTCGGGTAGCTAGAAGCAACGAATTTGGCTCCTCTTTAGTTTGTACAATAACCCAAAAATTCAGTATTTTTTTTTTAAATAGTTTGTTTTAAAAACAAAAACAAAAACAAAAATAATTGGGGTGGGTTGTGTGTTCCTTTTTTTTTTTAAATTAATATATATATATATATATATATATATATATATATATATATATATATATATATATATATATATATATATATATATATATATATATAGGATAGGCCATTATGGGAAGACTATCCACCCAACCTTTGGATGATATCCATTTGTGGAGAGGGGTTGGTGGGGATCGAACCCACCGGGTCAGTTTGGTCAGCCCATTATTTCGGCATCCCGAAATAACGCATGCAATCGAAACAAAAATAGTGCGCCATATTTATTCCATAATGGGGTTTCTGCTGGGTTGGTCCCCGAGACCTCCCAAACTAACAAATTTAATTATATGTAGCTAGCCAACATGCCATTAGTTGTTTCTTGGAAGCTCCACCCGACCAAATTTATTTAAACCTTTACAATTCACCCAATGATGAAGTAGAGCAGTGTGCATGGAACTCAGCCTAGTAGGGGAATGATTTTTGGGGCAAGAATATTTTGCTATGGAATATTCTAAGGAATATTCCTTTTGCAGAATTTTGAGGAATCTTTAGGTTCCCTTGGAGGATGATTTCTACAGAAGCAGAAACATATTAAATTTCTCCTCAATTTTCTTTGTTATCCCCAAGGAATCTAATGGTGTAATCAGTTTCCTCATCTGAGCAACATATATTGAGTTAATTACAGGGATGAACCTCTTAGAAATAATGAGGAATATAAAATATTCCCTTGGGGAAAAATTTTAACAGTTTAAGAAACAAGCCGAGTTTATATTAAGTTTTCTCATAATTTCATAAGGAGTAGAGTGGTCAAGTTAGATTTCTTACATCAGCAATAGAATTTTAGTCAACCAACAAGAATCTTTAGGGGAATCTTTCAAATTCTTTAGGGTCCATATTTTGACCAAATCATAATGGGGTCAACTTTAAAGTAATTTTTCATGATTTTCTGCCATGACTTTAACATTCTAGTTCATTTTTTCAGCATAGGCGTGCATTTTTAGGTCATCCTTGGAAGTGGAGGTATAATGTGACTTTTATACATGCATGTAATTTAAATTTTTTTGAAAATTAATGAAATTTACCTCCACACTTTTAGCAGAGCCCAGAGAGGTAGCCCACACTACGTTAAATCCATTACCAATATGTTGTGTCTTTGCTTCTCATGGTTGAATTTTATTTCTACTTATTTCGTGTGCTTTTTTTCATGCCTACATTCTCTTTTATATGCAACTTTGTATGCATTTTTGAATTAAAAATATTTGGATCAAGTTTGGTACCATAAAATGTATTTCGATGATATGAATTGCAAGTGTATGATAATGATGGGAAAGCTCAAAATAGGTGAAGGAAAAGTTAAGTATTTTAATCTAGAAGTGGGGCATGAAGAATGAATAAGGAAAATGGCAGAAGAATAAGCTCTAGTGGAGGAAGAGTTAAATTATCACAAGGTATTCTTCACCATGGAAGAGAATGTTGATAATTTGTTTGCAGAATTTTAGAAGACAATCAAATTTGAGAACAAATAACCAGATGACCATGCCTTAGTAAATCACGAAGGAGGAGGAAAAAATCGTCCTGAACCTCCCTCTCCATATTCTAGGGAAAGTTAATTTTCATCCTCTTCTCTTCGTTCTATGGGTAGAATAACTCATAAAAATCCCTTTTTTGAGGTGGATGTCAAATTTAATTTACCTTTGCTTAGTGGAGAATCTAATGAAAAATATCTAGAAAAATAGATCAGATAGGTTGAGGTATATTTCCTCATACAAATAATTAAAGAGGATGAATACAAGATCTGACTAACATCCCTTCGATTGAGTGGCACTACTCTCATCTAGTGGAAAGGGAAGCTGCCGAAAGCTAGTAAGAATAGTCATAAACCTCCTTCATCTTGGTTTTATTTCATTTCTTCTTTAAGGGGACAATTCTATCCATTGGGTTACAAACATAAGGCCATGTTAGAATGGAAACATTTGAAATAAAGTAAAATTAAAAATATTCATAATTTTATAGAGGAGTTTAGGAAACAACCGTTAGCATTGAATTTTCCACCAAACACTATTGAAACATTGAAATATATTGGATCTTTCATGTTTATTTATATCATTGATTGTTATTATTTGAACCTAAAAATATTGGCGAAGCTAGTGTGAAGGTTGTACATATCGAAAGCATGGGGATAATGAACAAGATTACCACCCAAAGAGGGTAGCAACAAATAAGAGAAGAGAAGAAAATCCCTTTTGACTCATTGTGAGAAAGAAGGGCATGATGAGGGGCATTGCTAGAAACTGTATCCGGAATTCAAGCATAAGAGGAATGACATAAAATAGAAGCAGAGCAATGGTGGAACAAGACCAAGAATTTGAATGAGAAGATGATGAGAATATCACAGCTCCAGGATTTGCGAGTGTCAGACCAATTTCCCTCAGATCAGAATCAGGTGATGGGATGAATATTACAACACTAGGTATCATAGGAGACATACCTATTCACTTGGGCTCTGATTCAGTCGAGGAGACAAATATTTTAATAGATTTCATTCCAGAAATGAGGGGACCGAATGTTTCATGGATCCAATATCTCCAAGAGATCAACCAAAGAATCAAAGCAGAGAATTTTGTACTAAGAAGACTCCTACAAGAATAAGAAGAGGAGAAACTGTAATATCCCAAAATGGAAAATGCAGTAATAATGAAATACAATATAAGAACTGCAGCAATGTAAACAATATATCTAAATACACAGAAAAATTCACAGAAATAACTGAGCCATTTTATTAATTTGGAGGTGAAAAAGAAAGTACAACAGTGCTCAAAATATGATACACTCAAGCCACAAGAGTAGCCGATAATGACCCTGCAATGATATCCCAAGAGGTACTATGTAACCACTGCTATTCTTGAAGGTAAACTATGTTGTCCCTACTACAACTATAGGGACTGCAACTTCTTGTAAGATAGAACGTCATATCTAGGCAGAATGGGAGCTGGAATGATGCTGAAATTGTAGATCTGGGCTCAATGATTGATTCCCAGGGTAACCCAGGAGGGGTTTCTCAGATGTGTATGTCTAAGTCAACCTTCATCTTAGGGATTCACATATATGATGTTGGGAATGTATATCTCAGGCTAGATTTGATAATATGATGGGTACAATGATTTACAATTGCATCTATGCAGGAAGGGTTGATCCCTGCACTAGATCCTAGGGCTAAAAGCTCAAGATCTAGCTCCTCCAATCTCCTCCATTGAAGATAGTTGTTGGATTAACAACAAATATAGAAAACTTTTTTGTCAAGGTGGGAGGCACTTTAGCCTACTGCTAGATGTGTCAAATCAGCTCCAGAGTGATGGAAATAATAGATCCAAAGTGAGGAGGTTATACCTCACAGGATTTCTAGCCGAAATACTGAAAACTTCCTTCCTCCAATAGATCTACAAGACTGGAATGTGCAATCCTTGAAGGGACTCCTACTGTATGGGGGTAAAACCCAATGGCCTAAATGCTGGATGTAGATCTACTATTCCTGAAAAGCTAGATCTGAAGAAAAAAGTGGTACGATGAATCCTCCACTTGTTTCCTAGTTGAATTCTAGAAACAGCCTCCTAAAGATGGCACCAATGCTTGATAAGGAATGAAGAAAAATCCCCTTTCCAGAGCTACTCAAATAAATAGGTGGGATTCTTGCTCGGGAACACCTTACAAACTCTGCTAAATAATCCACATCTGCGTAGAAATGTCCTAAGACAAATCTAGATCTAAACATATCAAAAAATGAATAATCCAAATCATGCCTTCCATTATGCCTTCACCTTAATTATATGCATGAGCCTTCCATATCTTAGGCCCACTCCATATCTCCGATGTACATGTGGAAAAATTCTCCATGTTTGACTACGTCGTTGATCCAAGTTCTCCATCATGTTCATATGGGGTGATCACCCTCTCCATCATGCATGCATTAAATGCACCACTTCCTCCACTCTATTATCATAATTTCTTCATGATCTTCTTTGAATCCACTATGATCACAGTTAACCTTATCAAATATCCCCATGACTTTATATTTGGGATCCATCATCTTATTTGACTATTTCATCCTTCATAGTTTATCTCATAAATGAGACATGATCTCCATAAATAGATTTTCTCCACTACTCCGTGTTCTATATCTAGATCTAAAATATCCACATACACACATTAAAAATAGATTTTATTCATCTTTGAGGTTTGTGGGTCCCCCTACCCTTTTATTTACTTAATTTATTAAGAAAACCAAGGACTCTAATATTCAAAATATGATGTGTAAATTTGGGAATATTACAGCCACCCCCCCCTGGAAAAATGTTGCTTGTCCTCAAGAAACTCCAAAAGTAGATGAAAAGTTGTCTATTCCCCTCTAAATGGCATCCACATAAGGAAGGCTTCCTCCATTTTCTGCAATGTGTCATGCATGTTTGGTTCCAAATTGATCTCTCAAGAGAGCATAGAATGACCTCCAACTGTGTAGTTAGATGTCCTCCTGTCACCATGAAGTACCAATTGAGAACCATATGATGTCCAAAATCATCATCAATACATGAGATACATAAACAAAGTGGCCCTTTCCACAAAGGAAAAGCTCCATCTCACAATACATTCCTCCATCCCATGCTTTATGAATTTGATTGAGCATTGATATACTCTCATATTTAGCCTTGTTAGCCTTGTTGAATCCAAGCATTATTCCAACATGATGCAGAAGAAGAAAAGGAAATATATGGGTAGACAAATATGTCAAACCATATTCTCCTAATAGTAACCACCGAAGTAAGGCCCTTTGCTTCCATCCCCCATCTCCTCCATGTAAGATGGACAAGCCAAACTCCCCCAAAAGAAATCAAAGCAACAAGAGATCTTGCTTCTTTCTCTCTTCCTCATGTGCATCATGGAGTAAAAACATACTAATGGACATATGGAATGTCACGTCATCCCAATACAAAGAAACATCATCAATGCACATCATGAGAGCATCATGCCAAGCTTAACCCAATATAAAACACATAGACATAGGACATATCATGTGGTGGCCAGTCTCTCTCAAGGGAAACCAAAATGAACATGCCTTCTTTTGTTGCATTCTATCATCGATACACAATGCGTGAATCAGAAAAATATGAGTTATTGGGTGGTAACCATACTCACCCAAGAGCAGCCAGTGCAACCATGCCTCCTTCCTCATTTCATAAGTGTTCTTCATGGCATGGATCAAAGAAATAGTAGCCTTTGGGTAGTGACAAAAATCTCCTAGTGGAAACCAATGTAACCAAGCTTGCTGGCCCATGTCATAAATCTGCAAGTGGTCATACAACCCCTTGCTTATCATCCTCACCCACTCACCCCAATATGGATGATGAGTGATGTGATGAATAATCATGGTATCCTCCCTTTGTAGAATACCATCTTCCCCAAACTGATGAAGAACTTTTCACTTCATGGAAAGTTGAAGTGAAACTCTGATGAGATCTCTTAATGCGTTTCTCTTTTCAGCAAAGGCCCTCCAAAACCAATGTAGTTTTGGATCTGCTACAGGTATAAGTTTCTCTTTGAGTTGTGAGATTCTCATTGAGAAATGGTCATCTAGAAAGGAGAAAAGGTTCCTCATCTCAAGATCTCTACCATTTCTCATCTTTACCTTCATTGCTTCATAAGTGAAGCTACCTTCAGAATTCTCCAAGAATTATGGGGCCTATTTATTTTCATAGCTGATAAGTGACAGTGATATAGATCTCCAAGGTAATACATGTGCTATCTCAAAGCAAGGCATAATACTGACCTCATAACCAGCTATGGTGCATAGGATCTTACTCATCCCATTTTCTGAAAATCTACACTTCAACTCAAAGGGTTGAATGTAGCTCAACAATGATGAATTGGGATAGTTCTTAATCTCCCCCTTGATTAGATCAAGGGTCCTATGCACTATGATATATTGCTTCTTTAAATCAGCATTTTTTTCTAACCCTTGGTTATGCATTGGCCCTGAATAAATATGTGATGAAAATTCATGCATACCTTGGATCAATTGATGTGTAGGAACCTCTTGCCAAAACACAAGAGTTCCTCCAACCAAGACAATAGTGCCTCCAACTGCTGCTAAGAGTGATGGTTGCTGTTCTCCAAGTGTACCAGCGTTGTAATCTTCCTCCTCTTCTTCATGCATCTCCTGAATCATGCATGGGACTCTATGTTTCAAGAGCTTAATACTATCTTGCAAAGTTTCAAGTGTCTATTTTCCGGATGCAAGTACTTCTAGAGCTGGTGGTGAATGTAGTGAATTCTTGTCCAGAGTGACAAGATTGACATCATCTTTTATTTCCTTGGGGAATTTCACTTTGTGACACATTTCTAGTTTTCTCACATCAAATTCCTTCCTCAACTTGTGAAAGAAACTTGAATATTTAGTCACCTTTGCATGCTCCATGTGACCAAACCACCAATCATTAGCTTCACCTAAAATATGAAGTGCTGCAATTTGAATAGCCTCTCCTTCAACAACAAGATTTAGCTTAAAAAATGCATCTAACTCTCTCCTCCAAGCCTTAACAGTGCTTGAGGAAGATCCATCAAATGTAGGAAAATATAATCTATTATGCCTATTTGTTCTATTGCTGCTATAGGATCCTCTTTCTTCTTTGATTTTGAAGAATTTTTGGAGAGTTAGCTTCTCCTTGAATGCTCTAGATTGTGCTTTGTACTCTTCAAGGCATAGAGTGAGAGTCTCACGAGTCTCAGGTTCATTCCTTTCTTCATTTCTACACCTTTCACCTTCTCCAAAGAAAGTGGGCATAGTGGATCTAGGGTTCTTCGATTTTCTTCTTTGCTAATAGGAAGTGCTTGGACCTTCCTCAACAAGTCTTCTTCTTGGATTTATTTATGCATTTAATCTTTCATTTGATTGACCTCCTTGGAGAGATCATGTATAGATCTACAGAAATTAGTGGCAGAATTATCATCGTCCACGATAGATCTCATCTATCTGCTTCATCTTTTGATGTAAAAGATGAGGTGTCCACAAGCTAAGCCAAAGATCATGCTATAATACCATTTTAATATCCCAAAAGGGAAAATGTAGTAATATTGAAACACAATATAAGAACTGTAGCAAAGTAAACAATAGATCTACATACACAGTAGAATGCACAGAAATAGCTGAGCCATTTTATTAATTTGGAGGTGAAAACGCTAGTACAACAATGCTCAAAATATGAGACACTCAAGCCACAAGAGTAGCCTAGAATGACCCTAAAATTATGTCCCAAGAGGGACTGCGTAGCTGCTGCTATGATGGAAGGTGAATCGCATTTTCCCTGCTACAACTGTAGGGACTGCAACTGCCTTTAAGATAGAAAGTCAGATCTAGGAATAATTTGAGCTCCGATGATGCTAAAATTGTAGATCGGGGCTCAATGATGGATTCCCAAGATAACCCAAGAGGGGTTTCTTAGATATTTAAGTCTAAATCAACCTTCCTCTTATGGATTCACATATATGTTTGTGGTAATGCAGATCTGAAGCTATATCTGATAATATGATGGATGCAACAATGTACAATCAGATGTATGCAAGAAGGGTTGATCCCTTCACCAGATCCTGGGGCTAAAAGCTCAAGATATAGCTCCTCCAATCTCCTCCACTTAAGATAGATTTTGGATGAAGAACAACTTCAGATAACTACACTGTCAGAGAGGGAGGCTCTTTAGCCTATTGCTAGATGTGTCAAATCAACTGCTAAGTGATGGAAACAATAGATCCAATGTGAGGAGGTTATATTTCATGGGATTTCTAGTTGAAATACTAGAAAATTCCTTCCTCCAATAGATCTATAGGACTAGAAAACACAATCCTTGAAGGAACTACTATTGTATGGAGGTAAAACCCAATCGCCTGAATGTTAGGTGTAGATTTTCTGCTCCTGAAAGGCTAGATCTGAAGAAAAAAGTGGTAGGATGAATCCTCCATTGGTTTCCTAGCTGAATGCTAGAAACAACCTCTTGAAGATGGCACCAATTCCTAATAAGGAATGAAGAAAAATCCTCTTTCTAGAGATACTCAAACAAAGAGGTGGGATTTCTTCTTGGGAGCACCCTACAAACTTTGCTAAATAGCCCAAGTCTACATAGAAATGTCTTAAGACGAATCTAGATCTAAATAGATCAATAAATGAATAATCCAAATCATGCCTTCCATTGTACCTTCACCTTCATTATATGCATGAGCCTTCCATCCCCTAGGCCCAATCAAAATCTGCACTATACATGTGGACAAAGTCTCCATGTTTGACTAGGTTGTTGATCCGTGTCCTCCAACATGTTCATATGGGGTGATCACCCTCTCCATCATGCATGCATTAAATGCACCACTTCCTCCACTATATTATCATAAGTGCTTCATGATCTTATTTGAATGCACTATGATCTTAGTTGACCTTATCAAATATCCTCATGGTTTTATATTTGAGATCCCTGATCTTATTTGACCATTTCATCCTCCATAGTCTATCTCATAAATGAGACATGATCTCCATAAATAAAGTTGCTCCACTACTCCATGTTCTAGATCTAGATCTAAAATATCCACATACACATATTAAAAGTCAATTTTATTCATATTTGAGGTTTTTGGGTCCCTCCACCCTTTTATTTACTTAATTTATTAAGAAAACCAAGCACTCTAATATTCCAAAGATTATGTCGAAATTTGGGAATATTACAGAAACACAGGTTGTCTTATCAGTTACAATCCAACTTGGAGGCCTTGGAAAAATTGTAACATAACAAGACTAAGGTGAAAATAAAATCTTCAATTTCATGTTATTTTTATGATGATTGTTTCGATACTTCTACGAAGCATTCTACAGGAATTGGATTATCATTTTTGAATAAAATGGGGTATGAGGGAAGGGGCCTTAGCATTAATGGCTAGGATATTGTGAATCCTATCAAGGCGGAAGAATTTCCTCGCTATGAAAGACTTGGGTATATAAAAAAAGAGGTTGGAGAATTCTCTAATGCAACCAGTGACTAACCAATGACAGATGATGAGTACACGTCCTCACCTTCCAGTGATAGTGAGGATTCAATGGGCACTTATCAGAGGCACACCTGGAATAATAATTCCATGACGATCCAAAAAGTTTGGAGGAGAAATAATCATTATATTTACTGCAATGTGGATGGAAACAATAGATCTATGTGTTAGACACTCTGTTGAGCCTCAAATTTTTATAATTTTGTTGAAGAAACCATCCATTTTTGTATCATTCCATTCAGCCATTGTCATCATTTTTAACCATATTTCTTCATAAATGCGCCAGATTCTTGAATACATGTTTACATGGTTTATTATTATTATTTCTATTATTTTTAATGAACTAGAGAGAATTATGCATGGTTTTACTAATGATAGTTTGACAATTCAAGTTTCTACAGTTTCCGCAGTTGTCTCCATGGTTGAGGTAGTAGCATCACTCTAGAATGAAATCCAACACATGGAAATTGTTTCTAGAAGCTCCAATATGGATTTTTGTTGGTAAAATTCGACCAAGTCACACATCTGGACCTCTAGGAAAAGATCAATGGAAAATCACAACAATTTTGACCAATCAACTTCAAACACGTTTTCTGAGCAAAGTGAAGTGAATATCGTAAAAAAAAAACATGAGTTTTTTTTAGCACGGGCCTAGTTAAGTTCCCATTTATAATTTTTCCAAAATTTGTTACCATTTATGAGATATTTTTGGTTCTTTCGAGCCCTATTTTACAGTTGTGTGAGAAAACATTGCGCCCATGTGTCAATAAACACCTAGTCAAGCAAACAAAGGCTGGAATGGATCGTGATACATAAAATTCATGGAAGATAGGTGTCCATTTAGTTATGATATTTAGCCATATGAATCTCCATTAATTTTCATTGCAACCCCTATATAAACACTCCATTGAAACAAAGGAAAAAAAGGTTAATTTTCTGAAGCATATTGTGAAGTTTTAAAACTCTATTTTCATTCCTTTTTAATGAAGAAGTGCCTCGAAGATTTGATGCATAGCTGACTATTCATATGAAGCTTTGAGACCACCTATTTATGGAGGGGCCCTACAAACAATGAAGGTTTTTCATTTTATGTTTCTAACTTCCATGTTTTCATTTTATCATTTTCTGTAGTTGTTTTCAGAATTCCAATTTGTCATTTATTGTAGTTGTTTCGAAAATTCCATTTTTCTATTTGATGTAGATTCTTTCATAAGTCTTGTTTTATCATTTTAAGTAGATTCATCGATCTTTCATTTCGAATTGTCAAATTACAGAAGATTCATAGTTTTACTTCTAGAGCAGTAGTCATTTATTTTAGAGTAGTTTTAGAAGTTCATGAGTGCTTTATTGCAAGTGCATGAGTGATTTCTTTTCGAAACAATAGTGATTGAGTGATTTCATTTCATCATATTAGTGTGTTCTTTTCCGTTCATGAGTGATTTATTTTCAAGAGCTATAGTGATTTCTTTACAAGTTTCATTGCCATAAAATTTCATTTCAAAAACATAAAAATGTATGAATTCTCTTTTCTAGAATTCAATTTTATCTTCATGCACAAGACTATTAGAGAATAAGATTTTTTAGAGACTAACAAATAAATTAGTCAATATTTCTTCATAAGATAGAGAAAGTTTGTTTCAATTTCTATAGAGTAGAAAGCATGTTGATTTTTTGAATTTAGTTGTAATTTAAATTTATCAATTTATTAGGAACATAAGAATAAAAACATCCTTAGAAGTAATCTCTAAAAATCCAATCATGACACCAATAAAATGAATGAATAAAATATTCTTCTAGCATATATAGTGCACTGCACTTCACAAGATTACTGACCTCGGTCGATAATTTATGTAGTCAATTTAAGACAATTAAATTGACCAAACATTTTTGCGTTGTTGTTGGGGAAGTGAAAAATAGGAGAATTTTTCTTTTCATTAAAAAAAAAACAAAAAAACTTCAATCACCTACCACACCCACTATATCACGTGGTGTAGTGAGAGCCACACTTCCACATCATGAATTCTTATTTTTGCAGGTAGAAGAAGAGCTGACAAAGGAGGTTTAAGAAATGGATGGAGATGATGACAATGAGGAAGATCCTTTTGGATTTCCCATTCAAGAAACTGATATCAACATTAAAATGAAGAAAATCCCTCCATTTGTACTTCCTAACTTCAAATGTATGAGACCAGAAGACCTAGAAACCTTTCTTTTTGAATTTGAAATAATTTGTAGATTTTATGGCTACTCATTACACATTAAAAAATTGAATTTGTTTCCAGCAATATTGAAGGATAGAGCTCTTAGATGGTTCATGAATTTAGGAAAAAATTCTATAAGGACATGGGAGGATATGAAAAGAGTATTTTTGGAAAAATATAAATATTATTGCATGCACCATGACCTTAGAAATGAAGTCTTTAAGACGAACCAAAAAGAGGATGAAAGCCTAGAAGATTTAGTGGAGAGATTTACTTAAAATATCAAAACATCTAAATTGCATAATTTAGGATTGGACGCATTGAAATATATCCTACTAGATGCTATAAAGGATGAATGGATTGATTTTTTTAATCTGGTGGGAAAAGGAGATGTCTATCAATTTCCATTTCAGGAAATTTGTGAACTATGCAAGAACATATCAAGGGGAAAAGAAAAGTATGTAAGATCCCCTCAAGATCCATTTATGGAAAGAGTAAATAAGTCGACATAAGGATTGGTAAGTCAAACTAAACCTAACAATTTTCTAAACATTTTTGGTAATTTAAATAAAGAATGCAAAACAAGCAAAAATTTGCTTCATTTATATTTTTCCCTAAATGTAGAAAGAAATATGCTTTGCATGAATGTCCACTTTATAACATTAAAATTTGTAAAATTTGTGCAGGATCACATATTAGTGAAGATGGCCCATCATTACTAGGGTTGAAGGTAGTTTACCAGAAGGATAATGGAGCAAATCAAACACAAGAACAACTTTGTTATGTAGCTCCAAGAGGACTATGGCAGCCTCATCAACCCAATATGATGCAATACCCTTATGCATAGTTTCAAGATTATGCACAACAATCTCAAGGTAATTGGAAAACACCCTTTCCTTGGAAACCTTGGCCATCTCAATCCCAACCTCAAAACTAATCTTAGCAATAAAGTTGGAAAAGGGCCTACAAAGGAAATCTACCATATCCTCAATCTTTCCCTCTCTATCCCCAATACCATCATCAATGTTGTCCATACCATTCACCTCCACCACAACATCAATATCACCCTCATTTGACCTCAATTCACCCTTTCTCATTATCATCCACAGAAGCACCCCAAAGATCCATTCTCACTCCACTACATGCACAACCATTTCATATCCCCAACAATAAAACACCTCAATCAACTTACAATTTTGAGGTATTACAAAATGATTGACCATCTATCATTGAAGAACGACAACCAGAAGAAGAATACTCAAATAAGGTCTAAGAATCATGGATTCCTGTTGATAAAGGGAAGTTGTTGGAACCAAAGATTGAAAAGTTGCATGCCTACCTATCACCAAATTATATAAATGAAGATCACATCTCAGAATACTTGCATGACATGATAGCAGGAAGCCAAGGAATACAATATTACATTGAATCTTGGTTCAAGAGAGTCATCAGATCCCAATGCTCAATTATTCAATATCTTCTGATATCATCTCAATCAAGGCAATTGGTCTCTCATATATGGGTACATATCAAAGAGTATATTTCAAACCTGCATATGAGTTTATCTATCATCCTATTACAGACCTAGTTCCATTGGAAGTATTCATATACTTGAATAAGATTGTTTTTTCAGGTAGAGTAGGACATATTAAAAAAACAAAAAAAATAAAGAGAAAAACAAGTCCTATTGTGAAAACCATCTTGCTGGCACAATTGGACATGAGCTTTGCTTGAAACCCAGGCAACTGGTGAGAAAAGTTCACAACAAGTTCTGCAATTTCATGATGGTTTCAATATTTAGTATGGTTCTTCAAATAATTTTTGGTTCTATGCTCGAGTTGGATGATGTGGAATTCCTTAAGGTCCACCTTCCAACAGATCTCGTCCCATCGACCTCAACACCTTATCTAGGATCAAAATTAGAGATTATTTGGAGTGCCTTGGAACTTTCATAAATCAATGGAAAGCCTCCTCCTTAACAACAATGGGAATAAAACAATGTATCTTGATTATCATATCTTGCAGGTGACTCGACTTCAACACATTCATTTGTCCCTGTGAATATTCACTCAAGTACCTTGACACTCATTTACATTATCGGTGAGTTGTCTCGCATTGGTTAATGATTTTCATCATTGATTGGTAATCTAATGATTTCTTCCCATGCTCGACCTCGAGACATTCATTTGCATGGTAAGAATTTTACGATGAATTTTGGATTTGATGAAGACTCATGGTTTTATGGAATCAACAACAACTTCCAGCAATACATTTTATTGGTTTCTTGTAGTAGCATAGGTTGTCCATTTTTTTCATTCAACAACAGCGATGGCATCATTATACCACTTTTTCATTCATTTTCATTTTCAAGAAAACAATAAATTTGGGCCTATTTCATTCAATATGCAGTATTTTTCACGATTTCTAATTCATCATTCAGTACACAATTCAAATTAGCAGTTCAAAATCGAAGAAAATATTTTTTTGCAAAAATTGACACTTTTTGCAAGTAGCAGTTTTCTTTCCAGAGACAGTTTTGGCACAAATATTGGAAGAGATTGGAGCTGAAATAAAAAATTATGAGCTTCTAGGTTTTCACAGAATATGATATATTGATTAATATGTAGAAAAAATTAAAAAATTTGAAATTTTGAAGGGAATTTCAAGTGGGTTTTTTAAGGCAGATTTTCAATTTTCATCATTTTGGACACGTTGGGGCAGATTTCGGTATTTTTCACAACAACACCTTTTATTCATAAAAATAATATTATGAAGGCATGTAGCCATAGAAAAGGTAAAATTACATTATTTCCCTTTTGAATCACTCAATTTGGCCTTAAAATGAGTTCGTGGCATATTTTTTTGTTGCAACATTGGGCGGCGTGAAGGGTGAAACATGGCAGAAATTGATTTGATCATAACTTGCAAACCGTGCATCTGTTTGTCTTGAAATTTTTATGGTAAATGAATTAAGGTAGCATAAATGAACATAGAAAATTTCAAAAAATGTCAGAAAATTTCAGTGTGTATTTGTCAAGAAATTAGTCACTTTCACCTACAGCCATTTATCATGTTTCTTGAGATCCATGCACCCAATGGCTGAGATTTTTGGTGGAAATATGCATAATATTAATAGTAAAAACCTCATAAAATATCAAGAGAAATTGATTTACCATTTGAGATAAATTGGGAAAACAAATCTTCTACATGAAAAGGATACATTTTGTGGAAGAAGGTCAAAGTGGCAGTCAACGTATCATGCAGCAGAGTACTTGAGCCAAATCAAAAATAAATAAGCCATAAAATCATGTTCTCTTTTCCAATTAAAAAAGTTAAACTTGAGATAAAACTAGCCTTAAACTTTTTAATTTGTTAAAAATTTTAGAAATTTTGATGAAAATCTATTGTAAACATGTAGTTACAATTGTTCTCCCATGATGTTTTGTCATGCCTTTTAACAACCAATCCCACAAGTTATGATTGATTCTTCATTAAAAAATTCCCACCACCCATGCAATTGTCTCATTATTTTCCATGGTCATAATGATGTTCTTCTATGCTTTCACCACTCTCTTGTTTAAACTTTCTCTTCTTGTTAATCCATGCTTTCCTTAATGGTCCATCAACATGATGTTCTTGAGAAAATGAATTATTTGACAAACTTGCCTTCATGGTACATGTTTGTAGCACATGATCAAAAGGTACATTAAGCACTTAAACTATGTGTTAGATTCCTCATCTTCAGATTTTTAGTGGAAGCCAAGAAATGATGAGTACAAAGCCACAAGAAGAAGATTGCAACAAAGCTTTGTTCACACAATCTTCAAATTGCTTGCAAGCTTAATTTAGGCTTTGATGAGTTGTATAACCCTAAAAAACAACTCTTATTTTGTGTTATGTGCAACGCATCTTGTCAAGAGATTCACATTGGGAAGTCTTCTTCATTCATTAGTTTGTGAGTTCTTGAAAAAACTATTTCATAATATTGTTGAAATATGATTGGTTACTATGCATGGGAGATAAGAAGACAATCATTATGAGCTGCAATCTATGATAATTTCCAGCCATACTAATGGGATGAACTTCACAAGGATGAAAAGCACATTCTATAGATGGAGTAAGAGCCTTGATGTGTTCTTCACAATATGGTATTCTACAAAGGCTTGAACAATTTGAGTGCAATTAAAATAGTGACAACTACTAGTACTTGGATATGTTACTTCGTGGGCATCCTTTCTCCCCACACAAGTTGCATATAATAAATAATGAAGGGAAGGAGAAAAGTGCATCCTATTGAGATAAATGGTCAATATTTCTCTCTTGGAGCTTTGGTCAAGGATTTAGTTGAAAGGAAAGAATAAAGGAACAGAAGGAACTGATTGGATTATGAAACTTTGCAATGCCTTGTTTGCATGAGGACATGCAAAATCTCCATTGTGGGGGAATGTTGAGCCTCAAATTTGTCATAATTTTGTTGATGAAACCATCCATTTTTGCATCATTTCATTCAGCCATTGTCATAATTTTTAACCATATTTCTTCATAAACGCACCAAATTCCCGCCTTCATGTTTACATGGTTTATTATTACTATTTCTATTATTTTTAATGAATTAAAGAGAATTATGCATGGTTTTACTAATGAAAGTTTTACAGTTCAAGTTTCTATAGTTTCCGCAGCTGTCTCCATCATTGTTGTAGTAGCATCAATCTAGAATGAAATAAAACACATGGAAATTGTTTCTAGAAGCTCCAATATGGATTTTTGTTGGTTAAATTCAACCCAAATCACACATGTGGACCTCCAGGCAAAGATCAAGGGAAAAGTGCAACACTTTTTACCAATCAAATTCAAACACGTTTTCTGAGCAACGAAAGTGAATCTCACAAAAAAAAAACATGGGTTTTGTTTAGCACTGGCCCAGTTAAGTTCTCTATGTGCAGTTTTTCAAAATTCATTACCATTTGTGAGATATTTCAGGTTCTTTGGGGCCCTATTTTGTAGTTGCATGACCAAACATTGCGCCCATGTGTGAATAAATTCCTAGTCAAGAAAACATAGGTTGGAATGGATTATGCTTCATAAAATTTGTGGAAAATAGGTGTCCATTCAGTTTTGATAATTATCCATATAAATCTCCATGAAGTTTCATTGCAACCCCTGTATAAACACTCCATTGAAAGAAAGAATAGAAAGTTAATTTTCTGAAGAATATTGTGAAGTTTTAAAACTATGTTTCCATTCATTTTTAATGACTAAGTCCCTTGAAGATTTGATGTGTAGCTGACTGTTCATATGAAGCTTTGAGACCAGCGATTTGTGGGGGGGCCCTGCAAACAGTGAAGGTTTTTCATTTTATGTTTTTAATGTAGTTTTCATGCTTTCATTTTATCATTTGCTGTATTTTTTTTTAGAATTAAAATTTGTCATTTGTTGTAGTTGTTTCCAAAATTCCATTTTTATATTTGATGTAGATGCTTTCATAAGTCTTCTTTTATCATTCTAAGTAGATTCATCAATATTTCATTTCAAATTGTCAAATTACAGAAGATTCATTGTTTTACTTCTAGAGCAACATGATTTATTTTAGAGTAGTTTTACAAGTTCATGAGTGGTTTATTTCAAGTGCATGAGTGATTTCTTTTCGAAACAGTGGTGATTGAGTGATTTCCTTTCAGCATGTGAGTGTGTTCTTTTTTGTTCATGAGTGATTTATTTTGAAGAGATATAGCAATTTCTTTACAAGTTTCATTGCCATAACCTTTCATTTCAAAAACATAAAAATGTGTAAGTTTTTTTTTTTATAGAGTTTGATTTTATCTTCATGCACAATATTGTTAGATAATAAGAATTTTTAGAGACTAACAAACAAATTAGTCAAGATTTCTTGATAATATAGAGAAAGTTGTTTTAGTTTTTACAGAGTAGAAAGCATGTTAATTTTTAGAATTTAATTGTAATTTAAATTTATCAATATCATTAGGAACATAAGAATAAAAACATCCTTAGAAGTAATCTCTAAAAATCCAATCATCACACAAATAAACTAAAAGAATAAACGAGGCTTCTAGCATATATACTGAATCGCACTTCACAAGATTACTAACCTTGGTAGATAATTTATGTAATCAGTTTAAGAAAATTAAATTGACCAAACACACTCCATGCCCAAAAAGAACCCATGAAGAAACTAGCTACCACATATGTTCAACAAGTGAATCCATGATAGGGAGATGACCCATTCACTTTCTTGAGTAAGAGATGATTTTACTACATATAGTAGCTTGTCACGGCCAAATTTTGTAAATCATATGTTGGGGTATAATTCTAAAAGTGATAATATGTTTTACATTGCTTATTAAATCAAATATGATTTTTTGGCCTTTTTTTGATATCTGGGGTGTTCGTTTTTATTTTGATGTAAAATTGTCTGAAGATTGTGTGTTATAAACACTTTGAAATTGTGGGGTTGTTTGATTCATGTTTTTTTTCATGTAATTACGAAGAAAGTACCACATATTTGCATGGAATGAAAATGATGAAAGTGTCGTTTGACATTGACATATGCAATTTGTAATATGTGTTCATGAATTTGGAGGACCAAAAGCTCCTCATTGGGAAGGAATGATCGAGGTGGCTCCAGAAATTCTCATAATATAAAAGTGTCCTTCGAAAAACTCAAAAAAAAAAGTTACTATATTGAAGTGGAACTCGAGTCAGTTCGATTATATCCTTGCAATATTTCCAATGCCGCAAATGAAACCTTAATTCAAGTTTGTATGTGGAAGTTATGGCAACTCAATTTTTTGGTCAAACTAGTCCCATTAGCTAAATTTAGCAGAGGCACTAACTAAATTTAGAGAAATTCTAAAGTTGGGGGTCTGAATAAATTTGGCAAAAGCTACTAAATTTGGTTGCCCCTAATGAGGCCAGGATTTGGCACTTATCAGTGATAGATTCCAACAGTTGAAATAATTGAATTTGTCGCCTCATTAAAATATCGACCAACACAAAAATCTGGTCAAAATTTTTTAGCTAATTTTATTTTAAAACAGAAAAAATAAATGAAAAGGGACGGTTGGGCGCAGCATAACCACCCACCCCATATATATATATATATATATATGTATATGTATATATATATATATATATATATATATATATATATATATATATATATATATATATATATATATATATATATATATATATATATATATATATATATATGTATATATATATAGATATGTATATATACATATATATATATATATATCTATATATATATATATATATATATATATATATATATATATATATATATATATATCTATGTATATATATATATATATCTATGTATATATATATGTAGATATATATATATATATATATATATATATATATATGTAGATATATATATATATATATATATATATATATATATATATATATATGTATCCACCAACATGGGTGGATTGTCGTAGGCAGGCCCGCCACCCAACCGTTGGAGGATATCCATTTATTGAGAGGGGTCGGTGGGGATTGAACCTGCCAGACCGGGCTAGGTGGCCCTAAATAATACATGCCACCAAAATAAAAACAGCGTGCCATAGTTATGCCATAATGGAGGTCCCGTGGGATTGGACTTCGAGATCTCCCAAACCAACCACTTAAATTATATGTCGTCAGCTAATAGGTCATTTCCCATTTCTTGGAAGCTCTAACCGATGAGATTTATATAAACCTTTACAATTCGCCTAATGATGGGGGAGAACAATGTGGACAAAACCCATCGCTTTTGATTCCCTTATAGGTTGATTTTTGACATAGGTAGAAACATATCAACTTTATGCTCATTTTTTTTCGTTTTCCGCAAGGAATCTAATGGTGTGATCAGTTTCCTCATCTAAGTAGCTATCTTCAATCAACTTGTAAGGAATTATTTTGGAAACCATGAGGAATCTAAAAGATTCCCTTGGGGCCAAATTTTCATTGTTTCAGAAAGAGGCCGAGTTTATGTTGATTTTTCTGAGAATTTCACAAGGAGCACAGTGGTGAGGTCAGATTTATCATTTAAGAAGTAAAATTTCAGTAAACTAGTGAGAAGGAATATTTGGGGTAATATTTGAGATTCCCAATATCCAGATTTTAAACAAGACAGAATGGGGTCAACTTTATAGACATTTTTCGTGATTTTGTGCCAGGAATTCAATATTGTAGTCCATTTCTTCAGTAGAGATGTGTATTTTCAGGTCATCATCAGAAGTGGAGGTTAAGGTGCCTTTTGTAAATTCATGTAATTTTATTTTTGTTGAATATTAATGAAAGAAACCTCCCCACTATGAGTAGACCCCAGAGGAGTATCCAAAACTAGTGAACTCTATTACCAATATGTTGTGTCTTTGCTTCTAATTTTTGCATTTTATTTTCACTCCTTGCATTTGATATGTTTTCATGGTTACATGCTATTTTATATGCAGCTCTGTATGTATATTTGAAGTAAAAATATCTATATCAAAGAGCCTCGCTCTGATACCAATGTTTGGAAACCTTTGAGCACTACTAACAGGGGGTTAGGGGGTGAATAAATAGTGTGAATTATTCATATTTTTTCCTATAATTTACTTTTATTGAATCACACACTTGTTAGTAAATTCACATATACCATGAGCATGTAAATTATAAACATCTAAACATATATTCATCATATACTTAAATAAAATTATCATAACAAAACGACAAAAACCATCATCACACATTAGACACAATATATCTAGTGGAAGACCCTTCTCTCGGGAAAAAAACCACCCTCGTTGTTGTTCCACTACTGTGAATATATTCTTAATAAAAGTGATATATTTTTCATAGATGAATGACCCCCATCAGTATGGAAACTCGATTCTACTGATGAGCTCGAAATACTATGTTCTCCCATGAATCTATAGACTACTATTTGCTGAAGGCCACCACGATTAAAGATCCTCGCCCAAGTTCGATTATACTATAAAAGTCTGATTGGATCGAGAAATTATTCCTTTCACTGAAGCTTCGTAGTCACTTCTCAACTATAATGAATTCACTACTCATATTATCTCTGTGGATATTGTTTCATATATTCACATTGGATGCAATACGCTTTGATCAAGTAGATTCAATTCTGTAATACATTCTCTAGTAGCAAGACACCATTAGCAAATCAAACATAATACCACCATAAGCATGCTCTAAATAGTAGAAATTAGTGGCTCATATCCATGCAAAAACAACTGAATAATAACATCATGGCCATCTAACAACATAATATCTACTCCAATCATCTAAACAAAACGATGATATGAATATTGATTCACTCCTTCAACAATCTGGTCCATCACTGCCATTTTCACTCACATAGTGAAGCATCTATGCTCACAACTAGGTCTAAAGAATTTGTTATCTATGAAAAATTCACTCACTCACTCTCATATTGAACCAACCCATAGTCAGCTCCAAAATTATGTATATAAAATGTGAAGGGAGAAATTCACCTAAGGGATGGGATCAAAGGTGCACAAATTTCACTAAGTCAATCCACTAACACCACTATTTGGGCACTAAAAGTTGTCACATCATTGGAGGGAATTTTAAAACAATTCCTAACATTTACAGCCTAATCCATAATCCTCTAGGAATTTCCTTTCCTATTTTCATCTGATTTGTGGAAGGAATGCAGAGGATTTTTTGTCAAAAAAACCTTATTCTCAGACACAAAAATAGTTGATCTCACTCGATAGTGTGCATAATCATGCTTCACTGCAACCAAAGGCATTTCAGTCTCCTGAATAAGCTTATCTCCATGAGATTTGGGCAGAGCATAAGAAAAAAAAAAAAGAAATCTGATTAGAACTTCTACCACCTATTTGGTTATATTCTATAGAATTTGTACATGCCTCCAAAACACTTCCAAGCCTTTTGATGCTTTGGAAAATAGTTCAAACACATCTCAAAAGTTCCACAACCAAATGGACCTAGAAACTAATAAGCAAGGGTTGAGAATACTACCAACAACTCCTTTTCTCTCCTTTGACACTTGTGCAAGATGCAACACCACTGAATAGACCTGTAACGCTTGTAAAACTTCATCACCATCATCATGAGGGACATCTCCATTTCCTATAACAACATCTCCAGTGCCTCTAATCCATGCATAACATGGGAGCACAATGTTCACATTAGTGCACTATGAAGCCGACTCAATGTTAACACATGGCAACACAAGACAACTCGCCCATGAAAAAAATATTGCAACAAGCCATAAAATGACCTTAATGAGTGTGACATCATAAGGTTGACATAAATTCCAACACAATTAGATCAATGTAAACTCAAACAACTACAACCATGCTAAAAGGAATCCAAACATCAACTAGACTACATAGGGTTCGCATCAATGCTATCGTGAGCTAGCTTCCATCATGTATCAATGACAACATCAGCTATAATCTAGATCCTCAGGGGAGGCCCCCAAGATCTAAAAAATTAAATGGATCTCGCAATATCTACAAAATTAGAATGCCAAAAAATGAGAGAACACACATTAAATCAAACCAAAAATAATTTTTTCTATTGAAAGATAGAATAAATTTAGAAGCTACATTGTGGTGGACAATATATCCTTTTAGAAGATGTGACTTGTTACTTATACCATTTTTTAGTTACAATACCATAGGTAAATTCCATGGGTGGTTCAATACTGTGGGTGAGTGAATACTATGGGTGAATGAATACCATGAGGATAGGCCATTACAATACCATGGGTGGATCCCATTTATAATACCATGGGTAAATTCCATGTGTGGATGAATACCACGGGTGGATACATACCATCAGTGAATGAATACCATGGATAGATGTCACTTAAAATACCATGGGTGGCTAAATACCATGGTTGGATGAATACCATGGGTGTAGGCAATTTTCCATTCGGATCATTCCTCCCTCTTTAAGAAGAAATGGTTCCCATCGCATGAAGTTCCCTCCTCAAAAGCCTTTGTTAAATATGAAGAGGCACTATGAGAAGTTTTTTCTATGGCTAACCCATAACCGTGATGAACGAATATCCGATGATAGAGATACCCTCTAATGGTTGTGACCAACTGTGATAGTGATAGTGTATGACCTAGAAAATGGACTTCGATGCAGTTTGGGTTTGTGGAGGACCCATAACCGTGACAAATGAAGATTAGAGGATAGAGATACCCTATAATTCTTGTGACAACTTATGATTCTAAAAATTTTTGTCCCAGAAAATGGACTTTGTCGAAGTGTCGGTTTATGGATGACCTAGAACCATGATAGAAAAATATTCGAGGATAGAGATACCCTGTAATTATTGTGACCAAATATGATGCGAACAGTGTGCAACCTAGCAAATGGACTTCGATGAGAAGGATTTTTTTTGGTTGACCCATAACCACGATGTTGACTGTTGATGAAGAAGCAGGTGCCTACATAGCCTGGGGTGGGAGGGCATGCATCCAAAGAACCCAAGCCGAATGTGGCTATGCTAAAATAGATGAATGTGAAGTAGGTGCCTACTAAAGCGAGGTGGGAGGGCACGTATCGAAAGGGAACTTGCTCTGAATGCTACTCTAGATTTAAAATGGGTATAACTCTTTCAATATAGCTCAAAATATTTATTATAACCTAATTTTGGGAATAGAATGGTCATTTTGCATCTTCCCATGTGTTTGAAATTGCTATCTAGAGACTCTTGAAACTCAAAATTGTGGTGCAATTGTCTCGCCATCACAAAATTTTGGATACCACTAATCTAGATCTTGAGGGGAGACCCCGAAGGTCTAAAAAATTGAAATAGATTTGGCAATATCTACAAAATTAGAATGCTAGAAAAAGGAGAGAAGACACGGTAAATAAAACCAAAAATATTTTTTTTCTATTAAAACATAGAATAATTGTAGAAGCTACATTGTGGTGGGCAATTTGTCCTTTTACAAGAAGCGACTTGTTACTTATAGCATTTTTTAGTTGCAATACCATAGGTAAATTCCATGGGTGGTTAAATACTATGGGTGAATGAATACCATGGGGAGATGTCACTTACAATACCATGGGTGGATATATACCATAGGTGATGAATATGATGGGTGGATGCCATTTACAATATCATGGGTAAATTACATGTGTGGATGAATACCATGGGGGGATACACACCATAGGTGAATGAATGCCATGGATAAATGTCACTTACAAGACCATGGGAATATAAATACCATGGGTGGATGAATACAATAGGTGTAGGCCATATTCCATTAAGATAAATCTAGTTGGAAACATGCACACCATATTGACAACATGGGTATCAGACATGTTGGGGTTTCCTCACGAAGGGGTGTGCCTGCAAAATATACAGTGGGTAGACCCGTTATATGAAGGGGTCCCCACCGAAAAAACTGACCTAAAAACCTCACATATAAGTGAAATATTTTCAGGACCTTGATTTGGCACCATGGCTAAAGCAAGTGTTGATGATTATGCTTGGAAACTTATAGACCATGTGTGCCTAAGCCATATGATGTGACAATGAGGGAGTATGGGAACAACATGTTGGATGCACGAGTTAGATATTTGGTTGTTTTGATGGAAAAAGTGGATCCATGGGGGTCGTGTAGTGTGAACGACAAAAAGCTGACCACGTTGGGCATGCCTAGACGAAGGTGAGGTTCCCAGGGGCCAATCAGCGGATCATCTACAAGATTCACATAAAAGTGGGTGATTTTAAGCATCAGGTGACACAAATTCATGATGCGTGCCATGGCCGATTCAATCAGAGGGCACTGACAATATGCATACGATGGGCATATGATAGGCGATATGTGCAATGGGCATGATTGAGAAACATGAGAAGTAGTCGGTACGACGTGTGGAAGTAGCAAGTGTGAGTTTGATTAAGCATGAAAAAATGGGATCTGTGACACATGAAGACATGGGAGACTAGGAACCTGATGTAGAATTATGTGTCGGGCATGAGGAATGTAAACTTAAAGAATCATGATCACATCATGTTTAAATGTTTTAAATAGTGTGCAAATCTTTACATGTAAAGTAGTGAGAAGAGCTTTGCTTATGTGGAGCTTTTTTTTGTCACAATTTTAGTAAATATTTTTAATGTATATTTCTTAGCATGGGATGGGGAGCTCCGTAAGAGTCGACTATTACTTTTAAAAATTACCACACTAGTAATGGAATTTTTCAACTATAGCTTTAACATTTTATTAAATTTAAGAAATTAGTCAGTTTTTTACCAATTAATTATTTATTTCAAAGCATGTGAAATTAAGAATTTGGGAACATGTGCGTTGATTTTCTTTCTTTTTTTTTGAAAGGAATTCATGTAAAATTAAATGTTCGTTAACACCTAGAGTTTAAAGATTTTAAGCAATGTGCAGACCTCTGCATGTAAAGTGTTATGTGGATATTTACACACAATGAAATCTCCAGACAGGAAAAGTTTGACACAAGTCTAGTGAAATTATATTTTTATTAGGTAATCATTTATTCCAAAGCCTTATAAAAGAAACAACGAGGAACATGTGGATTTGATCTTTTATCTTCTTTTTTTAAGTAATACATGTAAACAAAAACATTCGTTAACACTTGGTGTTTAAATTTTTTAAATAGTCTATCTAGCTTTTCATGTAAAATAGTGTTTGTTATTTGCTTGTGCAGATATTTTCGCACAGTGAAAGAAAATTTCCATGTAAAGGAGTGTGTCAATCATTTATTCTAAAGATATATTCTACATAGTAAAATATTTATACAAGAAACAAATTTCACAAGTCTAGTAAATAATTTTAATGTTTATTCCCTAGCATGGGGTGGAGAGATAAGTGATAAATGACTATTACTACTACAATTTTCCACAATGGTAATGGAATTATTGAAACTATAGCTTTAACCTTTTATTAAATTCATGCAATTAATCATATTTTTACCAATTAATCATTTATTTCAAATCATGTAAAAATAATCATTTAGGAACAAATGGCATTGATTTTTTTTCCTTTTATGAAAGGAATACATTTAAACTTACATTCTTTAACACCTGGTGTTTAAAATTCTTAAATAGTTTACAAATATTTTCATGTAAAGCAGTGTGCCGAGATTTTCTTTTGTGGAGGTTTCCGTATAGTGAAAGCTCTACATAAGCCTAAATCTTTGTACACGTCTAGTAAATATTTGTAAGGTTTATTTCTTAGTGTGGACTAGGGAGTTAAGTAAGAGACAACTTTTACTTTTACAAATTTATGCACTCATAATGGCATTATTGGATCTATATCTTTAACCTTTCATTAAATTCATCAAATTAATCCTATTTTTACTAGCTAATCATTTATTTCAAAGCATGTAAAATTAAGCATTTAGGAATACATGACGTTGATTTTTTTGTTCTTTTTTGAAATTAAGGCATGTAAAATTAAACATTTGTTAATTCTTGGTGTTTAAATTTTTTAAAAAATGTGTGGATATTTCCACGAAATGTAGCATGTGGAGCTTTGCTTGTGCGGATATTTCTGCATTGTGAAAGTTCCACACAAAAAAAGTTTTAGATAATTTTATTAAATGTTTTTAAGTTTTATTTATTAGCATGGGTTGGGGAGCTAAGTCAAAATCGAATAGTACTTTTACAAATTTCGACACTTGTAATGACATTATTCAAACTATAGCTTTAACATTTTATTATATTTTTGAAATTAATCATAATTTTACTTGTTAATATTTTTTTTCAAAACATGTGAAATTAAGCATGTACGAACATGTGGCGTTGATTTTTTTTATTTTTTTTTGAAACGCATGTAAGCTTAAACATTTGTTAACACCTAGCGTTTAAATTTTTTAAACATTGTGTAATATTTCAATTAAAATTCAAATTGCATCAAAATGACAAATCATTATTACATAATGCATTATTTCAAAGAATCAAAATATCAAATCTAAAAATATCATTTTGAAAGAATTAAAATATTAATATTGAAATATATTTTGAAAATTAACATAAATCAATATATGTGGGACTATGGAGGGAGTTCATTGTAAGAAGGAATATTTCAAGTTGTCATTGTGTGGATCTTTGCACTCCGTACAATATATTAGTAATAAAATAACCACTAGTCGTGTGGAAGATTGTGGAGAAAGCTTTCAAGCACAAAGGAAACCACCCTAGGCATGATTATAAAAAGAGGTGACACCTAGGTTCCTATAGGCGGGGTTGTCTGCACAAGTTGATTACATGTGGGTGAGTTGGAGCACTAGATGACACAACAACATGACATGAACCAAGGGTAAGATGCGTGTAGGGTATTAAAGATACACACATGATGGGTATCGATCAAGCACGATGTTGACGAGAATCAACTGGGCCACATGAGTGGTAGTTGGGAATAACGTGTGAAACATGAAAAAGGCATTGGTGGGGAAAAACACGCAATATAAATCACCCGAGAAAGACGTATTATGGGAATAAAAAGCATGGGTTACTTTGGTTAAGCAGGTGAAGGGGTAATGTGTGATACATTGTGACGTAGCTACCCATATGGCTTGGGAACACCCACATGATAGCAAGGTCCCATAGTGCATGATGGGGCATTATGTGTCGAGAAAGATAGGGCACTAGAACAAAGGGGTGTGCCTACATGGGACACTGTTGGTCAATCTCATTTAGGAAGGGCTGCCCACCCAAAAAAATGAGCATATAAGTAAAGGATCCTCAAGACATCAAGTTCACACTACAGTTAAATGGGAATCCATGATGATCATTGGAAAATTATAGACCATGCACACCAAACTTGTACAATCCAATCTATGTGGAGCACATGCATGACATGTTGGAAATATGGATCAATTTTTTTCCAGATTGGTTGGACAAAATGGACTAATGGGTGTCACATCGATTACACTACCAATATATGAGAACCTTGGGTGCACTGACACAAAGGCAAGTTTCCCAAGAACCCATAGGTAGATTGTTTGCATGACTCAACAAGAAGCGGATGAGTTGAAGCATCAGGTGAGAGGACTGCATGTCTTGTTCCATTTTCTAGTCGAGCGAAGGGTCATCATGATATGCACACGATGGAAATGGATAGGGTGAGATGTGTGATGGGAATTATTTTGTTACATGATCGATAATTGAAATGACCTATGGAATGAGAAAGGGATATTTTAGTGAAGGAAGTACAAAGATGATGTTTGATACATGATGACATGGTCACCAAGGCACCCAATGCAAGGTTGTGTGCTAGGCATGAGGCATCTAAAATTAAACATTCACTAACCCTTTGTGTTTGAAGTTTTTAAAAAATATGTGAATCTTTGCATATAAAGTAGTGTGCAAACTTTTTCTTTTGGGAAGATTTCCATCAACACAAATCTAGTAAATATTTTTAAGGCTCATTTATTTGCATGGGATGGGGAGCTAAGTAAGAGATGATTATTTATTTTACAAATTTCTACATAGGCATTGGAATTAGTGAAACAATAGCTTTAAAGTTTTATTAAATTCAAGAAATTAATCATATTTTTACTATTTAACCATTTATTTGAAACCTTATAAAATTAAGCTTTTAGGAACACGTGACAATGATCTATTTGTTTGGAAAGAAATAGATGTAAGAATTTGTTAACACCTAGCATTTAAATTTTCTAAACAATGTATGAAGCTTAGCACATAAAGCAGTGTGTGGAGCTATTCCTATGTGGATCTTTCCGCACAACGAAAGCTCACATAAGTATAATGATTTTTTTTAAGGTTTATTTCTTAGGGTGGAATGGGAAGCTAAGTAAAATTAAGATACTATTTTTACGAATTTCCACACTTATAATGGAATTATTGAAACTATAGCTTGAACTTTTTATTAAACTCATGAAATTAATAATATTTTTACTACTTAATCATTTATTTCAAGGAAAATAAAATTCAACATTTAGGAATAAGTGGCATTGATTTTTTCCCTTTTTTTGGAAAGAAAGGAATGTAAAATGAAACATTTGTTAAAACCTATTGTTTAAATTTTTTAAACAATGTGTGGAATTTTTCATGTAAATAAATGTGTGGAGATTTTGTTGTGCACTTATTTTCACACATTGAAAGTTCCACACAAGCAAAGCTTCGTACAAACCTAGTAATTGAGATTTATTTCCTAGTGAGAGTTTGGGAACTAAGTAAGATACAACTACCACTTTTACTAATTTCCATAGTGGTAATGGAATTATTGAAACCATAGCTAATTTTTTATTAAATTTATGAAATTAATCATATTTTTATGAGTTAATCATTTATTTCAAATCATGTAGAAATAACCATTTAGGAACAAGTGGTAGTGAATTTTTTATTTTTTTTGAAAGGAAGGAATGTAAACTTAAACATTCTTTAACATGTGATGTTTAAAGTTTTAAACATTGTGTAGAGCTTTGCATGTAAAGAAGTGTGCATACCCTTACACATAGTGAAAGCTCTAGACAAGCAAAGCTCCAGACAAGTCTAGTAAATGTTTTTAAGTTTTAGTACTTGTACAAATTTCCATAATGGAAATGGAATTATTGAAACTATAGCTTTAACATTTTATTATATTCATGAAATTAATTATATTTTTACCACTTAATAATATATTTCAAAGCATGTAAAATTAAAAAATTAGGAACACGTAGCCTTGATTTTTTATTTTTTTTGAAGGAAGACATGAAAGTTGAAACATTCATTAACAAATGGTGTTTAAAGTTTTTCAAAAGTGTGTATTTTTTCAATTAAAATTCACATTGCATCAAAATTAAAAAGCAATCCTTCATATGCCATTATTTTAAAGCATCAAAATATCAAAGCTAAAAGCATTGTTTTCAAAGAATTAAAATATTTTTATCAACATATATTTCCAAAAAATACACAAATGAATATGTCTGAACTAGGGAGGGAGTTTGTTCTACAAAACAAGCTTTAAATATTTCATTGTGTGCATCGCCTCATTGTGCACAATCTATTAATAATAAAATAACAACTAGTCATGTGTAGCACTATGGAGAAATATTTCCAGCACAAATGCAAGCACCCTGGGTGCACCTACATGAAGGCTTGGTGCCCACGTGCCTATAGACAGGCTTGTGTGCACGATTCGATGAAATTTGGGTGAGTTAGAGAACCCAGAGACATGATAACATGAGAACACTAAGAGGGAGTCAAGTAGAGACCATTAATGATATATGCATGATGGGTACGAACCAACTGATATGTTAGATGGTCATGCACCAGACCATATGAGTGGTGGTCAAGCACAACATATGAAGGAATAAAAAGGCATGGGGAGGGAAATACATGTGATGGAATTTACTCAAACAAGACTTCTGATGGGCATAAAAAGCTTGGCCGAGTTCGGTGAAGTGAGAAACTGGGTAGTGTGTGATACATGGTGACATAAGCACTCATGCTTTGGACACACTCGCATGATGGTGGGGTTCCCAAGAGCTGGATCGGGAATTAAATGATGGGAACATTGAAGTGCTCAAATGAAGGAGTTTTCGTTCATGACACATGGTCGGTCAACTGACTTATGAAGGGGAAACTATCCAAAAAAATGAATGAAAAAGGATGCATATAAGTAAAGGATTGTTAGGACCTCGAGTTGGAAACATGGAAAAGCAAGCTACATTAGTGGAAATCGACACAATGTGTAGAACAAGCAAGGGTGAGTTTGGTGAAGCATGCAATAGAGTGACATGTGATACAACACAATGTGGGTAGCGAGGCTCTTGATAGGGGGTTGTGTCTCGGGAGTGAGGAATGTAGACTCAAAAATTCGTTAACACCTGGTGTTTAATTTTTTTGAATAGTTTTCAAAGCGTTGTACATAAAGAAATGTGCAGAGCTTTTTGTTGGCACAAATATAGTAAATATTTTCAAGCTTTATTTCTTAGTTTGGGCTAGGGAGCTAAGTATGAGATGACTATTCCTTTTAGAAATCTCGACAATTTTAATGGAATTATTGAATCTATAGCATTAATATTTTATTAAATTCGTTAAATTAATCGTATTTTTACTATATAATGATTCAGTTCAAAGCATGTAAAATTAAGCATTCAGGAACCGTTGGCATTTATTTTTTGTTTCTCTTGAAAGGAAGGCATGTAAAACTAAAAATATGTTATCACCTAAAGTTTAAAGTTTTTAAATAGTGAGCTAAAATTTCTAGGTAAGGTAGTGTGAAAATCATTTCTTTTGTGTATCTTTTGCACAAGAAAAGCTTTTCACAAGTCTAGTAAAAATATTTAAGGTTTATTTCCTAGCATGGGCTGGGAAGCTAAGTAAGAGATGAATATCACTTTTTCAAATTTCCACATTGTTAATGGAAATATTCAATTGTAGGTATAATGTTTTATTAAATTCATGAAATGAATTTTATTTTTAACAATTATTCATTTATTTCATAACATATAAAATTAAGCATTTAAGAACTTGTGGCATTTATTTTTTTTAAAGGCTTGTACACAAGCATTCGTTAACACTTGGTGTTTAAATTTTTTAACAAATGTGCAGAGATTTTCATGTAAATATATCTGCAAATATTTACTTGTGTACAACTTTCTGGACAATGAATTCTTCGTGCAAGACTAGTAAATGTTTTTAAGTTTTATTTCTTAGCATAGGATGGGGAAATACGTAAGAGACTACTATTACTTTTACAAATTTCAACACTAGTAATGGGATTATTGAAAATATATCTTTAATTTTTTAGTAAATTCATGAAATTATAATTTTACTAGCTAATACTTCACTTCAAAGGAAATGTGGCATTAGTTTTTTTCGTTTTTTTCAAAGGAATGCATGTAAACTTAAACATCCACTAACACTAGGTTTTTAATGTTTTCAAATAGTGTGTAGAGCTTTCCATGTAAATAATTTTGTGGATTTTTTATCATGCAAAGATTTATGCTCACTGAAAGTAGCTTTGCATGTAGAGCAGTGTTTGGATATTTTCCTATGCAAATCTTCCTTCACTGTGAAGGCTATTCACAACAAAAGCTCTCCACAAGTCTAGTAAATAATTTTAAGTTCTATTTACTAGCATGGGATGAGGAGATGAGTAAGAGAAAAATTTTAATTTTACAAATTTCCACAGTCATAATGGCATTACTAAAACTATAACTTTAACGTTTTATTAAATTCATGAAATTAATCATATTTTTACCATTTAATATTTATTTTAGAGCATGTAAAATTAAGCATTTAGGAACACACAGATTTGATTTTTTTTGTGTTTCTTTGAAAGGAATGCATGTAAACTTAAAAAATCATTATAAATTTATCTTTGAAGTTTTTTAATAATTTGTGGAGCTTTGCAGGTAAAGAAGTGTGTGGAGATTTGCATGTAAAGAAGTGTGTGGAGCTTTCAACATAAATAAATCTCTATACAAGAAAAGTGCCAGAAAAGTGTAGTGAATGTTTTAAAGTTTATTTATTAGCATGATCTTGGGAGCTAAGTAAGAGAGGACTAGTAATTTTACAAATATCCACACTGGTGATGTCATTATTGAAACTATAGCTTTAAAATTTTATCATATTCATGACATTAATAATATTTTTATCAGTTAATCATTTATTTCAAAGTATGTAAAATTAAGCATGTAGGAACATGTAGTGGTAATTTTATTTCCTTTTTTTAAGAAATTGATATAAACTTAAAATTTTCTTAACACCCGTTGTTTAAGTTTTTGAAATAGTGTATGGATCTTTGCATGTAAATAAATGTGTCAAGCTTGCCACATAGTGAAATATTAGCACAAGAAAATCTACACACAAGTGGACTATATATTTATAATGTTTATTTCTTAGCATGGACAGGGGAATTAAGAGACTACTATTTATTTTACAAATTTCAACAATTGTTAGGTCCCTATAATACTAGTGTATGCCCCTTATTTTTATTTTTGTAACCATGTAGCCCCCATATTTCTATTTTTGTGCCCTATATAAACACATTATTTTTATTTTCGTGGCCTTACATTAATATTGGTATGTAGGATATGATTATATTGTGACCCCTTCGACTCCTATATATAAAAAGGAGGTATTTTCATTTGTATCAGCCAATAATTGTTCATTTATCTAATGTGTTATCACACATAAATTTTAAAATTTTCGATAGGGTCATTAACTCAGGTTTCATTTTGTCCCATAAGGTTAGTTCTTGAAATTGATGAGAAACTCGTGAAATGGTCTTTATCCTAAGTCCAAAACACTCCATTAGTCATGTCATCTGAATCATAGCTATCAAGTTCTAGCTTAGGTTCACATGCATTATTTCAAATTGAGTTAGTGGCAACCTGTCTCCTTTTTCATGGTTTTGCAATGAATATAACAACAAATGCGAAATTTTTTCTACAGAATCACCCAACCAATCCGTAGCGAATATGCCAGTTTTATAACTGAATACGATGTAGAATCATGTTTTTCTGCACCAAAATAGAGGATGATGAGCTATCATTTTTCTAATGGATTAGGATAATGGTGAGGTCATGTAATCGGTTATCATGATCATATAAGCTTGCAAAATCATAAGTACCATCAATCATTACCTTTTCATCGCTCTCATTTTTTATCATTCCCTCCAAATTCGAATTTAATTTTTAAAACTCATTTCCAAATAACCTCTCTAACATCTTCCCTTCGAGCTTTTCATGTAGCCACCGATTATCATCTTTGAAGAGTCTATGTCTACAACAAGCAACTTGTTGTTCGGTAGTTTTCCTTTCATGTGTCATAGTTCAAGAAGGCAGCGTGGTTATGAAAGAATATGGCTTTGAAAAAAGTGGAAAGGGAAACCTTGAGACATCCTTCAAGGTATATATATTGAGCAAACTACAGTGGTTAGAGTTGAGGATATTGAAGGTGGCAAGAATAAAAAGAAAGGTAAGATTGCTAAAAATCTTGATTTTGTAAGAGAAGATGTAGGTTTCATCTTTCGGCCAAGAAAACCACTCACTAGGCTTCAACTTGCAATGGGTGTCATGGAAAATAAGGAGACATGAGAGTATGACAAAGGAAAGCAACCTATCGCAAAATATATTGTTGATTTGTCTCCAACAAAAGAGGAGATCTTTGGGCAAAGGAAAGGTAAAGAGAAGATGGTCGAAAAAATTGAAGTGACGGTACTAAAAAAGAAGTTAAGAGAGGCCAGAGAAGATGTCATTGAGATCAAGTTAGAGTTACATGAAGCCAAGGTAGAGAAAAGGATAATGACATATTTCAAATAAAAAGTAAATGACCAGAAAAACCAATATGATGAATCACTAACCAATGCTAAGAATTTTTTAAAAAGGACACTTCCTTTGAGAAGGGTAAT
This sequence comes from Pinus albicaulis, assembly GCA_034641835.2. NCBI lineage: Eukaryota > Viridiplantae > Streptophyta > Pinopsida > Pinales > Pinaceae > Pinus > Pinus albicaulis. Next base: position 518,488,316 of record CM076574.1, on the reverse strand, counting down.
GAAACATAGTAGAAAAAGAAACTTATGGTTACAATGTGAAAGGAAGAAGCTCAAAATACAGGTCAAAGAGTTGGCGGATCATATGTCGATGATACGGTAAAAACTAGAGAAAGGACAACCTAAAATCACAGTGATAAATGAGCCTGAAGAGATTCAACCTCCTACTGCTAAAGATGAAGTTCCCAAAGTTTGAAAAGTAGAGCCAACACATTTTTGACAATTTTGCAACACTCAGGAATCAACATTTTCAGATCTAAAAGTAAATATTTGAAGAAAAAGGAAAATTTTGAGTTTTCTTCCAATTAGGAAATTTTGTAGTGAATCCCGGGCTTGAAGCCCATATTTCGCTAGAAAATCCCTGTAGGTTACCTATTGTTCAAAATTACAGTTTTCGTTGTAATCAAAGGGGGATAAATTTTGTATTTATCCTATTTGATCCAAAAACCATCTCGAAATCAAAAAATAATGCTAACAATTGGCATACATAGGTGAAGTGTATTTGCTACAAAATAACGCTACAAAATTTCCTTGTTTCCCCTATTTCTACAATGAGCAATATTTGGTAGTATTTTGGTGTTTTGAAATTTCATTGGAGGTCAACCATCCACGTGGAAAATTTAAAGAGTATCAGTGGAACATTCCAGTAGAGTTTTTGTCTTCGACAAAGTTTTCTTTTTCACCAGCTCACCATAAAGGAAATCAACAAATATCATGACACCACTTTCCTTAAAACTAGGATGACTATTTTCCTAGTGTATTGGAAGCATTAAGGTATTAATCATGGTTAGTGCCACTTATGAAAATAACCATCCTTGATGTAAATATCATTTCTTTCAAGTTAGTAGATGTAATAAATGAGATGGAGAGTCCCAATAGGTCTCTAAGTGATAAAGTCATTATGTTCCTTTTTCATTCCCTAGTATCTAGTTTCTTCTTAAGATAGGTGTCAACACAAGTAGTTCAATGATATAGCCATGTGGGAAGATCCAATGTAAATGAAAAAATCCTATTAATAGGTAGAACTTCAAAGAAGACAAGGTTGGAGGATGTTATTCTACACTACTACTATTGTAATTTTTTTATGATCAGTAATATACAGTGACTGTATTTTTCTTCTTCACTTGAGATTCATTTGGTGTTTCATGATCATTTATCTTATGTTTCTTATTATTTTAATTTTAGTATATTGATGTTTAATTACTAATAATTCATGGAAATCATGCTCTGATTTCCTTTAAACATTAATCTATTGTATATTTGTGTGTGTGTTGTCCCTTTCATTGAAACATTTACATGCCTCAGCGTCCACAAGGAGAACCATTGTCATTGAAATTGCTAACACTGACTCCATAAGCCCAATGGTGGTAAACCCTACACATTTTTAACTTTCAAACAAGCACATTCAAGAAACTTTTATAGATTTAGCCATCTAATTGGATAATATTTGAACAAATCATAGCTACTTTTGGGACATCCCTCTCAAGCTGAAAAGGATAATTTCCAGTCAAAAGTTGGTTTGAAAGAGTTACTCTAGGTTATCTGGTGGAGCAACCTATCTATACCAACTTAGTGATAAAATAATTTAAAGTAGGTTTCCCCATCAAAGAGGATAATTTTTAAGTCATTGATATATATTTTCTTATATTTTTTGAGATGGTTGCATAGAATTTTGAACAAACAATATCTTCATAAGAACAAAAAAAATGGGTCACAAAGATATTGGGTTATGAATTTGAAATCATCTACAAAAAAAGGGAAGCAAAATTGTGTTTTATATGCACTCTCAAGAAAGGATGAGGATGTGGAAGCAATGCTTTGTTCCATTTATATTATCCAACCTGAGTGGATTATTGAATTAAGGGGTGAATGGAAGAATGACGAAGAGGTGTTGACAGTCATTCAAAAGTTGCAGCAAGATCCTAGTATATCTGCTACATTTAGCTGGAAAAATGAATCATTATGATACTAATATCACTTATATATTTGAAATAATTCCCAAATAAAACAAAATATTCTTGTGGAATTGCACACCTCTCCCTCAAGAGGGCACTATGGATTTTTAAAATTTTACCACAAGGTTAGGAAGTATTTTTTTGGGATGGCCTTAAATATGATATTCAAAAGTTTGTTGTATAATGCTTGGTTTTCCACCAAAATAAAGTTGATACAATTAAGACCTCGGGTCTGTTACAACCTTTAGCCATTTCAAGTTAGCATTGGGGGGGAGATATCAATGGATTTTATCACATTTTTACCCAATTCTAAAGGAAATAGTGTCATCATGGTGGTAGTTGATAGAATTACCAATTATGTGCACTTTTGTGCATTATCTCATCCTTTTGAAGCCAATTCAATTGATACTGCATTTATGTACACAATTCAAAATCTTCATGCAAATCTAAATTTTTAGCAAGTGATAAAGATTCCATTTTCATTAGAAACTTTTGGATGGAACTATTCTCTGTCTTGGTACTCAATTACCTCATAAATCATCTTGTCATCCTCAATCTGATCGGAAAACTAAGATAATGACAAATGTTGGGAAGGATATCTTCATTTTTTTGTATCTGATTAAAAAACAAAATGGGTAAACTAGTTACCTATAGCTGAATGGTAGTATAACACTTACTTCCATACTTTAAAAAAAAAAAATACCCCATTTATGGCACATTATGGATATAACCCACCATCCATCACATCATCTTTAAGAGAAAATTCTACGGTTCAAGCAGTGGAATATTACATCAAGCATCAACAACAAGTTCTCTAACTCTTAAATGATAACCTCACTATGGCGCTGAATCGAATGAAGCAATATGTAGATCAACATCTCATTGAAAGACATTTTGATGTAGGAAAATAGGTATTTATATGACTACAACCATATAAAAATGTCCCTCAAGAAATATAAGAAGGATAATAAGTTTTCACCCAAGTACTATGATCCTTACAAGGTGTTCTAAAATATTTGTATTGTGGCATAATAATTATAGCTACCTGATTCTTCCTAAGTACACCCAATTTTCCATGCTTCATGCTTCAAGAAGGTTTTTAGTGACAAGCTTCAAGTTCAAACAATGTTTCCAAAACTTCAAGAAGAATGAAAAATCAGATTTGAGCTTGAGGTAGTCACAGAAGCAAGAACCCGAAAACTATAGAATTAATCATTTTGATACTATTTCATTAAGTGGAAAAACTTACCCGTTGAAGATTCCACATCGGAGGATGAAAATTTTATATAGAAGAATCTAGACCTACTCATCCATTGAGGACAACACTTTTTGAAGGATAAGGTTATGTTAGGTCCCTATAATACTAGTGTATCCCCCTTATTTTTATTGTTAGATTATCCTCGTTATTGTTATTGTTGTGACCATATAGCCCCCATATTTTTATTTTTGTGCCCCATAGAAACCCACTATTGTTATTGTTTCGCCCTTACATTATTATTGTTACGTAGGGCATGAGTATATTGGGAAACCTTAGGCTCGTATATATAAAAAGTAGGTCTTATCATTTGTATGATCCAATAGTTGTTCATTTATGTAATGTAAAGAAGGTTCCCCCCTCAACAAGACTAATTTTTATGTCATTCATCTATATTTTCTTCTATTTTGTGAGTTGGTTGCATAACAAAATTAATAAGGGCATTATTGAAACTATAGATGTAACATTTTATTAAATTCATGAAATTAATAATATTTTTACCAATTAATCATTTATTCGAAAGAATGTAAAATTAAGCATTTAAGAACTCGTGGAATTTATTTTTTTCTTCTTTTCTAAAAGGAAGACATGTAAGTTTAAGAATTCATTAACACCTCCTATTTAATTCTTTTAAACAATGTGTAATTTTTCAATTAAAATTCGCATAGCATCAAAATTAAAAATCGTTATTAAAGATGGCATTATTTCAAAGAATTAAAATATTAATATTAACATATATTTTCAAAATTAATACAAATGAATATGGAGGGGACTACAAAGGGAGTATATTGTATCAAGAAAGCTTTCAATATTTCATTGTGCAGATCTTCATACACTGCACAATATATTAATAATGAAATAACCAATGTCCATGCGAGGGGCTATGGAGAAATATTTCAAACAAAAAGGAGAGCATGGTGGGAATGCTTGCATGAAGCCGTGGCACCCAGGAGCCTATAGGCTAGGTTCCATATATGAATTGATGACATGTGTGTGAGCTAGAGCACTAATTCACATGACACCATGATAAATACCAAGGGAAAGTTGGGAGAAGGGAAATAATTATATAAGCATGATCATTGTAGGCCAAGCAAGATGTGTGATGGGAAATATTTAGGCCACATGATTGGCAGTTTGTCACAACATGTGGATTAGGGAAAATGCATGTGTTGGGTGAGATGTGCGATGCTAGTAACTTGGGCAAGACATGCGATGGGAAGAAAGAGTGTGGGTGAGTTCAATGAAGCGAGTTATGCTGTAGTGTGTGATAAATCGTGATGTGGATTATCATGCCTTGGGAGAACCCCTATGATGGAGGGATCTGAGACGGCTGATGGGGCATTATGTGTCAATCATGCTAGGGAACTCAAACAAAAGTATGTGCCTACATGGCACACAGTGGGTAAACCAAAAAAATGAAGCAGTGCACACCCAAAAAAATTAACAAACAAGTATGCATATAAGTAACAGATTCTTCGGAACTCAAGTTGAAAACAAATCAAAGGAGGCACCCATGACGATCCTTGGAAAATTATAGACCATCCATGCCTAGGTCATGTAAGGATACAAATGTGGAGCATCAGCAAGACACACTGGACACATGTGTCGAGTGTTTAGTGGATTGGTTGGATGAAGCAGACCCGCGGGAGTCATGTAGAGTGAATAACAAAGAGGCAAGCACCTTTGAAATCCCCTCACAAAGGTGGGTTCCCAAGTGCCCATAGGTGGATTGTGTGTACGACTCATTGAGAAGTAAGTGATTTGAAGCGTTGGGTGATAGGACCGCATGTAATGCACCATGGAAAAGTCGGGTATAGAGAACCGATGATATTTAAATGATGGGCATGAGAAACACATGATTTGGAATGGGAATTATTGGGCTACATGATCAACATTCAGAAAGATGTGCAGAACAAGCAAGTGAAAATTTGGTGAGGGGTGTGATAGGGTAACGTATCATAGACGACGACATGGTCACCAAGGTTCATGACAAGGCTATGTGTGCCTAGATTGAGGCATGTAAAATTAATCCTTTTTCAACACCTCCTATTTACAAGTTTTAAATATTATTGAAGAATTCCATGTAAATAAGTGTGAGGATATTTTTTTGTGCGAAGCTTCCCATATACACAAATCTACTAATATTTTTAAGGTTTATTTCTTAGCTTCGTATGGGGAGTGAAGTAAGAGACGAAAATTATGTTTGCAAAATTTCCACACTAGTATTTGCATTATTGAAACTATAGCTTTAATGATTTATTAAATTCATGAAATTAATCATCTTTTTACTAGTTAATCATTTATTTCAAAGAATGTAATACTCAGCATTTAGGAACACATAGCGTTGTTTTTTTTTTAAGGCATGTAAATTAAACATTCATTAACACCTAACGTTTAGCATTTTTCAACAGTGTGCAAAGATTTGCATGTAAAGAAATGTGCATATATTTTTGCATAGTGAAAGCTTCACACAAGTAAGTTTAGGCATAAGTATAGTAAATATTTTTACGGTTTACTTATTAGCATGGGATGGGGGTATTATTAAGAGAAAACTATTACATATACAAATTTACCCACTGGTTATATCATTATTGAAACTATAGATTTAACATTTTATTAAATTAATGAATTTCATTATTTTTTTCACCAGTTAATAGTTTATTTCAAAGCATGTAAATTTAAGCATTTAGGAACATGTGGCATTAATTTTTTTATTTATTTTAAAGAAATGCATGTAGACTTAAACATTCATTAACACTCGGTGTTAAAATTTTCCAAACAATGTTTGAATATTTTCATGTAAATAGCGTGGAGAGATCTATTTGGGTGGATAATTCCACACAGTGAAAGATCCACACAAGAAAAGATCCGCACAAGTCTAGTAAATATTTTTTAGGATTATTTTCTAGTGTGGGTTGGGGAACTAAAAAAGAGATGACTATTACTTTTACAAATTTCCATAGTTCTAATGTGTTAGGTCCCTATATTACTAGTATAGTCCCTTATTGTTGTTAGTGTAACCCCCTTATTATTATTATTGTACCCTTGTAGCCCCCATATTTTTATTATTGTGCCCTTAAATTATTACTGTTAGGTCGGTTAGGATTACATTGTGGCCCCATGGAATCCTATATATAGAAAGGAGGTTTTGTAATTTGAATCATCTAAGAATTGTCCATTCATGTAATGTACTGTAGGTTTCCCCCTTGAAGTGGCTTATTTATAAGGCATTGATATCTCTTTTCTTCTATTTCTGGAGCTTTTCCACAACATTTGGTATCAGAGCTTTGATATTCTAGGGTTTCACTTCTCCGAACAGGTCATCGTGGAATTTTTGCAATAAATTTTTTCTACGCAAGTACAGAATCTGAAAATTTTATAGTGAGAAGCAACAATCCTAAGGAACATCATCACAAAATTTCAGAGCTTGGTTCGGAATATTCTCGGCGATATGATCTGTGCAAGTTAGGTCATTTTGCACGCTCCTGAATTTAACCTAAACAGTTCATCGTGGTATTTTCGTAGTAACGTTGTTTCTACGAAGGTTCAAAAGATGAAAATTTTTGAGTGTGAAGCTGCGATCCTAAGGAACATCGTCACAAAATTTCAGATATTGGTTCACAATATTTTCGGAGATATGATCTATGGAAGTTAAGGCTTTTTGAGGCTTCTAAATTTCATCTCAAAGAGGTGATCATGGGAAAATCTTCATAGCTCTCTCTCTGAGAATCATATTGGAATGTTGTAAGAAGTGGCCACAAGTACATATACTTTAGTTTTTTTTCTATCTAGTTCAGAGCCAAAGGAGGAAACAATGACATGTGGCAAGTCGTACAAGTTCGCTCTACTGAACCAGTCCAAAATTGGGTCATTGTGTGAGAATGGAAATAACTTTGTCTTGAAGAATCCAAATCAAATCAAACCTATGGAATTTGAAAGAAGATTAAGAGAGCTAATATAGGGCTGAATTTTAGATATTGAGGATCCAAAATTATGGAGATAATTCAATTTCAATATCAAGCTCCTTAAAATCAAGAAAAAGGTGTGTATTTGGTTTTTAAAATTTCATAACATTTTTTTGCAAAAGAAGCTTGAAGTGATTCCAAGGGAATATTTTAGAATTCTTATTAGTATTGGGTTCTATAATGCCTCCAAAAAATAATTCCATACCCATTAAGCCCTCAAAAAGATCTACTATGACGCATGAAGAGGAAGAATTGCAGTATGAGATATCAAAATTATGGTACCAAGAGCAACAAATTTTGATCTTACGAAGAGCAATCGAAGATGACATAGATGGTTTAAAAGAAGAAATGAGGGATAATTTGGATGGTTTGAAGGATCAAATAATAGATAGTGTAGATGATAAATTAGTGGAATATCACATCGATCATCAACAACAAGTTCTCCAACTCTCAAAGGATAACCTAACTTTGGTGCATAATCTAATGAAACAACAGGAAGATCAACATCACATCGAAATAATTTTTGAAGCAATCACAGAAACAAGAACTCGACAAGTCTGATCAATTTCAGAGTATCTCAGCAAGTGGAACAACTTACCCACTAAATATTCTACATGGGAGGATGAGAATTTTATACAGAAGCACCCAGAGCTACTCAAGCGTTGAGGAAAACGCTTTTTTGAAGGAGAGGGGCATGTTAGGTCCCTATATTACTATTATAGTCCCTTATTGTTCTTATTTTAACCCCATTATTGTTATTATTCTACCCTTGTAACCCCCATATTGCTATTATTGTGCCCTTAAATTATTATTGTTAGGTCAGCTAGGATTACATTGTGGCCCCACTAGGATTACATTATGGCCCCATGGACTCCTATATATAGAAAGGAGGTTTTGTGATTTGAATCATCCAATATTTGTTCATTCATGTAATGTATTGGAGGTTTCCCCCTCGAAGTGGCTTATTTCTAAGGCATTGATATCTCTTTTCTTCTATTTTTGGAGTTGTTTCACAACATAATGGAATTATTGAAACTATAGATTTAACCTTTTATTAAATTCGTCTAATTTATCATAGTTTTACCAATTAATCATTTATTCACACCATGAAAAATTACGCATTTAGTAACATGTGGAATTTATTTCTTTAATCTTCTTTAAGGGAAAGCATTTCAACTTAAACATTCGTTAACACCTGGCATTTAAATGTTTTAAATAGTGTGCAGAGCTTTTCTTATGACAAGATTTCTGCATAGTGAAAGCTCCACACAAGAAAAGCTTCAGACAAATCTAGTTAATGTTTTTAAGGTTTATTTCTTAGAATGTGTTGTGGAGCTAAGTAAGAGTCGACTATTACTTTTACAAATTTCAAAAATAGTAATTGAATTATTGAAACTATAGCTTTAATGATTTATTAAATTCATGAAATTACTCATATTTTTCCAAGTTAATCATTTTATTTAAAGCATGTAAAATTTAATATTTAGGAACACATGGACCTATTTTTTCTCTTTTTTTGAAAGTAAGGCATGTAAACTTAAATATTCATTAATACCTTGTATTTAATTTTTTTTAATAATGTGTAATTTTTCAATTAAAATTCACATTGCATCAAAATTAAAAATAATTTTTACATATGGAATTATTTCAAGGCATTAAAATATCAAATCTAAAAGCATGATTTGCAACACATTAAAATATTAGTATTACATATATATTCAAAATGAATACAAATGAATATGTGCGAGACTATGGAGGGACTCCATTCCGTAAGACAAGCTTTCAAGCTTTCATTGTGCAGACTTTCACACTCTACACAATCTATTAATAATAAAATAACCACTTGTCCTATATAGGACTATGGATAAAGCTTTCAAGAAAAAATTCAAGCACCCTTTGCGTCCTCACATGAATGTGTGGTTCCCAGGTTCCTAAAGGCGAGGTTGCATGCACAACTTAATTACATGTGGATGATTTGGAGCACTGAGTGACACGAACGCATGACATTCACCAAGGGAAAGTTGGTAAGAGGGAACTAATGATACATGCATGATGTGTTTGAGTTGGGAAGGATGTGTAGCAGGCATGAAATATGCCACATGATTGGTTTTCAGGCATGACATGCAAATAAATAATAATACATGGGAAAGGTGAGATGTTTGATGGCAGTCACCCATGAAATACAGGCAATGGGAAGAATGAGCATGGATGAATTTTCCAATTATCCAAGTGATGCGATACATGATGACATGGGAGTCCATGCCCTGGGTAGACTTATAGGATAATAGGGTGCCCCAGTGCTCGATAGGTAATTGTGTGTCGGGCACAATGGTATTCCTGAATGAAGGGGTGTGCCTGCACGATACACGATCTGTCGGCGTTACTTATGAAGGGAAGCCAAACCAAAAAAATGAACGAATAAATAAGCATATAATTACAGGACTCTTATGATCTCGAGTTGGTGCCATGGCCAAATGGTTGACCATGATTATCCTTGGAAGCTTATAAACTATGTGCATTGAAGTCATGCAATGTGATGGGGGTAGAGCATAGGCACAATATGTTAGAATAATGAGTTGGGTGATTAGAAGATCGGTTGGAGGAAGTGGACCCGTGGGTGTCACGTAGAGTGCATGAAAGAATGGTGATCATGTTGGGAATGTCCACAAAAAGGTGAGGTGCCCAGGAGGCAATAGGTAGATTGTGTACACGAGTCAGTGAGAAGCGAGTGAGTTGAAACATGAAGTGACATAACCTCCTAACGGATTCCATGGATGACTTGGAAACATGGAAATAATGATACGCACATGATGGGAATGGGTATGGCGAGATGTGCAATGGGAATGATCGGGCTACATGAGCAGAAATAGACATAATGTGAGGAATATGCAACGATAAATTTGGTGAAGCATGGAGCAGGGTGACCTATGATGCATGATGATGTGCCCTCCCAAAAATATGATGGAGTGTTGTGTGTCGGGCACAAGGCATGTAAACCTAAACATTCATTAACAACTGGTGTTTAATGATTTTAAATAGTTTGCATATATTTGCGTATAAAGAAGTGTTTGAATATTTTCTTGTGTGGAGATTTCCATCTTCACAAATCTATTAAATATTTTAAGGTTTATTTCTTAGCCTCGGATGGAGAGCTAAGTAAGATACGACTATTACATTTACAAATTTCCACACTAGTAATGCAAATATTGAAACTGTAATGTTAAAATTTTAATAAATTCATGAAATTAAATATATTTTTAAAAGATAATCATTTATTTCAATGCATATAAAATTAATCATTTAGCAAGATGTGACATTGATTTTTATTTTTTTTAAAGGAATGCCTATAAACCTAAACATTCATTAACACCTAGTGCATAATTTTTTATAATGTGACGATTTTTGCATGTAAAGCAGTGCGTGGAATCCACTGGAGGATATATTTTTTAAGAAATGGAATCCACTGGGTATGCAGCTGCAGGGTCTCGATGTACATATGGTCATGGAAATGGATCTGTATGAAGTTAAGTTCATACTGGAAAAACGTAACGCTTATCTGACTAACCCTACTAAGAAATATGAGAGTCATGATGTGGGGCGTTCTGCAAAGCCAAAACATAGGAAAATGAACAACGAGATCATTGATAGGTACAGTAGTAGAAAATGGCTATTTAGTTACTAAAAAAATGAGTAAAATTTGCATATAAATGACTATTTTTTGGTCTGTGACCAATAGGAGTTAATTTATAGTATCTTATAACACGACCAAAATTTAGTCCTTTTTAGCTTAGTAATTAATTGGTTGTCTCAATTTTATTGTCTAGTAGTATAATTAGTCATAGATTGGGTCATTAATTTGTTCATTGATGTAGTCATTAATTGTCACAATTAATGACCAAGTATACAAAAAAATATATTACTAAATGATCATTCATTAAAATCAATTAATGACCAAAGTAATAGGACCAAAATGTTGGTCATGTTATAAGATACTTTAAATTAGCTACTAATAGTCATATATATGAAAATTTTATTCATCGTTTGAGACCAATTAATGACCAAATAAATGTCACTATATTGTGGTCATGTTATAAGACACTGTAAATTAGCTAGTAATAGTCGTATATATGCAAAATTTAGTCTTTATTTGTAATAAAAAAATTATCATTTGTAGTAGTCACTTATCCTTTCTTGGTAGTTTCATATTCATCATATAAATGACTACTTTAGTAGTTTATATTCATTTTATTTACTTTCATTAACAATCCTTATAAGCAACCAATTTAGTTGCATATTTATTTTATTTGTTTTCATCATTAATCAACATAAACAAATAATATAGTAGTTTTATATTGATTTTATGTGTTCATTATTAACCAACGTAAATTAGTTGGTATGATTTTGCAACTAAATTAAGAAAAAAATGTCATACAACATACATGTTCATCTAATATGAAAATGAAAAGTTACATATGTTAATTACAATGTTAAATAATATCAAGTGCAACTATAAATTATTTCAACCACATAAATTATATTATATAAAATATCATGTATTAATATGAGTTTCCAAATTAATATTGGTTGGAGTACAATCTACACATGAAATATTGTTTCATCACTTCAAAAAAATTATCATTGTGTTGTCAAGGCATTGCAGGTGAATTCACCAACTCTGAAGTATTGACAATCATCATATCTGTGTGCATCTTATGCGGGATATTGTCTCTACGAGCACCACTAGACCAATTCTCTTCACTCTCTATCTTTAATTTTCATTTTTTTGTTCCAGTGTTATTGTTCTCCTCTTTCTTCAATTTCTGATTCTTACCATCAATACTAAGTTTATTTTCTGAAAAATAAAGAAGATACAATGTAGAGTATAAGACATGAAAGACAATGACATTGGAATATAAAATAAAGTAGAATATAAATGATCTGAATGTGATTGAATAAAGTTCTTAGGTAGTTTTATTATTTTTTCCTTAATATTGACTGTTAAATGAAGAAATATTTAAGCGAAAAACAACATAAAACAACAGTAAATAAATGATTAAATCATAGCATAAAACAAAGAGAAGAAGAAGAAAATAGTTGATTACGGAGTTCATCCCTGGTGGACTACATCTCTGGGTCCGCTTTCAAGTCGGCATCTGTTTCATTAGCATTGAACATGAGGAATTTATTTACATGCAAATGAATCAGAATTAATGTGTTCGCAGGCATTTTTGGACTCTGTAAATAGAAATTACTCCCTCTCGCCTTTTCGACGCCTATCTCTGCACTAAATTTTGACACCCGACAGCTGAGCAATGTTGCAAACAAAACTTCCTATGTCCTGCTGAAACTGATCTCCAAAAACAAAAAATTGTCCTTCATCAAGCTTTGCCATGGTTTAAATAAGCCTGCATTGAACCTTCAAATGCTAGAAATAACAATTGGTTGCGCACTTGGTGGGATAAAGTGTCTTGAATCCCTATCAATTACGAAAACCTAGGGATAAGTCCTACACATTAGCATTGTTTTAATTCATAAGACACCTTTATAAACTATATAATAAAATCTTTAGTCGTAGTGCTAGCTAACCGGGCGTAGACTGAGGAGCCACTGCGTGTGATCAGGCAGGAATTCAATTAATCTTTGGTAGTTACGATTTCCACCGACAGTCTAGATCTTTACCCCGGCGGTTTTGGCAACAGGTGTCATATGTTTTTAAACCCAACGATTTTCTGCGTTGTTACAACTGTTTACCTGTCATATTTTATGCCGAAGTCTATTTCAAACCTCGACATGGTCTATACTGCCAGTTAGGTTTGAACTTATTCGCTCCAATTTATGCTCTGCTCACATGTCCACCTCTAACGGTTTTAACACGTGGTGGTCACAACAGCTGTCAACTTTGACATCGCTACGGTCTAGAAGACTTTTCACATGTGATTTATAACTCTGACGTGGTTTGAAGCTACATTTAGCACTGTGAAATGTTTAAAAATTTCTTTTTTGGGTTTAGAATATTGTTGAGGCCCGAAAGGGTTTTTAGCATAGTTTTAATGTTTTACAACATTTGTGCTACGATTTTTTTTACATAGGATTTAGAGATAGGTTTTGACACCAAAGATTTTTTTAGGTGTATGACATATGATTTAGTGTTAGGGTTTATGTATTTAGGAATAGGTCTTTACATTTCATAAGGTATTCAACCATAGGAGGCCTTAGAACCATAAATACCATGACCCCTTATTCACCAAATTACACCATTATGACTCGAAATTGGAACCACATAACCATGACATCATATGACCCCAAACTGAACCATGAAAAAATAGAGGACTTCTTCTTCAGACGACACTGATGGAACTGGCAGAATGGAGACTGAACCAGACGTTAGACTGCTAGAGCTGGCTGGACCTTTCTACTGAACTATAATTGAACAAGATCCTCCTAGATCAATCCTCTACACTTGAAAGCTTTTGGACCATAAAACTTTTATTTTAAGAAGACAATAAGGGAGAATACAACTCCCTCACTTTCATCTTGACTTTGATGGTATATAACCATACCTGATCACTGACCTGAAACTGATGATCGATCTGATGCTTATCATGGTGCAATTTGTACCTGACTTGACTCAATGCTTGTCATGGCGTAGAAGGTAAGGCTTGATTGTAAGCTTGATGCACATAAGTTAAAAATTCATCCCACAACATAGGATTTTTGTTGTAGTTACCTCGAAGAATATGTATCCCATTCATGTTCACCATTTTTTTCTATCCTTGAACCAAATCCATGCTATCCCATGGTTGCAAAGGAACTAGAAGTGGCATGTGGAAACAAATCTTTCGATTTCTTGGATTTCTTGTCGAACACATTACACATCACTAGGTACTTTATAATTGTTTCATACATGTGATGCCAGTAACAATACCTTTGACTTTGTGCCATAATCTTGCTTATGCCAAACTATCTTGCAATCTGAGAAAGATGAACTTCTCGAATAACCTGCACTTTTTATGTTTGCGGTACACATAAATTACCCAGATGATATAACATCTTGTCATAAATATGATAATTTATTTCTTCAATCTGAGCATCATGAGTTAATGATTCATAATTATCTTCAAAATCATCATCAGTACTATAATGTTCTACATAACTTTCATGAACCAATGTGCTATTATAGTACTACTGAAGCATTCAAAGATAGTCTAGACATCATATCAACTACTTTACTTGTTACAACTTCATTTTCCTTAATTACTAAGTGAATTTGATGAAGAAATACCATCCAACTATAGTGAGATTGTTGCAACTCTGTATATGACTGAAAGTACTGAAGCAACTGATAATCTATGTGAATAATTGTTTCCATTGCATTGTTACTAGCATCTATTTTAACTTCAAATGGTTGTTGATGATCTAATAATGTTGTGAATTTTTTCTTCTTAAATGAATCAAAACTTTAAAATCGACACTTATTCCCCATGTCCTGTTTTTCTTATGAGCCAAAATTATTGGTGAACTGTATGGAGATGAACTCGGTCGCATTAATTCTTTTCCAATATTCTGTGGAATTTTTTTCTTTATTTATTTATGTTATATAACCAACTTACGATACATTTCATTATTATGGGAATTATACATCAGCTGCATCTCATGTGATATTTCCTTTTTATGAAGAAGATGTTTTGGTTCTTTAACTAGATCTCGAGATGAATCTACATTTTTAACCAAATTACCTTCATACTGAATTTCACAACCTGAACAAGTATCATTAAGATCATTATGTTTTTCTTTTATTGACATGAGTATGTATCACTTACTTGAAATTATTAAGAACTTCATCTGATTAGCATTGATTAAATTCAAGTGATTTTGAGTTTTATGTGCACAAATGATGTAATTAATCCCATATTTCTTGAGATGATGCATATGTTCCTTCCTATAAAATACCACGTCATGGTCATAGAGATAAGGGCTTCCTAAGACAATTCCACATATGTCTAACGGTATCACATCTAGCTCCACTTCCTTGGTATAGTTAGTAGTGATTGAAAATTTTAACTGACACTGTTTGGTAACATGAATTTGAGATTGTTCCTTTAAACAACATAAAGGATATGGTTTTGGATGATTATGTGTTTTCAAACTCAATTGTTTAACCAATGACTCAGAAATCAAATTTTCCTGTGATCTCGCATCGAACAATGTATCTATCTTAGTATGCTTTAAAGTTACCCTTATATGAAATAACTCGATTCTCTTTCCTTCATTCAACTGAAGAATATGTACTATATTTAGAAGTTTTACCTATTGTAACCATAGCAGTGATTTTTCCTTCATCACCTGATTCCGATCCCAAGTCCAAGCCTTTATGGATTGATATTTCAGCCTTCTTTTCACCCTTCTTCATTTGGAACTTTTTTGGCTTCAGTTCTGGATGAATTTTCCAACACCTAGCTTCATCATGGCCGATCCTTTGGCAATGTGTACAGATAGGTTTTTCATCTTCCTTCTGATTTGTGGTAGTCTTCTTTCCCTTTGACTTTCCCTTGTTTTTTCTATCTTTGGTTTCCATCTGCTTGGATGTATTTAGTGTAAACTTGAAAGGACTACCACCTAATTTGACATGAATAGCTTGAACTGGAACTTCATCAAAATCATTAGTATTGAAAATTAATAATGTATGCTATAAATGTGAATGCAAACTGCCAATATACCTCAACAATGTTTCTTTTGTGTCCAAGGAAATACCAAGTGCTAATGCTTTCTTTCTGAATTCCTGTGTGAACTCTTGAAAATTTTGTCCCTTACCTTGTCGCAAGTGCTGCCAATCAATTACAACTTGTTGTGTGTGACTCAACGGATAGAATTGTTTCTCTAGAGCTTTTATGAACTTAGTCCATGAGGTGATAACTTTTCCTTTACGATTCAAATCTATTTGTGTCTTAATTTCCCACTAGATCAAAGAAGTACCCCCTATTCTAAGAGTATCTAATTGGATATTTGTCATATTATCAGTAATATATTGAATACGACAATAGATTTCTAACTATTTTACCCAATTTTCTAGTTTCGCAGGGTTTATTGCACCATCATACACAGGTAATTCAAACTTAACATCAAGTTTCAAAAGTGGACTCTTAGGTTTCTTTTCTTTTTCTGATTCAGAACTAGAAGTAGAAGAGGAAAAAGAAGATGTTGGAGATGATGGAGGAGAGGGATATTTATCTGCGTTGCCTTTAACCTTGTCCTTGTTTGATGCCTTCGGCGATGAAGCTGTATTTCTTGTCTTCTTATCTTCATATAATTCTTCCAACATTTGTTGTATGTTTAGAAACATATGATGGATTTTATTCTCATCCATGGGTTCTGATTCATTAGCTTTAGGAGTCTCAATGCTCTCAGTCCCTATCATCATTGATTGATGAATGAATTTCCTCTTTTCGATCTATGGATTGAATTCCTCAAGATCACCTTTTCCACATTGAAATCCAAACCTGGTTAACATCCACTGACAAAAAAAATAAAAAGCACAACCTGCTCTGATACCAAATATTATTTGAATGTGATCGAATAAAGTGCTTACGTAGTTTGATTAGTTTGTCCCTAATATTGACTGTTAACTGAAGAAATATTTAAGTGAAAAAATACATAAAACAATAGAAAATAAATGATTAAATCACATCTTAAAATAGAGAGAAGAAGAAGAAAAAATTTTCTTATGGAGTTCGTCCCTAGTGGACTAAATCTCCGGGTCTACTTTCAAGTGGGAGTTCGTTTTATTAGGATTGATCTTGAGGAATTTATTTACACAGAAATGAATCAGAATGAATGTTCTCATAGGCACTTCTAAAATTTTTAAATAGAAATTACTCTCTCTCACCTTTCCGACGCCTATCTCTGTGCTCAATTCTGACACCCAACAGTTGAGCAATGCTATAAACAAAATTGCCTATGTCCTGTTGAAACTATTCTCCAAAAGCACACAATTTTCCTTCATCAAGATTTTTCATGGTTTAAATAAGTCTGCATCGAACCTTCAAATTCCCAAAATAACAATTGGTTGAGCACTTGGTGGGATAAGGGTCTCGAATCCCTATCAATTTCAAAAACCTAAGGATAGGTCCTACACCTTAGTGCTATTTTAATTCATAAAAAAAACTAATAAACTATATAATAAAATATTTAGTCATATTTCTAGCTAACCAGACAGAGACTGAGGAGCCTCTGTGTGTGATTAGGCAGGTAGTCAAATAAGCTCTAGTAGTTACGATTTCCATTGGCAGTCTAGATCTTTACCCTGGCGGTTCTGGAAATAGGTGTCACATGTATTTAAACCAAACATTTTTCTGCATTGTTACAACTGTTTACCCATCGTATTTTATGTCATGGTCAATTTCAGACCCATTCACATGTGGTTTTGTAAAACTTCGACATGGTCTAGACTGGCGAGTAGGCTTGACCTTATCTACCGCAGTTTATGCTCCGCTCACATGTCCACCTCTGACGGTTTTAACATGCGGTGGTCTCAACAACTGTCAAATTTGACTCCACTATGGTCTAACAGACCTGTCACATGTGACTTATAACTTCGATGTGGTTTGCAGTTGCGGTTAGCACTGTGAAATGCTTAAACATTTTTGTTTGGGTTTAGAATATTGTTTGGGCCCAAAAGGGTTTTAGCATAGGTTTAATTTTTCACAAAATTTGTGCTATGATTTTTTTTTACATAGGATTTAGAGATAGGTTTTGACACCATATATTTTTTTAAGTGTATTACATATGATTTAGTGTTAGCATTTAGGTATTTAGGAATAGATATTTACATTTCATAAGGTATTTCACCACATGAGACCTTAGAACTAGGACCATAAATACCATCACCCCTTATTCACCAAATTACACCATTATGAATCCAAATTAGAACCACATAAACATTGCATCATATGAGCCCAAACTAAACCATGAAAAACTAGAGGACTTCCTCTTCAAATGACACTGACGGAACTAGCAGATTGGATACTAAACCGAGCATCGAAATGCTGGAGCTAACTGGACCTTTCTGCTAAAATGTAATTGAAAAAGATCCTCCTGGATCAATAAAGTATTTATATGATATATACGTCAACATCAAAAATATTTCTAATTTCATTTTTCTCCATAGAAGCAAGAAACTCGAACAAATTTTCTTCAGCTAGGAAATAGTGGCCATTATCTTGCTAGATGACCTGTATAAAAAAACCAAAAAAAAATGTCACCCTAGAAAATAAAACCTTCGTAAACTTAGTATTTAACCTTCAAGGAAATATTAGACACAATCATGCCAACTAAGTTACATGCCAAAAATCTCAAGCTGTATATTACTTATACAATGTGAGAGTGCAAACGTAACTCATAGAAAATGGAAAAGCTAAGTCTAGAATAAAATGAAATGAATTAAAAACGATGAAATAATAGGATAGCCTCATATACATGTAATAACCAGATAATGTAGAAGGCTAAGTGAATAATTCCAGGGTTGGAGGTTGATAATGTTAATAATTCCCAAGCCTGATGAGCATTTATTTAGATAAGTACTACTATTTGGGTCCATTGTCACATATGAATAAGCCAACTAATCTATATTAAATTATTAATATTTTTCTTATTAATTTTTTGGATCACTGCAGCATAAGTGGATAAATTTCAAAGACAATTCCCTCCCCATTGTCTTCCAAACCTATGGTACAATATATTAGCTGTGATTTGGAGAAAATTTTCAACATCGAAAATATGTAGCAATCACCACTAGTAATTATCCCCCAAAAAGGATTATTTTGGAACGTAACTTTCATATTCGAGTTGATATATAATTCTTGAATGGAAAATACACAGTGAATTCCAACACCAAAACTCCAATATGAGGGAACACCGATGTCCATCCTCAATCACTCAAACTCAAAACATTAGTGATGATTATAATGAAAAGATAAAATAAGTGTCTTTTTATTTGTTTTTCAGATTTACATCCAAAGAACCAATATTTTTCCCATATTTACCATACTTGTAATTTCAAAGATATAAAACATTGATTGATCTTTTAGAACAAATACTTGATTCAATACAAATAATAATTTAAGCTATTTCAGTATTGGAAAAATGGTGGCATGGTAACGTAATAGAGTAGATTATATTATGACATGATAAGAACAAGTTCATTAAAAAAACATTTTCTAAATACACAAACATGAACACTCCTTGCAATTGATACATACCAACTGTACAAACTAATTCCCATGGAAACTTACACCACTCACCATTACATTATCTATTGTGTTATCATTTATAGACCAAGAAAAAAACAATACAAAACATAAGATGTAATTTAATAAGTAAAAACAACCATGATTTCCCTTGTATTAAATCCACAAATTATGGTTGCAATTCCTCATTCCTCAATATTTTGATTCTCTTTGAAACTCAATCAACTGTCTTAATGGAAACCATGACTCTTGATACTTGTGTGAAAATATTTTGTTGTAGCCCTTGTCAAATTAATCACTTGAAAAGATGCTCGCTTGGATTCCTGGCGGCTTAGATGAAGACACTTCATTTCATACACTCTTCTTATAGCATCTCTTTCTTGAAAAATCAGGTGTTAATAAAAATGATAGTAGAATGGGGAAAAAATACTCTATCTTGAGAGAGAAATTCAATCATATACACTATCATGATTAAAACCTTTACAAAGGATGTACACAAAAAAATGTTTTCACTGAATAACAACAACTATTACAAGACTGGTGTAGAAATCTTGTTTGAGAAACCAAAAGGTTATAAGATAAAGACATGCTTAATAATACCCAAAATCTTACAGGATGCATGAGTTTTTTCCCTTCAACCGAACTGATCCCCCATAGTTTGTGCATTAGATAACATTACAATATTTCGAAAATTATTTCTTGTAAGAAGATAAAGGCTTTGACTTAAAGTATTCAAACATCATACTAGACAATTCATTAAGGAAGGCATTGAAATTTCATGTGCAGGTCCACCAACCATGTTCAGGGGTGTAAATATGTTTGAGATGGGAATATTATCTATTAAATTTATTTTGAAGCAAGAGTTCTACTAGATCAATCAATTTTATATTCCATTTTTTTCCAGAATTATGCAATTGCTGTTTGTAGTAAGAACAAAAATAGTGTATAGGGTTGCAAACTATGGATGTTATTAATAATAAATTCGTTAGTAATTTGGTCATTGTCCAAACCTAGTAACAAACCCACTAAAAATAAACCTTATGTACAACAAAACAACCATAACAAACCTTGTTATATTGCAGCTTATTTACATCCATGTGCAAACTACAGAGCCATACAACAAGGATGGAAATACAATAATACGTGTTGTAACTCAAATTGACCCAATTAAATTTTTATTTGGCCTCTTCTATATTGGCTCGAACCCTGCTGCCTTTTTATCTTATTCAAATCTATTTTGGTGTTCTCATTCATTTTACATGTCTCAACTCTGTCCAACATTTTCCATCAAAAATATATGGGAAACAAGCTTGTGATCAGATTATTGTCAAAGGGAACAAGCTTGAATTTTGTACCTTTAACTTTTAGAACAATTATGATGATTCACCAGCATGGTTCATAGCTATTTTCTCTTTTTTTTTGTTGGAATTGAAAGCAGATTGATATTGGAACTAGAAACAGGAATTTCTCAAGGCAGCTGAGCAGTACGTAATACAACTGTAGTGTGTACCAACACAGCTATCATTTAGGATCACAATGGTTGTGTAAGGATTTCTACCAATGAATCACATATGATTAATTTAAACCATTTAAAATGAAAATTGTATAGGGTGGTTGTGCAAGGACTTGGGACAAAATTTTGAATCCTTGAAAAAGTGAACGCATTAAGAATAATAACCCTTCTAAGATAGCTAAAATAAACAAGCTCAATGTAAAAAAATTACCATGTCATATCAATATTAGAAGGACCTATTTGTCAACTATGTAAAAATAGGTTGTACTTTCTTCGTTGTTCAAACTATGGTAAGTGAAATCATCATAGCCTAAGCAAATTCACTAGTATTAATCCCTCCCCTCTTTTCAATGAAAATCGTCATAATGGTAATGGGATGTGAATTCATTGTGTTGGTAAGAGGAATATATTTCTAGTAAGAATAATTGATATTGTGAAGTGCATGTAAAATTTAAAAAAAAGTAACGATAATAGGTAAGTGAAATGAAGGCGTTTAGGTTTAGGTTTTATCCATAGGTAAACCCTATGTTGGCCTATTCCATGCTTGAATCATATTGCTTTTATTTTCAAGTCATGCAAGGAATTGTTCATATAGATGAAAATAATTACTACCCTTATGGAATCATTTCATTCAACAAGATAATGGGAAATTATGCTAATCAACTCCGCACTCAGACAAACCAAAATAAATCAGATTAAAAGATGGAAAGTTCTCTACAATCCAATTAGGATAAAAAATTCTTTCATCCCTGGGTGATTAGAATATGAATGTGGGTATGTCTAGGATCAATTCCCATAAATTTGATCCTAATCCAATCTCTAAACATCAAGGATATGAACCATGGAAGAAATAAAGGTTCCTAAAATTCCAAGAACATTTCGAACAATGTCTGAAAAACATTATCAATATCATACTAGTAATGATTTAACCAAGACTTTTTTCTCAACACCATCTTCCATAATATCCATAATTCTCCTATTTAAGTCAACCTTGGTTCGTCATTCCAACAGGAATTCATGGTTCAAAACAAAGAATCCTAGTTTGAAACTAAGATATCCTAGATTGAAATGTTTGGACTTTTCTCTTAATGATGAACTTGAATATCTAGGTTTGAATCATTGATATAAATATAAGTATTGTAGATATTATTTTTTTTAAATAACAAGGTAGTTTGAATTGGAAAAATGGTGTTGAACCACAATGAAGGTACATCCATATCTTTATGTAGAAAAATGTATCATAATATTTTGTAACTAAACAAATTCGATCATGTTGATTGTCTCTATCCTACTGCAAGGCTCTAGAGTCCAAAAAAATACATAAGGATACATTTTATGGAATAATTGTATATGTGATAGAAACTGACAGGAACTCAACAAAATTTAAATTAAGGTGTATTCTTAATCATCTATGGCAATCAAATTATCTATTAAGGCTACCTGGTTGAGGTCCTTCAAAAAATCCAATTGAAGCAGCTTGGATTAAATTTATTGAAGACACCTGACGAGATCTTCCCCATACTTTTTCCTATTGAATAGCCTGTGCATTTTTCATTTGGGCCATGACTTCTTGTCTTAGTTTTGAACGATGGATTCCATGTTGGATTTCAATACTCACATCTTGAATCTGTTGGTAGTGAGTGGAGAGAATATTAGTTAGCGCATCCACCTAAGCTGACAAATAATAAAGCTTCCTACTCAACACCACTATCTCCATTATAATATCCTCATACACCACCCACTTCTTCTTTCCTACATTTCATTTCTTACCTTTTTTTTCTTCCATTCCTCCCATAATATTTACAGAGTTTATGAGCTCCTAGCCCCTATCTAAATTATCTCTGACATTCCTATTAATGATTGTTCCAATTACATTGATGACCTTGATTTCCTCAGTTTATTTTGGAAACAAATCCAACATAATATAAGAAAGAGGTCCCTTGAGTAAGTTACTACCTTGAGTGCCTTGAATTCCCAAATTATTGATGTGCAAGGAGAGGGGGTAATATAAAACTTAACTACTCTAATCCTACATGACCTTGCCTTTGTAGTCCTTCTTTGTGCTGAATATTTCCCACTACCATCTTGCATGGGGTGACTACTTCTAGGGATGGGCCAGACCTGGCTATACCATGCCATTCACACAAGGAAACTCCTCTCTTGACCTATTAAGGTATTCCAATTGGAGATATTATTTTTTGGTACCTCTCTTGGATTCCCAAGACTTGGAAACATTTTCCTCTGAATTTTATCACAATATGGAAATTCAACTTAACTCTATCAATATTGTCTCAAGACACCATGTGATTTCCACATTCGAGGCATGAAGAAATAAATACTTCCATTATTTTTAGTTGAGTATACATATCCATTGAATTATGATATCATTGCCTCCCTAATTTTTTATTTAATTTTATGGTTTTAGGTGCTAGTGATAAGGCTTGGTTGGTCGTCCTATCGACTATAATGTTGAGGTATATTAGAACATGATTTACTTGTGTGATTCAACATATTGATAGATTTCCCATGATTCATGTGTGGATATGTCACAGCTAAGAGTCTAAAGACAAATTTTCTCAACAGAAGATGAAATATGTTGTTATTCGAGTCTCCTATTATAATGAGGAACTTGATAGGAGAAGAAGAAACCAGAATAAGGCCTTCAAGGATTAGAGGATTTTCATAGATTCCAAGAGTAGCCTAATTCAATCTGTCGTTTAGGGCCACAAAAACCGTACCCCCTAACCTTCCATCCCTATAATCATTGCAGATATTCTTCAATGTGGTGTCATAACAAATGATTTCTGCAAAAGTTTGGAATCTGAAAGCACAATTTTGGTTGAGGGAGGTATACAATTTATGCATTTCAGAGTATTGCATAAGAGATGATCCATTTAATCTAAAAATGATACTTTTTTTGGCAATAGTATTTAACATTTTATGTGTTCATAAAATGCATAGAGACCACTCAGCTGTAGTAAAATATCTAAAGATCATCTAATTTATCTAGTAGACAGGTTGCAATTGAGATGAGTTTTGCTTGCAAACAGAGATAGGTTGGTAACTTCAATTAATAAAATAATTTTAAGAAAGATGATTATCAGTAGAATTCAGAATAGTCTCTGGGTATTTTTGAATGTCTATATAACTTATGAATCTGTTTATGGATGAATCTATTTATGGATTGTTGAAATGATAGAATATGCATAATATCCTATGTTTGAAAAGTGGACTACTACGACACAAATTTTTGTACAACTAATTTCTTACAGTCTCAAACTAAATGCTAACTTCCTAAAGTATGATTTATATCATTTAACCTAAAAAAAATTTGGCTTTGAAATATATGAAAAAAATTCAATAACATTCCATTCTAGATTTTACAAATATATCTAACAAAGAAACACTGTAACGCCTTATCAATTATATCACACTTTTAGATTAAATAAAATTTCAACATAGTAAGTGAAATTCCCTTCTCAAAGTTTGAGATAGTTTAGAAAAACAAAATTGGCATTTGTAACCAAAAAATGTTAGACAAGTCTTGATTTATCAACTCTAATATATGGTACTTATCTTAGAGAAAGATAGGTGCACAAACATGCCTAGAAACACATATGGCACACGTGAAAAAACTAGGTTTGGCTTACTGGGCATCAACGATTTTGGTTTTCATGAGTACAAAGTAGTGAGAATTATGTTATATATTACATATGGCCCCACTTCCACATGGCTAATAGTCCTCAGCCCATAAGGGGTGAACCATAAAGTGACCTACTTATGTAGGAAAACTGGCCAACAATGGTTGGGAATATGGTCTTGGGAGATTGCAATCTAGTGGGAAACTAGAAAAGGCACTTCCTTCACTACTAAACTAAAACCCTGTGGGAAGCAGTGGGATTTTGAAAGGAAGTATAAATAGTGAGAAAATAATAATAAAAATAAATAAATTCAAGAGAGAAAATACATGGGAGAGGGATACTTGTGGACTAGATACCATGCTCTAGATGAACGCTTAATAATCCCATTATAAGATTTTATCACTTGACCAGACTACTGAGACGAATACTACTTCTCTTGCTGGGCCCTAATAGATGAGAAAATGAAAGAAATTTTACTCAAATTCCCGTAATGAAAACATGATATTAGTGCAAAATTCAAAGAAAGTTGCAACCCACCAATGTATTAAAACGATAGGAATATGAAAACGAACAATAGAAATGACCTCAAAGTTTCACTAAAGAAAATTAGGATGAATTTTATTTTTCCAAACTTTGTACGTTCTTTCCAGATCGTTTGTGTGTACATCATACCCTGGCGGCTTACAGAGAAGAATGCCCACATAATCAATTTCACTCATGCTTGCAATAAAATTTTACCCAGACTAAATAAAAAACTTATCAAATGCCATTAGTAATATATTAATAAATATTTATATATTTGTGTGTGTGTGTCGTTCCTCATAAAAAAAAAATTTCATATTCGTTTCATGTGAGTTTCAGCATCCAGATATTTACAAACTAAATATCTGAAAATAGTTCACTGAAGAATCTAGAGTTTGAACACTCTTGCATTATAGACACACAAGAAATGACCCAATAGTTACCTCTATACGACATGCCCTATTAGTCATCCATAATTTTGATTTTATCTAAAGATGACAAAGTTAAAAATATCAAATTTCTAGAAACAATACTTGCAGAAGCATTGTGAGTTCTTGAAATCTCACGGCCCTCATTATCCCAAGTCTATCAACTCACTGAATATCTTTACTTAAATCCTTCAAGTTATCCTACCATCTCAAAAGAAATTTTTTTCATACTATATTTCCCATTTTTCACCTCCATCATATCTGCCCATTTTCACTCATTTTCACTTATCCAAATAGTCATTTTCCCCTTGCAAAAAGGGTTTTCTTCCTTTCTCATTTATCCTCCATTATCTATTAAAAAACCCTTTAAACCATGAAAAACACCCTTATGTGGTTTAAATCACTCGTTTTCACCTTACCGATAACTTCTTTAAAAGCCAAAAACCCTCTTTTAGGCCTATTATCCGCCCACGTTTGACATAAGGCCTTAAACCCCTTTTTCTTAAAAATACTTCTACCCTTTTCCTTCATATGAGCTAGGGGCTTGACCACTCGCTAAACCTCAGCCCCTTTTTCCTTAACCTAGACACATTCTCCCTGCACTCTACCTCAAGCCCCCTTCGCTCCTTATTTTACCACTCCATTTGTTTCCTCCAAAGAAATCACAATTGTTGATCACACAGATCCAATGGTGATCACGTGCCCACACATCATCAGCTTGCCCAAACATTCCCTCATCCACTTTTTCTGAAGTAATCTCAACCATAGATCTTATAGATCTAATGGTGATCGCTTTCCCTCTCCTACCCTCACTCTCGATCATTTTTTCATCCATACATTACCGCAAATAAATCTGGACCATAGATCCTCCAGATCTAATGGGCCACGTTAATCCCGAGATTTCACGCCCCACCCCCAACCTTTCCGCTACTCGAAAAAATATATGATGTCCCTGCTAGCCCACCGTCCATTCCTGCACCGTGGCCCAATTTTGTCTGCCACCTTTTTTCAACCATTCTCCTTGCCCAATCATCTTACCCCTATTCACGCCCGTCCTGCATCGTTGATCTGGCTCCCCCAGATCCGACGACGCAGATTCGATATCGCACAACATATTATGCTGGGATTTAATGACCCATTTCAACGCGAAACATGCGGTATTGGCTCAGAAATGTGGCGACCATCATGTGGAATCACATTCATTTGGGCTAAAAATGCTTACTACCCATATTTAATATGAAAACCACTACGGTTTTCACAAAACCGCTCATTTTTCCTTGTGCCATATTTTAAACCTTTTCCTCCTTCCGCCTGTTTTCACCTTTGGAAATATTCCCCTGCTCATCCTTCACCTCTGAAAACACTCCAAAATCTTCCTCCAGGCCTTTGAAAGAAATTTTAACCTCAGCCTGTAGGTTTTCAATTAAATTTTTTTGTTTATTTTTACAGTTTTAATGTCATCGGAAACATTACTAGCCCTCCCACAGTCACCTAAGCAGCATAAAACCTCAAAATGATGATCCTTGAGGAAAAATCACACATAAATGGAGATCAAAGAGTTTTATTTCGTGATTGGATCGATGTCTCATGAACATTGGTTGAAGTAATAAAACGCTCCAGCACGCCAAAAGTCTCCTGCACACAGAAGCAAAGAAGAGAAAAATAAAGTATTAAAAAGGCAGTATGATGAATTATGAAGGCTAAAAGCATATGAGGAATTAAATAAAATTTAATGATGAAATGAAAGAAAATAGGCTAAAATTCCTCGAATACATCAACAAAGAGCAGTTATTCCCTTAGAAATATCTAACTGACACATTGAGCCTACTTTCTATCCATAAAGCCAATCAGCAGTTATTACCCAACTAAAAATACATTTAAACTGTTAGCATAGTTATGGTAAAGATAGAGTAAAGCCTTAAAAGTCAATCTTTCACCTATTTTTCCTTAGAAAGTTAAGGCAGAGTTATTAATAGAGAATTAGTTGCACACACGTTCCTACCTTATGCCTTACATGGTTTTCAAGGTTAGGGATGCATTTACTCTGTAATTAATAACACTTGAACTCTAGATCAGTTCCACCTCCTCATTTGCAACATAAATACTGCATTTGAACTCATTGTATCGTTGGCATTTGATGAATCTTTGAAGTAATACATAGTTCTGCTGAAATTGAAAGAAAGTTGATGTTCTAGAACCTATAGATGTTTTGACCTGTTTTTTGATGGATAAAGCTCTGTCATTAGATCCTTGAGCTTGGCTATTGGTGAAGTATTCTAATTTGTTAATTTTTTTTCTTGTTCTCATTATGTTTCATCATTTCTTACTACAGTAGAGTAAAAAATTTAGGCTAAGAAATTTCTCTTAGAAGCACCTTAGACCTGTTTATTCTTCGTTGTTTTATGTTTTCATCTACTGAGGCATTCTACATAATTCTTAATTTCTCTCTTGAACCCTTGTGCTTGTTTATTTTAGAAATAGTTCAAATAGTTGGTCTCAAGAATGATTTATCGTTTACCCTGCTTACATGCTGCCACTTGAAAATTGTTTCTCAATTCTCCCTTTAAAGTACCATTGTTTACCTTCTACCAAAGAGGTATGTTTTGATCATACCCTTTTTTCTTTGTTAAATCATTGTTTTGAAGATCTTTATAGTTGTAATCATAGATGTTTAGGAGTTCCCTCTTATATGAATACAGTTATTTGTGAATCTTTTATGTTTTCTAAATTCCTTGAAGGTGAAATCTTTGGATGAAATAGAGCGTTCCTCAACTCCTAGATTTCATTTTAAAAGTTTGTCTTGAAATTGTTATTTGCTGAAGTGTGGTTTCTAGAAGTTATGGTTAGCCCTGTCTATGGAATTCCTCTTCATGTTCAGATAATGTTTTAACTCCCTTTGTTGAGAAGTACATATAATTAAGGATTCTCAATTTCCCTTAGTTCTACTTTTCATTCTAAAACCTTTAATTTCCATTTCATTTCACCTAAAATAATTTTTAGATCCACTGGCCAAGTTAGATTTTCCCTTTGATACCCCTCATTCATTTACAAACTTGTTACAAACTTCCACTTGACTCCATTGCCCAATAACTTAGAGATTTCCATTTCAATATATGCTTCCTAGATCATCATCTCCAACCAGACAACCAAACAAACTCATGGTTCATAACTAGCCTAAAAACAACCCTTAAAAGAAAACAAGCTCATATATTTGCAAATAATTGAGAGATTCATCTCTGACACTAGGAAGGTTAGGCCCTAAAGCTCTAAAGACTAGTTTTGATGTTTCCTTGTCACTTCGTATTCCAATCTGCCAAATCACGGGATCACAACATAATGGCCATCACGGTGGGACCTCTGAGTTCATAGTTGCTTAGCAAGCTATGATAGACTCTTTAGTCGTTTAGTTACTATAGAATATTAGCTGATAAACCATAGAGTAGATTCTGTTTGTTTCGTCACCTTAGCTAAGTGTTGAATTAGGTATAGGCCACTCTCACAACCTTAGAACTACAAAAACTCAGAAAACCCAAAACATTTCAGGTTGGTTTTCAAATAAATCATTGGTGGTGGACCGTAAAACATCTTACCTTCAAAAAAGCTAAAAATTTCCACCTGGCAACTCCACCAACCCCAGTAGGCCTATTACTCCTCTATATCTCCATATTTCCCTAGGATTGTGTTAACCAACCCTGAGGAAGTTTAGAAACATAGTCGCCTATTATAGAAATCACTGAGAGAGGGAAAATCTTGAAAAACAATCCTAAAAACCTCAACCTCTCTAAATTTTGGAAACTAAAATCTGGCATCACATAGGGTCAATACTAGATCCCATCGAGATCATAATCCTCCTACCATAGTTGATAATCTTGAAGGGATTTTGTGGCAAACTTGTAGATTTGGAAAACCAACTGCTGATAGGACCATCCCAAGAACAAGATCTTTCACTGAAAATCTCACAGTCTTGAAAGGTCACCACTTTGACTTACCTCACACAAAGAACCTATTTAGAAATAAGTCTCAAAGTGATTTCAACCAAGCTGACTTTGAAACCACATATTTGCAACAGATATTTAGCAGAGAAGATTCACCTTCTACTCCAATTGATTCTCAGCTTCTCCATCATTTCAGCTCCTTCCATAAAAAATCTTCTCATCAACAGCTTGTTGGCCCAAGTGTTTCTTCCACTCTTGTCCACACATACACTGTTCAAAGCAGTCCAACTCAGCTCATTTTCCCTCTTGTAAATCCCCCATTATTTCCTATGATGGAAGCATGGTATTCTCCACTATTGTTACCACAACCTTTGGTTCCCTTACCCAATGATATCAATCCAAAATTCCCCATTTCACTGGAAATGAACCTACTACTTCCCAACAGCATGTAGACAAGATGAATGATGCTTTTGATTATATGGAAATAGAAGAAGATACCATTAAGATGAGAATATTTTCCCAAAGTTTAGGAGGAGAAGCCAAGAAATGGTTCAAAGGCTTAACTCCTCACAGCATAAATGATATCCCTTATTTATATCAAACATTCACAAACAAATGGGAAATTAAAAATAACCCTCTTCAAATACTATCAGACTATAATAACCTCAAGAGAAATATTGGGGAAAGTGTCTAGGATTATTGCACTAGATTCAATAGTGTGTATAATTCACTTCCCCCAAACATGAAACCTCCACTAGACCTAGCCTTAGCTAAATTTCCAGAATTATTTGATCCAGAAATGGCCTAACAGCTAAGAGAAAGAGACCCCTTGAATTTAGAAGATATGCAAAGGGGAGCCTTAAGTGTAGAAGCAAATCTGATTGAGAAAAGAGCTAGGTTAAAAGTAGAGAAAAGAGTTACATATAGGGATGGTACAATGGCATCAACCTCATCATCAGATACTAAAATTGATAACTTAGTGAAGGTAATGGATACAATGATTGAAAAGATAAATCTAAATGACAAAGTGCCTCCTAGAGAGAATCAAACAAATCCCCAAAATAGAAATAAGAATCCAAATATCAGAAGAGATCCTAATGAAGATAGGCAAAGAGACAATGACCAAAAAATTAGGCCCCCCTTCCAACAAAATTATGTAGATCAAGAAGAGGAAAGTGAAACTGAAAGGTTGGAAGAAAATCATGTAAACTTGATAGGATCTGACAGTGAGACAGATGTTGTTCTCACTGAAGAAGAATAAGGATTCTTTTCCTTAGAAAAAATTGAAAACAACCATGAGGATTCTGAAGATTACAGATTGGAGTTTGAAAATGAAATCATGGAGGTATGCAAACAATATAATATTAGGAGCAAAGGGAACCCAAATATTTCCAATGACAAGAACACTAGTACTGTTGTTAGAAAAACTTTAGAAAATCAGCTTAATAAGACAACAAGTAACACCAACACCGTGGTCACGAAAAATGATCTAAATAAAGGCAAAAATAGTCAGCAAAGTGTTGAAAAAAATTTCCCTAGTACTTCTGCTAATGGCCCTAACAAATCTATCCCAAATAACAGTCCAAATAAAGTTCAGCAAATTAGAATTGCTGAAATAATTGTAAATGACAAAAAAGATGTAAATATGTCAAGAACAATAGTTCCTTTCAGCCTTGAAGGGGAAATTGCCAAGATCAAAATCACCATACCCTTAGCTAAACTAGTAACTTAGTATGTATATAAAAATCAAGTTTTTAAAGCCTTGAAAATAGGCAGTGACACTGATACTTTAAACTGGACAGATGATAGACCAGAATTATCATTTGGTCCTAAGGTTGCAGGAAAATACCAAGGGGTTGTCTCTCCCTTCTATGTCAGCCTAAATATACATAACAAAATCTTTCACAATGCCATGCTAGACTCTGGTGCTACTCACAATGTTATTCCCAAAGTAGTAATGGAAATCCTAGGCTTAGAAATTACTAAACCATATAAAGACCTGTATTCCTTTCACTCAAGCAGGGTCAAATGCTTAGGCCTAATAAAAATTTTATGTGTCAATTTGGCACAGATTCCTACTAAAGGTCTATTCATGGACATAGTAGTAGCTAAAATTCCCCCTAAGTATGGCATGCTTTTATCTAAATCATGGGGAGCCAAACTTCAGGGGAGCCTTCAAATGGACATTACCTATGCCACCATCCCAGTGTTTAATCAAACCAGAAGACTATACAAGGAGCCCTATATGAAATACATGCTAAGAAACATAGATAAACTAAACAATAATCCTATTTATTCTATTCATTCAGACTTGGATTCCTTTATCTTGTATAATGAAGATGAAATGAACCAACAAGAAAAGGAAAACAAGAAATAATTCAACCCACCAGAACAGTCAAATCTTCCATCAACTCAAGAACAGAACAGTTCAGACTTTAGCAGCCTTGAACAACAAAAATAAAATGAAAATGAGATTGAAATACCTTCGAAAACAAACTTTGATGGCTCTTATATCAAATTAAGTTAAGGGGCTGGTGTATGGATACAAAACACAAACAAAATATTTTCCTATAAACTGGATTTTCCATGCACAAATAAAATTGCTGAATATGAAGCCCTCCTTATTGGCCTACACTTACTCAAAGATTTAGGAGCTAAGAAAATATCAATCCAAGGAGATTCTAAGCTAATCATTAGACAAATTCAAGCAGAGTATTAAGCTAAAAATCCAAAACTCAGAGAATATAGAAATGATGCCCTTGATCTCCTAATTTGTTTTGAAAAATATGAACTCATTTTCATCCCAAGAGCTCAAAATCATCTAGCAAATGAACTTTCCTTTGCTTCTAGTAATTTCCAAATACAAAAGATAAATGAACAATTCTGACAATACCTGACAATGAAGATTATTGTCAAGTGTTTGAAGGAGACAAACAGATGGATGATTTTATGCAATTAAAAAATGACTTTGCCATATCAACATCTACTTCAAGCCATGAAGAAAATTGTTTAAATGAAGAACAAATCCCTGAAACAGAGCTGTCATTTTTTGCTGATATAAACCATTTTGAACATCTTTCTATAGTAGAAATAGTTGACAATAAAGATAAAAAATACCTGGAAGTTTTACAATGTAAAAATGATACAATTTGAAGAGGTCTTGCACCATTAGAAAAATTGTTTGAATTCAATTATGTAGCCAAAGAACCAAGAATGGAGCCTATAGAAATAAACATATAAGAACATAACATAGGCAGCCTAGTAGAACCCAAAATGATTAAGTTATCGAACACTCTCATAGATCATATCAAGCAGAAATACATACAACTTTTCAAAGAGGTTGGAGATGTGTTTGCATGGGGATACAAGGATCTAAAATCATATGATACCAACATCATTCTACACAAGATTCCTCTTAAGGAAAATCAGAAACCTTTCAAACAAAAACTCAGAAAGATAAACCCTATTTTATTGCCTTTAGTTGAGAAAGAGATTAGGAAAATGTATGATGATGGGATCATAGTCCCCCTTAGGTATTCAAAATGGGTTTCTAACTTAGTATCTGTTAATAAAAATACTGAGGAAATCAGACTATGCATTGATTTTAGGAACCTAAATAGAGCTTCCCTTAAAGACAACTATCACTTGCCAAAAATGGGTCACATTATTCAAAGGGTGGTTGGGTATAAACTAATTTCACTGTTGGATGGGTTCTCAGGTTACAATCAGGTGTTAGTACTCCCAAGTGATCAACATAAAACTGCTTTTACTACACCTTGGGGTAAATTCATGTATGACAAAATGCCATTCGGTTTAATTAATGCAAAGGCCATGGATATAGCCTTCTCAAAAGACATAGGCTATTTTATAATCAATTACCTTGATGACATTACTGTTCTCTCTAAAATTGACGAAGAACACTTGATTCATTTAAACTTTTTTTTTGAGAAATGTAGGAAATATGGCTTATCTTTGAATCCAAAAAGGACACTCTTTGGTCTCCAAGAAATAAAACTTCTTGGCCACATAATTTCCAAAGAGGGAATCAAAGTAGACGCAAAAAGGATTGATGGCATATTGAAGATCAGCCATCCTAGAAACCTCAAAGAATTACAATATTTCATTGGGCAGATAAATTTTTTAAGGAGGTTCATCCCCAACCTTGCTGAGCTATTGAGAAATATCACAAAAATGTTAAATAAAGAGATAGGTGTTAAATGGACAATACAAGCAAAACAATCATTTGAACTAGTGAAACAAGCTCTTACTCAAACATTGGTTCTTACCAGTCTTGATTTCACCAGATATTTCTATATCTTTTCTTTTGCATCTGAACATGCAATATCTACAATATTGTTACAAAAGAACATCATGGGGAAAGAACAATAAATATCCTTTTTTAGTAGGGCTTTAAGAGATTCTCCACTCAAATATAACATCATGGAGAAACAAGCCTTAGCCTTGGTAAAAGTATTGAAAGACTTTAGAGTCTATATTTTGCATTCTCATATCATTACTTTTGTCCCACACAGACTTGTCAAGGATATTCTAAGTCAAGACCCTGATGTTAAAAGGGGAAAATGGATTTATATTATTCTAGAATATGACTTAGAAATTAGGCCAACCAAACTAATCAAAGGGCAAGGATTAGAAAAACTCATGGCTGAGTCAAACTTCCAAGCACTAGATATGAATATTGTTGATATTTTAGAAGAAACAGAAGAATTCAGAACTCCATTTATTGAAGAAAATTTTGTGAATTCACCTTGTTATACTGATATCATATACATGCTACTTTATCTGAATACCCCTCCCTCTCTGTATAAAAATAAAGCTATATTTTTAAAACATAAGGCTTTATATTATTGCATATTAGATGGGGTTTTATATTGGAAGAACGTTGTTGGAATATTGCTTAAATTTTTCCTTGATATTGATGTAGGAAAAATCTTGCATGAACTGCATCAGGGAGAATGTGTAGGACATATTTATTGGAAGACTACAAAAAATAAAATCCTAATATCGCGTTACTATTGGCCCACCCTTTTCCCAGATACTCAGAAGCTTGTCATGTTTTTCCATAAGTGTCAAATTTTTGATGGCAAAAGAAAAATCCTACCTTTACCTTTACATCCCATCAGTGTTGAAGCTCCCTTTCAACAATGGGGCTTGGACTTCATTGGGGAAATTCACCCATCCTCTTCAGCCCAACATTAGTGGATCCTCACTACCACTTATTATTTTACCAAGTGGATAGAAGCCATACCTTCTAGGAATGCTACTGACTCTGTCATTATCAATTTCCTTGAAACCAACATCGTATCCAGATTTGGTTGTCCTAGAAAAATTATCATAAATGCTGCTACCTTCAAGTTTAAAAGAATGGTTGAATTTTTCTATAAATATCATATCACATTGGGTCATTCTACCGCCTACTATCCCCAAGGAAATGGATTAGCTAAATCCTCCAACAAAAGCCTTGTCAATATTATCCAAAAACTATTGGAACAGAATCAGAAATCATGGCAAAGTAAGCTTATTCATGCTTTATGGGCTGATAGATTAACCACCAAAAACTCGATTAATATGCCCCCCTATCATCTGGTTTATGGCATGGATGAAATCTTCCCAATCTCTTTAGTAGTTTCAGTCATGAAACTTCTTCAAGAAGTACAATCTGAAGAAAATGATATGCAGACAAGGATAAATCAGACCATTCATTTACAGTAGTCTAGAGTGGAACTATATAAGACAAAATAAATAGTCCAAGAATGCATCAAGAGGTTATTTAACAAAAGGAGTAAAGAAAATTATTTCCAAGTTGGAAATATAGTTCTAAAGTTGGATTCTATAAGGGAAGAAAAGGGAAAACATAGTAAGTTTGAGAATTTATGGAAAGGGTCCAACATCATTCATTCTATAAGGGGTCATAATGCATTCTTTTGCAAGAGTTGAATGGAGAATATCTATTTGGAGGTCTTGTCAATGGTAGAATGCTTAAGCACTACTTCTGTCAAGATTCCTAGCTTCAAAGTTTTTGTTCATTGTGTATAACACTGCTTTTGAATTTGAAAAATAAAAAAATACAAAAACAATAGAAAAAGAAGAAAAGAGGGCAGCTATAAAAGAAGAAAGGTACAGATCCATACCAAAAAAAGAAAAGAAAAATATGAAAGTGTGCAAGCCTAAATGCCACTACTTGAAAGAGCACTGCTATTTAGTCATATAGCCTCATCATGACTAGATAGATTTCAATTTACTGCTGATAGGTTAGTGAAAGAGATTTGCCAAACTGTTTAATCCTGACTTATCAGTAGAATAGATTAGGATAGAAACAAATGGATCTAATCAAACCAAAAATTGAGCCGAAGATATAGGAAAATGGTTCAAACATGCTCAAAATTTGAACCAACACATAAACAGAAAAAGGATGACCCTAAACAGATCAAAATCTGAGTCATAAGAAGGAAGCAGGATCTTCTTAATTTTTAGATCTTAAGCCTTCACAATTTTGTTTTAATTTTATGTAAATTTTAGTCTATGTGCAACTTGTTTTTATGTCATATTATTACATAAATTCAGATAGTTTAACCCTGGTTTGTCTGTATTTAAATTTTTGTTTTAGAATATAGAGAATAAGATCTATTAGATAGATTAATCCTGATAGATAATAGTTAGGTAGAGAAGCTAATGAGTTCAACTATTTAAACTGAATTCATGCAAGTTATAAGGGTAGATTTAGATTAGTTTCTTGCTTTCAATAAAAGAATAAAATTTCAAAGAGTCTGCCAAGTTCAAGTGCACTCAAAAGAAGAAATAATTCTAGGACAAATAAGTGTGGGTAGGTAGTGAGGTTGTTTTGAAGAAATTACATGTTGCAGATTGATAAAGGTTGTCCTTTTCAGAGAAAGATCAGAAAGAAAGGGAGGAATATGCCCAATGGATAAGGCACTGGTTTGCTAAAACTCAAATATCATTTTCTAAGGTTCTAGACACCTTGAAAGGAAAGTTGTCCTCCCCAAGTCGAGCCACTGTTAGTCATAAATAATTTTGATTTTATCCAAAGATGACTAAGTTAAAAATATCTGATTTTTAGAAATAATATTTGCAGAAACATTGTGAGTTCTAGAAATATCACAGCCTTCATTATCCCAAGTCTATCAATTCACCGAATATCTTCACTTAAATCCTTCAATTTATCCTGCCATCTCAAAAAGAAATTGTTTTCAGGCTATATTTCCCATTTTTCACCTCCATCATATCTGCCCATTTTCACTCATTTTCATTTATCCAAACAGTCATTTTCTCCCTGCAAAAAAGGTTTGCTTCCTTTCTCATTTATCCTCCATTCTCTCTTAAAAAACCCTTTAAACCATGATAGACACCCTTATGTGGTTTAGATCACTCGTTTCCACCTGAATGAAAGCTTCTTAAAAAGCCAAAAACCCTCTTTAGGCCTATTATCCGCCCATGTTTGACATAAGGCCTTAAGCACCTTTTTCTTAAATAGCCTTCTCCCCTTTTCCTTCATATTACCTAGGGGCTTGACCACTCGCTAAAACTCAGCGCCTTTTTCCTTAACCTGGTCACATTCTCCCCGCACTCTACCTCAAGCCCCGTTCGCTCCTTATTTTATCTTGCACCATTTGTTTCCTCCAAATCAATCATAGCCATTGATCATACAGATCCAATGGTGATCATGAACCCACAAATCATCGGCTCACCCAACCTTTCCCTCATCCAATTTTTCTGAAGTGATCTTAACCATAGATCTTATAGATCTAACGGTGATCACTTCCCCTCTCCTACCCTAGCTCCTGATCATTATTTCATCCATACATTCCCGCAAATAAATCTGGACCGTAGATCTTCCAGATCTAATGGCCCACGTTAACATGGAGGTTTCAAGCCCTGCCCTTAGCCTTTCCGCTTACCGACAAAATAGATGACGTCCCCGCTGGCCCACCGTCCATTCCTCCACCATAGCCCATTCCCTGTCCACCACATGTCTTCCATCATTCTCCTCACCCAATCATCTTACCCCTGTTCACACCTGTCCTGCATTGTTGATCTGGCTCCCCCAGATCCGACGACACAGATTCGATATCGTGCAAAATATTATGTCAGGATCTAATGACCCATTTCAATGTGAAACAGGTGGTATTATCTTGGACACATGGTGACCATCATGTGGAATCACATTCATTTGGGCTAAAACCTCTTACTTCCCATATGCAGCGCAAAAACCACTCTGATTTTCACAAAACCACTCATTTTTCTTCGCGCCTTAAACTTTTTCCTCCTTCCGCCTATTTTCAGCTATGGAAACCTTCCGCTGCTCATCCTATGCCATTGAAAACGCTCCAAAACCTTCTTCCAGGCCTCTGAAAGTATTTTTAACCTGAGCCCATAGGTTTTCAATTAAATGTTTTTGTTTATTTTTACAGGTTTAATGGTGTCTGAAACATTACAGGGCCTCCCACAGTCACCTAAGCGGCATAAAACCTAAAAATGAAAATCCTCAAGGAAGAATCATGCAGAAAGGGAGATCAAAGAGTTTTATTTCATGATTGGATCGATGTCTCATGAACATTGGTCGAAGTAATAAAACCCTCCAGCGCACCAAATGTCTCCTCCACACAGAACCAGAGAAGAAAACAATAAAGTATTAAAAAGGCAGCATGATGAATTGTGAAGGCTAAAAGCAGATTAGGCCTTAAATACAGTTTAGTGATGAAATGAAGGAAAATTAGGGTAAAAGGCCTCGAATACATCAAGAAAGAGCAGTTATTGCCTTATAAATATCTAACTGACAGATTGAGCCTACTTTATATCCATAAAGCTAATCTGTAGTTATTACCCAACGAGAAATACATTTAAACTTTCAACATCATCACAGTTATGGTAAAGATAGGATAAAGCCTTAGAACTAAATATTTCACCTACTTTTCCTTACAAAGTTAATACAGAGTTATTAACAGAGAATTAGTTGCACACATGTTCCTACCTTATGCCTTGCATGGTTTTCAAGGTCAGGGATGCATTTAATCTGTAATTAATAACACTTTAACTCTAGATTAGTTCCACCTCCTCATTTGCAGCATAAATACTACATTTGAACTCATTGTATCATTGGCATTTGATGACTCTTTGAAGTAATAAATAGTTATGTTGAAATTGAAAGAAAATTGATGTTTTGGAACATGTGGATGTTTTGACCTGTTTGTTGATGGTGAAAGCATTTTCATGGATCCCTGAGCTTTGATGTTGGTGAAGTACTCTAATCTGTTAATGTTTTTTCCTGTTTTCCATTTTGTTTCATCATTTCTTACTATAGTAGAGTAAAAATTTTAGGCTAAGAAATGTCTCGTAGAGGCACCTTAGACCTATTTATTCTCCACTGTTTTATGTTTTCCTCTGCTGAGGCATTCTAGAGAATTATTAATTTCTCTCTTGAACCCTTGTGCTTGTTTATTTCAGAAATAGTTCAAATAGTTGGTCTCAAGAATGATTTATGGTTTTCCTTGCTGACTTGGTGTGACTTGAAACCTGTTTCTGAAGTCTCCCTTTAAATTACCATTGTTTACAGTCTACCAAAGTGGTATGTTTTTATCATATCCTTTGTTATTGCTCAAATAATTGTTTTGAAGGTATTTATAGCTGTAAACAGAGATTTTTATGAGTTCCCTCTTCTATGAATATAGTTACTTGTGAATATTTTATGTTTTCTAAATTCCTTGAAGGTGAAATCTTTGGATGAAATAGAGCATTCCTTGACTCCTAGATTTCATTTGAAAATTTTGTCTTGAAATTGTTATTTTCTAAAGTGTGGCTTCTAGAATTTATGGTTAGCCCTATCTATGGAATGCCTCTTCATGTTCAGATAATGTTTTAAGTCCCTTTGCTGAGAAGTACATATAATTAAGGATTCTTAATTGCCCTTAGTTCTATTTTTCATTCTAAAACCTTTAATTTCCATTTCATTTCACCTGAAAGGTTTTGTAGATCCACTGGCCAAGTTAGATTTACCCTTTGATACCCCTGATTCATTTACAAAATTGTTACAAACTTCCACTTGACTACATTGCCCAATGGCTTAGAGATTTCACTTTTCAATATATGCTGCCAAGATCATCATGTCCAACCAAACAATCAAACAAACTCATGCTTCATAACTAGCCTAAAAACAACCCTTAAAAGCAAACAAGCTTATATCTTTGCAAATAACTGAGATATTACTCCCTCAGACTAGGAAGGCTAGGTTCTAGAGCTCTAAAGACTGGCTTTCATGTTGCCTTGTCACTTGGTATGCCAATCTGCCAAATCACAGAACCACAACATGCCCAACATTCAATACCAACACCTCGAGATTTTTCCGAGGAGGAAAATATCCAAAAGTTGGTTGAGTGATGAAGAAGGCCACTAGGGAAGTTCGGCATGCAATGTTTTTTGTAAAAAAAATATTAAGAACTAGAAAGGGTCAAATTAGATAAGCGTTGAGACCCATAAGTTTGGTGGAGAAGGGCATCAACAGAATGACAAGGAGAACATAAAGAGAATAACAAATATTGAGTGAAATTTGCAACCAAGGCGAAGGTATCGAAGCAGAGGAAGGATAAATCAGAAGCTCTGCTCTCTATTTTGTTCTTAAAAAATGTTATATGCCTCATTTGCAAGCCAATTCTCATGGTTCGAAACCAAGAATCCTATTTTAAAACTAAGATATCCTGGTTTGAAACGTTTGCACTTATGTATTGATGATGAACCTAAATATCTAGGTTTGAAT
Source organism: Pinus albicaulis (assembly GCA_034641835.2). Lineage (NCBI taxonomy): Eukaryota > Viridiplantae > Streptophyta > Pinopsida > Pinales > Pinaceae > Pinus > Pinus albicaulis. Next base: position 518,448,077 of record CM076574.1, on the reverse strand, counting down.
CATTGATATAAATATAATTATTTCATATATGTATATTTTTTTAATAACAAGGCAGTTCGAATTGGAAACATAATGTTGAACCATTAAGAAGGTAGATCCATAGAATTCTGTAAAAAAATGTAGCATAATATTTTGTAACTAAACATGTTCAATCATGTTGATTGTCTCTATACTACTGCACGACTCAAGATTCCAAAAAAATCCATAAGGATATAGTTGATGGAATAGGCATATATGTGATAACAATTGAAAGGAATGCAACAAAATTTATACCGAGGTGATTTTTTAATCATATATGATAAGAAATTATCTATGAAGGATACCTAGTTGAGGTCCATAAGAAAATCCACTTGAAGAAACTTGGACGAAGTTTACTGAAGACACCTAAGAATATCTTCCCCACGCTTCTCCCTATTCCATAGCTTGTGCATTTTTGGTTTGGAGTTGGAGATGCTACATTTCCATACTCACATATTGAATCTATTGGTAGTGAGTGGAGATAATATTAGTTAGCACGTCCACCTAGGTCGACAAATAATAAAGCTTCCTACTCAACACTACTATCTCCATTCCAATATCATCATCTACCACCCACTCTTTCTTTCCTATGCTACATTTCTTACCTTTTTTGACTTCAATGCCTCCTAGACTATGTACAGATATTATGATATTCCAGACCCAGTCCAAATTTCCTCTAAAATTCCTATTAATTATTGTGCCAATTAATTTTATGACCATGCTTTCCTTTGAGTGTATTGGAACCAAATCCAACGAAATATAACAAAGAGGTCCCCTAAGAAATTTACCTCTCTGAATGGCTTGAATTCCCAACTGATTGATGTGTGAGGTGAGGTGGTAATATAAAAATTATCTACTCCAATCCTCCATGACCTTGCCTTTTTAGTCCTGCTTTATGCTGAATATTTCCCACTGCCAACTTTCATGGGCTGACTGCTTCTAGAGATGGGCCAGACCTAGCTATACCATGCCATTAACAAAAGGAAATTCATCTCTTCACCTATTAAGGTATTCCAATTGCATACATTATTGTTGTATACCTCCCATGGTTTTCCAAGACTTGGAAAATTTTTCCTTTGACTCACTTATCACAATATGGCAGTTCAACTAAAATCTATCATTGTTTTCACAAGACAATGTGTGATTTCCACGTTCCATACATGCATAAAGCAATACTTCCATGATTTTTAATTGAGTAGACATATACATTGAATTATGGTATTATTTCCTCCCTCGTTGTTCCTTTAATATGCATGGTTTCATGTGATATTGATAAATCATGGTTAGCCATCCTATCAGCTATAATTTCGAGGTCTCTTAGAACATGATTTACTTGTGTGATTCAAAATATGGATAGATTTCCCATGATTATTTTGTGGAAATTTTGCAACTACGATTTTGAAGAAAAAGTTCTGAACAGAAGATGAAATATGGTGTTATTGGAGTCTCCTATTATAACGAGGGACCTTATTGGAGAGTAAGTAGCCAAAATAAGGCCTTGAAGTATTAGAGGATTTTCCTAGATTCCAAGAGTAGCCTATTTTGATCTAGCCTTTGGGGCTGAAAAAAACATTCCCCCCTCATCTGCCTCCCCTATATGAAGTGAAGATATTCTTGAAGATGGTGTCATAAAGAATGGATTCTACAAAATTTTTAATCTTAAAGCACAATTTTGTTTGAGGGAGGTATATGGTTTATGCATTTCAGAGTATTGCAAAAGAGATGATCTGGTTAATCTAAAAGTGATACTTTGTTTGGGAATAATATTTAACAGTTGATGTGTTTCATAGAATGAATAGAGACTAGTCAATTGCAATAAAATATCTAAATATAATCTAATCCATCCAGCAGATAGGTTGCAATTGAGATGAGTTATGTTTGCAAGAAAAATAAGGTTGGTAGCATCAACTAACAAACTAATTGTAAGAAAAATAAGTATCAATTGAATTCAAAATAGCATCTTGGTATTTTTGAATTTCTATATACCTTATGAATCTATTTATGGACTTTTTCAATGATAGAATATGCATAATATTCTATGTTTACAAAGTGGACTACTATGGCACAAATTTTTGTACAACTGACTGTTTACAGTCTCAAGCTGAATGCTAACTAGCTAAATTATGATTTATATCATTTAACCTAACAATTTCTAGACTCTCAAATATATGACAAACTTTTAGTAAATTTCCATTCTATATTTTACAAACACATCTAGGAAAGAAGCACTATAGTTCCCTATCATTGTAGATCACACTTTTAGATTAAAGAAAATTTGAACACGGTAAGTGAAATTCCCTTCTCAAAGTTTGAAATAGTTTAGAAGAGAAAATTGTCATTTATAACCTACAAATGTTAGACAAGTCTCGATTTCTCAACTCTCATATATGATACTTAGCTTAGAGAAATATATGTGCATAAACATGCAGATGCACACATATGGCACACGTGGAAAAAATAGATCTAGCTTAGTGGGCATCAACGATTTTGGTTTACCTGAGTACACACTGGTGCAACTTTTTTCCTATTCAACAAGCTATATATTACAGATGACCCCAATTACACATGGCTAATATCCCTCGAATCGTAAGGGGTGAACCAAAAATAAGCCTAATTATGTAACCAAACCAGCCTGCGACGCTTGGGTATATGCTCTTGGGAGATTGGAGTGCATTTGGAATCTATAAAAGGTACTACATTTACTACTAAACTAAAACCTTGTGGGAAGAAATGAAATTTTCAAAGGAATTCTTAACAGTGAGAAAATAATAAAATCAAATTTGAAATTAAGAGAGCAAATACATGGGAAAGGGAGACTTGTGTACTAGATATCGTGATTTGGATATAGGCTTAAGAATCACATTATAATATTTTATCACTTTAGTAGACTATTGAACCAAATGCTCCTTCTATTGATTGTACTAAATAGACGAAAAAATAAAAAAAAAAATTACTCAAAGTACCATAATGAAAACACAAGATTAGTGAAAAAATCAAAGAGAGTTGCAACCCACCAATGTATTACAACAATAGAAATACGCAAAAGGAACAATAGAACTGACCTCAGAGTTTCACTTAAATAAATTAGGATGCAATTTATTTTTCCAATCATTGTACTTTCCTTCTAGATCATTTGTGCATACATCATACTCTAGCTGCATGCAGAAAGACATCCCCACGTAATCAATATCACTCATGCCTGCAATAAAATTTTACCCAGACTAAATAGAAAACTTATCCAACGAGATTAGTAATATAATAATAAATATTTATATATCTCTGCGTGTGATTTTTCTCATAAAAAAAAAATTCATATTTGTTTCATTTGAGTTTCAATGGCCAGAGATTTACAGATTGAATATCTGAAAATAGTTCACTGAAGGATCTGGATGTTGAACACTCTTGCATGATGGACACACCAAAAATGACCCAGAAGCTCCCTCTTTTCCCCATGCCCATAATTTAATGATTGTACATTGAGTATTTTATGAGGAGGAAAATCTCCAAAAGGTGGTTGAGTGATGAAGAAGGCCACTAGGGAAATTAGGCATGCAATTTTTTTTGTAAAAAACATGTGGTCATCTAGAAAGGGTAAAATTAGATAAGCACTAAGACCTAGAAATTTGGTGCAGAAGAGCATCAAAGGCATGACAAGGAGAACATGAATATAATAAGGCATCTTAAGTGAAAGTTACAACCAAGGTGAATGTGCCAAAGTAGAGGAAGGAGATCCTAGTAGGTTTGCTCTTTATTTTTTTGTTAGTGAATGTTATCCACCTAGGTTGCAAGCCAATTATCATGGGTCAAAACTAAGAATCCTAGTTTGAAACTAAGATATCCTGGTTTGAAACATTTGGACTTCTATCTTGATGATGAACCTAAGTATCTAGATTTGAATCATTGATATAAATATAAGTATTGAAAAATTATTTTTTTTTACATAAAAAGGTAGTTAGAATTGGAAAAGTGGTGTTGAACCATAGCAAAGTTACATCAATAGATTCTTGTAGAAAAAATGTACGATAATATTTTGAAACTAAACTAATTTTATCGTGTTGATTGTCTCTATCCTACTGCAAGGCTGGAGAGTCCAAAAAAATCCATGAGAATACAATTTATGGAATAGACGTATATGTGATAGAAATTGACATGCATTCAATGAAATTGAAACCAAGGTGGGCTCTTAATCATATATGATAATAAAATTATCTATTAAGGAAACATGGTTAAGGTCTGTCAAGAAACAAAATTGAAGCATCTTGAACTAAATATACATAATACACCTGACGATATCTTATTCATGCTTCTCCCTATTTCATAGACTATGCATTTTTCATTTGGACCTAGAGATGTTGGATTTCTATACTCACATATTGAATCTGCTAGAAGTGAGTGGAGAGAATATTAGTTAGCACATCCACATAAGATGACAAATAATCAAGCTTCCTACTTAACACCACTATCTCCATTCGAATATCCTCATCTATCACCTACTCTTTATTTCATGCATTGCATTTCTTTCCTTTTTTCTATTCCATGCCTCCCAGGATATGTGATCCAAGTGGATATTGGTGGCCACCCACCTATTCCACTTGGGGCCCCACCATTGTCTCTTTCAATTTTTTTTTTCACAACTTACTATTTTTAGTAGTTTTTTGGGTCTTGAACTTCCGGAGCCATTTTGAAGCCCCAAACAGAGATAGTGCGCCGAAGTTACGTCCCCGGGAAGTTGAAACACCAATTTACCCAAACGAGGCCCATATTTTTGGAGCTTCATCTCCTAGGGTTACATTCTTGGACGTTCAGAGTTCTCCATTGTTTCTCCATAATAAATAGGCCCTTGAGCCTCATTGTAACACAGTTCAGAAGTCTGGAGTCGCCACATCTCTTCTCAGAGATTCGCTACCAGCACCCTAGCTATTTTATTTCCATCATATTTGTAAGCATATTTCTATGATTTGATATTAATGAAATGAAGCCTTATTTTCATTTTATTTCTATGTGTATGGTTATTTATGTATTATGTTGCAATCCTACATAAATTTAAATCAGTAGTCTCAGAGCAGTCTGCTTTTTCTCGATCCTTCTTTGCATGTCCCCAACGAGGTCGGACGTTGGAGATCAGCCTTGCAAACCATGATAGATGTCCATGGGGGAGGAAAAGAAAGATTATGGAGGAGGATATCCTATTAAAATATTTCTCGAGGAGGCCCTAAAAAAAAAAAGGAATGCGATGATGGATAAATTTTCCAAGATCCTTCAACGACTACCCACCGGTGGCGCATCTGCATCCAGCAGCCACTCTGGCTGCACAACTCCCTTTAAGGTACATGTAAACTTTGACATTCCCATATTTGAGGTTCAAATAGATGCAGATGTCGTAGACATATGGTTGAATCTATTAGAAGGATATTTCTCGGTTCATGACTTTTCCAACCGGGAGAAGATTATTTTTGCACTCCTCAAAGCTACCCCCCATGTCAAGGACTGGTGGGAAACCTACTGTGAGAAAAAGTACGAGACAAAACCCTCTCTTTTCTTAGCCATACCCACTTGGAATTCTTTACAAGATGCCATCAAGGAACAATACTATCCCGTGGGGAGCTATGAGGACAAGTACATACAATGGACCACGGTGCGGCAACAAAGGGATCAAGATGTGCATGAGCTAACGAGTCTGTTCCATACCTTGCGAACAAATCTGGGTATAAAATATTCAGAGAAACATTTGGTGATAAATTATCATGATTGTCTGCACAGATAAATTCAGGAGGAAATGGAGTTCCTCGACATCTCCTCAATTGGTACAGCATACCGGTATTCTGCCAAGATTGAGCAGAAATTCAAACAGAAGAAGCAAGACTTTGGATCTTTGAATCAAAATCAAGGGAAGGTGCCCCCAAATAATAGAACAAAGGACAAATCCAAGGCATGTTGGCCCAAGACAACCTGCCAAAGACAGAATAAAAGAACAACACCGTGAAGCCAAAGAAGGACACGGGAAAGTGGTGTGAGTTCCACAAGAGCTTCACTCACAACACAAGTGAGTGTCGGGCCAAGCAGTTGCTGGTGGCTGAGATGAGGGATTCTAAATTAGATGAATACTCTGACTCTGAATTATAACCTAGCAAGGTGAATGAGAAAGGGAAGCATATTATTGATCTGGATCCCAACGCCATTGTTGCCACTATGAAGATCCAAAAGGAGGAACCAGAAGATCCAGAGGAGGAAGAGCATCTCTTCCACTCCCAGATGTGGGTAAAGGGTTCCCCACTATGGTTCATTGTCGAAAATGGGAGCCAAAAGAACCTCATTTCAGCAGATTTCATGAAGTGGTTGGGCTTTCCGACCATAGCACAGCCATAACCATACACCATCGGGTGGCTTCACCAAGGATGGGATCTCCGTGTCAGCTAGTAGTGTCACCTTCCCTATAGCATGAAGCCCTTCACGGATGAGGTATTATGTGACATTGCTCCTATTGATGTTTCTGATGTATTATTAGGCCAACCATACTTGTGGAAGCGACATGCTGTGTATGAGTCTCGGCCTCACGCTATTATTGTTACTTTGGGAAATAAATTGTACAGGATACCAGAGGTACCACTCCCACTATCTCTTTGGTTATTGCAAAACAATGTAGTAAGCTCATTTCCCAAACTAGGAAATTTTTTTTCCTGATGATCCACCCCTAGGGAAAGAAGATGACTGTGGCCATGACCTCCAGACATGGCTTGTCTACACGACAATAACAAATGGACAAGGTTCTAGAGGAGTACGGGGACATATTCACCTGACCCACAGGAGTGCCTTTACACTATTAAGTCAAGCACCCCATTGACTTGATCTAGGTGTGCTACTACCCAATGGATTGATCTATAGGCACTCTATTCTGGAGAATGTTGAAATCAAGAGGCAGATTTAGGAGCTATTGCAGAAAGGTCACATCCGGCCAAGTTCATTGCCTTGTGGGAGCCCGATCGTGTTGGTACAAAAGAAGGATGGGACTTGGACACTCTGTATTGATTATCGAGCATTGAACAAGATCACTGTCTGTAATAGGTACTTGATCCCGTGGATTGATGACTTCTGGACCAACTCAAAGGGGAAAAATATTTCAGCAAGATCGACCTGAAGTCTGGGTATCACCAGGTACCAATTGATCCCTCTGATGTGTGAAAGACTGCCTTCAAAGCTAAGGAGGGCCTTTTTTAATGGCTCATCATGCCTTTCAGATTGACGAATGCTCCCGCAACCTTCATGAGGTTTATGGATGACATATTGCGTCCATTCACCAGCTCATTTGTAGTGGTATACTTGGATGACATTCTGATCTTTAGCCAGACATGGGAAGAGCACCTCCACCACGTCTGATAAGTCCAGCAAACACTGCGGCAACAGAATTTGTGTGCCAATTTGAAGAAGTGCACTTTTGGCATGACCTAGGTTCAATATCTGGGATACATTATTGATGAAAGGGGGGTGCATGTGGTTCCAGCCAAGATCCAAGTCATTCAGGATTCGCCAGCCCCAACCACCCTAACAGGATTCGCCAGCCCCAACCTATCTCTACCATATGTTGGTGTTGGGATTCTCTCATATCACTTGGCCCTTGAGTCAAGTCACCAAGGGAGGAATGAAAGAAAACTTCTATTGGTCATAATATCAACAGAAGGAGTTCATAGAATTGAAACATCACCTCTATTCTGCCCCAGTGCTCACATTACCAGACTTGCAACAACCATTTGAGATCGAGATAGATGCCTCTAAGTATGATATTGGGGCAATTATTACTCAACAGGGGCATACAGTGGCATATCACAGTGAGACATTGTCCGACACAGTTCAAAAGTATCCCACTTATGACAAAGAAATGTATTCCATTGTGCAGGCTTGTCGACAATGGAACCATTACATTTTTGGAAGGAGGTAATCATCCACACAGACCACCGACCCCTACAGTTCATATAGATGGAGGGGAAGTTGCAGAATAATCTCCATGAGAAGTGGTCCACATATCTGCAACAATTTTATTTGAACACCAATAATGTTGCATACGGCCTCAGCTGACCACCGATCATGGCCATAACCACCATTCTCAACTCTTGTGGGCATGAGACTTTTGATTGGCCGCTTCTCTACAAGAGCGATCCAGAATTCAGCTACACATACAAGGCATTCTTGGGGAGTATGAAAGTTCCAAATTGTCACCTCCAAGATGCACTATTATGTCACCTGGGACACCCTTGTGTTCCTTCAAGCGAGTGTGCCAAGATGATATGGGAAGTGCATTACAGTCGAGTCGGTGGGAATTTTGGTGTCGAGAAAACAGTGGCAATACTACACAAGTATTTCTATTGGCCGAACCTTCGATAGGATGTCAGAAAGTACATCAGATCCTACACTGCTTGTGCCATTGCCAAACCGACCATCAAGAAACAAAGGCTCTATACTCCACTACCTACCCCTAGTTGACCTTCGGAATCTAACTCCATGGATTACATGTGAGACCTTCCTTCTAATAAGCATGGAAATGACTGTGTTTTTGTGGTCATCGATAGATTCTCAAAAATGGCCATTATGGCAGTCTACAAGAAGAATATCATAGAAGAAGCCACTTTTAACTCTTCTTTGAATGAGTATGGGTGCACTTTGGGATCCCATAGTCTATCATATTAGATCGCGACACTAGGTTCCTCAGCACATTTTGTTGCAGCCTCTGGTCAATGTTGGACACCAAGCTCACCAAGTCCACATCTTTCCATCCCCAAACTGATGGCCAGACAAAGGTTGTCAACAGGATGATTGTACACATTCTGTACATGTACAATTCAAAGCATCCATGCACATGGCATGAGAGCCTTCCCTATGTACAACACAGGTATAATCGAGCTCTCCACAGCTCAACCGACCACATCCCCTTTCAAGTGGGCTAGGAATTCTAGCCACTATGTCCCATTGACATAGCAATGCCATTTGCAGCTACTCAGGCCGATTCATCTCATGTCGAGTCTGAAGCTGACAAAGAAAAAAACTTCATCGAGCGAATTCAATAGATTTTCCAATAGGTTCATGACATATTGGATAGAGCCAATGCTAAGTACAAGCAATGACATGATCAACATCGGGTGCCACACAACTTCCCACTGGGCAAAAAAGTGTGGCTACATTTGCAGAAGGAGCGCCTCACTGGACCCCACCACAAGATTCACCCACTCTGATATGGGTCGTACCTCATCACCAAGGTTGTAGGGAACAATGCCTTCGAGCTCAGTATTCTACCATTTCTTGGTCTGCATCCAACCGACCACATCCCCTTTCAAGTGGGCTTGGAATTGTAGCCACTATGTCCCATTGACATAGCAATGCCATTTGCAGCTACTCAGGCCGATTCATCTCATGTCGAGTCTGAAGCTGACAAAGAAAACAACTTCATCGAGCGCATTCAATAGATTTTCCAACAGGTTCATGACATATTGGACAGAGCCAATGCTAAGTACAAGAAATGACATGATCAACATCGGGTGCCACACAACTTCCCACTGGGCAAAAAAGTGTGGCTACATTTGCAGAAGGAGCGCCTCACTGGACCCCACCACAAGATTCACCCACTCTGATATGGTTCGTACCTCATCACCAAGGTTGTAGGGAAAAATGCCTTCGAGCTCAGTATTCTACCATTTCTTGGTCTGCATCCAGTATTCAATGTAGAGCACCTTCGTCCCTACTTCCCACCTCTATTGGACACCTCTGAAATTGCAAAAGAACTCTCACCAAAAGAGTTAAACCTAGACTGCATGGAACAGGGCATCACAAATTGTATCATGGACATGTAAATCAAGAACACTCACCGAGAGAATATCCAACTGTATCGGGTTGTCAAAGCTGGCCAAATCTTGCACCAAGGCAAGTGGTTCACCAGGGACCATGTTCAATAGAAGTTTCCTCATCTCATGGAGGAACTCAATCCAATGGGGACCATTGCTTCCTAAGGTGGGAGGAATGATACAGGTGGATATTGGTGGCCACCTGCCTTTTCCACTTGGGGACCCACCATTGTCTCTTTTAGTTATTTTTTTCACAACTTACTATTTTTAGCAGTTTTTGGGGTCCTGAACTTCCGGAGCCATTTCGAAGCCCCAAACGGAGATATTATGCCGAAGTTACATCTCCGGGAAGTTGAAATACAAATTTACCCAAACAGGGCCCATATTTTTTATGCTTCATCTCCTAGGGTTAGGTTTTTGGACGTTTAGAGTTCTCCATTATTTCTCCATAATAAATAGGCCCTCGAGCCTCATTGTAACACAGTTCAGAGGTCTGTAGTCTCCACATCTCTTCTCAGAGATTCGCTACCGTCACCCTAGCTATTTTATTTCCATCATGTTTGTAAGCATATTTCTTTGATTTGATATTAATGAAATGAAGCCTTATTTCCGCTATATTTATATGTATGGTTATTTCTATATTTTTTTGTGTTCCTGCAAAAATCCGGATCAATGTGTTCATAGTTTATGAGCTTCCATTCCTTGTCCAAATAGACTCTGACATCCATGTTAATGATTGTACCAATTACCTTGATGACCTTTCTTTCCATAGAGTATTTTGGAACCAAGTCCAGCAAAATATAACAAAGAGGTCCCATGAGAAAGTTACCTCCTTGAGTTCCTTAAATTCCCAATTGATTGATGTGCGAGGAGAGGGGGTAATATAAATATTAACTACTCTAATCCTCCATGACCTTATCTTTGTAGTCCCAATTTGTGTTGAATAATTACCACTACCATTTTAAATGGGGTGACTACCTCTAGGGATGGGCCAGAGATGGCTATATCGTGCCCTTCACACAAGGGAAATCCTCTCTTCACCTATTAAGACATTCCAATATCATACATGATTGTTTTGTACCTCTCATGGATTCCCAAGACTTGGAAATATTTTCCTTTTACTTACTTATCACAATATGGCAGTTCAACTTAACTATATCATTTTTGTCACAAGACAGTGTGTGATGACCACGTTCCAGGTATGTAGAAAGAAATACTTCCATGATTTTCAATTGAGTAGACATATCCATTGAATTATGGAATCATTTCATTCCTAATTTTGCCTTTAATATGAACGCTTTTAGGTTCTATTGATAATGCTTGGTTGGCCATCCTATCAGCTATAGCATTGAGGTTTCTTAGAACATGAATTACTTGTGTGGGGATGTCACAACTAAGAGTTTGAAGAAAAAATTCTCAACACAAGATGACATATGGTGTTATTGGAGTCTCCTATTATAATTAGGGACCTTATTGGAGAAGAAGCAGCCAAAATAAGGCCTTGAAGGATTAAAATCGTTTCCTAGATTCTAAGAGTAGCCTAACTCAATATGTCCTTCAGGGCTGAAAAAAACCTTCTCCCCTCACTTGACACCCCTATAAGCATTGCATATATTCTTGAATATGGTGTCACACAAAATGTCTTCTGCAAAATTTTGTAACCTGAATGAACAATTTTGTTTCAGGGAGGTGTACAGTTTATGCATTTCAGAGTATTGCATAAGAGATGATCTATTTAATCTAAAAATGATACTTTGTTTGGGAATAGTATTTAAAAGTGTTTTTTTTCATATAATGCATACATACCATTTAGTTGTAGTAAAATATGTAAATATCATCTAATCCATATAGCACAGAAGTTGCAATTGAGATGAGTTTTGTTTGCAAACAAAATGAGGTTGGTAGCATCAAAAAACAAACTAATTGTAATAAAAATAAGTATCAATTGAATTCAAACTACAGTCTTGGTATTTTTGAAATTTTATATACCTTATGAATCTTTTTATGGATTTTTTCAATGATAGAATATGAATACTATTCCATGTTTGAAAATTGGACTACTATGGCTCAAATGTTTGTACAACTAACTGTTTACAGTCTCATATTGAATGCTAACTGGATAAAGTATGATTTATATTATTTATCCTGACAGTTTTTGGGCTATCAAATATATGAAAAAATTTCAATAATTTTCCATTCTATATTTTACAACTATATCTAACAAAGAATCACTATAATGCCTTATCAATTAGATCACACTTTTGCATTAAATAAAATGTCAACATAGTAAGTGAGATTCCCTTATAAAATGTTGAAATATTTTAGAAAACAAATTGGCATTTGTGACCTACAAATGTTAGAAAGGTATTGATTTGTCAACTCGCATATATGATACTTATATTAGAGAAATATATGTGCACAAACATGCCCACACACACATATGGCATGCATGTAAAAACCAGCTCTATCTTAGTGGGCATCAATGATTTTGGTTTTCCTGAGTACACAGTGGTGCCAAATGTTTCCTTGTGCATGATGCTTCAAAAAGCTATATATTACATACGGCCCCACTTCCACTTAGCTAATAGCCCTCGGCCCATAAGGGGTGAACCACAAAGTGGTATACTTATGTAGTCAAACTGGTTCGTGATGCTTGAGGATATGCTCTCGAGAGATTGGAATGCAGTAGGAAAATACGAAAGGGACTACCTTCAATACTAAACTAAAACCCTGTGGGAAGTAGTGAAATTTTGAAAGGATGTATAAACAGTGAGAAAATAATAAAATAAGATTTTAAATTCAATAGATCAAAGACATGGGAGAGGGAGACTTGTGTACCATATACTGTGCTCTAGATAGAGGCTTAAGAAGCACATTATAATCTTTTATCACTTGAGAAGACTATTGAGCTAAATACTCCTACTCTTGTTGGTCCCAAATATATGAGAAATTTATGGAAACTTTACTCAAACTCCCATAATGAAAACGCGAGATTAGCGAAAAAGTTAGAGAAATTTTCAACCCACTAATGTATTACAATAATAGGGATATGAAAAAGGAAGAATAGAACTGACCTCAAAGTTTCACTCAAATAAATCATAATACAATTTATTTTTCCAATATTTGTACTTTCTTTCTAGATTTTTTGTTTGTACATCATACTTTGGCTACCTGCAGAGAAGCAATCCCACATAATCAATTTCACTCAGAATAAATAGAAAAATTATCCAATAGGATTACTAATATATTAATAAATATCTATATATCTATGCATGTTGGGTTCCTCATAAAAACAAATTGTCATATTCATTTCATGTGAATATCACCATCGAGAGATTTACAGACTGAATATATGAAAAACTTTCATAGAAGAATCTAGAGGTTGAACACTCTTGCATGATGGACACACCAGAAATGGCCCAACAACTCTCTTTGTGCTGCATTACAAACTTTTAAAGAAGACCCCTTGAGCATTTGTCAAGGAGGAAAATCTCCCAATTTTTTTTGAGTGATGAAGAAGGCCACTAGGGTAGTTGGGCATGGATTTTTTTTGTAAAAAACATATGAGAAACTAGAAAGGATCAAATTAGATAAGCACTGAGAGCCAAAATTTTGGTGGATAAGGGCATCAAATCCATGACAAGGAGAACATAAAGAGAATAGGGAATCTCAAGTGAAAGTTGCAACCTAGGCCAAGGCATTGAAGCAGAGGAAGGAGATCGTAGCAGCTTTGCTCTCTATTTTGTTGTTAACAAATCTTATCCACCCATTTTGCAATACAATTCTCAGTAGAACTCTGTTTCACTATTAACCTAATGTTATGCACCTGGTTTTCCAGTGAATCCTCCTTGGCCATACCCCCCTAATCCTCTTTGGCCATAACCTCTTAAATTTGATTGGGAAAATGAAATTTGAATTGGCCCTACTCGGTCAATCATCTTTAGCCATACCCTCTTAAATTTTAGTGGGAAAATTAAATTCTAGATGAGAACCCCAATACTTAAAAAAATATTATTCGAAATTAATATTATCTGTCTGGTTTTCTAGCCAATATTTTTTGGCAACACCCTCTTAAATTTGAGTGGAAAAATGAAATTCCAAATGAGAAGCCCAAAAACTTTATCGTTATGTAAAAAAAAATATTTTGATATATATATATATATATATATATATTAAGTTTTCCAAGGTTTTAAATGTTTTAATATTTTCCAAAAAGAAAGGTAGTTCAATTTGCAAGCTATTTTTCTTTTTCAATTTTTTTATTTTTTCATTTTGGTACCTTTAGAAAGATTTCATCCATCCCTCTTGGAGCTTGTTAGATCGAGAGTTAATATGGATGTATATCGGTTTAATTATTGATTATAGTTATATTTATAAAAAATAAATCATAGAGTCAAAATATAAAAGAGGACATCAAAAGATCTCTACCATGGGAGAGAAATTCAATAACTATGGAGAAAGCCCATAGGCCCATGGAAAAATTGTGGGAAATGAAAGGGGTGTGGAGTTTTTGAATATATCGAATTGTAATTTTTACGAAGAGTGAATGGGATTTGGAAAATTCCAGGCTCTAATATCATTGTCAAAATGAAAAATATATAAAATAATAACCATGAGAATTTTATTCACATGATGCATATTTTTTAAGTAAAAATATCATCCTTGTGATAAACCCTTTGAAGACACAACTACAAATTAAATATATTTTTTGAGATGAGATTTTGGTCTCTTACTATCATACCCACATGAAGGAGAAGGAGTTGGTGGATTATGCATTGGAGGAGGTGGTTTTCAACACATTTGTGCTTATGAAAGGATTTTGTCCATTCACATTTTGAAGTTACATCAAAATTTCACCATGCCTCAGTTTTCGAGCCTACTAGGTCTTTAGAAAGCAAAGTTAATAATTTGATAGGGAAGCCATCTAGGGATTCTGAGGCCCTAACCCCTGCTCCAATTGTGAACTGTTCGGGTCCTCTAGTTTCAGCCAGCGTAGGGCTCAAATCCATTTGTGAGGGGTTTCAAAAATATTCTTAGGGTTATCTAGATTTGATTTTGGTTTCCCTTTCATCCTAGAGATCGGAGAAATGCATGTAATGTATTATGAATTTCTTGTGGTTTTCAGAAGTTTTAGAAGTTAGGAATTTCTTCGGTTTTCTTTTCTTGTTCTTCATCTCAAATGCCATTGGCCCATCCCTCCTTGGACGAACTGGTGAAGGAGAGCATTGCCCCGATGAGAAAGGAAGGTCAAACTGATGTTGAGAATATCTGAATCCATCTAGAGTGTTAAACTTTAGAGACAAATGGGTATTTATAATTTTAACACTGTAGATGGATTCAAAGACCCCTTTGTCTATAAATTTTAACATTGTAGATGGATTTAGATACACTTTTAGTGAAATGAAACACTTCAGTATCAAAATTTCAATTTTCCATTTCGAGAGTGACACAGTTAAAAATTACTAACATAAATGGCTAATTCATATACTTCTTGTACTTATTATTTGGTCATATTTTTATTCTTGGATTAAGTAGTCATTTAAGTTAATCACTTTTAATTTTTGCACTTATTATATAGTCATATATCTTAGCCTTGGACTAAATTACTCATTTTAGATAGTGGTTTTTAGTTTGTTCACTTATCTTTTAGTCATAAATTTTATCCCTAAACTAAATTAGTCATTTAATTTAGTCATTTTTAGTTAGGTCATTAAACATTGTTCAAATTTAGTAGTAATTTCACTAATTTATTAGTTTTTTAAAGGAAGGCATATAAAATTAAACATTTTTTAACACCTGGTGTTCAAATTTTTTAAATAATGTGCATATATTTTCTTCTGTGGAGATTTCCACATAGTGATAGCTCTGCTCAAGCAAAGCTTCACACAGGTCTAGTAAATGTTTTAATGTTTTTTCCTTAGCATGGTCTAGCGAGGTAAGTAAGATATAACTATTAATTTTTCAAATTTACACACTAATAATGAAATTATTTAAAGTATATTTTTAAAGTCTTATTAAGTTCATGAAATTAATCACATTTTTACCAGTTAATTTTTATTTCAAATCCTCTAGAATTAAGAATTTACAAAAACATGACATTGATTATTTTTTTTTTTTGAAAAGAAGGAATATAAACTTAAAAATTCATTAAGACCAAGTGTGTAAAGGTTATAAATAGTGTGCGAAACTTTGCATGTAAATCATTTTTTGGAGCTTTGCTTGTGCAGAGCTTCCCAGAGAAGCAAACCTCCGCACAAGTCTAGTAAATATTATTAATTTTTATTTTTGGCATCGTATGGGGAGTTAAGTTGGATACGAATATTAGTTTTACAAATTTCCACAGTGGTAATTCCATTATTAAAACTATAAATTGAACATCTTATTAAATTCGTGAAATTAATAATACTTTTACCAGTTAATTATTTATTTGAAATCATGTAAAATTAAGAATTTAGGAACACGTGACATTCATATTTTTTATTGATAGGAAGGAATGTAAACTTAAGCGTTCGTTAACACCTGATGTTTACTAATTTTAAACAATTGAGGAATCTTTACATGTAAAGTGACCAGTGAGGCTTTGCTTAAGAGGATATTTCTGCATAGTGAAAGCTTCGCACAAGGAACTATCCAAAGAAGTCTAGTAAATGTTTTTAAGGTTTATTTCTTAGTGTGGGATGGGGAGATAAGTAAAATGTGACTATTATTTTTACAAATTTCCTCATTGGTAATGGAATGATTAAAACTATTGCTTTAAAATTTTATTAAATTCAAGAAATTAATCGTATTATTACCAGTTAACAATGTACTTCAAATAATGTAAAACTAAGCATTTAGGAACACGTATCATTGATTTGTTTCATTTTTTGGAAAGGCGTGTAAAATTAAAAAAATAATAACACCTAGTGTTTAATGTTTTTAAACAACATGTAATGTTTCAATTAAAATTCACATTGCATTAAAATTAAAAAGAATTATTTCAAAGAAATATTGAATCGAAAAGCATGATTTTAAAAGCATTAAAATATTAATATGAACACATTTAAAATATTAATATGAACACATATCTTGAAAATCAAGGGAGTTCATTGTGCGAAGGGACTTTTCAATCTTTCATTTTGTAGACCTAAACAATCTACACAATCTATTAAAAATAAAATAACCAGTGCTCATGTGTGGGATTGTAGAGAAGGATTTGAAGCACAAACGTGAGCACCTTATGCACACTCGCACAAAGACGTGGCTCCTAAGCACATATAGGTAGGGTTATGTGCATTAATTGATGAAAATTTGGAAATTTTGAGCACTCGGTGACATGATCGTATGATGGGAACTAAGGGAAAGATGCATGGATGGAACTGACAATACATGCACAATGGGCGGGGGGCAGGAAAGATGTGTGAAATGCATGAAATGAACCATATCAGTGGCGGTCGGGAATGAAATTTAGATTAATAACAATGCATGGGAGGGGTGAGACATGAAATGGAGGTAACCTGGGAAACATGTTTGATGGGAAAAATGATCGTGGGTGAGTCTAGTGAAGACAGTGGTGATGTAGCCTGCAATACATGGCTACATCTACGCTCATTCCATGTGTGTGCCTACACGATGGCGACGTTCCTAGGTGCCTGATTAGGTGTTGTGTGCGGGGCATGTTAGGGTGCCCAAAAGAAGGGTTGTGCCTGCACAACACATGGTGGGTATATTTGACTTATGAAGGGGCACCCACCCAATAAAATTAATAGAAAATGGCTCATATAAGTAAAGGAATATCAGAACCTCAACTTGGAACACCTTAGTGAGTTATGGACCGTGTGCACCCAATTCATGTGATGAGATAGTTGTGGATCAAGGGAAAAACATGTTGGACACATGGGTTAGGTGTTTAACAATTTGTTTATATGAAGTGGAACCGCAGGCATCACCTAGAGTGGACAGTAGAAGGGTAAGCACCTTAGGAATTCCCACATAATGGAGAGATTCCCAATGGGCCATAGGAAGATTGTGTGAATGAGTCAATGAGAAGTGGGTCAGCTGAAGCATTAGGTGACACTATCGCATGATGGGAACCATGGTCAAGTCGAGTAGAGTGATGGGCATGATCATGTTACATGAGCGAAAGTTGGTATGACATACATAAAAGGTAAAGTCAATTTCAAGGAAGCATGTTGCGACATGATGTGTTATACACGACAATGTTGGCACTGAGGCGCATCACAGGGCGTTATGTGTTAGGCACAAGGCGTGTAAAATTAAAAGTAAGTTAACACCTATTTTTTAAAGCTTTTAAACCTTGTCCGGAGATTTTCATGTAAAGAAGTGTGTGGATCTTTGCGCATGTGGGTATTTTCATCTGCAAAAGTGTAGTAAATATTTTTAAAATTTATTTCTTAGTGTGGAATTGAGAGTTCAGTAATACATGACTATTACTTTCACAAATTTCCACATCGGTAATGTAATTATTGAAACTATAGCTTTAATGTTTTCTTAAATTCATGAAATCGATCATATTTTTACCACTTATTCATATATTTTAAAGCATGTAAAATTAATCACTTAAGAACACATAGCGTTGATTTTTTCCTTTTTTCAGAGAGGAAGGAAGGTAAACTTAAAAATCCATTAACACCTAGTGTTTAAAGTTTTTTAACATTGTTTGTAGCGTTGCATGTAAATATCTATGTGGAGAATTTCTTGTGGGGAAATTTCTGCACATTGAAATATCTGCACAAGAAAAGCTCTGCGACATTCTAGCAAATATTTTTAACGTTTATTTCCTAGCATTGTATGTGGAGATACATAAGATACAACTATTACATTTACAAATTTCCACATTGGTAAAGCCATTTTTGAAACTATAGCTTTTACTTTTTATTAAATTCAGGAAATTGTATTTTTTCCAGTTAATCATTTATTTTAGAGCCTGTAAAATTAAGCATTTACGAACATGTGGCTTTGAATTTTTTTACTTTTTCTTAAGGAAGGAATGTAAACTTGAAAATTCGTTAACACTTGGTGTTAAATTTTTCTCAACAATAAGCACAACTTTGCATGTATAGTAGTTTGCATAGCTTTACTTGTGTGAAGCTTTCCTCATTGTTAAGGAAACTTTGCTTGTAAACCATTCTTCGAAGCTTTCCTTCAGCAAAGATTTCTACATAATGAAAGCTCTTCAGAGGCAAACATATGCACAAGTATAGTAAATATTTTTTAACGTTTATTTCCTAGCGTGGGTTGTCGAGCTTAGTAAGAGACAATTCTTACTTTTAGAAATTTCTTGAGTGGTAATGGAATTATTGAACCTATATATTTAATTTTTTATTAAATTCATGAAATTAATCATATATTTACCGGTTAATAATTTATTTCAAAGGAAATAAAATTAATCATTCAGGAACACGTGGTGTTGACTTTTTTATGTTTTTTGAAAGGAAGTTATGTAAACTTAAAAATTCATTAATTCCTAGTGTTTACATTTTTAAAAGAATGTGCATAGCTTTGCATGTAAACTTGTGTGCAAAGCTTTGCTTGTGTACAAGTTTCCGCAAAATGAAAGCTCCTCATAGGTAAATATCTGCACAAGTCTAGTAATTTTTTTAAAGATTTATTTCATAGTATGGGTTGGGGAGCTATGTAATATATGACTATTACATTTTAAAATTTCCACATTGGCAATGGAATTATTGAAACTATAGCTTTAACATTTTATTAAATTCATGAAATCATATTATTACGAGTTACTAATTTATTTAAGAGCTTCAAAAATTAAGAATTTATGAACATTTGGATTTGAATAATTTTTTAAAAAGGAAGGTACATAAACTTGAACATTCATTAAGACTTGGTGTTTAAAATTTTTAAATAGTCTGCAGATATTTTCATGTAAAGCAGTGTGCATAGGTTTACCTGTACAGAGCTTTCTACATAGTGAATGTAGTTTTGCATGTACAATAGTGTGAAAATATTTCATTGTACACAACTTTCTACATAATGAAATATGTGCAGAACCAAAGCTTTTCGAAAGTCTTGTAAATATTTTTAAGGTGTATTTCCTAGCGTGGACTATAGATCTAAGTAAGAGAAAGCTATTAATTTTAAAAAAATTCATAGTGGTAATGGAATTATTGAACCTATAGATATAACGGTTTATTAAATTAAAGAAATTAATCATATTTTTACGAGTTGATCATTTATCTCAAAGCATGTAAAATTAAGCATTTAGGACAATGTGGCATTGAATTTTTTTTTGAAAGCAAGGCTTCTAAAACTCAACATTTGTTAAAACCTAGGGTTTAAAGTTTTTAAATATGTGAAAATATTTGCATGTAAAGTAGTGTGAAGAGATTTTCTTGTGCGGATCATTCTACACAATGAAAGCTATGCACAAACAAAACTACACATAATTATAGTAAATATTTTTAAGGTTTATTTCTTAGCATGGGTTGGGGAGATAAGTAAGAGACAAGCATTACTTTTACAGATTTCCACACTTAAATAGAATTATTAAAACTATAAATTTAACATTTTATTAATTTCATTAAATTAGTCATATATTTACCAGTTAAACATTGATTTCAAAGCATGTGAAATTAAGGATTTAGGAACATGTGATGTTGATTTATTTATTTTTTTGAAAGGAAGACTTGTAAACTTAAAAATTTGTTAACACTTAGTTTTTAAATTTTTTAAAATTGCACAGAGCTCTGCATTTAAAGTATCATGTAGATCTTTGCTTGTGTTCAGCTTTCACACAGTGAAATATCCACACAAGAAATGCTCCAGATAAGTAAAGTAAATTTTTTTGAGGTTTTGGTGGTGATTATGTAAATCCTTCAACCCAGGGAGTCTCTCCAATGAAAAGTGCCAATTATAATTGGCATCATTTGGTGTCAGATCCCCTCTATAACTAAGGCCCATCTACCATATGTTCTTATAGAGTTTCTTTGGCTACAAAGTTTAGCACAAGAGAAAAATGCGCAGGTGCTTTCAGATATTTAGTTGTGAAATGTATCAAGGTTCTTCTAATGAAAGGGGAGATAAAGGTGAGTCTTTTAAATACAATTAATGGTACTAATATTTAGAATAAGAATAAGCATTACATATAAATGAATCAATGGAAAAAAAGAAAAATATTTCACTTAGAAGAAATGATTGTTAAAACACATAATAAACACCTTAAATAAGATAAGTAACAAATCCACAGAAATAGTTCAATTTCCTGAGTACATATAAAAAAGACACACATCGAAAACATTCATGGAATAGGCTTACAATACTTACAACATACAAGTGAAAGTGTGTTGGCTCAGTGATATTTTTATCTAAGAAAAAGTTCCAAGATACATCGAGATAGTTAAAACCACTAGGCCCAATAGTGGAGAATTAGAGCAACCACTTGTTCCTCCAAAAGAACTGTCTTCCTCTTTAATTCTTGGTAGGAGGAGAAAAGGTGAAAAGTTCTTTCCATGAGCTATGAGGGTGGACATATAACAAATGGGGTGAGAATTCACCTTGAATGTGACACTTGAAATACCCTTATGATTGTTTAACTTCTCTATGACTCTTTGACTCCTTCATGACTTTTCACATTTTGTGGATGACTCTTTGAATTATCCTTTACGTTACATTTTGTCCTTTTCTTTTGATATTTACATAATTAAGTCCAAAACAGATGTGGAAACACACATGGACAGACATGAAATTATGGTAACACTTGTATAAGTCACATCTTTACAATGGTAATATGAACTTCATGATAAGGCAGTAGTATCCAGTTGTTCCTCTTATATTTTTTTCTCTAATAAGATATTTATCCAATACTTCATATTCATGAGAGATATGATTTGCTCCTCCTATCTACCCTCCAAAGGGTTGTGAAAAAATATGGAGTCTTCATGTGTTCATTACCTTTGATATTTTGTTGTACTCTGACATTCCTTCATCTTCTCTCCTTATGATCATCTTATCTCTTCAAATAGATAGGTTTCTTCTACAATGGTATCCTTATCCTTTTCTTCCATAATCATCCTATGATGATAAGATAAATGATATATTACTGAAAACCACTCAAGACAAGAAGACATCGGCCTGAAAACTCCAAATATAACATGTTTCATGAAATATTTTATTAGATATCAAACTGAGTGATTCATTGAGTGATTGACTCAGGGATTGTGTAATTCCAAAGGCTAAGATCCAGGACTGAGGCTTGATACCATGCAATGCACATCTCAGGATGGTCAAGGTCAAAGGATTGCACAATTGAGGGGTTCTAGAGTTGAAGGTTGAGGCTTGAGGCTTGAGGTTGCTCAATGCAGAGTTATGGAAGGACATACTTAAGAGATTGTGTAGTTGAGGGACTCGGGAGGTCAAGCTTGATCCTTGAGGTTTCCCAATGGATATTTATAAGAGGCCAAGCTAGCTGTCTATGCAGTTGATGGGATCAAGAGCTCAAGTTTGAGGATTCAAGATTGGAGTTGCCCAATGCACAATTTTGGTGGGAGAAAAAGTTCATAGATTTCACAACTAATGGGTGCAAGGGCTAAAGCTTGATAATTTAGGCTTTGATTTAAATAATGTATAGGTCTAGAGGGATAAAAAAATCATGGAATCTTGAATCTTGAAAAGGAATAATGTGTAATTGTGTCTAACCGATGGGAAAATACTGCACAGTTCTGGAGCTCAAGGGTCGAGGTTGGGAACTATGCATTTGCAGTGCACAATTCTAAGAGAAAGGCTAGGGCTTGAGGGTTGAGACTACACAGTGTGCAATTAAGGAAGGCTGAGTCAAATCAAGTTTCTTCGGAGTGGAATTTTCCACATAAGGCTAATTGTGGGATCATTGAAGATGAGGTGAATGGAGAAAAAACTAGATCATGATCACAAACTTAAACAGAGACGACTCAACATTGATCACTCACAATAACAACATGATTTCATGAATGCAATGGTGATACAACATAGCTCTCCAAGTGCGACAAAAAAGGTACACTTTGCAATAAAACTAACGAAACTTGTGGGAAAGTGTATAGATATTTCAGAATGAATGTAAAACATGTCTACATGACTAGAAGGACTCATCAACACAAAATTTACCCTTTTAAAAAATCAAAAACTCCACTTTACATGATAAGTGACACTTATCATGCTAAAATACAACATTTTCTATATGAAAAGAAAAGTTTTAATGCACTTGAGATATGCGAGTGACGATGAAAGCGACACATGAAAGAGGAAATATAACATGAAAAAAAAACTAATTATGATGAAATAAATTATCATTGATAGTCAAAAATATGAACGTGACACTCGTAAGAGTGAAGGCACGCAAAAGTGATAGTTTTAAAAACTCGTTGAAATATAAGTATAATCATAACCAAAAGTGAAATAATCTTAATGAAATCATGAACTAAATATATACATAAGTTAATCATCACACAAGAACTATCATTATGGAGTGTGATATGATTTTTCAAGCTTGCACAAAAGAATGCACTCATTAACTTGTTGCAGATTAAGCATATGTGAGCAGGTGACTCTGACATTTACAATTCAAGATATCTCAAAGAGTTAACAAAGAATCAACCAACCAAGAAATGAATGTAGAACAACTGACTAAAATATCCATAGTAGGCTCCAAAATTTAAATGTAAGAAAAATTTGGAGGGTTTTTTCACATTGATAACACTTGGAGACACACTCATAGAACTCCAAATTCTCTACCTTGTTTTAGCTTTATGCACAGGGTCTATATTCACAGGAAGTATTGATTCATCATTTGGATTTCTCTGTCTTCCCCACATACGCCGTGTGTAAAACATAGTCCCCTTGATATTTTCTCAATTGAAAGAAAACATAAGCGCAATGATATCAAAATGTTTCGAATAAAGAGAATGGAAATGTTATTCAAGAGATTTATATTTTTAAAGTATAAATTTTCATATTTGGATTTCTCTGTTGCCAAAAGGCTTGGAAAATACCTCTATGGATTGAATTTAGGAACATAAAAATTGCTTCACTTCTAGCGAGCTTGAAAATTACCTCGATGAAGTTTATTGCCTCGCTTCCTTCCACAGGAAGCCTTTCTCTTATCGCACCCTTTATTTATTTATTTTATATATGAATGCTCATTTAAACTTATTAATTTCATGGGTGCAAGAGGGATCCTACATCATTGAGAGAAGAAGAGGTTGTTCCTTCATATAATCATATGTAAACCCTTTGATATTAGTTTTCTCATTTAGATTTTCCCATTCTCCTTCACTACTAACTCGGATTAGTGTGTAAAATAGTTAAACATAGAAACCAAAGTGTAAGAATTTGGTGTCCAAAATGGACATGGAGATCATGGCTCGACCTAAAGCTTTCCTTATGCAAGGATTATATTTTCCATTGAAACATCATTGACTAAAATATATAACCCAATATAGAGAAGAGTAAAAATTATAAGCCAATCATTGTTTTTTGTCGCAATTTCCCTTTTCAGGTATTGCGACATTATCTTTTGAGATAACATATTTCATGAAAATTATTATTAAACCAAACCAAAACATAAAAGACACAAGAAGGAAACAAAACCAGATAGACAAAACAAAAGGAGCATAAACTAAAAGCATAATTCAAAATGAAAGCTATAAATGACAATAAATACTACAAAAAATTAGTGTAGGATGAATGTGTAAGGGAAACTAATATGCACATATAATTAATCCTAACCTAACCACCTAGAACTTTAGGGTGACATATAATGAGGCATCCAATATAGAAAATGTATCTCCTAATGACCTACATACACAAAGATACAAGCAGTTAAAGTAGATATAAAATAATGTATAATGCAAAAGATAATAGATTGAATAAATTACACAAAAAATTGAAGGGGATTCATTTCAACAAAAAGATATGTCATGGCCACTAATTCTAACCAGTTGAATTATTACCTTTGCATCGATATGATAATGAAAAAAACCTTGGAAGTTTCTTGTCAATGCATCTTCATCTATACTACCCACTTTAGAAATAATGAGAAAAGGTAGAAACTGGTTATTTGTCACAGATATTTATAGTGACGATTGTTGCAACCATTTAGTGATTGGATCATGAAAATTTAGGCCAATATCATAAGGAAAATTGAAATTGATCAATTTTGGAAGGATTTTTAAGACAATGAGGGCCTAACATAACCATCAATGAAGGCTGAATTACATCAACTTCTCGAGAATTACCCAAAGAGTGGGATCAGGCATACAACTTAATCAAAGTCAAAAAACTATCCCTAAATACAATGGTAGGAAAATGATAAATCCAATGAGAGTTAGTAATACGATCAGATGGAGCATTTATCGCATGATACTCGATTAATAGGCAACAAAGATAGATTAGTTTAAATAGATTCACAACTAATTTGAATGATAGATTCATGTTCCCCATGTGTTGAATGTAACAAAAAAATTTCTTCTTAGTGGTTACACATTTCACTAGCATTGTAATCATCAAAATAAGTGAAAATAAATGCTAATATAAAAAAACACATGAAACCAGTCATGATACAATGACTGAAGAAGAATTTGATTTTCTAGAAAAATCATGCATCCATTAGAACTCAAGATTATTTTAGGTGAAATTAAGAAAAATATTAGTAGTATAACATTCGCAACAAAAGCAAGAGCTAACTATTCTGAAATGCATATGAGAGACATGATTTATTCATCCAAAGATAATATTTGTAATGATAAACTTGAAATTTACATGCTTCCATGTCAGTCCCACACTCCAAACATGAGTTAAGTACAAGAGTCATGAATGGGGATGAACCAACCGAAATAGAATCTTTAATCCGATCAGAAATCAAATATTGAAAGTTCGAAAGACTATATCTATAATACCAAAAATATTTCAAGAAGTAATTTATATCAAGAGAATCCATGGAAAGAGAAGAATTTTGTGAGGAAAAAAACATCTAACTTAGTTAGGGGAGCTTACTAGAGTCACGAGGTCTTGAAATAACCATCAAAAAAATTTTAATTTCCTCTACTTCCTGAGAAGCCCCATAACTTCCAAACTTTGTAAAATCACATTTTGATGACCGCATGAAATCATGCATGGTATGAGGATAACTACATTTACTGATTTCAATAAGGCCACCAATAACCTGTGGTATCCATATTTTTTGCTAATTTTATCTGATTTTACAACTTCGACAACCATATTACTCAAATAAAAATATTTTTCTAATCACAAATCTAGGGATGTGTAGATCAAAGAAATTCATGTGCAATATTATTTGAAGAATTGTCTTCGTACAAAACAAGAAGTGATGATTTATGGAAAAAATAATGAATGATTCGATTATTTTTTCTTCATCATGGATAACCTCACTGCCTTGTGTCAATTGATTATTTAACTCATCTAATGACAAACTTGAACAACATGGAGTACATTCATCACAGGTATATGTATCACAAATCGTAGAACGCAAGGGATAGTGAGATGAAATGGGAGTTTTGATAAGAAAATCTTCTTTGCATGGATTGGATTGTGGATGAGACACTGAAATATCGAATGTTTCACTTGGGAATTCATCATTGAATACATAAATAAATTCATGATCGTTAGGATGATTTTTTTTCAAGATTTCAGATTGATTAAGAAAACATATTTCATTTTATTCACTACCAATATTAGTAGATTCAAAATAAACCAATAATTTAAATGCATCATCTTGACATGGGGGACTTTCAAAAAGAGAATAAAAAGAATAATCTTCTCATTTTCCTTCTCCTCTACCTATGTAATGTGACTGCCTTGTACTTGATCGTAATTTGAACCAACAACATTAAAATAAAGAGAGTGTGAAGAAATGGTTGGTGGAGAATATTGATCAAGCAAGTTGTGGAATGTAGATGATAGAGGATACCATATGTCCCTTGAATAAGTAACAATTCCACTGGAAAGAGGTTCAAGATTGAGCTTAAGAGTGTGTTATTATATTCAACAACCCCAATTATTTGTCTATAAATACCTTAGAAATTAATGGGGACCCTTTTTAATTTTTAAAGTTATGACAATAATTTTTTTTTTATATAAGAGATGAATATTATAGTTTAAGGATTAGGTCACATCCCATTGGCCAAAGAGCTTAAGCCGGAAATCCATATAAATCCCCTCATCCCCCATCGCATATGCAACAAGTAGTAGATAAAATGCTTCACTCAAAAGTTGTGATGTGATATAGCAGAAGGCGCAAAGGCTTTCAAAGTTAAAGAAAAAAAATAACAAAGGAAAGTGCTCCCTAAAAATCATTAGTTCATATGAGCCATTAGTGGGACACACTCATTTCCATGTCATCCATCGCAAAACGAAAATCACAATTTTCTTTAGTGCCATCTACCATGCCCGCTTCCAAGACACCTGATGCAATATATCACATCACACTTCTGCCAACCTTCATTACATTTCCGCTATCCATCAAAACACTAAAAAAATTGTCGATATTGTGATTGTGATATGGATATCACATCATAAAACCCCCCAACACTCTCACCCTCCAAAGTTCTGCTCATTCCAATATTATAATAAATAAGTAAAGGATTATTTTAAGGGTAAAACCTTGATCGAAATTGGCGAAAGGAACACATCCAATTTGTTAAGAGTCATGCTCCTGAACAATGTTGTGATGCGAGATTTTAATTAAACGCCAAGTGTCTAAGTCAAGCACATGAACCCATGTTTCTCATAATTAATCATCCATAACAGTATAATGGTCTCGATCATCGAAAGTGATTTGATGGCCTGTTTTTTAATGTTTCAGATGTTTTCGCATGTAAATTATATTTTCCATAATTTTAAGATTATTGCTAAGTACCTCATGCACTGTTTGTATTATTCATCATTCCCTATTTTTCTTATTATAGGCTAGTCCCAAAAAACAACATCCTTTTTAGATGTCAAAGGTTCCAAAGAAGAAAAACAAACCCATGGCTAATCCAAACCCAACACCCCTTTCTTCATGAGTAACAGAGATGTCGTCGTTGTTGTCTAACACAACATGCACTCTATAAATTGGTTCTTCCTCATGGGAATCCATGTATAGGCTATTTGAAGAGTGATAAACCTAGGATAGTTAAAAGAGTAACCATGGCTGATGTTGTAACATATGTCTAAACCTCTATCAGTGAAGTCTCTAACTCCTTTCTCCAGAGAATTTCTACTCTCCCAAAGATTCTTCCATATATTGATATGGTCAAATGGGTAATTGACAATATGAACATCGGCGATAGGACATTTCTCACCTCAAGAGATACAATGATAGGGTATTTTAAGGTAGAAGATTTGAATAAAATGTATCATATACCCAACCCACAGAAGGTATATGAAATTTTTTTCCTTGAGAAGTTTGCGAAGGAGAATAAGTAGCGGTTAGAACCTATAAGACAATGGAGGCACAACCCTAAAAATCACTAACATGATGATAAGGGTATTTATTATGTGTCTTCTCTTGCTAGTCCCTATTGCTACATTGTTGCTATGACGTGTAGGCTTTTGGTTCTCCTAATAAAAATAAATTTTTAATTGAATGGGTACCTCTGATGGAGGTTATATCAGGATCATACATTATGGATTGGGGAACCATTCTTTCCAATGATATTTCCCTGTAAATACTAGCCTATAGAAATAATCGTATAGTTACCTCCATGACAGTTCCTCGATTTTTATGCATGCTTATATCATGAAAACAATGTGCTTTACTGGAGATTTCCCCAACAATGGGAATGGACCATTCAAGTCGCTACTCTTATTCATGTTTACCATAGTATCCTCTGGGAATCCAAGTATGAGTCTCATTTCTACAAAATTTGCCATGGAGTCATTTTACCACTTCACCAAGTTATTTTTGGTGATAAAACCCTAATATTTTCAAATGTATTTGGAGAATATTTCAATTCCATAGGAAAATGGTTTGGGTATTAACTATTTACATATGTCAAAGTTTATGGAAGTATTTCAAAATTCCATGTGATCGGGAGCTTATTATTTAGCTAAAAAATGAAAGTGCTCAGAAATTCTTTAGACATGAATGACTGGATAGAGCTTATCACCAATATACCACTGCAACTCATTTCATCAAAATATGATTTTGTATGTGTGAGTTATGGTATGATGTTCATTTTCCCAAACAGGTAAAATTGTGCAGAATAGTGACAGACTGATGATTTGGAAGTCTAGTCAACACCTCAGGAATATTCATGGAATATTCTCCAATTTTTAGAAAGTGACACTGTGACAATTTTCATCTCCATATTCGCCAATGTTGCTTGGGGAAGTTTGTAATATTCTTTCTTAGGAATTTCTGCACTATGGAGAGTAAAAATGATGTTTTCAGAAAATCACGTTACAGAACTGAAAAATAGAACTTTTATCCTTTAGATAATACCTAATAACCCTTACATATAGAATGGGAGTAGAAATAAATCATTATATATATGTTAAGTAGATATCCCCATGCCAATACACCTTAAAAACATCCAAACCCCATGACTTCACCAAACATAAATTCTGAAGCATGTAACAACATTATTCTGAGAGGGTTTCTATAGAAAAATATGTGTCATAATATATCTTGAGATTTAATTAATAAAAGAGCCAATAAAAATGGAGGTTTAACCAATTTTACAGAAAATAGAGACAACCCGGCAAGGGTTTCATATGAGCACAAGTACAAGATGACACCTCTGCATAAAATGAAATAGTTTACTGCAAATATATATATATATATATATATATATATATATATATATATATATATGATATGGCTGAATAATACATGAAATTACATAAAAATGGCTGAAGATTCTCCCTACTATCATTCCAGAAGGGAAACATTCTCCTTCTCCAAGAAACTAGCACCAAATCCAGGGATTTAACCCTACCACAACATCACCTTCAGAAATGACATAGTTTCTACAAGAGACTGCACTATAAGAGTTGGTGACTACTTGACCCCAATTCAGATAGTGGAAATATAGCTCAAAATTCTCCTCTTATATCCCTTCAACAAGCTAAGCTAAGAAAGAGAATGGAACTCCCGCGTGAGAATCCCTTCTACTAAGCAGTGCAGCAAACCCAACTAAACAGCTGAAGCATGAAAGAAGTCATAAGACTCAAACATATAAAAGACTTTGAATGCTTCGCATGGCTGCCATCCCTTCCTCTTTAATCTTGGTGAGCCACCTTACCCTGGGCCCCATACATTCATGAGGTTACTTCATTGCAAAGAGTCCTCCCTCAAAACTGAGTTGTTCCCACTGGCTTCCTTCCAAATTTAGCAGCTTTTTTGACTTGGTCAACAAGGTTCTAGTCCTCATGCATTCTCCCATTTTCAAGGGTGGCTTTATTTGGCCTTCTTACTCAAACCCCATTTCACATAGGGAATGTTTTATTCCTAATAAAGAGATTTAAGGGTCTCTCTACCACATTTATTCTTCTAACCTGCAAAATAGACCAACGTATAATATTCGAACTAATTGGGCATATTACAATCCTCCCCTCTCAAAATTTTCTTGTCAAGCAATAACAAATAAGGATGATGTAATATATTCTCTCCTTCCCAAGTTGCATCCTCGTTAGGAATATTCCTCCATCGAATTAGATATTCTTTGATTACTCTACTCCTTACTTTCCTCTCTCATGTATCCAGAATCACCTGAGGTTGAAAAACTAGATGGCCATCATCATCAATAGGTGGGAGGTCCATGTTGGAAACTACATTTTGTCCAATTTCCTTCTTGAGGCATGAGACATGACAAATATTGTGGATCTTCCTCCCCTTGGGAAGCTCCAACTCATATGAAACTTCCTTGACACAGCGGACCACCTTATATGGCCCATAGAAGCGTGGTTTGAGCTTTTCAACCAATTTCTCCTTGAGTACAGATTGTTTATAAGGTTGAAGGTGAAGATAGAATAGATCATCAACCTCAAGCTGTCTCTCTATCCGACCACGGTTTGCATATATATTTTTCTGATTTTGGGCAGTAGAAATTTTGTCTTTAAGGGCACGAAGTATGTCATGATTCTCCTAAATCCATTCCTTTCCTATGGGAGCCTTTCTTGCTCCAAACATGATATCAAAAAATGAGAGTGCATCATACCCATAGAGTGCTCGAAATGGGGTCATACCAATGGACATATGGTAAGTGGTGTTGTAACAATACTCTCCCAAATGGATCCAATGCAACCATGCCTTTTGTTGCCCTGCAACATAGTTTCTCAAGTAGCCTTCTAGCCACTTGTTCACTATTTCAATCTATCCATCGGTCTGCAGATGGTAGCTTGTACTCGGTGTCAATTCAATCCCCACTCACCAGAAGAGTTCTTGCCAAAAGCCACCCATGAAGCGGATGTCCCGATCACTCACTATGGTTATTGGGAGACCATGGAGTCGAAACACATCTCTAAAGAAGAGCTCAGCTACCTCTGGAGATGTATAATGTGCTGGAAAATAAGTGTGAATACTTTTTTAGTCTATCAACAACTACAAAGATACAATTCTTACCCTAAAAAGTAGGTAGAATGGTGATGAAGCCCATGGAGATGCTTTCCCATTTTCCATTCGAAATGGTTGGTGGCTGTAATAATCTGGCAGGATGAGTGCGTTATCCCTTATTTTGCTGAAAAACTATGCACTCCTTGATATGTTGGAGCACATCCTCCTTGAGACCCTTCCATGAGACTCTCTCCCTTATGGCCTGGTAAGTCTTTGTGAATCCTTGATGCCTTGAAAGTAGGGAATCATGTGATGCTTGAAATATCTTCTCTTTGAGCTTAGAATTCTTGGCCAAAAAGACTTGGTCCTGGTAATAGATGAATTCATCCATTACTTTATACCTCTCATAAACTATCACCCCATCAAGTATCTCACATGAAAATTTACCCTTAGAGTACTCAACCAACAGTCGAGCCTTCCAATTTGCATCCATGCCTCTGAAGGACAACATTGTTGGTCCCCTGGATAGAGCATCATCCACTATATTGCTCTTCCCCTTGAAATAATCGATGTCAAAGTCATAATCTTGGATCTTTCTTACCCATTTTTTTTTGTCTTTATTGGAGCTTCTTTTGTTCAAGAAAGAATCTGAGATTGTTATGATCAGTTTTCACCCTGAATTTATTCCCCACCAAGTATTTCTGGAATTTTGCTAAGACATGTATGATAGCCAACATTTCTTTATCATAGATGGGGTATATCCTTTCATGTGGTAGCATCTTACTTCTCTCAAAGGCTATAGGATGCCCTCCTTGCATCAAGACTACTCTAATCCCTTCATCTGATGCATCACATTCTAACACAAAAGGTTAAGAGAAATCAAGTAAAAATAATACTGGACAACTACTCATTACCTCTTTGAGCTTATCAAAATCCCTATGCATTGTAGGTGTCCAAATGAAAGCTCCCTTCTTGGTCAAGTTTGTAAGTGGTGCTGCAATTTGAGAGAAACCTTTGACAAACTTCTAGTAATATGTGCATATGCCTACAAATCCATGGAGTTCTAAAACATTCCTTCGCTCGGGCCAATCCTTGATTTCCTAGATCTTTTCTTCATGCACTCTTACTCCATCCACTCCAATGATGTGCCCTAAGTAGAGCAACTTAGTGAGGCAAAACTCACATTTTGAGATTTTAGCATAGAATTGTTGCTCCTTGATAATATGCAACACTATCTCAATATCTTGCAAATGTTCCTCCCATGTGCGGTTGTAAATTAGAATATCATCAAAGAAGACCAATACAAACTTTCTTAGATGAACATGAAATATGTGGTTTATGCAAGATTGGAATGTTGTTGGGGCATTGGTGAAACCAAATGGAACTACTAAGAACTCAAAATGCCCATAGTGACACCTGAATGCTGTTTTGGGAATGTCTTGATCCCTTACCCGGATATGGTGATTTCGAGATCTCAAGTCAATCTAGGGGAAATACTTGGATCCTCTTAGCTCATCCATCAGCTCATCGATCTAGGGAATTGGGTATCTATTCTTCATGGTCTTCTTGTTTAGTGCTTTATAGTCAATGCACATCCTTAATGTGCCATCCTTCTTCTTAACCAAGACCACTGAAGATGCAAAAGGGCTAGTGCTTGGCATAATATTACCTAAGGCTATTAGTTCTTGAATGGCCCTTTTAATTTCATCCCTATAAGATTTCGGATGCCTATAAGGGGTCGTAATCACAACTTGAATCCCTTGCTCTAGCTCAATATTGTGCTCAAATCCCCTATCAAGAGGTCTCTTTGGTGGAATATCCAAAAATACTACATAATACTGGTGTAAGAGAGCCTACAGATCATGGTGTACTGGTGAATCCTTGACTCTAGCTTTAGATAAATGCAATTCTACCGCCCATCCTATGTCTCCTCTGCATAAGTCAGCCTCCATCTTCTGAGCTGAAATAATCTGAAGGGGGTAAGTGTGCATACCTTTGATTTTTTGATGCTTACCATCCTCCTTCCCTATCCATTCCATATCTAGAGTCTACCAATCAGTGGTGACTCTCCAAAAGTGATCAACCATTGGATACCCAATATAACATTGGTGTCAGGAATGTCATCCACAAAAACGTGGTCTGTCATAGTGTAGGTCCCCATAGTGATATAAAATTGCGGAACATACTTATCGCACTACAACGTTCTGGCTCTTGGAACCAAGACTAAAAGTCCTTCAACATTTTCCATATGGATGCCCCTCTTCTTTAGAAGTTTTGAATCAATGAAGCTATGAGTAGCTCCACTGTCTACTAGCACCGATAATATTTTCCCCATAACAGTACCTCTAACTCTTAAAGTCAGATATTTTGGGACTCCCCTCAATGCTGGAAGAGCTCCTCCCCTTGGAGAAAAATTTTGTATTTCATCTTCTGTAGGTAGTACAGCATTGGCCCTCTCCTCTTCTTGAGAAAAAATCTCAATATAATAAGCCTTCCCTACAACACACTCATGGTTTGGCACCCATGTCTTATGAAAATTGAGGCAAAGTTTTTCCTTCCTTAATCTCCTATGTTCATGGTCAGGAGGTGCCTTCTTTGGCCATGAATAATCCCCCTACTGCAATAATGATTTTTCTTTGGGAAAAGCATGTTGAAAATATCTAGCCTTCTTCATAGCCTCAAGGAGTGTAGTTAGCTTGGTGGATCTCACCAACCCATGCAATGGTTTAGCCATCCCATCAATAAACATACATACCCTTCTGCTCATAGTAAGGTTGGTTACCATTACTGAAATTTTCAAATACTCAGCAATATAATCTTCCAGATCTCCCTTTTGTTTGAGATTGGTTAACTTGACAAAATGGACCTCTCGATCTCTTGGATAAAATCTCTCTACTAGTCCCTTGGTGAAGACTAAGTATGAAGTGATTTTACCATGCCCTAATGTAGTTATATGATGGAACCACCATTGATGATCCTCCCCTTCTAAGTGCAGCGCAGCTATTTTGATAGCTTCTATTTCAGAAACTCTATTGAGCAAAAATTAAGTTTCCAGCTTCTCCAGCCAAGCCTTGGTTGTGCACTAAGGTGATCCATCATATATAGGCAAGAATAATATCCACATATTGCACTGTATGTCTGATTCCTGCATCCATCCTTCCCTCTTATGGTGATAGCATGATCTCCTCCCTTCCTTGATCCGACATAATTCTTGAAAGTTCAAGTGTTCCTAGAACCTTTGGGATTGGGACTCATACTCCACAAAGTAGTCACCAAGGGTTTCTTCCTCCCTTCCTTCAAATAAGAATTATGGCATAGTTGAGCATTGTAGTGAAGGATGTGTGGCTTATTTTTCCACACAAGGTGAGGTGTTGGTGCTTGCTTCTTGCTAAACCCCCTAGGAACTTCTTTAGGCCTTATCTCCTTGAGATCTCTTGCAATGTTTTGCATGGTTTGAATAAGGAGATTTGAAATATATTTCTCCTCCATACTGTAGATATATTTTCCCCACAAGCTGATCCAAGATCAGAGCTCTAATACCATTGTACTATTCCTTCTTAGGAATTTCTGCACTATGGAGAGAAAAAACGTTGTTTTCTGAAAATTATATTAAAGAACTGAAAAATAGGACTTGGATCCTTTATATTATACTTAATAACCCTTAAATGTAGAATGGGAGAAGAAGAAAACCATTCTAGCTATGTTAAATAGATCTCCCCATGCCAATACACCTTAGAAACACCCAAACCCTATGACTTCACCAAACATAAATTCTGAAGCATGTAACAACATCATTCTGAGAGGGTTTCTACAAAAAAATATGTTTCATAATAGATCTATAGATTTCATTAATCAAAGAGCCAATAAAAATGGAGGTTTATCCTCTTTTACAAAAAATAGAGAGAACCCGGCAAGGGTTTCATATGAGCACAAGTACAAGATGACACCTTTGCATAAATGACGCAGTTTAATGCAACTCTGTATATGATATGGCTTAATAATACATGAAAGCACATAAAAATGGATGAAGATCCTCCCTACTATCCTTCCAGGAGAGAAAAGGCCTCCTTCTCCAAGAAACTAGCACCAAATCAAGGGATTCAACCCTACCACAATGTCACCTTCAGAAATGACCCATTTTCTACAAGATAATGCACTGTAGGAGTTGGTGACTACTTGAACCCAAGTAAGATAGTGGAAATGTAGCTCGAAATTATCATCTTAGATCCTTCAACAAGCTGAGCTAAGAAAGAGAATGGAACTCCCGCCTGAGAATCCCTTGCACTAAACAGTGTAGCAAACCAAGCTAAATAGTTGAAGCATGTAAGAAGTCATAAGACTTAAACATAGAAAAGATTCTAAATTCCTCTCATGGCTGCCATCCCTTCTTCTTTATTCTTGGTGAGCCACCTTACCTTGGGCCCCAGACATTCATGAGGTTACTTCATTGCAAAGATTCCCCCCTCAAAACTACGTTGTTCCCACTGGTTTCCCTCCTCATTTAGCAACGTTGTTGACTTAGTCAACAAGGTTCTAGTCCTCATGCATTCCCATTTTTTCACACCAAGGGTGGCATTATTTGGCCTTCTTACTCAAACCGCCTTTCACATAGGCAATGTTTTATTCCTACTAAAGAGATTTAAGGGTCTCTCTACCCCATTTATTCTTCTAACCTACAAAATAGAGAAACATATAATATTCCAACTAATTGGGAACATTACAAAGTTGAATTTTTATCCTATTTCATCAGTTTGGAATTATTATTATGGTGCCTTATTTTTATATGGTGGAATTTTATGGGAAAATGGGGAAGGGCCACATGGCGTGGAGGGAAGATGCCATGTGCCCCCCTGTGGAAAGGGTGGATGGCATGACATTTTATTATATGGTTGATTTAGGTGCATATTACATGCAATCTCAAAGTTGGAACTATAGCCATGACGTAATCACATATAGAATTATATGCCAATATATATATATATCTATATATATATATATATAGATATATATATATATATATATATATATATATATATATATTAACCAAAGTATTATATTACGGTTCGATCCTTTGCAATTTTCAACCAAAATACATGGTTGGGGTCAGGGTCGAACCCATGACCACCCGCACCACAGTCCAGCACCTTACCACATCACCTATCACCATGGTCCTTAACTACTATGGATCGCACACTTATTTAAAGTATGTTCCCGTGGACTATGGGGGTTCGAAAGGGGCCATCCCCCTCCCACATGGCCACGTGCTAAGACTAAGAGCCAAGTAATTTTAGATGGAAGTTATGTAGGGATTTAAATGCCTTTAAGTCAAGTTTTAATACAATAATACATGAGTTTTATTTCGATAATCCGAAGTTTGACAATAATTGTGGGTTAACGCTAAATGCACTTAACCCCACTTAAACACCCACTTATCTTAACTTAATCACATACTTATCTTTGCAGTGCCTTTGGTAGACCTGCAAAATTTGGTGGAATTCCACATTTAGTGGATTTCACTCACAGTCATCCAGATTTAGTGGAGAAAACTAGGAAAATTTGGTTTTTCCATAACTAAGGAAATTTTGGACCAATTTTCGCTTAGAATTTGTCATTGTTGGTAGATTTTGATGTTTAGGATCCATTGGAGCAGGTTGCAGAGGAAAAAAGAGACTGTAAATATATTTTTTTAAGAATTGAAGCTAATACAAAGGCCCACACTATGAAGTTGGACCAAGGAGATGTAGCCCAGGAGCGGTGAACTCCTTCATAAATAACTCGTGTATTTGTCTCTGTTATTTGTGCTTGTTGTGTTTTATTATGTTGTTGTTCAGGATTGGGTTTCCATGATTTTAATTTCATGAAATACACTTAATCTCATCAATTTTAATGAATTGTCACTCATAAACACTTGTATAAACCCTTGTATGATAAGAAAACCAAATAAATTTCATGTTAATTCTGAAACTAGTATTAGCACAACATTAACTAATAATCAATTTCAGATCAAGTTGGTATCAGAGCACAAGGTTGCTAATTTTTAATTGCTTTCTTTCATTGATATGGTGCAACAAGGGTTTTAGTAGTTTCAATTTTTCGATAATTACAAGGTTGAAGTTGTAGAGAGGAGAAGGGAAGCTACTAGTTGTTAGTCCCAAGATTAGGAAAAGAATAAAGAGATCTGAGAAAGCATCATCTTCATCCAAATTTCCACTCAAATTTGCACTTGAGGTACCTCAATTACCATCTCAAGTAGTTGAGATTTAAGAGGTACAAATTCCACAATAATCTGAAGTGATTAAAGAGGTACAAGCATCAAAGGTTGAGCTTGAATCCTTAGCCATTATTTCATGAGTTGGAGAGACTCATGGACATTCAGAATAAGAGGATATTAACAGAGACTTAAAATATAAAAAAAGAATGGTTAAAATCATGTTTGATGCATTCACTACAGAAAGAGCAGGAGAAGGTACAAAGCCTCCACATGGAAAGGATCTTTAGATGGTAAGAAGGATGAATGGAATAGTTCGAAAGGTAGTGGAGGAAATCCACCTCCATCTTCACCATCCTCATTCTCATCATCTTCATCATAATCTTCATCTTCCACATCCACCACAAAAACCACCCACACTCTTTCAAAAATCCCAAAAGGAAAAAATCCATTACTCAAGTTGGACATCAAGTTTGAACTTACCATGTACAATGGAGAGGTAAATGCAAAGAATTTAGAAAATTGGATACGTTAATAGGAAATATATTGCAGAATTAAGAATCTACAAGAGGATGACATAAAGACCTAGTTGGATTCATTAAATGATGCAAGAAAACCCTACAAAACCCACATTCTCACCAATCTCATGCATATAAAAATGCATCTCCATATTTATGCTTCAAATAAACTTCAAGTCTGGGAAAATTCACTTAGTTTTAAATTGCAGAAGCTCCTTTTAAAATCGTTCACTATGGTTATAAAATAATTTCATAATAAAATCATTTCACTATGAATAATAAGCCATTTCATAAGAAAAAGCTTTCTCTTTCATTTATAATCTCATGGTTATGAAACCATACACATCTAACTCCATGAATTTATCACCATATATTAACCAACACAAAACCCATTTGTAGAATTTTTATTTCTGTTGTTATCTTTATGGTAAAAACCATATATCAAGAGCCAATTCATATCAATATTCTATACTAAAATCAAAGTCCACTTTTGACATTAATAATTCGATTGGTTCAACTATGAAAAGTACCAATTCCATTCATCGCAATGATAGAACTGGCCCATGGTTTTTTTTATGCATGTCTGGTCATAAAAAATATGAATTACCTCCATTAATGCCTATGCAAATTCATAATGCGCCTTCACCTTATTCAAGCTTCACCAACACATTCACATATCAACTTTCAGCTTTCATCCAATGATGCACATTCTTTTACAATCGAACTTAAGTGATCTAATTTGTAGTTTCCTTTCAAACTACCCTTGCTAATTACGTTTCGCTTCATTTGATGATTCTTCCTTCTAATTTAATTTCATTCCAGTTTTATCCTTACGCTCCTCTGCTCTCGATTTTAATTCTGCTTCAAATCTTCATTTCAACAGTTCTCACTTGTGTTCCTTGTCAAAAGGCCAAATCTCATCGATTTGAATTAATCCTTCACACAAGATTAATATGCACTATTTTGCGGCTTCATTCATGCGAAATACAGCATTATGTATTAATATGAAACAATCGAACAGATATTTTCATTAATCTAACAACGCTTCTATTTTCAATTAACGCACAATTCCATTGCCAATTCCGAATTCAAGCTTATCAAATTGGATTGATAATGTTGGTTTAATGTTGTTAATTTAAAATCGATCCCAAGTTGTATCTGAAGTTGATTTAATTAAATCGAACAGTCCACTCAGATTCTAATTAAACCAAGCCTCATACCTATCTCTCAGACGACTCACCATTACCGCTTTCAACTTTGGTACTTCACCTCACAACATTCGATTTCTGTTTCGGATCAGCATTCTTCTTCATAAGATCAAGTTCTATCTCTTCTGACCCGCAGCTTTATTTCAACACTTGCGCTAGCTTTGTATTCAATTCTCCATCATGCCACCATTCTGCTATCTCGTTT
This sequence comes from Pinus albicaulis, assembly GCA_034641835.2. NCBI lineage: Eukaryota > Viridiplantae > Streptophyta > Pinopsida > Pinales > Pinaceae > Pinus > Pinus albicaulis. Next base: position 518,408,606 of record CM076574.1, on the reverse strand, counting down.
GGACGCAGTTCCATGTGCCTTCAAGTTCTTTCGCTGATAAATAATATTAACGCACAACACTTTTCCTTGAATCTGTGCATTATTTTGATCAGAATTTGTTGTGCCATCAACGCATATATATGCATTCAATACAGATTTAAACTCTTTGTATACTTCTACTATTCCATTCAATTCAATTCTCACAATTTCTTCACTGACCTAAGCCCTCAACAGGTCAATTTCATTTCAAGGCTCGAACCTGTAGTATTTAATTCAAGTCACGTATATCTAACACCTGCGTTAAATCCACAATAAGACCCAAAACACGAATTCTAAGTCTTGATCTTAAATGCGCTGTATGTTTTCAAACAGTGCGCCCATTCTCCACTCAATTGTGTAAATGTTCACAATTCAGAATTGTATGTTTTTCAACATATGTAAACCTTTATTTCATTCGATTGAAAGCACAAATCGCCAGTGAAATAAATTCTCCGTACACATGTAGAGCCTCAATTATTTTACATAGATTCACCATGCACATGATTCAGAATAAAGTCCTTCATAAATAAACATGAAATCAAATACAAAAATCCTCTTGGTCCATGGCCATATTTTTAAATCAGTGGCCCTTCCAGAAAACCACGTATGCTAACAAACTCTATAGTCCAAAACTCACCTCTCTCTCTATTCTAATCTATTTTTCCTTTGAGGCTTATCAATTTATACAAATTTAATTGAACCAATTTAGGTTCACATCCCTTTAATAACTCAACAAAGTCCTCAAATATCTCAACAAAACCCTACAATCCATATTTTATCCCTCAAATCTCGAAACTAAATCTATCTTAGGCTTCATAATTAATTCTTAGATATCTCAAATCTAATTTCTCTCATGTTCTCCAAATTATTTGGGAACATTAACAAATCCTCACAATAATTAATTAAAATCTCTCAAAAATCCCATTAATATTTACATAAAATTAATATTTTCTCACAAACATAATACCCCCTAGGTTTAATAAAATACAAAGTATTTTCCCGAATCTAATGCTCCTGCATCATTAACTCTAGAAGGAGCAGCATTTGTTTGGTGGGAGGTGAAAACTCAAGAGGAAATTTGAATTCATGATAAGATATCCATTTCTTGTTATGAATTCATTTCTTCCATTAAAATATATTTTTATCCATTATCCGATATGAAAAAATCAATAATGATTTGGAAAAAATTAAGTCAACTCAAATGCCAAACTATTCAAGAGTACACTCAGGAGTTTAGAAAGAGGGCTTTATTGTTAGGAGTAAACTTGAATTCACAAGACACACTCTTGAAATATATTGGAGGTTTAAATTCCTACTTGAAACATACTATACTTATGTTTAACCCAAAGAACTTAAATGAAGTATGTGTTCAAGCCACACATCTTGAAGCAAGAGGAAAGAACATTCAGGAAGAGGGTAGTAAGAAGAAGCCATTGAAGGGTAAGGGAAAAGAGAAGGGAGGAAGGTGGAAAGGAAAGAAAAATGGAAGCATCAAGAAAGAAGGGGAGAAAATTACATGCAAATATTGTTCCAAAGAGGGGCATGATGAAGCCCACTGTTGGAAACTACATCCCGAAATAAGGCCAAACAAACCAAATAACAAAGGGAAACAAAGGATGACTGCCACCACATAGCAAGATCTTGGATCTGATTCAGGAGATGATACGAAGGTAATATCCATGGTTAAAAAGGGAAAGGAATCCATAGCAAATACTATTTCCTCAAATATTCAGAACAATACTGCAAATGAGGACACAAGGATATAATTGTTTCATGTTAGAGTGATTTCAAATCATACAGAGATTGATTCATTGTTTGATAGTGATTCACAAGAAAATTTGATTTTAGAAGAATTAGTCAAAAATATTAACCTTGAAACCCTACCACATCATAAACCATACACTTTGGGTTGGATAGTTAAGAATTCCAATTTACAGATTACAAGGAAATGCATATTTAGATTTTCTATTACTACAAACATTGTTGATGAAGTTGAGTTAGATGTGGTTCCACTTGAAATTTCTGGGATTATATTGGGAGGTCCATATTTGTATGATAGGAAAGAAGTTTTTTATCGCCATGAAAACAAATATAATTTTCTTAAGGATGGGGTGGTGTATATTGTGCGAGCTCTTTGCAAGAAATCAAATATTTCTTTAGTTAATGTAGGGAAAATGAAGAGTTTAGTTAATGCTAGTAAACATTTTGTGCTTCTCATGATCAATAAAATGGATGATGTTGACTATGAATCTTTCAAAGGATGTAATGAAAAGTTAAAATAATATTTTTTTGATGCTCTAAGTGAGCATGGCGAGATGTTTCGAGAATTAAATGGGTTACCTCCCAAGAGGGGAATTCAGTATGAGATTTAGTTGCAACAGGATGTTCCACTTCCAAACATTGGTATGTATCACATATCAATTATGGAGAGTTTGGAAACAAATAAGAAAATTAAATAATTGTTGAAAAAAATGTATCATACGCCCATCTACTTCGCCATGTGGTTCGCCAATTTTTTTGGTGCCAAAGAAGGACGGGACTTGGCGCATGTGCATTGATTTCTGTGCACTGAATAAAATCACGGTAAAGAATCGCTACCCACTCCCATGCATTGATGATTTGCTAGATCAGTTGAATTATGTAAGATATTCCACCAATTTAGACTTGCGAAGTGGTTATCATCAAGTTAGAATAGCCAAAGAAGACATTTCGAAAACTACTTTCAAAACTAGACAAGGATTGTTTGAGTGGTTAGTTATACCATTTGGTCTAACAAATGCTCCAGCTACCATCATGAGATTCATGAATTATGTACTTATACCATTTCCAGATGACTCAGTAATTTTTTACTTAGATGACATACTTATATTCAGCAAATCAAGAGAAGAAGATCGCATGCATGTGAACAAGGTACTTGATGTCTTTAAAAAAGTGAAATTGTTTTTAAAGATGTCCAGGACTGAGTTTGGTAAAACTTCTTTGGTGTATTTATAACACATTGTTGGAGGAGGTGAGCATACGATCAACCATTCTAAATTAGACGTCATTCTGAATTTCCCCAAGCCCGATACAGTTACAGAGGTAAGAATCTTTCTTGAGCAAGAACTGACATGGAAAATTTTAGGGGCTAATATTCGCATGCGGGCTAATTTTCCATGATTTTCCCAAAAAAAGGATTTTCCAATTTCCATCTTTTATAAAAATAATTCACCCAAATTTTACCATATAAATATATTTTACTTTAAAAATCACCAACATTACATAGAAAGTATATATAAAATTATTATAAAGTTTAATAATTTTACAAATACATCAATAAACATTTTATAGTTTCCATATTATGGACTAGTTAGATTTGCCAATGTTTTTAAACTTCATGAAAGTTTACCATCCTTGAAATTTTCCCTAGCAACACAGTATTTGCGGAAATTCAATGCTAATTTTTCTTCCACTGCAACTCAGTTACATGCATTCACAAGTGTCAAGAAAGTATTACATTGCAGAGATGTATAGAAAAAAGCATTCGATGATTTAAAGAAAAACATAAGTTCAACACTGGTATTAGCACTTCCAGATCTTAGACAACCATTTGAGATCCAAACATATGTAAGTGATTATGTTATGGGAGCATTTCTCATGAATCATGGTAAGCCTATTTAGTTTCATCTGAAATTTTTAATGGAGTTGTGACTAATTATCCCACCTATGACAAAGAGTTATATGCATTGCTAAAAAGTGTAAAGAAATGTAAGCACTATTTGATGGGAAAAGAGACCATTATCGATGTCGACCATTAGCCATTCTAGTACTAACAATAAAAGTCAAAGTTGCAGCAATCAAGACATTTCATATGGATGGGATCTATACAAAACTTTCATTTGGTTATTAGGTACAAAAAGGGAACCTGCAGAAAGGTAGTCAATATGATCTCTAGGCATATTTTAAATTCGTCTATTATACTCAAGCACAATTCAATTATTCATGAAAGTTACATTGAACATTATGCATGTGATAGTGATTTTCAAGATGTGTATGAAAGCTTGAGTCAAGGAAACCAAAATGAAGAGTTAGATTATCATGTGCATAAAAGTTTTTTGTATCACTTGGGAAAGTTATGTATACCATAGGGAGAAATAAATAGTATCATAAGGAAGGTGCACACATCTTTTATTATTGGACATTTCAGTGTAGGAAAAACAATAGCAAATGTCCATAGGTATGGTTATTGGCCACGCATGATTGATAGTGTATCTTGTTTTATTAGAGGATGTTCTTTATGTGAAAAAAATAAGCCTAGCAATAGGAAACTTCGATTGTACACTACACTTCTAGTTCCTTCACATCCTCGGGAGAGTATCTCAATGGATTTTATAGGTGGTCTTCCTATGTCAGGGAAAGGTCACAATTACTTGTATGTTGTGGTAGATAGGTTCAAAAAAATGTGTCGTTTGATGCCATGTAAGTAAAACATTACATATCAACTAACCACTAATATTTTCTTTCAAAATGTATGGGTTCAGTTCGGCTTCCTTACTTATATTGTAAGCGATCGGGATTCCCGGTTTGCTGGGAATTTTTGACCAAAATTATGGTACATGATGGACACAAAGTTGAATAAGAGTACAACATTTCATCTAGAAACAGATGGTCAAACCGAGGTGGTAAATAGGGCGGTTATTCATATTCTTAGAAGTTTTTGTAGCAAGCATCCCAGCTTGTGGGATGAAAATTTGCATTACATTCAGCATGCATGCAACAGGGAAAAAAAATCTTCCACAAATACATCGCCATTTGAGGCATGTTATGTTTATTTGCCAATATTTCCTTTGGACTTCTTCCTTAATAAATATGTTGCTATAGATGGTCATAGTGACATAGATAAGGCAAGGAAGTTCATTGAGAAAATTCAGTTGATACATCACACAATGAAAGAGAAACTTGAAAAGAGTGAAAGAAACTACAAGGCAAGGCATGAAAAACACCATGCTTATCACAAATTCCAAGTTGGAGATGAATTTTGGTTGTATATCAACAAAGAAAGATTACAAGGGGAAGGTAAAAATCTCAAGCCAAACCGTTATGGTCCATTTAAAATTCTGGAAAATATTGGTACTAATGCGTTTAAGATAGATTTTCCTCCTTATATGCTAATATATTATGTCATTAATGTTGACAATTTGAGATTGTTTGAGCCTCCTTTGATTGATGATGAAGGAGAGCATGTTCAGCTTCCATCAATAGATGATTTCTCGCCAGAATATCTTGATGAAATTCAACAAGATCTCATACTTGACAAAATAATTAGAACTTCAAGAAGAGGGAATGCTGAATACCTTAGAGTGGGACTCAAAGGACAAAATCCTTCAAAGGCCAATTGGAAGGAGAGTGAAAGGGTGAGGGAGTTGTACCCTCACTTGACGAACAATTGATAGTATCTTTTGGGGTCCAAAAGGCTTCTAGTGCGAAGGAATGATCAAGAGCTAGGTATTTAGCTAAAAAATGAAAGTGCTCAGAAATGCTTCAGACCTAAATGATTAGATAGATATCCCCACCAGTATTGCAATGCAACGCGTTTCATCAAAATTTGAGTTTGTATGAGTGAGTTATGGTCTATTATTCGTTTTCCCAAAGAGGTAAAAATTGTGCAGAACAGGGATAGACTGATGACTTGGAAGTCTAGTTAGCACCTTAGGAATCTTCAAGGAATATTCTTCAGTATTCAACTACTTACACTGTGACAAGTATCATTTCCAGATTCACCAATGTTGCTTGGGGAAGTTGAATTTTTCTCCTACTTCCTAAGTTTGGAATTATTATTATTCAGGGTTATTTTTATATGGTGGATTTTTTCGGGCCAATGGTTAAAGGCCACGTGGCGCAGGTTGAGGCTTCCATGTTCCCCCCTCCCCTCGATGGCAAGGGTGGATGGAATGAAATTTTTATTATAAGGTGGGCGCATATTACATGCAATATCAAAGTCACAACTATAGCCATGGCGCAGCCACATATCACATTATATGTCAATATATATATATATATTAACCAAACTATTATATTATGGTTTGATCCTTTTCAATGTTAAACAAAAATATGTGGTCGGGGTCAGGGTTGAACCCACAACCTCCCACACCATAGTCCAACACCTTACCACCTCGCCTATCACCATGATCCTTAACTCTTAGGGATTGCGCACTTATTTAAAGTTTCTTGATGTAGAGTATGGGGGTTCGGACTGGTCCATCCCCTCCCACATGATCACATGCTGAGACTTAAATCCAAGCATTTCCGATAGGAATTTATGTGGAGATTTAATTAGAGTTAAGCCAAGTTTTAATACAATAATATGTGGGTTTTATTTCAATAATCCAAATTTTAATGATAAGTGTGAGTTAGCTCTAAATGTGGTTAACCCCATTTAAAAACCAACTTATCTTAACTTAATCACAATGTTTTCATGGCGACGCCTTTGGCGGACTTGCCAAATTCAGCTGACTTCCACATTTAGTGGAGTTAACTGGTAGACATCCACATTTAGTGGAGAAAAAATAGGAAAAAATGGTTTTTCCATAACTGAGGAAATTTTCGACCAATTTTGACTCAGGAATATTCATTCTTGGTAGAGTTTGATTTCTTAGAGCCATTGGAGCAGGTTGTAGAGGCAACAAGACACTGTAAACAAAATTTTTGCATAATTTAAGCTACTAGGAAGGCCCACACTATGAATCTGGACCAAGGAGATGTAGTCTGGGAGGGGTGAAATCCTTCATAGAAAGCTTGTGTATTTATCTCTCTTACTTGTGCTTGTTATGTTTTATTATTGATGTCTAGCATTAAGTTTCCATTCTTTTAAGTTCATGAAATACACTTAATCTCATCAAGTTTAATGAATTGTCACCCATAAACACTTGTATAAAGACTTATATGATAAGCAAACCAAAGCACTTTCATGTTAATTTTGAAACTAATATTAGCACAACATTAACTAACAATAAGTTTAAGATAACCATGTCCTTCCACTATGTTGGTGCACTAATATGACTATGAAAATAAATCTTAATACCTACACTAATTATCAACCAAGGACACATATGTTTATTTCAAGAGTGTTGGAACGGTCTATGCAAAGTGAAATCAGAGGCTATTTTGGAATAAGATGATTCTAAATCATTGCAGTAACTAGTGTATAATTCTCGAAGTTCAATATGGAATAATTCAAAAGAAAACCTTAAAGTATTTCCAAACCATAAATATTTTCCTAATATGAATTTATTTATAAAGAAACTAAATCCAAATGCATGAATTGAAGGAATCACACTTTAAATAATTACTTCTTAATATTAACCATAATTTATCTACTTAAAAGGCAAATTATAGTAAATGAACAACAATCAAATATTCAAGCCTTTAATTAAGAATGAAAATAATTAATCACTCAATATCTATGATAGCATCACTCGAAAAGAACAACAATTCATGTAATGTTTGAACTAATCTCAACGATTCATTAAAGATCAATATGCAATTGTAAAAGTAAAAAATCTAAGATTTATCTCAAAAAATTAAATGTAAATTATGAAAATTAATTCTAACATCACACAACAATCTAAATGACTAAATTCTACAAGATGGGTGAAAATGTGAAGTTGGGAAACACTTTTTGCCCTTTTTTGACGTTGAAAATTGTAATTTTCTATGATTTTCAACTTCAACTCCACTAAACTCATATTTTTATTGCAAACTATGCTTTGACATAAAAACAATAATTGTAGAGAATTGTCTTACCTCCATACCCATACTTAAAAAAAAAAAATATTGACATATAGAGGGGTAAATTTCTTGTTTACTAACTGCATATACTTGAAATTTTCAGGCAAACATAAATAGTCACTTTATCATCCTTTACTTTTTTTAGGGAAGGTTATTCATTTTTTGGAAAAAAACCATAGCATCATAATATGCATATATTGCGCTAGTGCACAGAATATTTTTCGGTAATTTTAGGATTAAATCACTATTTTTTATTATTTTTTGAAATGGACGAAGACAAAAAAATAGTGATGTTTCAGTACATTTTATCATCCTTTGATTTTCTTTTCAATGTGATCGTCAATAAGAAAAATGAGAGTACCCTTTTGAAGTAGACAGGGAGAGGAAGTGCAGTATGATTTTTTTGAATTTTTTGGTGTCCTCATTTGAAAGTTATTGAATTTTCATTCAGTGCAAATTTTCGAACAATGAAATTCCACAGTGACACAGTTTAGTAAAAAATTAATAAAAAATTGAATTTTTTAATGAAACTTCACAAATCACATATCATCAGAAACTAGATTCAGAGATGAATCTAATGGTACTTTGTCCGACATATAATTTTTTTTTTTGTAGGTGTTCTGCCCCTCCAAAGTTCTAGGTTCCTGAAAACTGCAAAATTCTGTGTGTTTTTCGTTGACCAGAAACTCTCAGACGAGATAATCTCTCAGACGAGAAATTTCTCAAACTCTCGACCGAGAAATTTAAAACTATTTTAACCCGCCTAGAGTTAGATTTACCGCACGTGCAAACTCTGGACTGAAAGTTAAAAAACTCTCGGACGAGAGTTTTCACCCCGGGAGTTTTCCGAGAGTTTAGAAAACTCTCGCCCGAGAGTTTATAAAACTCTCGGCCGAGAGTCTATAATGTGATTAGTATTCTCGTTGAAGAGGTAAGAGAGAACAAAACTAAACAAATTATTATGCACGCATGCAACAACCCAAGCATGATAAAATGAAAAAAGTTGACACTTGTCAAATCCAATTATAACGTGATTTGTATCACTGTTAATGAAACTCATGTTACCCACTATAGATATGTGTCACACCCCTACACCACGGGTGTCTTCCAACCACGTCTTGTAGGCAGGTGCGGCACTGTCGTACTTTTTCTTTTTCTAAATACTCAAGTACCCAGACTACGCCTATAGCAACATTCGTTAGTTATATTACAAATTTTCTTTCAATGTGCGGAATAAAACATAAACATCAATATCAATCCACAAGTACGCCCATACATACAAGGGAGGGGCAACTCCCTTTTAAAATGAGTCCGCCCAGATATTATGTTTCATAAAAATATGATTACAATGTCCAATCCCGCAAAAACCACTTTTGCTCCTTGGCAAGGCTATTTGCCTTTTGTTCAAGCTGTAAGTCTTACCAATCATCAAACTAGCTTACAACAGACTTTTACAACCATTTACGATCATCAAGTTCACCTTCGGAAGTGCTGCCCCAAAACTGCCCAAGTGCTGGTCAGTCGGGTCACTCAGTCGTTGCTTCAAATCAATGCAGAGTGTTTTCTGAGCTGACCATGTGTCCAATCCGTCCCTCAACCATATGGTTGGATGCTTTTCGGAAATACGCACCTTCTGCAATTTACGGCACCTCAATCCGATACTCGACGCTCCCGAAATCATGTTTTTAGTGCTGGGCCCCTGCCGTTACTCGGCGCCCAGAACCGACCCGACTCGACCCGACCGTCATGTAGATGCGCCCGACCCGACCCGACCAGAACTGTGGTGTGACGTGCACAAGCTCGACCCGACTCGACCAACGCCCGTTCGCTGTCGTGCCTTCGTCGTTTCTTCCACAAACGAGTTGTTGGCAACTCGTGGTGCAACTCCCTTGATGTTGTTCGTTGATTGATCTTCGCTTTTCGCTTGATGCCTCCACTCTCCATCACGCCATCATATATATACGCACGTCCAAGTGAAGTGTGGTCGCTCGTTTTCCATGAGCCGACCCGCCCGTTTATTCATCCGCCCACGAAACATCGCGTCGTGGGGTGTGGGGCGCTCGGCCGACCCGAGCCGACCCCCACATTTGGTTGCTCGCCCACGAAGTGTGGCGTCAGTCACACCCAACGCGTCGGTCGACCCACCGACTCGCCCGTCGGCTCGCTCGCCCAAGGGGTGCCCGTTGTGGTATAAACGTCTTGCCAACGCCGTGTTGGTTTAACTCGACGCGCTTCTCCTCCAACTCGCTCTCATGACTCGCCTCGCTACGTGCACGCCCGTGCCTCTCCAATGGTGCGACGTGCTGCCCGTTGCGTCGTACGGCGCCCGAACTCGTCCAAACGCCCAACCGGCTTGCCCGTCCCACCGAACGCGCCCATGAAGTCTTGGGGCCTTACAATCTGCCTTGTTGCTTTGTGAAAGTCCTAAAATTGATTGCTCGATCTTGATATTCTCCTATGGTAATATAAAATAAAAAGGCACCATAATTCTCTTTGGGGATTTGTAAAAGCGAGCGGTGGTCAGTTATGAAGAAATTTGATGGTCGATTCCATTGTGATTGTATAAATCACGACTACAAGAAGCTCAACTTTCTCTTTCATTAAGAAGGCTTCATATTTAACAAGTGGCATCAACATCTTTTTGGAGGAATCGATAAACTCAAGGGTCATCGGTTAGATTGATATTGGATTTTCTATTCCTACGGGATTGTGTAGATCTTGCACGGAAAGGGATGGGCCTCTTTCTAAGAACATCAACCTCACTTATTCTCATTGCTCATTTTCTGAATTAGGTTAACCTCTAGTTTATGGGATTTGCATTCTTTTGACGGTTGACTTCATATACATGTATTTGTGTGTTTGAATTCATATACATGCATTTGTGTGTATTGCAAGTTAGAAATTGAGCATCAAATTCATTTAGTACATATATAATTTATTTTGGAAATAATATATATATTTAACATTAAAATAAAATGCATAATATGTATATTAATGTATTTTATTTATGCAATACATTTTAGATATTAAAATGCTTTTTGTTATTTTCTTGCATTAAAATATTTTTAAATATTTGTTAATATTATTTAATCCTAAATATTAAAAGATTTTATGGATGTGTGAACACTTTTTAGTTGCTCCCTCATCTAAATATTTTCATAGGTAATTGCAATTGAATGTGATAAAATGAAATGTCTAGATTGTGAGAAAGGACAGAGATTTATAGCTCTAGGAGGAAGCTCCTTCAGAATGGCTTGGGCAAGTAGGGAAAGTATAGAATGGCTTGGGGAAGTAGGGAAAGTATTGAATGTTGCAATTATTCCCACCCAAGTCCTTTTCACATTGTACTCATAATTGATGATGATGTATGGGAAATAGAGAAATAAAGGAAAATTCGGTCACCCACATCATTTCCACATTGTAATAAGAATTGACGATGTTGTATGGGAATAGAGAAATAAAGGAAAATTCGGTCATGTGGAATGGTAAACGCTAGTCAACACATTTGGGAGATGAGAGCACACACTCTCTCAAGGGGAGTCATTCAATGATTGATGCATTCAAGCATTATTCGTAGAAAATGGAAGTCAATGACATAATAATCACATCGTAGTGATGACAACTATGCATTAAGAGTGTGTGGAAGCATTGTTAGTGCACACTCGCAACTAGTCTGGAAACATTGCAAAAAGTAAAAACAACCACGTTAATAAGGTAGGGTGATTTGTTGATTCCTACACAAGTGGAGATGTTGGTTACTCTGGAACTTCTCTTGGTTTTCAAAGGTGGAGATCCTTTGGGTGGAATTTGGATTCCCATGAAATTTATTAGGTGGAAGTGTAGTGCACTATGGATTCCTACCTGATTTCATGTGGAGGCATTATGGGCTTTGGATTCTTATGGTGTAATTGGGTGGAGATTCCAAGCTTCCCAAAGGAATCTTGGGATCGTGCGAATGTCTTCCCAAAGGTTTTTGTTTCCATGAGGTTGGGGCGAGCATTTGGGGTTTCAAGTTAAGCATAGCTAAAATCCTATCCTCATTCCCATTAGCTTTCTAGTCATCTTCATGCCATTTCTCGGTGAGGACAATTTCTTTGATATTCTCGAGAACCACTTTCCATATCTCTTCAATTTGTCGATACTCATCTCTGAATGTTCTCCAATTTCTTTCTTTCCAGGCGACCCATATGAGAAATCCCATAAAGAGTCCCCACACTATGTTAAGAACAAGGCTTTTATACCCTCCTTTTCTCCATACTTCAATTGTATGCCTGAGGCTCTTGTTGTCCCTATCTGTTTATTGAAAAAGGGACGAAAGTTTTTTCCACAAGGTCTCAACGACAAAGAAGTTATTCAATAGGTGTTCCAATGTTTCTACATTCTTCTTACACATAGTATATGTCAGTCGGCCATGCATTCCTTTCTTATGCAGCTGATCCTAGGTAAGAATCTTTCCAGGACTAAGTAGCCACAAAAAGTATTCAATTTTCGGCCATTGTTTTTCCGACCATATTTTTTTTCCAAAGTGGTACAACTAAATTATGAATGTTATTTGATTTTATGTAATGGCCTTCTTGTATTGTGAACATGCATTTCGTGCAATACCCCCATATGAGTATATCCTCTCGTGTTGCTATTGCTAGTTTTCTAGATTTAAGTTCTTTCACATAGTTTTCCCATTGACAAGTTTTTGGAGCATTCTTCCACTGGTCTTTTAGCTTCCATTTTCGCCATTGAAGCTCTGTCCCTTCATCCAAAAATTGTGCTATTGTCTTAGTATTCGGCCTGTTAGTGAATAGGAAAATCTCCCCTAAATCAATTTCACTGAATATTTTCTCCTGTTGTTGTCATGATTCCTCCCAAAACTGGGCAATGTCGCCTCCTATAATTTCCGAAAAATTGTGTTCTCGGATGAGATATCTATTTAGTGCTATCAAGTTTCAAATAATGGATCCTTTAGGGGTCATTTGAACTTTTAATTTCCTTACAATAGTTAAGGAAATTTCATTCTTCTATTCTGAGATTATTTCCCACAAATCTCTACCCCATTGTATCCATATTTACCAGAGATTAGCTCCCATAACTTGATTTAGCAAATATGGATCTCTTAACCCTAAGCCTCCGGTCCTTTTTATTTTCGTAAGCTTATCCCATGAAAGGAGAGCCCATTTACAGGCTTGTTGAGATCCTTGCCATATGATGTTTTTAAACGTCTTAGCCATATCATTACAACAGATTTTAGGCGTTTCCAATCCAGAGAGTTGATATATGGGAATGGATTGTAAGACTGTTCTTAACATAACAACTCGACTCAGAGCATTAAGCACCTGAAATTCCCAATTCTGAAGTCGAGCTTATATGCGATTAATGAGATATTTCCACCCAGAGACCCGAAGAGAATTTAGATTGAGAGGGATTCCTAAATATTTCATAGGGAAGGATCCGATGTTGAATCCCAAGGTAGGCAATAGGAATCTTTGGGAGAGAATATTAGTATTAAATATAAACACATTTTATTTGTCATTATTGATAAGAGTTCCAGAGGCTTCCATGAAATCTTTAAGAATGGATAGAATTTCCTTAGATTCTTTTAGAGTGGCTTGAAAGAAGAGCATAAAGTCATCTGCAAACTGTTGGTGCGAAAGTTTTAAACCTGCCCCCCAAAGATTAAGGCCTTTAAGTTGACCTCCTTGGATCTTACTTTTAATATGTCAACCAAGGCCTTCTACTGAAATAATGAAAAGGAAGGGGGAAAGTGGATCCCCTTGTCTTAAACCCCAGGTAGCATTAGAGGGAGTTGAAGGAACTCCGTTAAGAAGAATAAAGTAATTAGGAGAAGAAATAAAAGGCATTATCCAATAGATCCATCTTAAATCAAATCCAAACACCTCAAGAATAGCTTTAAGATAATTCCACGACCTCCAGACAGGGCTCCTCTGCACGACAACAACAAATGGATAAGGTTGTGGAGGAGTACGGGGACATATTCACCTCACCCATAGGGGTTCCTCTGCACTGTCAGGTCAAGCACCCGATTGATCTGACCCCAGGTGCGCCGCTACCCAATGGACCGATCTATCGGCGCTCTGTTCTGGAGAATGATGAAATCAAGAGGCAGATTCAGGAGCTGTTGCAGAAAGGTCACATCAGACCAAGTTAATCACCTTATGACAAAGAAATGTATTCCATTGTGCAAGCCTGTTGACACCTGGTTTCACCTCCATCTCAAGAAAGAACAAAGGGGAGAAAGGCAACAAGCCTCCGAAACCCTCCACCAATACAACCCCCACCAATACTGCCTCGACCCAGCAAAACAACTTTGAAGTTCTGAGCAATCTTGACTCATTGGAGCACCCTATAGTCTCCCAGGCCCCCACTGATCAAGATCCGTCATTATTAAGTCAATCTTTGATTACAACCAACGCCCCGAGTACAACCTCAGATTCAATCCACGCCTAGGCACCGCAACATAAACCATAATCCTCTCCCATTCAGATTAATACCATCCACACCTCGCTGCAAACTTCTCAATGCACAGAAATGAAAACAGAGCAGCCATCGTCAACCACTTCAAACAATCCTCTGGAGGAGATCCTAGGCTATCTAGATCTCCAAAAGGTCAATGAGCAATGGTCCAAACTGGGAGTCGATGACATTCCCCAAGAACACTTGGAGAAGATAGAAATGGCATACCTGCAGCTGGAATACATCAACCAAAATGCAGCCAAAAGTCAATGGGGAAATAGCAGCCAAACGGGCATTCAAGCCAACCTGGATTTGGATCAATACAAGCCACAAGGACCAGGAAGAAAAGGAGGGCGCAAATCCACAAGACACCAAATACAAGAACCAGGCAGATGCCTAATCAATGAAGGAAAAATCAGGGCCTTGGTCCTATCTGCTCCAAAGGTAGCTCAATGAAAATCACAACCTGGAACATCAGGGGGCTCAACGGCACCACCAAAAGAAGGATCTCAAAAAACCGCTTATTCTCGCTACACCCAGACATCATACTTCTTCAAGAATCAAAATGCTCTCCCAAAGGCACAAAGACACTCAAAAAACTTGTTTCCAACAGTCATCATTGCATAAGCATAGATGCTATCGGTCAAGCAGAAGGGTTACTCACGTTCTGGAACAAAAGAAAATTCTTCTTGCAGAATGCTCTGTCCACCAAGCACTCGTTATCGAACATTTTCAACATGCCAGACTCAGGGCAATCGATCTGCATCACCAACGTGTATGGAGCCCAACGAATCCAGGAAAAGCTGAAGATGCTGCTAGACCTGGACAAAGTCAGACAACACCATGGGGCAAACCACTGGATTTTAGGCGGAGACTACAACATGATCACCAATCTAGCAGGAAAAAAGGGAGGCTTACAAAGATTGGATAAGGACTCGGAAGCATTCAACACCTTTATTGTTGAATCCAAACTCATTGACATCTCCACAGTCAATGGTCTGCATACCTGGAATAATAAGCAAGGAGGAAACAGGCAGATAGCATCAAGGCTCGATAGGTTCCTCATGTCGGAATCCATTCTGCTGCAAAATATCGACATGGAGGCCATCATTCTGCCTATCAGAGGATCTGATCACTGGCCAATGCATATTCACTTCACCAATTTGGATAAGCCCTACAACAGACAATTCAGATTTGAAGCCTTCTGGATAGAGCACCCATCATTCATGCAAAACATACAATTCTGGTGGACTCAAGCCACCATAAGGAGTGACAATATCATGTACATATTCTAGCAGAAGCTCAAAACAATAAAAATCAACCTCAAACGCTGGAAAGAAAACACCTTTGGCGACATATTTCAAGCCAAAAAATAACTCGAGGAAAAAATGGCGAACCTCTAGCAATCTTTGATCAAAGAAGGGCCCAATGATGAAAGAATAGCTCAAGAATCAAATCTGCAAAGGCAATGGGAAGAACGGTTAAAACAAGAAGAGCTATTATGGAGGCAGAAGTCGAGAGTGCAATGGTTAAAACAAGGAGAACGCAACACTAGTTTCTTCCATAAGTCAACCATCCAGCATAGAGCACATAATCGCATCCTCTCCCTCAAAAAAGCTGATGGCGATCAAGTTTATAAAAGGGAGCATATAGGATCTAAACTCAACTCTTTTTTCACTTCTCTTCTCAGCGATCCCATTCAAGATAGAACCCGAGCCATCAATGAAATTATCGCTGCCATTCCCAACTTAGTTACAGAGGAGCAAAACTCCCTCCTTCTAAGAGAATTCACTGAGCAGGAGATTGAAGAAACAATCTTCAACATGGCCTCGAACAAGGCTCCCAGACCAGACAGCTTTACAATCGAATTCTTTAAAGCTTGCTGGCCCATTATTAAGGCCGACCTTCTCAACCTAGTAAGGAACTTTCACAGAACCAAGAAAGTTTTTCCTGCCATTAATGCCACATTCCTCACCTTAATTCCCAAATCAGACCAGGCTGACTCCCCCGACAAGTTTCGTCCCATAGCCCTTTGTAATGTCCTTTACAAAATCCTTTCCAAACTGATGGCTAGCAGACTTAAATCTGTCTTCCCCTCAATCATTTCTCAGGAACAAACTGGCTACGTTGAAGGTAGGCAGATCACTGATAGCATAATCCTCACTTAGGAAGTGTTGCATTCTCTCAAAACAAAAAGGACTCCAGGTATGCTTATCCAGCTTGACCTTTCAAAGGCCTTTGATAAAATCAGCTGGCACTATATGAGAGCAATACTCCAGGCTTATGGATTTAGTCAGCAATGGACAAATTGGATAATGGAACTGGTCTCAGGTGCTTTCTTTTCAATGCTACTGAATGGAGGACCCCTTCAACCCTTCATTCCGTCCAGAGGTATAAGGCAAGGAGATCCCCTGTCTCTGTTTCTCTTTGTCATTATGGCAGAAGGGCTAGGAAGATCCTTAGCCAAGGCAAAACAACAGAATCAACTCAAAGGCATCAAACCAGTACACCAAGGACCCACAGTAACGCATCAGCAATTCGTAGATGATACAATGCTCATGGGCGCCCCCACAGTGCAGGAAGTTCGAAGAAAAGTGCTAAAGACGCTCTCGGATGGATGATTAATGTGGGGTAATTAGGTGTTTAAAAGATACCTTTTTATAGCTCAACATTTTGGCGTCGTTGCCGGGGAGAGTGTATGCCATTTTACAGGAGTAATGCATAGCTGATTTCCTTCTGCCCGTGGAGAGTTGGGTATTAAAGACAGAAGGTAAGAACCTGCGCACTGGGCAAGAAACATACTTGCTCGCAGCTTGCTTCACAGTAGAGGTAAATAAGCTTTTCTTTTGGGTAGGAATGAATAATTGTTTCTTTTGAATGAATAAACCAATTAAGCGAAACAAGAACCCTCCCAAAGCCGAAAAACCTAAGGGGCCGGTGACCCTTGGGTGCACGACCTTTATTGATGAAATCTTGAAGAAAATTGATTCTTAGCCATCCGTAGGATTTAAAAGAACTACTTCTAGACAGCCTACTAGTTCCCTTCAGGCTACAGAATCACCATCTGAGGCCTTCGCTGAGATATACAGTCCAACTGAGGGAATTAAGCAAGATTCCCAAGAAATTGAGAATCCTTGCATAAGTTTCCTGCAAGAAGGGAATGACAGCAACCTCCAGGAAGGAGAAGGGGAAACAGGAGAAAACACAAAATCACCTATTAAAATTACTCAGACAATAAACAGCCCAAATAGGGGAAGTGTTGTTCAACCTATTCAAAACCAAGGATTTGAGTCACCTCAAACAATAGGACAACAGGGAATACCCATTCCAGACAGAGGAAGTGCTGTAAAAATCATTTCCACCCCTGTTCGCCAACCTAGAAATTCCCTAGAGATCCCAGAAGGGTATTGGCATATTTTTTATCAAATGGCCCAGAACCAAAACCCGAACCAGCAGCAAACCTCTATGCTGCAATACCCTATAGTAGACACTGCAGTTAACGCACCCATGAAAGCTATCCCTCTCCAACATATTCCTGTACCTTTCATGGTCTAACATCAGAAGATCCAGATGTGTTTATGTTTGAATTTGATGTGCTGTGTAGAGGATACGATTATACCACCGACCCCCAAAAACTAAAGTTGTTCCCTTCTACGTTAAAAGGAGCAGCACTAAGATGGTTTATGGGATTAGGTGGAGGTGTCATAACAGATTGGGACCATATGACGACTGCGTTTTTAAAGAAATATCAAGACTATTGCAGGTCACGAGAAATAAAAGATGAGATATTTCAGATGACAGCCAAACCCAGTGAGACCTTGGAAGAATATGTGGAACGATTTCAGTACAATCTTCAAAGATCACCCCATGCGTCTTCACCCTTACCTGATAACGTTTTGAAAACTGCATTAATTAGGGGAATGAAATATCAGTGGGTTGAGACATTAAATCTTATGGGAAAGGGTGATATATATCAAGAAAGCTATTCTGACATTGTTGATTTGTGCATCAAGTGCTCGAGGGGTAATACAAGATTGAAATCAGCTGAATGTGACATAGTTACAAGGGAGAATAAGCCCTCTAATGAAGGTGTGACTCGTGCAGAGATCGGAAATCTGTTAGAAAATTTTAAGACAGACATACTGGGGACGTTAACAACATAGTTTGATATCATGCAAGCCAAGCAGAAGCAGGCAGAAGCAGAGCAGAATCTTGCAATATTCTATCCTAGGTGTAGAAAGAAACATAGCCACAAAGAATGCCCATTTGATGTGGTTAAAGTCTGTGCCATTTGTACAAGAGATCACCCTACAGAAGGATGCCCGTCGCTTCCTGGCTTAAAAGAAGTTTATAAAGAGGCAGAAGAGGAATCAGAAGTGGTGTGTCTGCTTAACCAGCGCCGACAGTGGCAGCCACGACCATCAGGTATGTCAAATGATCCATTTTCTTTTCAACCTCAATATAATGCTCAACAGTATAGCGGTATGTGGCATAATCAATCACCATTTCCTAATTGGTCACAACAACCATTCCCTCCTACATGTTGGCCCAATCAAACAAATCAGAATAACTGGCCTAGCTTTCCTTTTTGGCCACCATTTTGGCCTACACAATGGTCCCCTTCTACTTCTCAGAATCAGGCCTGGCAGTCAAACTGGAAAAAAACTTCAAATCAGCTAGCAGGAGCTATCCCTCCCTCTCAACCTACACTGCCAGCGCCTTACCCAAACCCCCAGACTAATTTATGACCTTAACTCCCAGCCCAACCCAAACCGAACCCAAACAATAAACTAGTTCAGTCTGTTCAAATAACATAACCTCCTGAAGTAGAAACTGAACTAACGGAGTGTAACGATCTTCAATTAAGGTCTGGGCGTATAGTTGAAACAGGGAGAAATAATGATGAGAATATTGAAAATCTGTTACTGGTAGAACAAACAGAATACAATGGGAGTGAAGTTCAACAATAGAATCAACATCAAGATCAACAACAGAATCAACAACAACAAGGAACAACTTCCTCTCCACCATTCCCAAAACGATTGATCATCCCCCGCCCATTAGAACAGCCTAATTTTGATCTTCTGGGAGAGTTAAAAAATTTATGTATCAGAATCCCTCTCCTCCAAGCCATTCAAGATATTCCTATATACGCAAAAACCATTACTTGGAATTATGCATAAAAAAACCAAAGAGGAGAGTAACAACCAATCCCACTGTTCAAATAGTATGTACCTTATCTGATTTATTAGATCAGGAATGGAAACACCTATCAAGTATGAAGATCCAGGGAACCCTATAGTAACAGTTTAGATCAATGGCCAATCATTTCCTAATGCTTTAGTTGATCTAGGAGAAGCAATCAACATTTTAACAACCACTACCTGTCAGAAACTTGGCATTACATCACTTGAACCAACAACAACCTTGTTGGAATTGGCTGATCGATCAGTAGTTAAACCAGAAGGCACCTTACAAGATGTCATGGTATCTGTAGATTCCTAGGAGTACCCTGCTGATTTCCTAGTTATTAATCCAAAGAACCGGCTAGATGGACACCCTTTAATTTTAGGAAGACCTTGGTTGGCAACTGTCGATGCCTACATTGGATGCCGACAAGGCAACATGACCATAAATAAATAAATAAATAAATAATAAATAATAATAATAATAATATTAATATTAATTATTTAATTAATTAATTAATAAAATATTTTTATTTATTTTTATTATTTATTAATTTATATTTTTGTTTTTATTTATTTATTATTTATTATTTATTATTATTTTTTGATTATTTTTATTTTGATTATTTTTATTTATTTATTTATTTATTTTGACTCTTTGTTTAACTATTTGATAGATGGTTTGTTATAATTAAATCATATGAATAAGAATTAATTAAATATTTATTAATTAATAATAATAATTAATTATTATATAATTTAATCAAAATTTTACAAATTTTTACATATATACACCACGATTTGTTAAATTACTTACCATTATATTAATATATTAAAGGTTTTATAAATAAATAAAATAATAATTTAATAAATAAAATTAATAAAATTAAATAAATAATGGAATATTTACTTTTTCAAAGTCAAACTAGCCGTTATCCTAACGGCTAGTTGAGTCATCTCTACATCTATTTATACTTAATGTCTGGATCTGATCTCTCACATAGTCCTGATGATGAACCACACTGGTTGGTTCGAAACGCATCGACCTCATTCTTTTGCATGTGATTATTACCGAAAGAATTTCTACTAATTTATATTATGGATCACAGAAGCTTAGATTCCAAAAAAACTCTCACACTAGTCACCATTGACAGATCTGGGCATTCCTTTAAGGTTAATGGCCATCGAGTTCGATTATATCGTAAGATGCTTACCTGTGAATCCTTTTGCCAGCAGTTAAGCGAAGACTCCACCATTGAAATTCTTACTGAAGGGGAGAATCCCTCACCCGCACCAGTTTGATAAATTGGTTTTTTTAATTTTTGTACATAATGCATTCTTTTTTTTCTGTTTTTGGTTTCTGTTTTTGAAATTCGTTTCCTTGTTAATACTTCTTTATTTCATTTGAATTTAGTTTCTTTATAAACGAAAAATAATAAAAATTCTGTGTTTTTTTCGTGTTGTTGTTCCTTTCTAACGAAACAACACTTCTGCTGTTCCTTTTGAAAGTAACAATAGTTTCGCAGAGTGTTTTTGATGTTCCTTTCAAAAGGAACAACACCTTCGTATGATATTTTCTGTTGTTCCTTTCGAATGGAACAGCAGTTTCGCGCAGTGTTTTTGCTGTTCCTTTCAAACGGAACAGCATGTCCGTAGAGAATTTCCTTGTTGTTCCTTTTGAAAGGAACAACAGTTTCGCAGATTATCTTTGCTGTGAATATCAAACGAAATGCATAAAATTCCATAAGTTCTATCCCCGAACCATCACACATGAAAAATATTATAAATCGGTCATATTACTTTAATGTGGTAAATAGCGCAATTACAATAATCTTTTGCTGTCCCTTCACCTCATACTTGAATTATCACAACGTGATTCCCTCATTATTTTGTACGCATCGATTTCAGTAATTACTTAATTTGATTGACTTTATCATGATTGCGCCTGTTTTTTCACTGCCGTCCTATTGCTATTCCACACATTCCACCTTAATCGACGGTCGAGGTCGACCTTTCATTCGTTTGGGGGGCGGAAATATCTGCATGCAGATCAGATACCCAAAATTTCTTCACCTGTATCTCTACAATAGGATTTTATGAATTAAAACCCTTGCATTTTCAGAAAATAACGAATTTTAGCGAACTGTGCACTGTGTTGTTCCATTAAGGTTACTATGTGTTGAGAACAATTAACGAAGAACAGAAATGGGCGGACGTTCAATTCGCAGCGAACCTCAGACGTTGGTTGTCTCTGATGCTGCACGGGCAATATTAGACAAACTGGGATGGATTACATACTTTATGAGAATGAAGCAACCCAATAAAGCAGTGGCTACTGAATTCTTGTTAAATCTGCAGGAAGGTTCCTCCACAGTCAAAGGAAGGCAGATAGCGGTGACCGATGAGATAATTGCAGAAGTATCCAGCATCCCCGCACAGGGAACTGTTTGGACTCAGAAGAAAATCAGAATTCGGGAGGCCATGCAAATCTTTCAAGATGAAGGAAAGAGGCTAATAGTCAAAGGGAGAGGAGTACACCCGGCGTCGCTAGGCGAACCATGGACAAAATTAGCCAGGATCGTGCAGGTTTACATAACATGCGACGGTAGAAAAGACGTGGTAAGACCTCGCCATCTTAAGCTGTTAGCTGTGCTAAAACAAAAATGCACTATCAATTTACCTGCATTCTTAAACTCTTTATTGCATGATATTGCTCGTGGAATTAGAAAAGCAAAGCATGCAGACACGGTGGTCAGCCACCATTGCTTGATTTGGCTAATAGTAAGTTACAGCCTCGCCCAGCAGCAAACCAGCTGGGAAGAGCTAATTTTTTCTATTGAAGGAGGGATGGCTTTACCCACTCCGAGATGGAAAAGGATGGCCGGCTCAATAGCCGGGCCCTCCACTTACAGAAAATCCTCCCGATTAAAATGAAGCAAGAAAGTAACAGAGGAACTCCCGAGTAGCAGTGCTCAACCCCTACAATTAAACAGCTCAGATGAAATGGAGCAGCCTCATTATTCGGATGAGGAAGAGGCAAGTTACCATACTGATGGCGAAAAGCAATCAGAGGAGGAAGAAATATGTTATTCGGACGAAGAAGAGATCGAAGGAGATTCAGAGGAAGAAGAAGTCGAAGGTGAAATACGGTATTTGGATGAGGAAGGTAGTTATCACACCTGTGATGCGAATAGCAGCAAAGAGGATGAAA
Source organism: Pinus albicaulis (assembly GCA_034641835.2). Taxonomy (NCBI): domain Eukaryota; kingdom Viridiplantae; phylum Streptophyta; class Pinopsida; order Pinales; family Pinaceae; genus Pinus; species Pinus albicaulis. Next base: position 518,385,959 of record CM076574.1, on the reverse strand, counting down.
CAGAGCCTGTCAAAAATGTCAACACGAGCCCTCTGCAGGAAGACCGATTGGCCCAGATTTTGGCCAACATGAGCAATTACGCACGGTCTCTGGACCCCAACAGTGACATTAATTAAATTCCAGAATGCTCTGCCTTTGATAGGGGTGTAACTGATGAAACAGCAAACCCTAGCGAAGCTAGGGTTGCTTCTACTGAGATGCACGAACAGGAGAATGTGCATGCTGAGCCAACATTTCGATCTGGAAACCCCCAGGAAACCGCAGAGTTAACTGAGCAAATGATTCCTGAGGAATCTAATCAAGAGCATGAGACTATGGAACAAGAACCCCAAGAAGAGGTGCAAGAAGATTTCACTGAGGGCACGGATCAAAGCCCTGCTGAGCAATTAGGGTCAGATGAGAAAACTGCTGTCCCCATAAGAAAGAAGAAGAGAACAACGGAAGTAGAGAAGATTCGCAGAGAAAGGAAAAAGCTTCATAATGTGATTGAGCAGCTTAGGCAAACCATTAGGATTTTAAAAATGAAGCAGACACCTAAGCGAACTCCTAAAAGACGAAACTCTATCATCAAGCGAAGATCGAAAAAGAGAAGGGTCACTGCTAATAGAAACCCTTAGGTAGAAGACAAAACGGTACTAGAGCCTACTTATGAGGACTAGGAGCAGCAAACAGCATCCCAACATAAGCTGTTCCAGAAGAAGAAACGGTACGAGAGCCTACTTATGATTTCTGGGAGTAGCAAACAGCCGTCCCAACATCAGCTGTTCCAGAAGAACCAGTTTTCAATGAAAACAACCAATCGAGCAGTCAACAAACGTTTAGTGATTCAGAATTAGTTAGACTACAAGAAGAACTGGCACAGGTTCGAATGGAGAGACAAAAACTGGAAGAAGATACTGTCCCAAGGAGGAAATACCAAGAATTACAGCAGTAGATGAAAATTGTTCATGAGGCAGAAGTTGAAGCCCATGAAAAACGTCGAGAAGCAGAGATAAGAGCTGATAAGGTAAGCAATGAATTAAAATTAACACGAAAACAAATGGACATTCTCTGCTCATTATATACTTATGTCTTATCTTGTAGGTTCCCTGCCAAAAATTATGTTTTGTTTCTGTTAGAAAGGTATTTGCAATTAAAAATCAAGGCAGTTAGGGTTGGCAAATCAATAGAGTTAAGAACTGTAGACGACCTGATATCTTGCTGCAAGCTTTACGGGGACAAAGTACAGTGCCTGTTGTGTGAGTTTTATTTGCATAATTTAATTCTTGAAAATGACTGTGAATCAAATCCTAGCCCTTTTATTGGAGATGTACAGTTTCAGGCCTTCATTTCTTTTGCCATAAATCAATTAAAGTGGCTTAAAGCCTATAATGCCTTTGCAAGGAAGGAGAATGCATTGGATCTATGGGTCAGAAGTGAACCTCAGGACCCACGTCAATTATGGGCTAGGCAGAAAAGTCTAATGACAAGGAAAGGTGTTACCCAAGCTCTGGGGCCTGTTCATCTTTTAGGGACCAGGCCTATGTAGCAGCCAAGATCCGGTGGAGAACCTCGAGTCAAAACGTACAAAGTAGGGAGCCATTCAATTATAGGAACTTTGGGCTAGCTACAGATCGTTTCATTGCCTATGGCCATCTTGTCTTGAAAGAAGGGCCATTTTGGTTAGGGTGTAGGTTCCGCAGCCCCATTGTTTGGTACCCTGCTTTGGATTACAAAGCTATCTATGAGCTTCCCGAGGGACAGGTAGGACATATTCTCGAAGAGTTAGCTGCACATCATGGTTTTAGACCCTTCAATGACAAACCTTCTCCAGCTTACTCTTTGACGGCTCTCCATGTAAATTATAGTTTTCATGAGGACATGAAAAAGGAAGAGCAGGGGGGTATATTGGCCAATGAAAGAGGTATGAAATTCTTATGTATTTGTTCATTCTTTCACCATAAACATAATTCAGTTTGTCTTGAAAAGGTAATCTATCATGATAATTGTAATTAATTTGGAAAGGTTTACATTGAGACTAAAAAGGATAACTAAAGATTGTTTTTATTGTCAAATCAGGAATTCGAAGAGGTGAGGAGCTGTATCATAGGCGTGGCTAAAAACAATCTGACTCCTACTCCATTTGCGATGAACCATAGTCAGCTGAAGCCAAGAAGATCTGAACGGATTGCCCGAAAAGGGCAAGAGACAGCTTGGCTCTAAACAAAGAAAACAGAACTGTGATAAAACAAAGGAGGTGCGAATCCCTCAGGATAGGGATTGCTGCATAAACTGATCGTCTTTCTTGATTTGTTCGTCCAAGGATGGAATATAAAGGCGTCGATCTTTAGTGATAGACGACGGTGAACTTTTTTTGTAAAAGACTTATATATTTCCTTTGCAATTAAATTCTCGACTCTCTGTCGTGAGAGAACGTTGTCTGTAATGTTCTTTTGATTAATATAAAATCACCAGTTTCATCTATCCTTTAGAATTCTGAGGTAGACCCAGCGGTACTTCACTATGCTGCTGTATTATTAATCTTGGTTTGTTAATGCGCAATGTGTATTTAAAATTTATTTGCATTACAGAGTTGTTTCATTAATTGATTGAAGTAAACGCTGATCCATTGTTGTTTCATTTATCAAACTTATTATTATTTATCAGCGGTGCTGTTCTGTAATTACAGTGAGTTGTTGTTCCATTCATTTATGGATTGCTATTAGATTACAATTGGACTATCGACAGGTTTAGAATATCCAGTTGTTCGAATTGCGATTGAATCGTAGTTGTTGTTTCTTTTGAAGAATTGTAATTGTTGTTTCTTTTATGCTACTGTTCCTTTTGGATTTCATTTCCTTTGAGTTGTTTCCACTTGCTTAGAGATCTCTAAACTGTAGAGGGCAGAGCTAATCGTTCCAGGAGCTTCATCAAACCTTTGACATGTATGGTTATTGAAATGTGTATAAGAGGATAAATTAACTTATAATGAAATATGATGAATCATTAGAGGATTTTATGGATAATTTTCTTTACCTTTGCTACGAATTTTCCAAGGAAGATGTGGATTGGGATTTTATGAATGAAAATTTTCAATATTTAGTTCAAATTTCCTTAGAACCATATGAAAATGAATCTTATATGAGTCTCCCAAATTTTCTTAGTCGTGGGGAAATTAAAATTTCAAAGGATGAACCTACTCTCCTTTTTGTTCCTTCTCTTCCTCCTTTTCCATCATCATATAAAGTAGTCTCATGTACTGGTAGTGAAGTTGGAAAACTTGAGAATCGAACCATTGATCCACTTATCCTATATTTATTTGCTCCCCATGGACAAGATCGTATCTAGGTAAAATTTAAATGTTCTAATAAATCCATGGAGCCTTAGCTGAAGATTGATGTGCATAATTCAAAACTTGAATCTGATCTAATAGAAAGTATTGCTTATATAAGGGTTACCTTTCATCCTCTACAATTTACACCACATGACCCTATGTACCTTGATTCAATCAACCTACTCCAATTGTAGTTTCTCTAGATACTTTTAACTCCCAATTAGTTGGTTTACATGGAAATCAGGTACAAGATGGTTACATTTCACAGGTAGAGGAACAAAAGGATGAAGACACAATTAATCTCTCTTCTTTTTTCAAATTCCTCTATGTCAAAATGATGTTTCTACATTATTTTCTGGTAAAGAATATCAACATCTTGATATTAGTCAAGTGGGATTCAATTCATTAATCAAGATGAAGGCTTGGAAAACCATCACCCTAACACCAATGATTCCACTAATATGCATGGTGATGAGTTCCCAAGTACATTATATGATCTCTTATTTCCATAATAAGACTTGGATTTTCAAAGCTTTGACCCTGAATTTGATTTGGTTAGAATGGTGGTATCTATCTCTAAACATAGAGAGATGGAAGTTATGTGCATTCACAATTGATATTAAAAAAGGCTAAAGGAATGTCATTTTAACATAAATAAAAAGCCTTATAGGTCTAAAACCTTAATCCCAAAAGATCAAACAACAATTTAAGGTTTGTGGATATTGAGGTGGTTAGTTGGTACATCAACTTCTTGAGGGTACAAATTTTGCATACAATATTTGTTTAGGGTGCATAGTAGCTCGGTATAAAGAACTATTAAAGGAATACAAATTTTGACCAGGAATAGGGCATGTTATGGCAACTCTTGGCCTCTCAAATTGCCAAAAAACATCATTTAGGACCTCTAAAAGGCCCTGTGATTTTGGGACCCATAAATTATAGAAAAACTGCCAAGAAAACATATAACCATTGAGACAATGGAAGAGGTGGGTGGCAACTGATATCCACCTAGATCACCATTGTCTATAATGAGATTTTACTTTGTTACCTATGTTAAAGTTTAATGGAAATTTTCATTTTAAGTTTGCACTAGACATGTAGAAAATGTATTTGAAGCATTATATAAATTTAAAACTCGATCCCTATAATGTTCACAAGCATACTCTTTGCTTGTTCCTTAGGTTTAATGCTTCACTTTGGCTTCTTCCTTCAAATTTATGGGCGAAAACGCGAAGTTGGGAAACACTTTTTGGCATGAGATAGAATTCGGGAGAATTTTTTAATCTCTCGGCCGAGAAAAAAAGTCAACTAAATTTCTCGGCTGAGAGTTTTCAAAACTCTCATCCGAGAGATTTTAAATATTTCGTATTTTCTCGGACAAGAGTTTTCAAAACTCTCGGCCGAGAGTTGTGTCACAAAACTCTCGGCCTCAAACTCTCGGCCGAGAGTTAGAAAAACTCTCGGCCGAGAGTTTTATTGCGCAAACTCTCGGCCGCAAACTCTCGGCCGAGAGTTTTTAAAACTTTTGGGCGGGAGTTTTCCCGCGCATAGATTGGTTTAAAACTCTCGGCCGAGAGTTTTAAAAATTTCTCGGCCGAGAGTTTTTCTCGGCCGAGAGTTTCTGGTCAACAAAAAACTCAGAAAACTCTGCAGTTTTGAGAAACCTGCAACTTTGGAGGGACAGAACACCTAAAAAAAAAATGTTATATGTCGAACCAAGTACCATTAGATTCGTCTCTAAATCTAGTTTTTGATGATGTGAGATTTATGGAGTTTCATTAAAAAATTCAATTTTTTATTAATTTTTTACTAAACTATGTCACTATGGAATTTCATTGTTCAAAAAATTGCACTGAATGAAAATTCAATAACTTTCAAACGAGGACACCAAAAAATTAAAAAAAATCATAGTGCACTTCCTCTCCCTGTCTACTTCAAAAGGGTACTCTCATTTTTCTTAGTGACAATCACATTGAAAAGAAAATCAAAGGATAATAAAATGTACTGAAACATCATTGTTTTTTTGTCTTCGTCCATTTCAAAAAATAATAAAAAATAGTGATTTGATCCGAAAATTACCAAAAAATAGTTTGTGCACTAGTGCAATATATGCAGATTATGATGCTATGGTTTTTTTCCAAAAAATGAATAACCTTCCCTAAAAAAAGTAAAGGATAATAAAGTGACTATTTATGTTTGCCTGAAAATTTCAATTATATGCAGTTAGTAAACAACAAATTTACCCCTCTATATGTCAATATTTTTTTTTTTTTTAAATATCGGTATGGAGGTAAGACAATTCTCTACAATTCTTGTTTTTATGTCAAAGCATATTTTGCGATAAAAATATGAGTTTAGTGGAGTTGAAGTTGAAAAACATAGAAAATTACAATTTTCAACGTCAAAAAAGGGCAAAAAGTGTTTCCCAACTTCACATTTTCACCCTTATTATAACTTAATATATTTAATTCATATTGCATTGAGATATGCATTTTATTGTTTATATATGAGAGAGATGTAATGTGATGATGGTTTAAAATTAACAAGTCCGCCGTTCAGCTGCGCCCGACCCGACCTGCGGTGCGGCGTGCACGACTACGACCCGACTCGACCAACGCTCGGTTCGTCTTCGTTTCTGCGCCCAAAGAGTTGTTGGAAACTCATGTGCTACCCTTGACTTCTTTCTTGTTCATCCTTGTTGCTTTTTAGAACTTGGTTGCTTCACTCTCCACTCAGATCATCACACATGCGGAAATAAAACAAGCGATAACACATCAATTCATCATACACATTAACATAGTATGTATGGGGAAATCTTATTGCTGAAAACCCCGCAGCTATTGTGTATATTATAATGGAGAAAACATGTAACAACTCAGTACAATACTCCTCACAAGTACTCAGTACTATCTCAGTATGATGGTACTTGATGTCGATGTGTTTGGATCTATCATGAAATACTAGATTAGCCGAGAGTTTAATGCAACTCTGGTTATCACAGTAAATCACTGTAGGCTCCAAATGCAACCCGAACAATCCAACGAGGATCTTCCTCATCCAAATAGCCTCGCATGCAGCCAAGCTGGCTGCCATGTACTCGGCCTCTGCTGAACTGAGTGCCACGGATCTCTGCTTCCTGCTGTACCAGGAAACTGCTGTCGACCCAATGCTGAAAACTTCTCCAGATGTGCTCTTCCGGTCCGTTGGGCTCCCTGCCCAATCTGCATCAGTGAAGCCAGAAAGCTTCGCTCCATCCTCCTGTCTGTACCATAGACCATATCCCGATGTGCCACTAAGATAACGCAATACATGCTTGCCTGCCTTCCAAAAGAGCTTGGTAGGCTTAACCATAGCTTGCGAAAGTTGGTTAACAGCAATAAGATATATACACCTCCTCCTCAATGACTCTATTGAGGAACGCGTATTCACATCCATATCATCCGATGGATGTGCCACCCCATCCGCGCCGAGAGTCTGCGCTGAGAGAGCAAGGATCGTCCGTATGGAAGAGTACCTTGCGACAGGTGCAAAAGTCTCCTCATAATCGATCCCCTCGATCTGTGAGAAGCCACAGGCGACAAATCTCGCCTTTTACTTCTCCACACTCCCGTCAGCTGCCTACTTCACTTTGTAGATCCATCGCGAACCCACCACTAATTTCCCCTTCGGTCTTGGGACAATCTCCCATGCACTGTTTCTGACGATGAATTCACCACCCTTGTTGCTGCAGAACTCCTTGAATTCAGCCGAGATGAATTCACCACCATTGTCGCTCCTTAGAGCAATCACCTTCTTCCCCGACTCCTTCTTGACCAGTGCTTTAAACTCACAGAACTTCGCGAATGTATCACTCTTCTTCTACATGAAGAAGATCCAGCACTTTCGAGAGAAATCATCAACAAAGATCACGTAGTACTTTTTCTTTGCTGTCGAAGAAACTGAGAAAGGACCACACACGTCTGTGTGAACTCTCTCAAGGATCGTCGTGGCACGACTATCCTTCTCGTGAAAGGTGTCTTTCACATACTTCCCTAAAATACACCCCTTGCACTGATCTGACTCCACAAGAGTGCCCTTAGGAAGCCCAGTAGAAATCTGCTGCAGGATCTTCAAAGCTCCATGGTTGTAACGCCCCAAGACTTCATGGGCGCGTTCGGTGGAACGGGCGCGCTGGTTGGGCGTTTGGGTGAGCTCGGGTGCCGTGCGACATTGTTGAAAATGCAGGAAGATGATGGAGCTTATTGAAATGAAGTCACCTTCACTAAGTGGGCCCGCAGGCAAATTCTGGAGCAAAATCTATTTTTAGACTATGTCTATTTTTAGACATATGGAGCATGGTTCGGGGATTCCAGTTTGAGATTATTGAAGTATGTGTCATGTTGGTAAAAATAGATGAGACTCTATTTTTGAGGTCAAAGAGGTCGAAGTCTATTTTTAGACTGCCTCTCCTTAAAACAGGGAAGTCAAATATTATTTACCCTTAATAATATTTAGACTATAAACAACATTTTACTCTCTTGGAGCACTTCAGTTCGAGCTACAGAAGTGGCTCATGCATCTGACAGAGGAATCACGTGGTTCCCAAGGGTTTGATGGCATCATGCATGGTTGACTTCAGTTAGGACTTCAGTGGCAGAAGTTTGGAGGAGTTAATGAGACAGATAGTGGAGTTGTGTTCTGTTTTTTTTAGTTGAACTTATTGAGATTAGTTTAACTAGCTAATCAATTAGTTATGAGTGGAGTGAATTAAATATTATTTAATTCATTAATTAGTAACTCATTATTCAACTCAAGAACACATCAGTTCACTATAGTGTATGATCAGTTCAGTGGAGACCAGTGAAAGTGGTAGATGAAAGGGTGGAGTTAGCTATCAGTTATGACTATACTATTGCTATTTGCAACACACAGATAGGTGGAGTAAGCCCATGAGGATTGCGCAGTTCGGGCTGGTGGTTTATCTATATAAAGAGGCCATCCCATAGCATTGAAACATGCAATAGAGGCAAGGCAATTGGCGGTGAGTTTTGAACTAGTAACCTGTTCAAAACTGAGCTAGATTGTGAGTAACTGTATGAGAAAGTACTGAGTACTTGTGAGGAGTATTGTACTAAGTTTTTTACTTGATTTATCCATTATAATATACACAATAGCTGCGGGGTTTTCAACTATAAGCTTTCCCCATACATACTGTGTTAATGTGTATGATGATTTGATGTGTTATCACTTGATTTTATTTCTGCATGTGTGATGATCTGAGTTGAGTTTAGTGGAAGAGATTATGTGTTGTGTAAGAAGTTCAAATAGTATGTGACCAGGATAGTCTCGGTGAATAATTATTCATTATTCAGCAAATTTCTACAGACGTAACGGGCGCGCGTCGCACCATTGGAGAGTCACGGGTGCGTGGGTGTGCGAGGCGGGTCACGGGCGCGTTGGTGGAGAGGCGAGTCAACACGGCATTGGCGATATGAGTTTATACCACGACGGGTGCCCTTGGACGAGCGACCGAAAGGCGAGTCAGTGGGTCAACGGACGCGTTCGGCACGCGGCCGACGCCACACTTGGTGGGCGAGCGACCAAACGAGGGGGTCGGCTTGGGTCGGGCGAGTGCCCCACACCCCACGGACGCGGCGTTTCGTGGGCGGACACATAATGAGCGGGTCGGCTCGGGTCGGGCAAGCGACCACAACTCCACGACGTGTTTGTATATATATGGCGAGCGTGTTGAGAGTGGAGGCAGCGAACAAGCACGAGAAACATCAAGGCGAGTCAAGTCGCACCACGAGTTGCCAACAACTCGTTGGTGGAGAAACGGCGAAGTAACGACAGCTGCACGGAGTCGGGTCGAGTCGGGTCATAGGCAGGGCGAGCGCACCACAGATCACCGCAGCCGCACCATAGGTCGGTTCGGATCGGGTCAGGGCGGGCGCCTCTGAACGGCGGGTCGAGTCGAGTCGTGTCTGCGCGCCGAGTAACAGCAGCGGCCCAACACTAAAATTGCGAGTCCGGGAGCATCGTTGATCAGATTGAGGTGCCGTAAATTGAAGTAGGTGCGTCTTGGTGACAGGCATCGAACCATATAGGTTTGGGATGGATTCGACACACGGTTAGCTCAGAAAATGCTCTGCACTAGATTGGAGCAACAGTTGAGTGACCCGAGTGACCAGCACTTGGGCAGTTTTGGGGCAGCACTTCCGAAGGTGAACTTGATGATTGTAAATGGTTGTAAAAGTCTGTTTTAGGCTGATTTTATGATTGGTAAGCCTTAGAGCTTGGCCAAAATGCAAATAGCCTTGCCTTGTAACTTCATTTTTATGAAACATAATATCTTGGGCAGGCAGACTCATTTTAGCAGGGAGTTGCCCCTCCCCAAAGCCTGTCCATCTGTAGATCTTCCCTCTTGCTTTTTTTTCTTCTTCTTTGGACAATTGGTAGCATAATGTCCGTGATCATGGCAGTGAAAACATTTCACTTTTGCCATATCCTGCTTCTTGCCCTTTGCACCGGAATGATAAGTTTTCTTACCCTTCCCCTTCTTTGCTTTGGCAACCAAAGCGCAATTTTCTTCATCAGCTCCCTTTGATGAAGATCCATCCCGAGTAGTCCTCCTTATCTCCTCCTGCATGAGATCCGCCCAAAGGCGCTCCCATCCAGGCAGCTTCTCCCGACCATTGACACTATCTTGATATGAGTGCCAAGCCTTTGGAAGACCAAGGAGAGCCAGGTCGACCATGTCCTCTTCATCGACAGTAACCCCCACACTTCCCAGCTCATCTCTGCATTGAGTGAACTTCGTGAGGTATTTGGCGATACTGTCGCCCTTCTCCATCTTGATGTTCCCGAGCTTATCTTTGAGCGCCAGCTTCCTTTGGTCGCTCTTACTCTGGAATAGATCCGTCAAAGCTTTCCACATTAAATATGGAGAAGCCTTTCCATGCAGGCTGGATACAATATGATCCTTGACGCCCTCCAACAGGATCCTTCGACATTTCGCCATCTTATTTTGCCATGCTTCGACTTCAGCAGGATCAGTGGGCTTTTGGACATCCGTATCCACGAACTCCTTCAGTCCATTATCTTCTAATACTACCTCCATGCGATCCTTCCATGCAACATAATTCGAACTGCCTTCAAGAGCATATTCGAGTCGCAAACCATTGAAAGACATTTTCAACTCCGGCACCAAGAAAACAAAACTGCTGCAAAATTCGAATTCCAACTCAAAGCTCAATCACTCTGGATCTGTGAGAACAAATTATTTCTAGCACATAGATCGACTGCAGGGGCATTTACTGGATATATCACCTTTCAAAGAAAGGATGGATCCAGAGGCTACCTGGCCCGCATGTAGACTCTGTCTACCGAAATAAGTTTGTAATCACTGTGATGATCAATCTCTGCTTTAATAGCTCCGATACCATGTAGAAAATTGCTGAATAATGATTAATTATCCACCGAGACTATCCTGATCACATATCAATTCGAATTCATATGCAACACATAATCTCTTCCACTTAGATCATCACACATGCGGAAATAAAACAAGCGATAACACATCAATTCATCATACACATTAACACAGTATGTATGGGGAAATCTTATTGCTGAAAACCCCGCAGCTAAATTTTGTATATTATAATGGAGAAAACATGTAACAACTCAGTACAATACTGCTCACAAGTACTCAGTACTATCTCATGAAGTTACACACAAACTAGCTTGGTTTTGAACAAGTCACGGGTTCAAAACTCAACCACTAATTGCTTGCCTCTATTGCGCAATCATGGCCTGTCTAAATAGAGATCCAAGGTTCCAATCTCCTTGGCTTGACAGCGCAATCATCATGGGAAATTGCCTCCAAGTGTGGTGCAAATCTCATGCACAACTGATGTCACAACTGATAGCTGTACTCACCCTTTCATCTACCTCTTTCACTGGTCTCCACTGAACTGTCCATGCACTGTAGTGAATTGATGTGTTCTTGAGTTGAATAATGAGTTACCAATTAATGAATTAAATAATATTTAATTCACTCCACTCATTACTAGTTGATTAGCTAGTTAAACTAATCTCAACTAGTTCAACTAAGTTAAACCGAACACAACTCCACCAACTGTCTCATCAACTCCACCAAACTTCTGCCACTGAAGTCCTAACCGAAGTCAACCATGCATGAGCTCACCAAACCCCTAGGAATAGCGTAATTCCTCTTTCAGATGCATGAGCCACTTCTGTAGCTCGAACTGAAGTGCTCCAAGAGAGTAAACTGAAGTTTAGAGTCCAAATATTATTAAGGGTAAATAATATTTGACTTCCCTATTTTTAGGATAGGAAGTCTAAAAATAGACTTCGACCTATAGGTCCAAAAATAGAGGTCCATCTATTTTTACCAACATGACAAATACTCCAAGAATAACATACTGCAACCCCTGGACCACGCTCCATATGTCTAAAAATAGACATAGTCTAAAAATAGTCTTTGCGCCAGAATTTCCCTGCGGGCCCACTTAGTGAAGGCGACTTCATTTCACTAAGCTCCATCACCTTGCTGCATTTTCAACAAATCATCCATCTTTGATGCTTTCAACGTGCTCGTTCTTGGTCCGACTTGGTTATCAAGTTCACCCTTGACATCTTCTACATCTGCAACATCCTTGTGTGGTTCAACCTGCAATGTTTGTAATGTGCTTGGTTCGGGTTCAACTTGTTCTTCAAGTTATTCCTTCTCCTCAACCACATTCTAAACATTCTTCGGTCTAGCCATATACCTCCTTATAATCTCACATTTCATCTCCTTAAAATCAAGCTTGACAAGCTTCCCTTGAAGCATGCATTGCTCTTCAGCCAATTCCTTTAGCTCCTTTCCATAGCTGTCCAATGTCTTCATAAGTCGGTTGAATTCATCCCGGTTTGTGTCGGATATCCATTCTGCAAGTATTGCATAAAAGGTCTTCTTCAACTCATGAAACTCATCAACGATTTCATCCGTTCTTCTCAAAGATTTTACCAGCCTGCTTCCGAAGTCCTTCGGAATTAACTCTTCCATTCTAGCTCTAGCCCTGACAAATGCCTTGCTTCAACTAAGGTCTCAAGAGAAACCCCAAATATATAAGTTAGCTTCAACAACGTCTGCAACCCCTGCAACTCTGTCCAGCTCTGATACCAAATGTCACACCCCTACACCACGGGTGTCTTCCAACCACGTCTTGTAGGCAGGTGCGGCACTGCCGTACTTTTTCTTTTTCTAAATACTCAAGTACCCAGACTACGCCTATAGCAACATTCGTTATTTATATTACAAATGTTCTTTCAATGTGCAGAAATAAACATAAACATCAATATCAAACGACATGTACGCCCTTACATACAAGGGAGGGGAAACTCCCTTTTAAAATGAGTCTGCCCGGATATTATGTTTCATAAAAATACAAGTTTACAACATCCAATCCAGCAGAAACCACTCCTACTCCTTGGCACGGCTATTTGCCTTTTGGCCAAGCTCTAAGGCTTGCCAATCATCAAACTAGCCTAGAAAAATCATATACAATCAAGAGTTTCAACCTGCGGAAGTGCTGCCCTAAACTGCCGAAGTGTTTGTCACTCGGGTCACTCAGTTGTTGCTCCAAATCAGTGCAGAGCGTTTTCTGAGCTGACCATGTGTCCAATCCATCCCTCACCCATAAGGTTGGATGCATCTCAGAGTTACGCACCTTCTGGTTTTTACGGCACCTCAATCTGACACCCGACTTGCCCGGAATCGCGTTTTTAGTGCTGGGCCACTACCGTTACTCGGCATCCATAACCGACTTGACTCGACCCTTCCGCCGTTCAGCTGCGCCCGACCCGACCTGCGGTGCGGCGTGCATGTCTACGACCCAACTCGACCAAAGCTCGGTTCTTCTTCGTTTCTGCGCCCAACTAGTTGTTGGCAACTCGTGTGCTACCCTTGACTTCTTGCTTGTTCGTCCTTGTTACTTCTTCGAACATGGTTGCTTCACTCTACAACGCCATCATATATATATGGACGCCAAGTGAAGTGAGGGTCGCTCGTTTTCCACGAGCCGACCCACCCATTTATTCATCCGCCCACGAAGTGCCGTGTTGTGGGGTGTGGGGCGCTCGGCCGACCCGAACCGACCCCGACGTTTGGTGTTTGCCCATGAAGTGTCGCGACGGCCCACGCCCAATATGTTGGCCGACCCACCAACTCATCCGTCGGTCTATCTCACCCAAGGTGCGCCCGTGGTGGTATAAACGTGTCTCGCCAATGCCGTGTTGAATCGCCTCTCCTCCAACTCGCCCTCGGGACTCGCCTCACTACACCCGCGCGCCCGTGAGGCTCCGGTGCGTCGTTACGCCCATTACATCGCATGGCGCCCGAACTCGCCCAAACGCCCAACCGATGCGCCCATGAAGTCTTGGGGCCTTGTCTTGGGGCCTTACACATGAGGATTTAGAAATGTCAAATGCAGCATAAGAAATAATAATTTAATTTAATTTGTTATTCTTTCCTTTGAAACCGAAAACTGTGAATTTTCATCCTCAAACCCTTAATTTAATAGTTTAATTGTGACACACTGAAAATATTCCAGGCTTCTCAAATGAAGACCATCCAAAAAAAAATTTATTTATGAAAATTTGAACTTCCCCAAGGCCACTTCCAATATATACCACACCTATCGTCGTAATAATTAGAATTCATAATTATGTTCAAATTATAGAATAAAATTATACTATAAAATTAAAAGAACAAGAAAAAACATTAAATACTTTGCAATGTAAGTAAAATTTAAAACATAGTGAGCTAAGAGCTTGAGATAATGTCACATTGCATTGTAATAAAATTTTAAAACACATCTCGTTGTGGAAACACAAACAACATATGCACATCTATTTTCATAGCGCCAATGGTATACGACCCACGAAAAAGTAAGAAAACATAGACCAACAAACACAACACACTAAGTGCAATGTTGTAGTTTTTTTTGAATTTTAAACTCTCGTCCGAGAGTTTTGTTCTTATAAACCCAAAATTATCCATTCGCGTGGCATTCTGCCTGTCGTTTTCGGGAATTTTTGCACTGTAGCTGTCGAATTCTTGGACTGTAGCTGACGTTTTTGCGAATTCTTGGACTGTAGCTGTCGTTTTCACGAATTATTGGACTGTAGCTGTCGTTTTGAAGAGCTATTTTCTTTGTCGCCGGGATCCAGGTAAATTTGGTGCTACTCTTTCAATATTCATATGTCCACGAAAACCATTTAGTGTACAATTGTGACTCAAAACTATACTTGCAAATTTTCATGGTTCAAACAACATCAAAATATTGGCTACACCCGACTAAAAATAGAATACACTAGTCCCAAACTGACAAATTCATTGTTGGCAGCAAGGAGAAACAAATCAAAAAAGGAAATTCCTCGTAACATATTTGCTTATGGTATTTTTGTTGCAGGGCACCTTCATATTTTCGACCTACTGTAAACAATAGATGATTTCACCCTTCATATGAAAAGTGTTCTTGAACTAGGCCAAATGATTTTGACTTCAAGGCTGCTCTTTCACCATAATCTAGCTCGGATACCAAGTAATCTCAAGAGATTGAACAAGTCGGTTTTATTTTCTTTTGTCTTTGTTACAACTTTTGAGTTGAAGTAGTGAAGCCCCAGTCATGGTATATCTTTGTGATACAGTGGGAATTCTGAGAGAGATTTGCTAGCTGTTTTTCCTGTTACCTTGGAGACCTTATTGCATGAAATCTATCACTTTAATCATTAGGAAAGGCATTGTACTAAAAAATAGAATCTAATCTAATGTCATGTGTCCAAAGATAAGTCACAGAATTGAAGTATAATCACACTGCAATGATGAATATAAGGTTTGGAAAAATAAATCAGCTATAAATCTGAAGCTTGGTGCTTGAAGTATGAGTCATCTGTTTGCAACCCTCATGAAGTTCAATAAAATGGTGCCATGTGGTGCCATGTACTCATAAGCATATTCCTTGTACTTATTCAAATGGTTTCAATGGTGTGCTCCTTATAGATAGTGAGGGCATTTGTATGGTTTGTTACAAAGTTGCGGATATGTCGTGCATCCTCAATAGTGGTTCCAATCCAAATCACATCAGAAGCAATAGATTTCAGTGCCAAGTTCAATGAATGGACAATGCAAGGTGTCCAAAATACTTGTGGATATTTTGCTTCCACAATCATGCCAGCAGCCTTGCAAATAGGTGCATTATCTGTAATGATTTTCACACAACAATCCACACCTACACTTTCAATAACTTTGAGAAATAACTCACCCATATATTGTGCATCCTTGTACTCTCCAAGTGCATCCACTGCTTTCAAGAAAACTGCACCATTCGTGGATGACACCATGAAGTTAATGAGTGGGTGGCGTGCTGGATCTGTCCATCCATCAGAAACAATGCTAACCCCAGATGTTGGCCATGCCGATTTAATAGGCTCAAGCATTTTGTCCACCTCTTTCTTTGCCTTTGTCAACAATGTGGTTCTGAGCTTCTCTGACCCAGGAGGCACATACCCTGATGGAGCCCCATGACAAAGAGCTCGACACATCTCAATAAATAGAGGTGACCATGCAACATTAAAAGATATGAAGTTCTGATAGAAAAAAAATGCAATGGTGAGGTCAAGCTCTTCCCTTTTCTCTTTTTGGAAAATCTTGTCCATTGGACCAACTGTAGTTGCCTTTCTCTTTGCTAATTCTCCCCTGCTAGAAGTCTCAAAAGGGAACTTGCTGCTGCTTTTCCTCAAGAATGGAAGGGGGTCATCAGTCTTGGATTTTTTTGATTTTGCTGCCACATTTGCCTCACCAATACTCGCCTATTTCGCCAATTTCTTCCTATCTGGCGATTCAATTGTTGTACAAAATTTAACGCCACAACCTGGAATACCCAAGTCACAATCTGGTCCAAGTGACATTTAACCTTACTTTCTTCAAGGACTGTGACTATTCTTCTCATGCAAGGAATCTTCGTAACCCAACCAACTTATAGATCTTCCTGCCAAAACAAAGTCATTTAAAAAAAAATTGATTATAGAATGAAAATATTTAATTGATAAGTGAAGATAAAGTCTTCATCTTGATTTCTTCGATGGTGGAGAAAAGATGTGTTGGTGATTTCTCTTTGAATGATATTCTTCAAGGGTAAGGATTAGATCTTGGTTGTAATGATGATAAAGCCTTCTTTTTTGGACTCTTCTGTACCAGTCCTAGGAAAGCTTGGTTCCTAGTCTTTAGATAATATTACTTTGACTTCTTCTTTACATAAGAATATAATTACATAGTCAACATGAAGACTGATCTAGCTATACTTTTCAACATGCCTATGCATTCACACATAGTACCTATATAGTACTTGTTATCCATGGTTGATGACATTCAACTGTCGATTGATAATTTGTTTTTTAATTTGTTTATGAGGGGCAAGCGAACCCTATAGAGACCCATCCATGGCATCAGGGGAGCCCTACAGAGACGTCTCCATGAGAAGAGGATTTTCAGGTACATTGGTTGTTTAGTTATGTCATGTTTTCAATTAGGTTATATTTATTGTTCGTTGTGAAAAATTGATTAATGTGAATTTTTTTTGTCTTGCACAGGTGGACGCACTCATCCGACTCGTTCACCCAGTTAGGGAATCGAACAAGAGGTGCCCCAAGGACATGTTCCCATTCGCCCTGTTGCTGGTGAGGGGCAAAGGAGAACAATGTCTGAGCCTGTGGTATTCATCCCACAATTGGATACTTCTCCAGGTAAAATCTAAATACAAATTTATTGTTTGATGTATGTTTAATTTCAAACTTATTGTATGACATTCAACTGTCGATTGATAATTTGTTTTTTAATTTGTTTATGAGGGGAAGGCGAACCCTATAGAGACCCATCCATGACATCAGGGGAGCCCTACAGAGACGTCTCCATGAGAGGAGGATTTTAAGGTACATTGGTTGTTTAGTTATGTCATGTTTTCAATTAGGTTATATTTATTGTTCGTTGTGAAAAATTGATTAATGTGAATTTTTTTTGTCTTGCACAGGTGGACACACTCATCCGACTCGTTCACCCAGTGAAGGAATCGAACAAGAGGTGCCCCAAGGACATCTTCCCATTCGCCCTGTTGCTGGTGAGGGGCAAAGGAGAACAATGTCTGAGCCTGTGGTATTCATCGCACAATTGGATACTTCTCCAGGTAAAATCTAAATACAAATTTATTGTTTGATGTATGTTTAATTTCAAACTTATTGTGGTACTCATGTACCCAAATTCCTAACAATTTAATTTTTTGTATAGTGGCTCATAGACACATTCATTACTCGCCAGGGGACCATGATATGAACGAGGGTATTATACACATTAGATCAATTCCTAGTTAAAATGTTCAATTTTACATTATATTCAATGTTGAACAAGTGAATTTTTTTTCCAAATGACTTGTTTAATGTGAAAACATTATGCTCCATAGGTGCAAATGTTGGAGCTGGGCTTGGCTTTATTACTGGTGAGGGGCAAAGGAGAACAATGTCTGAGCCTGTGGTATTCATCCCACAATTGGATACTTCTCCAGGTAAAATCTAAATGAAAATTTATTGTTTGATGTATGTTTAATTTCAAATTTATTGTGGTACTCATGTGCCAAAATTGTAAAATTTTAATGTTTTTTACAGTGGGTGATAGACACGTTCATTCCTCGTCAGGGGAGCATAGTATGAACGCAGAGGAAGAGATAGTTTTTCCAACGGGTATTTTCAAATTACCAAACAAGTTTTTTAAATACAAATTTTTCTTATAAATTATTTAATTTTTAATACGTGCAATAATTTAACATGTTACAGGTGGTGGTGGTCGCCCTCCTAGGGGTAGAGGTCGTAGGGTTCATGAGTTTGCTCGAAATCCAAGCTATGATCCCCTTTACACCCATCCCGGTGATATTCCTGAGCAGATGCCTTGGGAAGATACAATCTCCTTACTTACTGTTGATGGGATGAGGGAGCATTCCACGAGATTGCGCAATGAATTGCAAAGTTGCAATCTCTCTGCCCCTAGTCGAAATGGTCTCCAAATTGTTTTGCACAATTTGGAGAGTTTGATAGAGACTTATCGTGGGGTTGGACCATCAACCCAAGTTTTTTTTGACATGATGCGTAGGAGGAGAGCATTAGTGATTGGTATCCACTCCTACAATGAAGTCAAAAGGAAGGTCACTAAAGAAGCAGCCTTGTCACTATTTGACTTGCGGCCTAAAGACAAAAAACGTCTGAAGATTGCAAGATTCAATGATCCTAATATTGCACCCCATATTTATGAGAAGTTCCTGTATGCATACGGGAAGTTCCCAAATAATGATGAGGTGCCGCAATATTTTGTTAGAATTTTGGTTGCTCAGTTCCGAGACCACATGGACCCTAACTATACAGATACCGGGTCCAAATTCTATGGAGCTGGAAAAGGTCATACATATGAACGACCTGATGCTATGCGAGATGTTGGGTTTAGGCCTCCAGCACCTCGTTTAGTAGCTCGACCACCTAGGGTAGTTACACTTCCAGAGGAGTTAGCCCTTATCTCTAGTGCTGCATCAAAAATGAGGGATAAGATACAAGAACATATTGCAGCTGCTTTAGGAGGCGTGGAAGTCGGCTTAGGGACAAGCCAACCTTCATCTAGTGCAGGAGAGCGTTCATTTGTGAGTGTCCCAGATGATGTGTTAAGGGAGATGGAGCGAGATGAGCTTATTAAGTATGCAGCCTCATGTAGATACCACTATGAGAAATCCAGGACAATACAAATGCACAGCATGGGTGAGGTATGTACATACAGGTTTTGATCTAACATGTTTTTTTGGTGTATATATACATTTAGTCTCAAAAAAATGACACCAATATATTTATTTAACTTATGCAGTTTACAACATTCCTAGAACAACATTGCCTTTCCCCTCGTGCTTATTCTGTAGATCATGGACACGATCATGTACAGGTGCCACAGCCATTACTCATTACTATCTATCTATATTTTTGTATGTCAAATTGAAATTGAATTTATGTCGCAAATTTATTGGTACGAGTCTTAACATTATGGAATTTTCAGGTTAGTGCTACACATGAAGGGCTACTTGAAGAGATTATTCCTTTTGAGGTTCCAGTCGTGACACAGGTATTGATACTTTTCATTAACCATATTTATAGTGTTTATTATATTTCTTTTCGTAAACTTGACTGTTAACTTTGGTTTCTACTTTTCAGGGTACAGAGGATATTGACATGATGCAGACTGAGCCTCAAGGAGATCCTGTAGTCTCTGGGTCTGAGACTCTAAATTAAACCATGGTAACCTCTTACCCTTTCTTCGTTGCTATGATATTCAAAAAATATCTGAGAGTGTACGAGGAGATTCACCTGCCTTTTTTGTAGAATTTGTATCCTAGTTTTTGTATCTTTTCTTATTCAATCAAGAACTTTTTCCCAATTTTCTATGAAGTTATGGATAACTTTATTCAGTTTCCTATAATGTCATATGACATATTCTTTAGTATGATTTTTTTTCATTATGACATTTTGTCTTGCTTTAGTCATATATGTGTTTCTCATATTACTCTACATTGGTAGAGTTTCCCATATTGGCAATAATGGGTATAACCCATTCCTATATACTCTCAAATTTGTGTATGGATTTCACTGCACAACAACTGCAATATGGTATTTCTATTACAATAGTATAAGCTTGACCTCAATTTCATCATTTGTATATGAATTATGGTACAGTACATGAATATATGGAAGTGCATCCATCAGTTCAAATATGGCTTCTCTGCTCTATTCATATTGTCTATATTCATTCAGTTTTGCATTGTATACAAAAAAATAATATTCCCCTATATATGGTGTCAGGAATCCTATTCGAGAATGGTGTTGCAGTGGGGTAGCTGCAATATCCTCCATCTAAAATATCAATGATCTTGATCATTTTGGGTCGTATTGATTTTCTTCACAATCACGTTCCTTCAATAGTGTCAGCATTCATATATACAGTCACAATTTGATCTTCTTAGCATCGTGCTTATCAATCCTTGTTCAGTTTCTAGAAGAATCAATTTTTTACTTTGAATAGCAAGTGGTGAGCATCATTAAAGGAAGAAATTTTGTAGGTATCTGAAGACTAGACCTCCCTTGTGACAAGAATCACTACAAGAAGTCAGGTTGACCATTGGACCTTTCATTAGCATAACTCAAGGATGCAGCAAAGAAAATGGTTTAAACGTGAGGTACATGACTATTCAACATTAACTTGAACGATGCATGCTGAATTTGACACAACTCTTATTTAAATTTGCATGTTGAATTTGACACAACTCACTTTGTCAATGGTGACTTGTTCCTCCCCTGTGCAGGATGTTGCTAAAGGAGAAACTGTAATTAAGGAGAAAGAAGAAGAGCTGTATGCCTTACAAGAAAAACTTGTCAGTATGGAGAATGTGAGTTTCTTGTAAAAATGATATGTGGATGATTTATTAAATTGGAACATTTATTTTAAGCATTGTAGCATCATGCATTTATTGTATTCTGATGTGAAATAAGATTAATAGGAGAATACTTTACCTTGCTTACTGTTAATCAACACAAGAACTTTGTCCAGGATCCAGCAGCTCCAGTTCCTTATTCTTACTTTAGTATCATGCTCTTTATTGTAATTATCTCCTGATTTCAGATACTGTTTTATTTTTTTTAATTTTTGATGGGATTCCATAATAATCTTGCTATTATTGCAGGAGGAGATCCAAAAGCTCATTGATGATCACAAGGCCACACTAGAAGCAAGGAAAACTGAGTTTGAAGCTGAGATTGAACAACGACAATCCTTATGCAAAGAAAGAGAGGAAGCTTTAAGATTGTTTGAGTAGCTTAAGAAATTGAAAACAGAGTTAAATGTGATCAGGCTTGGCAGCTGACAATATGATACAGCTGGAAAGATTTATTGAAGGTTCCCAAATTTCTACAAATGAAGGTTTAGTGAATAGATTAGTGAGATTTAAAATTGGCTATAAGCCTAATGAGATCAAATAAGAGGAATCTGTTCGTAGCCTTGCTATTTCTGTAATTAGTGAGATTTAAAATTGGATATAAGCCTAATAAATAGTTCGTAGCCTTGCTATCTCTGTAATCTGTACTGCTAGAAAATTGGCAGAAACCAAGACTGAAAATATTTGATATATTTTGGAAATCGAGTTTCGGCAGTACAATATGGATTTCTTTTATTCAGATTGAAAAAACTGTGTAGTGATGAACCTCATATTAATATTTATTATTATCCATTTTAATTTATGACAACTGTTGAGTATCGCAAATAAGGTGACTAAAATATATGTTTTTCTTCTTATTTATTATACATTTTCTACTGTGTTGAAATCGAGTATAATTCTTTTACAAATATGTGCCAATATTTGAAGGCAATGTGCTTTCTTGTAGTGGTGCTAATGCATGAATGTTCACCGAAAATCTAAAGCAGGAGTTGATATGTGGATGAAAGAGACTGTTAACACATGTCCTAAGTCGGCTAGAAGAAGGCAATAAAACGGGGTTGATTGGCCCGAGAATGCACAATAAAGACAGGAGGTTTATAATAGACAAATAAGCCAGTGACAGATGGGTACACAAGGGAAAAAGCTCACTTTGAAAGTGGACAAGTTCTCTAGGAAAACTTTTCCCTCCTATACCCATCTATCACTACAACTTATTTGTATGTCATAAAACTCTTGTAGCTTGCTTATCTGATGGTGGTGAGTATTCTTTAATATGCCTCCACTGCTCATCTAATTTCACCTTGAATTAGCATTTTCATTACCCAAGTTGGGTCCACCCAATAAAATCCAAAGAAAATTCTGAAGTGCATGATAAGCGTATTGAAAAACACTATCATAACATGGCATTTCATCCCACATTTCCAAAATAAGAAACAACTTTCCAAATTAGGGAACATGTTTCCAGGCCATATCATATGTGTTTCCACATTTCACTGTGTTTTTGGTGATGGTACCAACCATGTACTTGTGTTTCCCACAACATAACCAAATATTTATATTGGTGCAAATTTCAAACAGACATCACTCTCAATTTATTGAAGCCACATGAGCCAGAATATTCACATTTTGAGGATATTCTGTTACAGCCTTGGTCTAGAAGCTAACCTATGCAAAAAAGAAGATCATGACTTTCAATATGTCCAATAAATTTTTTCCAGATGGTCACTCTTATAAAGGTGACAATAGTATAAGGGGTATCTTCCTATACCTAACTAGGTGTTCATTTTATGTCTCTAGCTTTGGAGATGAGAGTGTCTAAGGCTTACATTGTCCTTCATATACTAGAAAGGTGTTACCCACCATGTGCATTTCAAACACTTTAATCAATCATCATCAATTCCATCATCAATTAGTTCCATCCACTGGGGATTGCAAATCATATTTGACAAAATGGAACCAAAATCCACCTTGTGGTCAATTCAAGAAAAGACTTCAGCCATAGCAGTATTGTTGTTGATCCTACATGATTTACAAATGGACCAACAGGTCATAAAATAAGGCATCATGGCAAAAATAAGGAATGGAAGCAACTAGAAATGTACAGAAGCCTGGAATAGTAGTAGCCAAATTCAAGATGGAGAAAAGTCCAATTTCCTTAGTCCTCGGCATTAAATTATATTCAAGATGAGCACTAGATGATGAGATGAGACTTTGAGGCTCGTAGAGCAAAATCCCACACTAAATCGAGTAGAACATGTAGTTGTTATAGGTTATCTTACTCATGTCAAATTTGTGATCAATGTACTGTGGTACAGGTGGGAAGTTCTTTGCTTGTTTGATTTTAATAATAGAGTTCTGGTACACGACACAATTATAGTGAATGTGTTTGCACATTCACAAATTTATGCCACATTCAATGTAATTACACAAAGTTTCTCATTTTTTTAACAACAGTTGTGGTTACAATATAGTTCAAGCAGTTGAAAAATGTTAATTCAATTGACATCTAGCACACAAGATTGAATGAAACGTTCTCCTAAGTAGAACATTTTAAAAGTGGGTGTTTCCCATCTGATGTAACATTTTAGTTGTAAATTTTTACATGGCCATTGTTTCAAAAGCTTTCTTAAATATCCCCATCATTTTTTTTTAGTGTAAAGAATCAAAGATTAATTGAGATAGATTTTATATTAATAATATCTTTGTTTTCTCGCTGTTGACAAAGTCCGAAGGAATTTTATTGTTCTAGTCTTGGTTGAGAGATATTCTTGCAAAAGCAAACTTTCATCTTTGATTGCTTTAAATTCCCTAAGCATCTATGGTCTTATCTTGTATGTATTTCTTGCTTCTAATTTTCTTGTGAGAGACTAAACTCCCACACTCTACATTGCCATAGTAGTACTAGCATGATGAAGATGTAAATGATTTTTTCCACGACTATTACACTGTTACCCTTTCCAAAACAATTGTCTAGTCTCATCTTGTATTTTTTCTTTGGTATTGTTGCACTTACAAACTTATTGGGGAATAAATTCAGTGATACATAACTGTAGTGTTCTATTCTAGCAAAAATTTCAAGATATTGAAATTGATTTGGCTAAAAGAGAGGACTCTTTTAGATCTAGTTTCACATTTATTTTAAATTCAAATCTGAACCAGTAAAGAAGCTAAGAATTGACAGTTTTTTGGTCACCATCATGACATTGACACTTCAAGAAACATTATATTGACTAGACAGAGTAGAAGGATTATAGTTATGGATCCATAGATTATTCTTTGGAAATCAACCTCCAAATATTATAAAACTTTTTAATATATTATTTACATGATATAATTGCACTCTTAATGCTTTGGGATATATAATCTCCAAAAGTTACACACTGGGTGTTGTCACTGGCAGTGATTGTCACCTTGTCACTAACAAATGGGTGTTGTTTATAGGGTTGCAGTTTCAGGGCTAGGTTTGCAAGGTGGCCTTCGAATCCCTCATCTCTCTGTCAATGGCTTTGAAAGGCTAAGAGAACAGTGGAGCCCAGGGTGTTATAGTTCTGTTCCATGTCATTGTCATGTTCTAGAATTCAAAGACTTCTTCCTGGAGTAGCCCCTGTTTATTCTTTTCTGAGGAATATTTATGCAGGGATAAGAAATTATTCAACCAATGATGTAGAGTTCTTATTTTCGCATGGTTAAGGAATGTTTTAGATTGTGACATTCATGAAGTTGTTTTGGCAGATCCTCAACATTCCTTCAGCTATGGTGAACTTCATTTATCATTTGATCGGCCTCATTATAATTTTCAAGGACAGCCTGGATGATATTCATATGAGAAGTCCCCATTTTCTTGCTCGTACAAAAATTAAAATGGTGCGATGCCAAGCTTTATGGTTATCTATGTCTAGAAACTGCCTTCAATCAGTTTTGCCCCCTTACCTTAGCTTCTACTGAAGGGCAAGGAATTCCAACATGAGTCCTTTTGTATTTTCCAAATAGTAATTCCTAGTTAAATTTATTTTGGGTACATGTGTTATGATATGGAAAATAATGAGACATTTTTTTCTCCATCAAAATACTTTAATTTGATATTTCAAAGGTTGAAATCAGAATATACATAGTACTGTCTTTTCAGATCTTGCTGAGCCTTAAGGACTAGATACAATATCACAAATTCCAGTTTTTCATCTATTCCCATTAGTTACACTCTTCCTGTATCAATTAAGACCCCGGAATGTGCATTAAAACACCAAAAAGGGTACATACGTGAGGATTTTCTACCTTTCCATACTCATAACTTGCCATTTTAGTATTACAAAGCAAAACAAAACTCCTCTGAAGAAGTTAATACTGGAGAAGAAACAATTTCATGCTAGAGTTCTCCATACTTGAAATCCTTCACAGAAAAGGGTCCAGCCATATTTGTCAATATATATGGTGGGTCCAGAACCAAGCCATTCTTCACAAGTTTATTATGCTCGAAGATACAAGTGGCCTCATTGAAAAGTAAGTAAAGAACGTTGAAACATAGACTATGAAAAATTCGGGTTCGAATAATGCCAGATCTAAACAAAGACATTCCAAGGGTTTCTTTGATAGCACCAAACAAGGAGATCCCCCGCATTGTGGTGTTGGAGCAGTATTGTTAATCAAAATAACCATTGCCTCCTCAAATATCTATAAATTTTATTTATACTTGCTTTACCATGTATATCAGATACCTATCAATCAAAAACATGAAAAATTGTGGAATTAATGCTCTGGAAACACAACCAACCTTTATTATTACCAACATTAACTTTTATATAGTAGCAGATATGTAGATAAAATTTCCAGCTTCCAAAGAGACAAACCTGCTTCTCCAACATGATGGCACATTCTTAACTACTAACATTTCACTGGGAATTGGAAGCAAGGAATTTACAAGTGCAATAGCTTCATCCAAAAAGGACTTTGAAAGCCATCACTTTAACTGAATCTGATGGCATATAATGTGGCCCTTTTTCCATGCAGCATAGCTAACGGGTGCTTCTAGGTCCTTGAGAAATGAATACACTGCCTTTGAAATGGGAAACCCTCTTGCATCTTTTTTTCTGTGCAGATTCACCTTGTCTGAAATGAATATAAATAGGATGTAGGAAAATCTAATTTAGTTAAAAGATGGCAGGCATCCTAACGAAAATAAAAAGAAAAGACAGAATTTTACTAGAAAGAAAGAAAGTGAGCTCCAAACCATAGCTTAATTAAATAAATTAGCTAAGCAAACCATACATAGTGACTATGTTGGCAAGCTGAGGAATATCTTCTTCATCAAGAACCAATCTTTGTATATCAATAAGCCAGACTGAGAGGGATGTCAATGCAGCACCAACAGACATTCTGATTGCAACAGACAAATGGAAGGAATTATTTCATCAAACGAACCCGAATGAGAGCACCACCTTTCAACTTACATCATTATGGACTTTAAAATAATAATTAGAGTCAAAATATGATAATAAATTACTCAAGAATCAAAAAAATAGTCGAACGAGGTATAAGATGGTTGAAATCCCATGTCTGTGCTGACCTCTTGCTCTGTTACACAATCTTGTAAACATGTGAGATGCTTAATTTATTTTGTATAAGATGGTTGAAATCCCACCATGGCTATTAATTATCTCTAGAAGAAAGCAAGGTAAAACAACATGTATTCATTCAAATAGATTGCAATCTACTAAGGTGTCTTCACATGAATGGCATGCACAGCAACATTTCCGGATGGATTTTGTTAAAGGCTTCCTGATCTGTGAAGATGAGAGAGGCTGTATGCTGTGATGGTTGAAATCCCACCATGGCTATTAATTATCTCTAGAAGAAAGCAAGGTAAAACAACATGTATTCATTCAAATAGATTGCAATCTACTAAGGTGTCTTCACATGAATGGCATGCACAGCAACATTTCTGGATGGATTTTGTTAAAGGCTTCCTGATCTGTATGCTGAGAGAGGTTGTATGCTGTGATGGTTGAAATCCCACCATGGCTATTAATTATTTCTTCAAGAAAGCAAGGTAAAACAACATGTATTCATTCAAATAGATTGCAATATACTAAGGTGTCTTCACATGAATGGCATGCATAGCAACATTTCCGGATGGATTTTGTTAAAGGCTTCCTGATCAGTATGCTGAGAGAGGTTGCATGCTGTGAGTTTCCCAATGCAAACAACACAAATTGAATGTCTTTTGAAGCATGTGAAATATATAACAAGCAGCACTAAGGTGTCTTCACATGAATGGCATGCACAACAACATTTCCAGATGGATTTTGTTAAAGGCTTCCTGATCTGTATGCTGAGAGACGTTGTATGCTATGATGGTTGAAATCCCACCATGGCTATTAATTATCTCTAGAAGAAAGCAAGGTAAAACAGTATGTATTCATTCAAATAGATTGCAATCTACTAAGGTGTCTTCGCATGAATGGCATGCACAACAACATTTCCGGATGGATTTTGTTAAAGGCTTCCTGATCTTGAATCAAAACCTTGATGAATCTGAATCATAAATTATGTACCAACACACATCTAAGCATCCACATGTCAATTTATTTGTTCAAGCAATCCACAATATAGTCTTAAACTATATAAAGTCCAATGCATTGTAGCAATTATATGTTATAACCTTAGAATCAAAGTTCATTGTTCATCTTGAACAATGTGTTCCACTCATATGAAATGTGCTAGTGACAAATTTTCCAAAATGGCATCATGATCATCTATCGATAACCTCCATTGTCGCTGTTTTTCTATACTCTTCACTTGCTTCAACTGTAGTCGAGTTGCTATGACCAAGTGACTATATTTGGCATAAATAACCTCTGGCTGGTAATCTTGAAAAATAATATGATCTTTACATTTCTTTACTTCTTCAAAGAAATGTCCCATTAACACCATTGAACCGATTGGGTATGTATAATTTGATGGATCATTATACTCTTGCAACAACGTGGATTTAGACATAGTGCATCGTAATAAATAATAATGCACTTTTTCTTGATTATTTTCTGGTGCAATGACAGCAAAGACATCACCTTCTCTAACCATATCAGAGACACGATCATTATCATTGTCAATCATAGCCACTTCACTGTCCATTTCCTTATCACTCACATTTCCAAATGGGGGCAATGGTGTCAATTGTTCGAGTTTCCATGGTTGAACAAATTTCTTAATTTGGTTTTCACATTCATCGATGGACTCTGTCTGATCAATACATGCATAACAAAAGCAAGAGCACTTTCGTTTCTCAATGCAATGTATATTTGTCATGTCCCTACTCCTAATTGAGTGTAAACTTCTTGTTTTAG
Organism: Pinus albicaulis; assembly: GCA_034641835.2. Taxonomy (NCBI): domain Eukaryota; kingdom Viridiplantae; phylum Streptophyta; class Pinopsida; order Pinales; family Pinaceae; genus Pinus; species Pinus albicaulis. The sequence goes on along the minus strand of CM076574.1, from coordinate 518,357,754 downwards.
GGATTACACTGGCATTATATGGCAATGATCTATCAACATCACCCATTGTAATATTCCAAAAGTACCTGCTTGATAAAAACACACACATATGTATGAGTCAAATTTTGAAAAATGTTATATATTTTTTTGATAACAAAATACGTGCACATATATGTATGTACACATATATATATCTACACATGTATAACATATTCTTAGTTAAATGTGTATGCTTACCTGTGCACATGAGCCATCCTTGGGTTTGATACATGACTTAAATTGCCCTTGCACCAATTAACAACATCTAAAGAATTTGCAAGTCGGCAAGAAGAGTGATTCAATTGATACCTCCTAAGTGCACGTTTTACGCATGCCCCAGCACCATCATGCTCTCCTTTTCCATGCCCTGTCTCAAAGAAATTCCATGTATGTCGAATGTTGATTTTCCTATGAAGACGAGACAACCAATAGAACGATCTTGCTGATTTAAATTGACTAGCACAACCATCTGACCATACCCAATGTTCTTTAAAAGTGACTCTTCGTTTCAACAAATCATTATAAATAACATTAAAACAATGTTGAAAAAAACACGTGTCATGTGTTCGATCATCACTGATGTAGAAATGGTACTCCTTAATCACCTCACGATTATTTTCATCGCTATCAAAACCATCCACAGCAAGCTCTGCATGTCTATACAAAATATGCACAAATATCGATACTTGGTCTGAATGATAATACTCACTTTGTATCTCCTTTTGTGAACTAAACATGTAATTCTCAGCGAAATCAACCACTGATAATATTGTTCCTTTTGGGAACACCTCACGTGATTGCTTGAACTGTAAATCCTGCCATCGTGCTATATGACAATGCTTAATATATTTGTATATTTGCACCCTAAACTTCTCCATAAAAGATGTCACTGGAATCTCTTCATCAAGTAAAGTGATCTTTTTTGATGTTGTGCTTGAATCTGCAACAGGAGTGTAAGTAACATATTCATATCTCTTCCAATTCAGACTAAGATTTGATAGTCTGGGATCATTAGGATCAATGGGATACTTTTCATCATAGAGTGCCAAATGAGAACATTTGTCACATTTTCTTCCACCAACACATTCCTTTTTATAAAATAATTCATTATTCTCTCGTGGACATAATATCTTTGATAAAAATTCACGAACACTTGAAGGAGGAGGGTCATTTGAGCAATATTTTATGCCAAAATTTACAAATGTCTCATACAATAATTCGAATTCTACATGGTATCGACAACAACATGTGTCTCGAACAGTGATAGGCCCGACATACCATGGTTTAAGCTTCACAAATGTGCTAAGGGAAATCTTCACATCAATATTACTCTCCATAAATCTCTCGAATAATTCTACTTGACTGACCTGTGTTATATGTTTGGAATGAGATTCATAAACTCCCTTAGATATACGGCGTCGCAGTTGATCCTTTTCATTTGGCGACACACGAGAGTTCGAATCCCAAAACTCTTTTACCCTATCCCTCACACCATCAAGAAGTCTATCATGATATGGACGCCTGAAAATATTAGCCCAACATGCTCCTTCATCATTCTCATCTATTTGAGTTCTAAATTTTGAATGCCTCCATAAAATTTTTCTTGATGTTTTAATCAATCTTGAAGTTGTTGACATCAACCGACTTGATGAATTTCCTTTCGCAACTGCACCTGTTAAAAGTGCTCTACGAGCATTCTTTGCAACATTAGATTGCCCTTTGGCTAGTATGCCAAGCACCGATGTCACATTATTTGTTACCATTTCATTTGCTAAAACCTCTTTTTCACTTTTAATGCCCAATAATTCCATAGCATTTGTGAGAGATTTGTGCTTTATAAGTCCACGTAATAGTTGAGCTTGTGATATGATAGATAAACCTTCAAAAGTATGTTTCAATACAGATTTTACTTTATCTCGAACTGTCCTTTTAGCCAATGGTGGTCCCAATTCTTCAATTTTAGTTGCATCCATATTTTCTAGAAACTTGTAGTTGTATACAACATTATTGGAACTTCCAATTAATTGCAGTGAAATTGGATGTGTGGTTGCTTCTTCTTGTGGATCTGATGCTGTCCCCGCATAAAAAAACAATATTAAAACTTATAATTTGAAATTGACATGTATACAAAATACAAAATTCAAATTGAAGAAACTAAATTTACTCACCAGTGACATTGATATCAATTCTATTCTCATTGACAATTTCCTCAACATTTCTCATTTCCTCGTCATTGTCATGTACCTCTACATCTATTTCACGATGCTCTACCTCCACATTTCTTTCATGCCTTAATCTTTCCCTTTCCTCTCGCCATTTTTTTTTTTATTTCTCATTTTTCTCCTTCAAATCTTTTCTTTTCCGATCGTACTTTGATATGCAATTCCTTTGGTTTCCCATGTTCACACAATTGGAAACCTAAAATCCAATTCTATTTGGACCAAATACCTAACAAAACATAAAGAGTTCAAACTAAGTACTTCATGCTTTCATAGATTGCAAGATTGCAAAAATACTCCATGTCTTCATAGAGACATTATGCAAAAATATTTCATGCATGCACCCAAAAACATTTCAAAAAAAAAATTTGCACCCACAAAAACTTTCAAAAAATATTTCCCACCCAAAAAACTTGAAATTATTTTTTTTTTGCCAAAAAAAATTTTGTGCACAGAAAATAGATTGGAGCACCCTCACTAGATTGACAGTCACCCCTAAAAGCCAGGCTCAAGAGGGAGAGCTAATTAGAAGAAGGTTGGTAAGATAGATCAACCTTTGGTCATTTCCCCTGGCCAAAAAACCCCATCGTCTAGCACCTATAGCCTAGAAGTAACATAGCCAAAATTTTATATGTGGAAAATTCAATGAAAAATATAAGTAACATAGCCAAAATTTTATATGTGGAAAATTTACAAGCTACATATGTGCAAATTTCCAAACTACAGGGAAAGAATTCGGACCTTCGCAGTTTTCATCGGAGTTGTGTGCAAACTTTCGCGCGAGAAAACTGTCGACCGAAAAATTGCGTCAAATTTTTATTGAAAATTTTCATAAAACTCTTATATATATAACATTCAATAAAACTCTCGGCCGAGAGTTTTTATAACTCTTGTCCGAGAGTTTTATTTTAATAATATAACCAAAATTCTTCATTCACGCGACATTCTGCACTAGTTGTTTTCGCGAATCCCATTTCCCATCTCTGCTTCCCTCAGATTCTGGGCGTTTGAAGGAGTTCTCAAGGAATGAGGAGGCTCCCTGAAGGAAGGAGATTTTGAATTTGGAGAGTGGAGTCGCGGACGTCGTCTTTGTTGAGGAGAGGCAAGACTTGTGTGAGTGGTCGTGCTATTGGTTGGAATCTGGCTATAGTTTGATTATCTGGATGTAATAGATTTATATGGTTAGGAATGAATTATATGGATGGTTTTGAGATTGTTATGATAGTTTTTCTCTTAGTCATTGCCATCTATATTCTTATTTCCATATATAACCAACACAAGTGGAATGATTAGCCAGGAGGTGTATATGTTACACCAACCCTCTTCATCACAGGAGTCATCAGAGGATTCAAACAATCTGGAATCTACGTGGTGTTTTGCAAGATGGAGTACTATATGGAGAAAGTAGGTAAATACTCTAATCATATCTAGGCCCTGTAAAAATTTTGGTTTTAGATTATGTGAAAGGTGGTGGACTGTTCCTGGGTGTTATTGTTGCTGTTGTTGTCATTTTTAATGGCATACTATTTCTGCCTGGTTTTTCCCATTGCTCCTTTCCATCTTTGTATTTTCGGTGATACATTTCAGGTTAATTTCAAATTTTTTTTGGGATGACAGTCTGGAGTTATACTTCTAGGGGATGCAATTCGGATGTTGATAATTGAATGCAGCCTGATTGGTTGGTAAGGAGGTGTCAAATATTAATAACTTATGGTCGTTTGAACATGGAAGGGATTAGGCTCTGTACTTGGCATCTTTGAGTTTTTCGTAATCACATAGCTTTTCTTTCTCTCGAGGTTGTATGTAGACTACCTCTTTTATGTACACTGACAGTTACTAAATATGGGCTGCCAGACTATATTAGATTGAGTGCTCAGATGATCCACTGGAATATTTACCCTATGGGACTGTCATGCCTCATTATGTGAACGGTTTTTTCCTGAATATTTTATTGTAGTGGCGGCTTTTTGATTTCATCATTCTATTAAGTCACTGTTTTTTTTTTTTAAGTGACTGACAAATCTGTCTCTAGGTGGTCATTGGGATATTTTCTACTCAGAAGATTAGGGGGAGGGTCCCCTTGGGATTATACTTTCCTCTTTCGGATTCTTCCTATCCTCTTCATTTAGTCCTCTTTTAAGTACTCACCCACGGCATGAGGTGTGGTGGCACCTGATATCTGACACCTGATTGTGGGGTTATTTATTCCTCTTTTCCTTTTAGATGTACTTTGCCTATCTTGGATGAGAGCGTGTTTTCTTCGCCCATATTAATATTTTCCTTATCCTTCCTAAGTCGCGGAAAGATGCCATTTGTTTTGGCTATTTCTCCATCTTTTTGGCCAAACTCCTAAGGAGTGTCCCCTGATGTAGCTGGCTTACAGAATCAATGTAATATTTTTTTACAGTGACGGCACTGATATATCACTGTACTTATGACAGATTAGAACATCAGGCAAGGTTATTAATAGGCTTGGAAGCCTTCACCTGGCAGTTAAGTTATGGATGTATTAAAATCAACACCGACTCAGGAGGAGCAGTCAATTGAACATGAGATTGATGATTTAATCATCCAAAGTGCTTCTGGTAATGGTGGATGTTTCCTGACAATAGCGATTTAGATAATCTTGTTTGAATTTGGCACAATTTATTTTTCTTATGTTGGTTTCTGTACATGAGTTGGCTTTCGTTTTGGTTGGATCCACAGTCATTATCAATACTGTGCACCTTTTGGAGCAGTCATGGGTTCACACTTGGTTTTCACAAGCGAGCCTGATCTGAAGAATGACATCTGAATGTCATAATTATGCATCAGGAGAGTTGGTTTCTTCTAGCTGTTTCTTTCATAACATCATAGTTTTTATTCTCATAAGATGCAATGGCTTATAGCTTTCTACAGGGCCAACATTAGACACATCAAGCGAGCCTGTTTTTGTCTATGATTATTATGTTTTTTCTTCAATCCTTATGAGTTCAGAAACAGATGGCAACATTTCCCCTTATTAAGGGTTGATCTGTTGATTTTTCTTTATCTAGACTCGCAATCTGTTTGGGATGTTATGCACCCATATTTGTATGATCCCCACATACTGTTCTCACTTCAAGACTCCTCCTTTCTTAGAAGTTGTCACTTTGGAAACTGTTTACATGATGGGAATGTAATGTTTTGTTAAATGCGCTGTTAAATAAATGAATTTTCATTCCATGCTAAACAAGATACAAACATTATGGAAGGATTGACATTTCTTCCAATGAAGTTGAATAACTTGATAAATTGTGTGATGGTTATCACTGTTGATCAGATGTTAAAGAAGAGAATTTCTAGCATATGCTTTATAAGACCACTTGGGTAAATAGTGATTAACCCTCAAACCAACTATTAGATTCGTTTCTTTCCAATTTCTTGCTGCTGTGTTCTTGCTAGTTATGGTAGGTGCTGAGTTTATTTAAATTAATTGTGAATCATTGGCCTTGATGACAAGCTAAAAACTTAAATTTCTGTAATTATTCAGTTTTCTTATTATCGAATCTTGCTCACTTCCAAAAACCTTGTTTCTAAACTTATTGGTCCTTTATATTTTAACCAAGACCTTTCTCACAAGTAGGAAGCCATTGTGAAGGGAAATTATTATAATTGTTTCACGTATCCATTCTCTCTGATTACTGTACTCCACTGTCTTTAGATAATAATTCAAAGAAAATTATAAGTGAAAATTTTGTCAACTTACTCACAAGTAGGAAGCCATTGTGAAGGGCAATTATTATAATTGTTTCATGTATCCATTGTCTCTGATTACTGTACTCCACTATCTTTAGATAATAATTCGAAGCAAATTATAAGTACTTACTGGAGGCTTGTAAATCTACATTTCATTGGTATTTTAGTGATTGTTTGAAGGATCCCTTTTCTTTGATTACTGTACTAATTGGCTATGGAATATGAGAAAGCTAGAGAAGTAACACAATCTCAAAACTATGGAATATCACTTTTGGTGTCATCCACACTTTCTTGTATGTCTTATGGAAGAAAATGTAGAAATTTGCTGAATAATAAATAATTATCCACCGAGACTATCCTGATCACATAAAATTCGAATTTATATGCAACACATAATCTCTTCCACTCCAGATCAACTCAGATCATCAAACATGCGGAAATAAAATCAAGTGATAACACATCAAATCATCATACACATTAACACTGTATGTATGGGGAAAGCGTATAGCTGAAAACCCCGCAGCTATTGTGTATATTATAATGGAGAAATCAAGTAACAAACTCAGTAAAATACTCCTCACAAGTACTCAGTACTTTCTCATACAGTTACTCATAATCTAGCTCAGTTTTGAACAGGTTACTGGTTCAAAACTCCCCGTCAATTGCCTTGCCTCTATTGCTTGTTTCAATGCTATGGGATGGCCTCTTTATATAGATAAACTACCAGCCTGAACTGCGTAATCCTCATGGGCTTACTCCACCTATCTGTTGGAATTTTGAGAATTCCAAGCAAACAGTGGAGAGAATCAGCTCCACTTCACAACACAGAGAGATTAAAAAAAAATCTTTCCAACAGGAGACAGAGTTTCCCAGACTTTCAAAACAACTTCTATTTCTTTAAAAAACTTATACAAGTCTTCCTCTTAACAAAGGGATAACAAAAGTGGTGATTGCTTCAGACGCAGTGCATAGAACTCTCTGTTCTCTCAAAACAATACTCTGTCTCTAAAAAACAACACACTGTTGTGTATTTTCACTCTGCGCTACTGTGCGAATGCAAATTACCATTACACAGGCTTGCGGGCCTTTTGGCTTTTATATACCGCATATAAAAAAAAACTTTACATATATCTATATAAGACTTTAAAAAAAGTCTATTTAAAATTAAATACACGCGGGCCCTGCTTTGAACGCACGGTCAAAACATTTAAATTCAATGTATAAAACAATCGGGTCCGCGATTTAAACAAACAATCGCACCAAACAAAAGTTCCGATTGCGATTGACTAACCGGATGCGATGGTCATATAAAACATGGCTCATATAGCAATTGGGTCCAAACTTTAAACAAGTGCGATCAGACCTCATTAAAAAATGTTCCGATTTCCGATCATAAACGGATGCGATTCGACTTATTAACTCCGGCCTATTCCTGGATCGGGTCCGCCACTCCGATCGCACCAAAAATACAAAGGCATGCGATCAATCGGAAGTTCCGATTGCGATTACAACGGACGCGATGGACTTATTAACTCCATCGTATGACGCCATCGGGTCTGCCAATTTCAACGGTGCAATCGGGCCCAACACTTAAGAGTTTCCGATTGCGATTGGACAACCGGATGCAATTTCCCATTCAACTGTGGCATATAATATCATCGGGTCCGGCCTTTGATCGGAGCACGAAACAAAAGCGCCCCGATTTAACCTTGCGATTGCGCTCATGCGATTCCATTGAGGTGTCGCCACGTGGTCAAGTGGACCCACGGGCCTCCGCAGCTGTGGAGGGCGATTTATATATGTTTCGGTTGTATGTTTTATATACAGCCGCTCCATTGCGGAACTCTACCATATCAACAAGACACTTGAGTATTGTTACATTGCGATTTGCGATTGCGATTTGATCGCATCACATCGCAGATATCTTCATCAACAAGACACTGCTTCAAAATTAACTTTGGTTGTTGAGGGCTTTAAAGCCCGAAATGACTGGTTTTTAATTTTTTCTGCTCCTCCGTAGTTCTGATCTACGGCTTTCTCCGTTTCTTCTCCAAAAACAACTCTGCCCCATCACAAAATTAATTTCATCTGCGATCTGCGGCTGCACCCCATCAAAATTGAATTCATCCTTACGAATTTCTCCATGCTTCTGTGTGTGTTGCAAATAGCAACAATATAGTCACAACTGATAGCTAACTCCACCCTTTCATCTACCTCTTTCACTGGTCTCCACTGAACTGATCATGCACTGTAGTGAACTGATGTGTTCTTGAGTTGAATAATGAGTTACTAATTAATGAATTAAATAATATTTAATTCACTCCACTCATAACTAATTGATTAGCTAGTTAAACTAATCTCAATCAATTCAACTAAAATAAACAGAACACAACTCCACTAGCTGTCCCATTAACTCCTCCAAACTTCTGCCACTGAAGTCCAACTGAAGTCAACCATGCATGATGCCATCAAACCCTTGGGAACCACGTGATTCCTCTGTCAGATGCATGAGCCACTTCTGCAGCTCGAACTGAAGTGCTCCAAGAGAGTAAACTGCTGTTTATAGTCTAAATATTATTAAGGGTAAATAATATTTGACTTCCCTGTTTTAAGGAGAGGCAATCTAAAAATAGACTTCGACCTCTTTGACCTCAAAAATAGAGTCTCATCTATTTTTACCAACATGACACATACTTCAAGAATCTCAAACTGGAATCCCCGAACCATGCTCCGTATGTCTAAAAATAGACATAGTCTAAAAATAGATTTTGCGCCAGAATTTTCCTGCGGGCCCACTTAGTGAAGGCGACTTCATTTCACAAAGCTCCATCATCTTGCTGCATTTTCAACAAAAAATTCCACACAAATCACCCTGTTACACATGCAAAATATTTGGGCATGAATAATTTGATGATAATACCTATAAGCTCAGTTAATTTGGTGTCATCAATGATCCAATGTTGGGTGGAATGGTTCAAAACTCTTTTCCATCCTATTTCTGCAAGTAATCTCTGTATGAAAGAAAAGGGAAAGAACACAATGATGCTCTTCTACAAAATGCACTACAAGCCTGGCTTTACCTCCCTTCACCTTTACATCCCAAACTACAAACTCTAGTTTCGGAAATTGAGATTCTTAACTTTTACAAATCCCCATTGTTATAACTGCCTGTGTTGCAATCTTTAGTTATATCTCAAGGAAGAAAGAGAAAGCACTGAAGATATATTCAATGAATAACTGTACCATAAACCTGAAGTAAAGACCAAACATCATGACTCATTTAAACCACATCAGGCCTCCAAAAACCTGAAGTAAAGACCAAACATCATGACTCATTTGAACCACATTTGATGGGACATTCTTGAAGCCAGATTCATAATGTCCTAAAAATCCTTTCCTCTCTTATGCTCACGAAGATCCTTTAACATTATTACAACTTGGTATTGTTTCTACTGCCCCTTATACCACAAAAGTAAATGTTGAGGTAGTATTTTCCTATATTTAATGTCACATAAGGCAAATATTTTCCCTTCCTAGCACAACCATTTGGCCTATAAGATGGATTTGGCCTAATGATTAATAAATCTAATATCAAGAATTGTTTTTTTTCCATAAAGGTTTCTAGGTTAATTTAGGGCATCCATGTGTCCTATTTTAGTGTTGCTATTATCCTCTAATTCCTCTCTTTCATTTTATAATATAAAAAGGACATTTTTCTTTTAATATGACGTCATTCAAAAAATAAGTTAAAAAATAATTTATGGTTTAAGGTGGTCTATCTTCTTTAAATTCAAGTAATTTTACAATCCATGTGGTAAAACCAATCCTTTTGTAAAAGTCTATTGTTAGAGCACTCATTATTAAAAGTTGATCGTTAAAATTCTAATTTACTCATTTATGTAGTAATGGTAGTAATCGACAAATAATAAGTCAAACACTAGTGGTCAAAATCAACTTCTTATCACAAAGATAAAAATATGATCAATTTGAAGAAAACCACTTAAAATAATTTTAGAAATTAAAATAAATAAAAAATATTATATACATTAATAAGCTATAATTTATCAATGCACACCAGGGAACGTGGCACCCTGTGCACTTCCTGATGGGGTTCACTTGGGCAGCCCATGTGGCTCCCGGTACTCGCATTTAATTGGCTCTTAACTCACCACCCTGCGCGAACGTTAATTCTCTCGGTTGGCTCGCCAAGCGCCTGGTTATGGCGGTTCTATGTGAGACGGATTACATTTGCAATTGCTCGACTGGTGTGGCAAACGTTCATGGATCTCCTCCTCCCCTGCACGCGATTTTCTCTCCAGGTTGCGCTGATGCAAGTGTTAAAACGAACACTGGGAGGCATTGTTCGTTAGCCGCTTGCTTTGAACTGGTTCCGGATTATCATTTTTCTCACAGTCCGTGGTGCAGTGTCAATCCTCCCTCTGTTCGTGGTCTCAGTGGTCTGGTTCCTGCTCCCTCACCTCAGCCCAGTGGCATCCCAGATTTTCATTTCTCCCCTGCCAATTTAGTTTGTTTCGTTGAGCCTAGTCCTGCGTCTGTCACCATGCCTCGTCTCCGTGAACGCATGAGATGCAGATGTAGACCCAGTCGTGGGCAATCCAACCAACGGCGCCCTCCTCCTAGCCATGGCTCTGTCCCTACCTTGCCAAAAGAAGATGGAGCCCCTGTACCTGTGTTTTGCGTTGATTCCGTCGTTGCTCCCGTCGCCCCCGCCCCTCCACCCCCTGTTCGTGAGTCTCCCTGCGTCTCTCTCCCTCCGGTCCCTTCTGTCGCTCCTCGGCCCCTTCGAACCTCCATCAGACAAAACTCTAAGCGTGCTGAGCTCCAGTTTGATTGAACCTCCTGCAACACTACCCTCACTGCTTTTATCACTGTAAAACTTTGTGAAGAAGTCCCCAATTTGGCTCCACGCTGTTCTGCTACTCCTCTCTCCCCTCCTAGCTCCAGCTCCCCATGCATGGCTCTAGCCACTTCTGTTCCTCCTTCTCAGCACAAGTACAGCATGGCGATGGGGCGCACCGGTAGAGGGAGAGCTCTCAGCAAAGGACAAGAAGACAGAAGTGACGCTTATGCCTGCAGAGTCATCGAGGAACCTCCCTCTCCTACTCATGGATAGTAGTTGCAAAGTCACAGAGGTTTTTTTGTTCTGTTTCTGTCGGAATCATATGCTTCCAAGATTTAGTGCCCTACTGCATAAGCATCATGGATAGCAGCTGCAAAGTCACTCATGTTTTTTTGTTATGTTTCTGTCGGAATCATATGCTTCCAAGCTTTACTGCTCTACTGCATAAGCATCATGGATAGCAGCTGCAAAGTCACTCAGGTTTTTTTGTTCTGTTTCTGTCGGAATCATATGCTTCCAAGCTTTATAAGCACCGTACTATTTTTAATATTTAATTTCATGTTAGCTTGTTTTGTGTAAACTTAAAACCGGTTTCCCTTTCATGGGCGGTTCAGACTTTGTGGTTTAAAGGACTGGTTTCCCATCCTGGGCAGTCCAGACACTCTTTGACTTGCTTGATTATCAAGCCCAGTGCTCAGGCTCACCAAGCTGATGCTGTGGCAGTTTTGTACCAGTAATTTTATACTTAATAGAATTAGTAATAAGCTATAATTTATTAAAATCCAATGTTAAAATTTTTTAAATGTTTTGGCCTCAATATTTTATTCAATATGCAATAGATTTAATGGATGTTTTCACACATAATTATTTTTTGCATTATATAGGTTATAAAATATCCATTACAAGCCATCTAATATTAAATAATTTGTATTTATACTTCATAGCATCATTTCAAAGCTATATGATTAGCTCTATGCATTCAACACAATATACAACGAAAAAATCTTGAACCCTCCTCTTGAGTTGACATAAAAAAAACTCTTCTCCCCCTTTGACATGATTTTGTGATGTATCTATATAACTTCACATTATATCCATTTCAGTTCTCTAATATAAATTAGTTGGATATTAGTTTGAATTTTGATTAGTTTAATTATATAAATTTAATTATTGATAAAATTAGATAACATTAATTTATCAAAACAATTTTTATTATGTTATTTTTAAAGTTGTTGAAATTTTAAAAAATTATAAAATTATATAATTAAATTATAATTTCATCTTTAATTATTAAATTTTTACTTTGATTTTTTTTGTAAGTTTAGCAGAGCCTTTCTATTTTCCATTAATCAAAAAAGAGAAAAGTAGGTTATAATTAATAATGCTGGAAACCAGGTTTGTTGGCCACCTTAAAGAGTTATAGGCCAACCAAAATTCATAAAGTTTGACCCTAATACTGTTTGCTATATCCAATTTACTGTCCATTACATACAAGAACTTCAGAAATTAAATGCTACCTATAATATGCATGTCAAAATGACAAAAAAGAAAAGGATTTCATAAAACTCAATCATCAGATTGATCGATATGTGTCGAGTCCTTAAAATTGGAGCTAGATGTATCCACTTGATTCATACTTTTCAATTGGCACTTCCTGCGGCCTAGGAAGAAGTTATGGTGTTGTTGCAGAAGGTGGATTTCTTGAATATCCCTTCTCATTTAAGCTAAAATAGAGGCAGCTTTTGTGTCCCCTCCAATTTCCTAAACATTGACTATGGCATTTTCCATTCTATATTTCAATGTCCAATAAGTATGGATAGACTATTGAAATAATGACAGTCTACTTCTAGTATTACGTGGATCCCTCAGAAACTCCATTTCCTCCTCTTGTATTTCACCCTCCTCTTGTTGAAAATGCAGCAAGATGATGGAGCTTGGTAAAATGAAGTCGCCTTCACCAAGTGGGCCCGCAAGCTATTTTTGGAAAGTGAAAGGTCTGGTAAATGCCCATGCAGTCAAGGGGTATGATGTGGTCTTCAGCGAAGGAAAGGCTTTCCTGCGCAGGAAGACCACTGGAGAGACCCGGAAGATAGGGTTCGAACCAAGAACCTTTATCAGTTACAAGTAGATGGTTGCGCAGCAATGGCATGCAAAGCAGGAGAAGTGGTGAGCCGGGATGATGAGGGCGAACTGTGGCACCGGAGATTGGGCCACCTTCACCATGGAGCTTTGAAGATCCTGCAACAGATTTCTACTGGGCTTCCTAAGGGCACCCTTGCGCAGTCAAATCAGTGCAAGGGGTGTACTTTAGGAAAGTTTGTGAAAGCCACCTTTCACGAGAAGGATAGTCGCGCCACGACGATCCTTGAGAGAGTTCACACAGACGTGTGTGGTCCTTTCTCAGTAGCTTCGACAGTAAAGCACAAGTACTACGTGATCTTTGTTGATGATTTATCTCGAAAGTGCTAGATCTTCTACATGCAGAAGAAGAGCGATACATTCGCTAAGTTCTGTGAGTTTAAAGCACTGGTTGAGAAGGAATCGAGGAAGAAGGTGAAGGCTCTCAGGAGCGAAAATGGTGGTGAATTCATCTCAGCTGAATTCAATGACTTCTGCAGCGCAGAAGGGATTCGAAGAGAGCTCATCGCACCCCATAACCCACAGCAGAACGGGGTGGCTGAGCGGAAGAACAGAACTATTGTGGGTGCTGCACGGGCGATGTTGCATGATCAGGGCCTACCCCTTCACTTCTAGGCTGAGGCATGCAACACAGCATTATATGTGTAGAACCATTGTCCTCACAAGATTCTTGGCATGAGTACACCAGAGGAGTCTTATTTTCGCAAGAGCCCTGACATTTCCCATTTGCGGATTTTTGGCTCTCCTGTCTACATGCATGTGAAGAAGGATGCAAGGAACAAGCTGGATCCAACCGCCGAGGTTGGAATATTTTTGGGGTACACTGATACACCACACAACTATCAGTTGTATGTGTCAGACAGTCGCAAGACTGTTGTGCGACGGGATATTAAATTTCAGGAGGAGAAAGCCATGCAGTGTTTGCTTGAGAGGGAGCCACACTTGCATGCAGAGGAGGAGTTGTTAGCTCCCAAGGATGAGTCTCTGGATGTGGATCAGCTAGTATTTCATGATAGATCCAAACACATCGACATCAAGTACCATCATATCAGAGACTATGTTCAGCGGAGGATCATGATGCTTTCATATATTCCCACGGAGGATCAGGATGCAGACATCTTGACGAAGGCGCTCACCAGGAGCAAATTCGAGTTTCACAGAGGTAGGGTAGGGGTTGCAGATAATCCATATCTTGCTGAGAGGGAGTGTTAAAAATGCAGCAAGATGATGGAGCTTGGTGAAATGAAGTTGCCTTCACCAAGTGGGCCCGTAGGGTATTTTTGGCGCAAAGTCTATTTTTAGACTATGTCTATTTTTAGACATATGGATCATGGACCGGGAGCTGCAATATTCTATTCTTGGATGATTGGTCGAGTTGGTAAAAATAGATGGACCTCTATTTTTAGCATTTAGGTCGAAGTCTATTTTTATACTGGCGGGCTAAAAATAGAACAGTTAAATATTATTTACCCTTAATAATATTTGGACTCTAAACTTCAGTTTACTCTCTTGGAGCACTTCAGTTTGACCCCCGGATGTGGGGCATGCAGCTTCCAGAAGGATTTACACTTTTCCTATGGGTTAGTTGAGCTAATGCATGGTTGACTTCAGTTAGAGCTCAAGTGGCGGAGTTCGGTGGAGTTGATGCGACAGTTAATGGAGATGGTGTTCTAGTTAACTAGTTGAACTAGTTGTATTTAGTTTAACTGGCTAATACACTAGAGATGAGTTGTGTAAATTAAATATTATTTAATTCACTAATTATTAACTCATTATTCAACTAAAGAACACATCAATTTAACTCAGTGCATGGACAGTTCAGTGGCGACAAGTGAAAGAGGTAGATGAAAGGGTTGAGATAGCTATCAATTGTGACATTAGTTGTGCATGAGATTTTCACCACACTTGGAGGAAATTACCAATGAGAATTACGCAGTTGGAGCTAGTGAGATTCAAACTTGGATATCTCATTAGACCAGCGTTGATTGCGCAATAGAGGCAAGCAATTAGTGGATGAGTTTTGAACCTTTGACTTGTTCAAAACCAATCTAGTTTGTGTGTAGCTTTGTGAGATAGTATTGAGTACTTGTGACAAAGTTCATCACCCTATGACAAAGAAATGTATTGAATTGTGCAAGCCTATTGACACCTGGTTTCACCTCCATCTCAAGAAAGAACAAAGGGGAGAAAGGCAACAAACCTCCGAAACCCTCCACCAATACAACCCCCACCAACACTGCCTCAACCTAGCGAAACAACTTTGAAGTTCTGAGCAATCTTGACTCATTGGAGCACCCTATAGTCTCCCAGGCCCCCACTGATCAAGATCTGTCATTATTAAGTCAATATTTGATTACAACCAACACCCCAAGCACAACCTCGGATTCAATCCACGCCCAGGCACCGCAACACAAACCATAATCCTCTCCCATCCAGATTAATACCAGCCACACCTCACTGCAAACTCCTCAATGCAAAGAAATGCAAACAGAGCAGCCATCCTCAACCACTTCAAACAATCCTCTGGAGGAGATCCTAGGCGATCTAGATCTCCAAAAGGTCAATGAGCAATGGTCCAAACTGGGAGTCGATGCCATTCCCCAAGAACACTTGGAAAAGATAGAAATGGCAATGGGGAAATAGCAACCAAACAGGCATTCAAGACAACCTGGATTTGGATCAATACAAGCCACAAGGACCAGGAAGAAAAAGAGGGCGCAAATCCACAAGACACCAAATACAAGAACCAGGCAGACGCCTAATCAATGAAGGAAAAATCAGGGCCTTGGTCCTATCTGCTCCAAAGGTAGCTCAATGAAAATCACAACCTGGAACATCAGGGGGTTCAACGGCACCACCAAAAGAACGATCTTGAAAAACCGCTTATTATCGCTACACCCAGACATCATACTTCTTCAAGAATCAAAATGCTCTCCCAAAGGCACAGAGACACTCAAAAAACTTGTTTCCAACAGTCATCACTGCATAAGCATAGATGCTATCAGGCAAGTAGGAGGGTTACTCACGTTCTGGAACAAATGAAAATTCTTCTTGCAGAATGCTCTGTCCACCAAGCACTCGTTATCGAACATTTTCAACATGCCAGACTCAGGGCAATCGATCTGCATCACCAACGTGTATGGACCCCAACGAATCCAGGAAAGGCTGAAGATGCTGCTAAACCTGGACGAAGTCAGGCAACACCATGGGGCAAACCACTGGATTTTAGGCGGAGACTACAACATGATCACCAATCTAGTAGGAAAAAAGGGAGGCTTACGAAGATTGGATAAGGACTCGGAAGCATTCAACACCTTTATTGTTGAATCCAAACTCATTGACATCTCCACAGTCAATGGTCTGCATACCTGGAATAATAAGCAAGGAGGAAACAGTCAGATAGCATCAAGTTTCGATAGGTTTCTCATGTAGGAATCCATTCTGCTGCAAAATATCGACATGGAGGCCAGCATTCTGCCTATCAGAGGATCTGATCACTGGCCAGTGCATATTCACTTCACTAATTTGGATAAGCCCTACAACAGACAATTCAGATTTGAAGCCTTCTGGACAGAGCACCCATCATTCATGCAAAACATACAACGCTGGTGGACTCAAGCCACCATAAGGAGCGACAATATCATGTACATATTCCAGCAGAAGCTCAAAACAATAAAAATCAACCTCAAACGCTGGAACAAAAACACCTTTGGCGACATATTTCATGCCAAAAAAGAACTCGAGGAAAAAATGGCGAACCTCCAGCAATCTTTGATCAAAGAAGGGCCCAATGATGAAAGAATAGCTCAAGAATCAAATCTACAAAGGCAATGGGAAGAACGGTTAAAACAAGAAGCGCTGCTATGGAGGCAGAAGTCGAGGGTGCAATGGTTAAAACAGGGAGAACGCAACACTAGTTTCTTCCATAAGTCAACCATCCAGCATAGAGCACATAATCGCATCCTCTCCCTCAAAAAAGTTGATGGCGATCAAGTTTATAAAAGGGAGCATATAGGATTTGAACTCAACTCTTTTTTCACTTCTCTTCTCAGCGATCCCATTCAAGATAGAACCCGAGCCATCAATGAAATTATCGCCGCCATTCCCAACTTAGTTACAGAGGAGAAAAACTCCCTCCTTCTAAGAGAATTCATTGAGCAGGAGATTGAAGAAACAATCTTCAACATGGCCTCGAACAAGGCTCCCAGACTAGACAACTTTACAATCGAATTCTTTAAAGCTTGCTGGCCCATTATTAAGGCTGACCTTCTCAACCTAGTAAGGAACTTTCACAGAACCAAGAAAGTTTTTCCTGCCATCAATGCCACATTCCTCACCTTAATTCCCAAATCAGACCAGGCTGACTCCCTCGACAAGTTTCGTCCCATAGCCCTTTGTAATTTCCTTTATAAAATCCTTTCCAAACTGATGGCTAGCAAACTTAAATCTTTCCTCCCCTCAATCATTTCTCAGGAACAAACTGGCTACGTTGAAGGTAGGCAGATCACTGACAACATAATCCTCACTCAAGAAGTGTTCAATTCTCTCAAAACAAAAAGGACTCCAGGTATGCTTATCCAGCTTGACCTTTCAAAGGCCTTTGATAAAATCAGCTGGCACTATATGAGAGCAATCCTCCAGGCTTTTGGATTTAGTCAGCAATGGACAAATTGGATAATGGAACTGGTCTCAGGTGCTTTCTTTTCAATGATACTGAATGGAGGACCCCTTCAACCCTTCATTTCGTCCAGAGGTATAAGGCAAGGAGATCCCCTGTCTCCGTTTCTCTTTGTCATTATGGCAGAAGGGCTAGGAAGATCCTTAGCGAAGGCATAACAGCAGAATCAACTCAAAGGCATCAAACCAGTACACCAAGGACCCAGAGTAACGCATCAGCAATTCGTAGATGATACAATGCTCATGGGCGCCCCCATAGTGCAGGAAGTTCGAACCATCATATTTTGTGGAAAACATGAGGTCACCTCTAACGATAGAAGAAGCTTTGGATTTTAAAGATCAAATAGAGGATGATGTCATTAGTAATTTCATTAATAAATCACAAACTGCATCTCACTTGCAATGTCACATGATTGAGGCAACATTCGACAATAAAGAAGAAGAAGATCCTTTTAAAGACATCCATGATCAAGCAATACCTACTACCTCTGTGAATAATACTAAGGTTGTAGAAATTGAACCGGGAAAAACCTTGAACATTAACAAGAATCTCACTGCTGAACAAGAAGAGAAATCGGTCCAATTATTACAAAAATACAAAGCAGCCTTTGCATGGGATTACCCCAATATGAAAGGAATTGACCCACAATTATGTACTCACCACATTTACATTGAAAAAGATGCAAGACCCATTCGTCAACCTCAAAAGAGACTGAATCCTCACCATAAGGATGCTATGAAAGATGAATTACAAAAATTATTGGATGTCAATTTTATCTATCCAATATCTGATAGCGAGTGGGTCTCCCGATTAGTGGTGGTACCTAAAAAGAATGGAAAGTGGAGGATATGTGTAGATTACCGTGAACTCAATAAAGCAACACAAAAAGACCACTTTCCTCTTCCTTTCATTGACCAAGGATTAGACACATTGGCAGGAAAGAAGTTCTTTTCATTTCTGGATGGCTTCAATGGATACAACCAAATTCAAATTGCCCCTAAAGACCAGGACAAGACTACTTTCACCTGCCCTTGGGGTACATTTTCCTACCGAGTCTTACCTTTCGGCCTATGCAACGCTCCTGCTACATTTGAAAGGGCAATTCTCAGCATGTTTGCAGACTTAATAAATGAAGGTCTCGAAGTATACATGGATGATTTCACTCCTTATGGGGATGATTTTGAACCCGCGTTGCAAAATCTAGAAAAAGTATTGCAAAGATGTATAGACACTAGGCTTTGTTTAAGCAATGAAAAATGTCTTATGACGATGAATGAAGGAGTTATCTTAGGCCATTATATTTCAGCAGAAGGAATTCAAGTAGATCCAGCTAAAATTCAAATACTCTTGTTAATTCCTACAACTACTACACAGACAGAGGTACGTAGCTTTCTTGGATTTTCTAGTTATTATAGAAAATTTATAGAGCATTATTCTCGAATCGCTGCACCTTTATATGCACTGACTGGGAATACTGATTTTGTTTGGACAGACAAATGTGACAATGCTTTTAATGATTTGAAGAAGCTCATTGCAACAGCCCCTGTGCTGAGGGGCCCAAATTGGAATTTACCATTCCAAATTTCATCTTACGCCTCAGACACAGCAATTGGAGTAGTACTTGGGCAGGAGGAAGACAAAAAACCATATGCAATTTACTACATTAGCAAAAATCTGACCCCTGCCGAATTAAACTATACTGTGACTGAGAAATAATTTTTGGCTGTAGTTCACGCTATAAATAAATTTAGGCATTACATAACTGGGTATCCTGTAGTGCTTTACACAGATCACTCTTCCATTATGTTTTTAGCAAATAAACCTGTTACGAATGGGAGAGTAACTAGATGGCTAATTTTACTGCAGGAATTTGATATCACGATCAAGGATCGACTGGGCAAAGAGAACCCTGTAGCTAAATTTCTGTCCAGGATGCCAAAGCCAACAGATGTAGAACCAGTTGAAGATCACTTCCCGGATGAGCATCTCTTCGTTGTTACCACCAGAACACCATGGTATGCTGATATAGCGAACTATTTGGCAATAGGTAAATTACCCAAACATCTATCCCTTAATGAACGCAAGTAAATAATACATCGTAGCACTCGTTTTTCATGGATAGGAGGTTACTTATTTCATACAGGTGCAGATATGCAAATAAGAAGATGTGTTAGGGACGATGAGGTATATGATATTTTGAAAGCATACCATGATGGACAGTGTGGCGGACACTTTGAAGATCGTAGAACAGCACATAAAGTCCTACGGACTGGTTATTATTGGTCTAATATCTTTAGAGACGCAAAAAAATTTGTGCAGGACTGTGATAGTTGTCAAAGAGCTGGTCGACCTGGGCAGTCTGATGAAATTCCCTTGAACTCTCAACTAGTGATTGAACCCTTCGAACGTTGGGCCCTTGACTTCGTTGGTCCTATTAGCCCTCCATCGAACCAGAAAACATATATCCTAGTTTCCACTGAATACGTTACTAAATGGGTTGAAGTAGAGCCTCTTTCAAAAGCTACAGAGGATTCTGTGATACATTTTCTTTTCCAAATTTTCGTGCGGTATGGCCTCCCACGAGACATAATCACAGATGGGGGACCATAGTTTATAGGTAACAATTTGGCTGAAACATTACAGAATTACCATATTCAGCGTAAAATTACAACTCCCTACCACCCACAGGCCAACGACCAAGTCGAACTCACGAATAAGGTAATCAAATCTATACTGACAAAAACGGTTGCTTCACATAGGCGAGATTGGGCCTACAGACTACCAGAGGCATTGTGGGCATATCGAACGACATGGAGACCTACCACAAGACATTCGCCATACCAGTTGGTATTTGGAAAAGAACCCATCTTTCCTATCGAATTTGAAATTCAGACATTACGAACAGCTCAAACGATAGGTCTGAATTTAGATGAAGCACAAGCAAAAAGACTGCAGTCACTGAATGAATTGGATGAAATCAAACTCTCTCCTCTTCAGCGCACCGCATTAATCCAGCAATAGAGAGCAAAATGGCATGACGCCCACATTAAACAAAGGATCTTCCACGAAGGAGATTGGGCACTTCTATATGATTCTCGGTTTCAGGATTTCCTTGGAAAACTCCAGACTAGGTGGCTTGGACCCTACGAAATTTAGAAAGTGCATGATAACGACACTCTCACACTAGTCACCATTGACGGATATGGGCATTCCTTTAAGGTTAATGGCCATCGAGTTCGATTATATCGTAAGCCGCTTACCCGTGAATCCTTTTGCCAGCAGTGAAGGGAAGACTCCACCATTGAAATTCTTGCTGAAGGGGAGAATCCCTCTCCCGCGCCAGTTTGATAAATTGGTTTTTTAAATTTTTGTACATAATGCATTCTTTTTTTTTCTGTTTTTGGTTTCTGTTTTTGAAATTCGTTTCCTTGTTAATACTTCTTTATTTCGTTTGAATTTAGTTTCTTTAAAAACGAAAAATAATAAAAATTCTGTGTTTTTTTTGCGTTGTTGTTCCTTTCTAACGGAACAACACTTCTGCTGTTCCTTTTGAAATGAACAGCAGTTTCGCAGAGTGTTTTTGTTGTTCCTTTTAAAAGGAACAGCACCTTCGTAGGATTTTTTTGTCGTTCCTTTCGAATGGAACAACATTTTCGTGCAGTGTTTTTGTTGTTCCTTTCAAACGGAACAGCATGTCCGCAGAGCATTTCCTTGCTATTCCTTTTGAAAGGAATAGCAGTTTCGCAGATTATCTTTGCTGTTCCTTTTGAAAGGAACAGCAGTTTCGCAGATTATCTTTGTTGTTCCTTTTGAAAGGAATAGCAGTTTCGCAGAGTGTTTTTGTTGTTCCTTTTAAAAGGAACAACACCTTCGTAGGATTTTTTGCCGTTCCTTTCGAATGGAACAACAGTTTCGTGCAGTGTTTTTGTTGTTCCTTTCAAACGGAACAGCATGTCCGCAGAGAATTTCCTTGCTATTCCTTTTGAAAGGAACAACAGTTTCGTAGATTATCTTTGCTGTTCCTTTTGAAAGGAACAGCAGTTTCGCAGATTATCTTTGCTGTTCCTTTTGAAAGGAACAGCAATTTCGTAGATTATATTTGCTGTTCCTTTTAAAGGAACAGCAGTTTCACAGATTATCTTTGCTATTCCTTTTAAAGGAACAACACTTTTTGAACGATTGTTTTAAGTTTGTATTTAAAGCACGATTTTTTTGAACGATTGTTTTAAGTTTTCAATACAAAAATACAAAGAAAAAATAAAGCACTTCCTCAAGTATGTATGAAGGACAATGGTTCCATGGGTTACAAAACAACTCTGTCAAGGTTATGGACACCTGTGGGCAGCAGAGCTCTGTTAATGGTATTGAAGTCATACTTATACAAATCAATAGTTATTTAACCCTCTTTCTTATAATTTTTATTGAATATCAAACGAAATGCATAAAATACCTTAAGTTCTATCCCCGAACCATCACACATGAAAAATATTATAAATCGGACATATTAATTTAATGTGGTAAATAGTGCAATTACATTAATCTTTTGCTGTCCCTTCACCTCATACTTGAATTATTACAACGTGATTCCCTCATTATTACCGATTTATCTTACGCATCGATTTCACTAATTACTTAATTTGATTGAGTTTATCATGATTGCGCCTATTTTTTCACTGCCGTCCTATTGCTGTTCCACACATCCCACCTTAATCGACGGTCGAGGTCGACCTTTCAGTCGTTTGGGGGGCAGAAATATCTGAACGCAGATCAGAGAATTGGAAAAACTCTAGGACGAGAGTTTTTCCAACTCTTGTCTGAGAGTTTCTCCAACCCCCGTCCGAGAGTTTGCCCGAGAGTTTTGTGACCACAACTCTCAGACGAGAAAATGAAAAACTCTCGTCCGAGAGAATTTTAACTCAGGTTAAACCCGACCAAATGCTCGTCCGAAATATTTAAAAATTCTCGGACGAGAAATTTGAAAACTCTCAGCCGAGAAATTTAGTTGACTTTTTTCTCGGCCGAGAAATTAAAAATTTCTCCCGAATTCTAACGATCCGCCAAAAACTGTTTCCCAACTTCGCGATTTGACCCTACAGTAATTAAAAATCGCAGAAACGAAAGAAATGATTATGACACAAAAGACGTAGCAAATATCCCTGCGACGAGGCCCAAAGGCTCTAGAAGTTACTACTGTGAATACTCAGAACACGATTACGAAGAAAGCACAGTTTTTCTCATTAATCATAGTAGTAAAGAGACAACATCATTGTAGTGAGAATACTTTGCCTTCAATTAGAAGAATAATGTCCAAACAAAAGTTAAAGCTCATAAATGAGCTACTAACTTCTTTTCCACCTATCAGCCTTATTTAACCTAATGGTAAACTAATAGATGAGAGAGAATCCTCAGGATCAGAATATCCTAAGGATTTCACAACTAATAATCATATTTCCACCATAGAATTAGATCGATTCTCATTTTCTTCTGTTAGCCCATGCAATCAAGAAGTGATCCCTTTTCTTTGTTTGGCTATTGTTGTTACATCGTTTGAACAAAAAATGTCCAATTTTAATTTCTACACATAAAGGCAAGAAAATTTTAGTTTTTATGCTGAAGTCATACAATTTGTTGACAGTTGATTTTATTAATCTTTTATTCTATATTCTTCCCAAAAATGAAGAAAAATACATAAAAGTAAATGATTAATCAAGCTAATATGAGGATAAAAACATACATTTTCTATGACTCAACATACTACCCTGCTTACCTTTTTTCATGTCCTCATGCAATAATATAGTTGAGCTGTAATTGTGTCAAAGAGTAGGCAGGATAAACTTCTTCCTGATATAGCCTAAAACGATTCTTCTATCTAAGAATTTCAAAAGAACGTCTCTCATGACATTCAGATAAATCATAATCAAAATAATATCCTTCAGGGGGATACTAGAGAATGGGGTATCTGTAACGACATCCTATCCAAGTAAGGCCCTTTGATAGGATGATATTGTTGTACAGATTGAGATGAGCAATAACAACCTTAAAATTTATGTAATTGAATAGCTCTCAGTTTTTAACACCGTTAGTATAAGCTTTCCACCTTTGTTTCAATGCCAACAGTGCATCTTATTTAATATCCTAGAAATATTCTCTTCCAACATATATAACATATTTATGGAGAGGTCCCAATGTGGCCACCACTCCTTGTTTTTACATAAACCTTTTGTGCCGAATGAAAACATGTAACGATTTAGTGGGTTCTCCTCTAACCCATAAATCTAGACCATGCTCTCTTTTTCAAAAAGTATTATCGGCCTTGGCCCATTAAAGTTGGTTTTCAAAAAAATAAAGGAAGGCTTGGAATTGAACATCCCCAATAGAGGGGCTAAGGTTAACATCCCTTTCATCTTCCAGGAAAAAATTAGGTAGGTATCATTCACAGAGAATGTGTTTTACCTTCTCGTCATGTTCCTTCAAGCATTGAATAAATTTTGAAGTAATCTTAAATTCGGTTGGCTTACCAGCTTTGATGGCTCTAATATTTCGTAATAAGTACCTATGTAGTAAAAATAATTCATAACTGGCGGCTAGTGATTGGAAAGACAAAACATCAAAATAAATAGAGAAAATGGTTTCAGTTTTCTCCGTGGCTTTTTGAAGTTGATTATGCACTTTCTTCACTTTCTCCTGCTCATTTCTAAGACTGGAAAAAGTCTTTTCCTTAGTGGTCATAAGTGTATCAAGTCTCTTCAATAATTCTTGGTGCGTTTGAAAAGGTACAACTTATTTTTGTTGTTGATCCAATACCTGTTGGGTCCTTATTAATTCATTTTGCAATTTCAAGATAATAACTTCCCTTACGAGGGGGACATAATGAGGTGTTTCTTCTATCTGGGCTACATTATCAAAAGTTTTCATTGAATCATTCTGAACAACAGTTTCCATAATATCAACAGTTTCTTGAGGAATACAAAAATCTACAAAATTTGTTTGAACAACAACATTCATCACATTCACAGAAAAATTTGTTTGAGTCACCATTGAACAAACACAAAGATTTTATGTTTGAGTTCCAATATCCTTACTAGAACATTTATTTGTTTGGGTTCCAATGGTTTCTAATTCAACTTTATTTTTTCGCTTTTTATCTTCTTCCTTCAACCATTTTCTTAATATTCTAGTCATTTTCTTCAATTTTCTATTATTACTCAACCTTTTTAGTCTGCCATTGTTTGTGTCTGTCTTCTCCTCCTCCTTTATGGGGTACGGAAAAATTGTGTCCATTTTAGGTAGACAAGAGCTTGTAAGTGTTAGGGTCTTGTTACATTGGAACAATATCTCCTGATTGATTTTCTGATTCAAAATATTTTTCTACATCAGTTTCTCTCTCAGGATATTCATCTATAGAGGGAATTGGATCCCCTTGTTTATGCAAATCTTCCATTTCTTCATTATATGGAAAATTTTTTGTGTGGCCGAAACTACTTGAAGAGGTGGACTGGTTAAGGGTATGATCTTGACCTTGAGAATGTTCAAATTTGCCTCCTTCCTTAAAGAGTGTGCCGAAATTTTCTATTACTCAGGCCACTTCCTCCTCATCATCTCATAAAAAGGTATTTTGAGGGTTTGCAGGGGATGTGTGAGATGACCCTGCTTCATTTACTGGGTTTGATGTATGTTTTCGTGAGCTTAGCCTTGTAGAACGTCTCCATTTTTCTGGGCCATAAGAGAGGGAATAAGTCCTAATTTTTCTTTCCCTCTTTGGGATTTCTGTCTCTTCAGTCTATTGTTCTAAGTCATCAATATTCCTATCATATACCCCTACCTGTGTATATGGGTTTTCTTATGATAGGGGTAAATTGGGATTTACAAGGTTATCCCATATCAATTGATGATGGGAAAGTTCATGAATAATAATAAGCTAATGAAGCCATGATGACTAATGGTTGAATGTGGATTTTTGTCTCTTCCAACCCGACTAACAACATCATGCAAAAGGAATTTAAAAACAATGGCATGTTAACTGCAATTTTCTGTCTAAGAATTGCTAATAGTTTAAGTTGTCAAGGCTTTACCACATCTAGGCGACCATTGCAAGTGATGTATCTCTGAAAGATGTTAGCTATTTCTCACCATGGTTCATTTAATGATGTTCGGTGAACTAATTTTCCTTTGTGTATTAGCTCTTCCTCTTGGTCCTTAAATACTGTGACTGCTTCATGCAGTAGAACATGTTTATCAGCCCATTTTGTGCCCTCTATTGTAAGTCCAAAGACTTCAGCTATGGTTTCTTAAAAAAATGTTATACTTTTTCGTTTTAGTTGTGTGCCCATTATGAAAATTTTGTATAAATTCAAGCGCTATTTCACTACAGAATCCATGTAATTTGACGAGGTATTGAAGCCAACTAATGTGCTCAAGAATTTTGCGAGCCTTCTCGGTTAATCGTAATATTGTAGGTTCACTGCAAAAAGAATTTCCTCCCATATTTGATGTACTATTGCATCCTAATTCACACCTTTGCATGCACTTTGTCACAGTTAGACAATTTGAAACAACAAAAAATACTACATACAAATATTTTGAATTGGAAATGATAATTTTTATATAAAGGAAACAATAATAATATTTGTCGCATCAACAAGGTTTGGCGGAGTTTGGTAATTATTTTTCATGTTGACCCATAATTTATACCTTCCCCCCTCGAATTTGAAAAGGGTATTCATGCCCACATAGCAGAGGAAAATAGAAAAGGAGGAAGTGGCTTAATAAACATGGTAGGAAAAGAGTTAGAGCAATGGAAATATGACAGGAAATAGTCAGAGAAGTTCTACCTACAAATAATAGAAATGGTTTAGAAAATGACTGAAAAAAGTAATAAAGCAAACACATAATCATTATGGGAAATAATTTTCCATTGGTGAAAAGGTGTGATGAATTTGACAAGGTGATTAACGATAATGACCACTGGAATCAATTGATTGGACAATATTAATGCAATTCACATAAAAATATACTTTACCACACATATTGGTTAATATTAATATAAATGTTGTTGAAATGGTAAATTCGTCCTTCAAAATGAGTCAATATGAAATAGTAGGATATAGAATAATTTAGAACTTGGATACCACAAGAAAAGCCACTTCTTCAAGTAGGCATCTATAGCCTTGACAAGGTGGCCTATTCATTTTAGTGAATAGCAGATGTTTTATTTTATTGAATAACAGTCGTTCACTTTTTTGAATAGAAACTGTCCATTTTTATTGAACAACAATAGTTCGTTGAACATAAAATCAACTCTTCATTTTACTGAACAACAGTTGTTCATTCCATTCAACAACAATTATTCATTTTTTTAAAAGGAATAGCAAAAGTGAAATACACAAACCAAAGAAAGGAAATAAATGATAGTTGTTCACTTGGAAGGGAACAATAGATGTCCAATGAATTGAACAACTACTAAAAAGTGACGTGAAACAATGATAAAGGAATGGTTGTTTCTTCGATTGTAAGCAATCGTTTGAAAGAAAAAATCTACACATTTATACAGCAATGTTTATTCTAAAAAACAAAACAAAAACAACAAATTATAAACTAGCTATATAAAGGAAATACATAAATTCTTTACAGCTAGAAAGAAACGATTTTCATGAAAGTAAAGCTTCTGAGTCATCACTCCCTTCAGCTAAAATTTTCATTCTGGGATCATTACATACATATTGGAAAAAATACTCTTTGGTGAGTGTCTTGCAATAAAGATGTAGTTGTTGTCCATTGACCTAGAAAAAAGAGCCACACCCATCGATGGTAGTCAAATTTATAGTGCCATTGTTGTGCACTTCCTGAATTTAATAAGGGCTAAGCAATCCTGTCTACCATTTACCCAGAAATTCTTGAAATATCGAATCATAGAGGAGCACCCAATATCCTTCTTGAAATGTATTCTTTTTATAAGGCTTTCATGCCACATAACCCATTGCTACTGAATAATTGTAGTGCACTGTAGGGAAAATAACCATGCTTCATCCAATTCATTTATTTATTGAGTTTGTTTAGTTTTGGCTTCCGTCAGGTCCAGTCCCACTTCCTGGGGTGTTCTGAGAGTCTTTATTTCAAATTTTGTAGGAAAAATAGGTTCCTTGCCAAATACAAGTTGGTATGGAGAATAACCAGTGGTATTTCACCGATTTGTATGACAGTACCATAGGGCCTCTAACAATTTAGTAGCCCAGTCTCGTCAATGTGTTGAAACTATTTTGGTCAAGATCGCCTCAACAACTTTGTTGGTGCTCTCAACCTGTCCATTCGTTTGCGAGTGATATGTAGAAGTGACTCTATGTGTGATGTGGTGGTTCCATAGAGTGGTTGTAATCTTATGTCCTAGAAACTGTGGCCCTCCATCTGTTATCACTTCGGTGGGTAAACCATAATGCACAAATAACTCAAAAAAGAAATTAATTACAGTTTCTTTCATAGCTCTTGGCAAGGCTACTGCTTCTACCCACTTTGTTACATAGTATGTAGCAACTAGTATGTAGGCCTATTGGTTTGATTGCAGATTGAATGGGCCAACAAAATTTAATGCCCACCATTGAAAAGGTTCCATTACAAATTGTAGCTGCAATGACATTTCATCAGATTGACCAAGATGATCCATCCTCTTCCAACTATCACAAGCCTGGAGATACTTCTTGGTGTCTTTAAAGATATTGGACCATTAATAGCTCATTTGTAGTATTTTATATCTAGTAATGTGATATGTGAAGTGTCTGCCTCAAGGCTCATCATGGCAAGCCTTCGGGATGTCGTAAATCTTGTCTTCAAGGATGTACCTACATATTTACATATCATACCCTGTGTGAAAAATGTATCCACCAATCTAAGAAAATCAGGCATTACGTTGGACAATGAGCTTCCTCTCTTTAGCTGTCAGATGTTTTGGTAGTTTTCATACTACCAGATATTTTTCTACATATACATACCATGGTACCTTAAATAATACGAAAAACAAATGTTCATCCAGAAATTGATCATCTACAACTAGCGGATCATTCGTTTTCGGAACCTGGGACCGAAAATTTGTAAATAGGTTTTCCTTCCCTAGATAGTCTTTAATGGTAACATCAAAGTCCTATAAAAGCAACAACCAACAGGTCACCCGCCCATTGGTAATTGGTTTATTGGCTAAGTATATAATGGTGGAATTATCAGTATACACAAAAAAATTGGTAGCCTGTTACATAATGTCTAAATTTACTTATGGCATAAATGACAGGTAAAAATTCCTTTTCTGCTACTGTATAATTGAGTTCAAAAGAAGTGAGATTTTTGTTGATATAATAAATATCATAGGGTTTTTTGTCCTCCTCTTGCCTGAGGACAACACATGTTATTGTGTTTGATGCATCTGTGGAGATATGACAACACATGCAGCTCCCAATTGCATGGAAAATTTTAGTGGCTAATATTCACAAGTGGACTAACTTTCCATGCTTTTTCCAAAAAAAATATTCGCTAATTTCCATTTTCTCTAAAAATTGTTAGCCAAAATTTTATTGTATAAATTTTTTTTACCTTAAAATCGCAAAATTTTGGATAGAAACTATTTAAAATTATTAGAAATTTGAACACTTAAAAAAAAAATCCCAAACATTTTATAAATTGCATATTATTTACTCGTGATATTCGCCAAGGTTTCTAAACATTAAAATAAATTTCCATCCTTAAATTTTTCCCCACCGAATTGGGTCCACGCAATTTTGGTGCAGTCGAGACTGACTTCTTCAAATCTATAAAAGTAATGTCACATTTACCATACAATTTAAATTCCACATTTCCTATTAAAGCATACAAAGGTGCAATAATTCGTGATTTTTTTTTTATAAATCTACAATAGTATCCTGCATATCCAAGGAAACTATGTACCTCAGTTTGGATGTAGGGTGTAGGTAGTAGTAAAACTACCTCTATTTTTGTTGGGTTTACCTGTATTATAGCCACAGAGATGCAGTGTCCTACGATTATGCATTCTGTCATCATCTCGTGACACTTTTAATTTTTTAAACACAACCTGATAGCGATGCATCGTTCCAGAACTTTCTCTAATTTGTATAGCGCTTGTCCGAAATCGCTCCCATACGGGGTGAAATCATCGATGTAAACATCAAGTCCTTCATTTATCAGATCAGATAAAAAGTCGAGTATGTCTCTCTGAAATGTAGCCGGGGGGTTGCATAAACCAAAAGGAAACACTATATATGAAAATGTACCCCATGGGCAGGTAAAGGTAGTTTTTTCTTGGCCTACAGGGGCGATTTGGATCTAGTTGTAGTCGTTGAAGCCATCAAGAAAGGAAATGAATATTAATTTTATGATTGATTAATAAAATTAATAATTATATTATCTTCAATCTTATTCTTTAACTCAAGCACTTTTTCTACTGTAAGAGGTGAACAGATTTTTTCTTCTAGGTATGTGGGTGGATGTTTATGATTTTTCGGAATGGGTAGATTTATCTTAGTAGGGGGATATAAAACATCTACCAGCATGAAAACCTATATAAGCATCAACTTTTGCTAACCAAGGTTGACCAAGAATTAAACGGTGTGCATATAATCGATTGCTCAGGTTGATAACTAGAAAATCCATTGCGTATTCCCATGAGTTAATAGAAAAAACAATGTCATGTAAAGTCCCCTAGGGTTTAAGGATAGAACGATCAACAAGTTCTAGAAAGGTAGTTTTCAGTTCCAAAGTTGCGATAACAAGTGTTGTTGAGTCTCAAAAGTGTTTTCCATATTCATACATATTTCCATTATGTCATAACCATTTAGCTCTTATTTCATAAGCCATCTGACCAAAAACCCTACATCAAGTAACCATTTTCATAAATATATGGGTTAGGATCCTTGTTTTCCAAATTTATTTTATGTATTTAAAGTGAATTTATGATTATAAACTAGAAAATTAACATAGTTTCATATATCTATATATGTGTTGTGAGTTTTGTGACATGTGTAGGTCAAAAAGGAGACTTCTAGAAGACCCTTGTGTGGCACTCCAAGGCCAAATTCGAATTTGGTTGGAGAAGATCATGGGATCATGAGAACATGTGTCTCACTTCCTTGTTGTATTGAAACTCTAAGAGGATATGTGTCTCATTTCTTAGTTGTGTTGAAACTCTAGAAAGACATGTGTCTTATCATTTCCTATTTTGATTGTAACTCTAGAGATGGAGGGAGAGATTCATGGAATCCCATTAATGAGATAACTACTCATATTTTGTATAAATAGGAGAAGCTTTCTCCTATCATGGGTAATGAAAAAGTAGTGAAAAATAGGAGAAGGAGAGAAAGGAATAGAGAGTCTTTTGTAACAAAGCTTAAAATGGAATGGGATGTAGATTTGTGAGGTTTTCAATAAAGAAATTCAGTTCTTTGATGCTGTTTTGATTACAATTTTAAGGAGATGAAGCTAAGGATTACACCAAATTGGTAGCAGAGGGCCCCTGCTATTCAAGGAGGTTTTGCATGTTTTCTAGATAAGTTGTTTTCAATTCTGTTTTGTCATATTTCCTTACTTATATTGCTTTCTGAAATCATAGCTTTTAGCATTATTTTTCATGTCATTTGCTTAGATAAAGGATCCTCATGATATTTCAGTTAGTCTCTTTCTCAAGCTCTTCCAAAACATCTTTATTAAATGAATGGGATTCAATTGTGATATTTTGAGTTATTAGCATTTCATTTTTTGTTATTTAGTTTTTAGTGGTTACATTATATTTCTTTAGGCAGAGTCAGTAAGAGGGCCAGAAGCTTCTGGTTTCATCCTTTCTAGTAAAGGTGAAATAACCAGTAAAAGCCCCTACTGTCAATCTCTGTATAAGAAATATTTTGTTCACACAATTTTAGATCAAATTCCTCATTATACTGTAATTAGTCTCTTTCACAAGCTTTTCCAATAAACCTTTAATTCACGAATGGGACTAAGTTGTAGTATTGTGAGTTATAGATTGTTTTTCTTCATAGAAGATCCTTATCACATTATGATTAATCTCTTTCAAAAAGCTCTTCCAATAAACCTTTAACTCATGAATCAGATTTAGTTGTAATGTTATAAGTTGTTTCAGCATTTCATAGAAGATCCTTACTACATTATAGTAATCTTTTTCTGAAGCTTTTCCAACAAATCTTTATCAAATGAATGAGATTTCAGTATAATGTTTTAAGTTACTTTTCTATTTTGCAATTAGATTAAAAGATCCTCATTATCCTACAATCATTATTTTTCTTAAAACACTCTTCCAACATATCAATATTAGATGAAAGAGATTTTGTTGTATCATGTTGAGTTAATTAGCATTTTCTGTTTTGCAATTAGATTAAAAGATCCTCAATATATTACAATCATTATTTTTCTTAAAAAGCTCTTCCAACATATCAATATTAGATGAAAGAGATTTGGTTGTATTATGTTGAGTTACATTTCATGTTCATTCGCAAGGTAGGATATCCATGGATTAGAATGTTCTGTTTTTCACCATTTTCCTAATTAGGGATAGAATTTACAATTACATTTTGTTTTTAGTCTAAAGTTTCTTTTTCTTTTCTTTTTGACATAGATTTGATTTCATCTTTTGAACATAGAGTAGCGTATTAAAAAGACAAAACCCCAAAAACATCAATAAAATACATACAACGAAGTAAGGAAGAGGTCACTTAAGCACATATAGTGCACCACACTTCATCAGTTTACTAGCCCTGGTTGATAATTTATGTTAGCAATTTCGAACACTAAATTGACTACACAAGTGCCTCACAGGTTTTAACCGTAAAAATGTTAATGGCTGAACCTAAGTCAACTATTGTGTTCGGAAAAGAGTAGAAATATACTTGAATGGTAAATATGGGATTCCCTATATCTTCATATTTTATTGATGTTTCCCTGCCTAAAATTAGATCAAATAAAGTCCCGATGACATGGATGATTGGTGAAATTTTTCATTTCCTTAGAGGTTTTTTCACACATAGTTCTTTAATCATTTTAGCATAAATAGGAATGTCTTGAATAGCCTGGAGGAGAGGAATTTTAATACATGAATTTTTGAGTCACCCTAAGAGATCAAATTTTGGATAAACAATGGCTTTAGGTATCACTGATATTTTAGGGAACATAGGAGAAGTGATTATAAGTCTTTTAGGATCTTGTTGGTTGACCATGTCTCCTCCATGTTTTATTTCTGTATTAGTCAGAGTCAAAGGTTTATTTATGGCTTGTGTTTCTATCTCATCTTATTGCAGGTTTTTATTTTCCTGAGGGGAAATAATGCATCCGGCTCTCAAACTAAGTTCATTGCATTCCAATTTTCTTATATCAGGATCTGAATTTTAACAATCTGTATAAGCTGAACTGGTCTGTTATTGGGATTTGGGTTTGGTTGAGCTAACATTTTGGGATGCATAAGAGGCTAAGGAATTTTCCACAATGGATATTGAGCCGGTAATTTCGGTTAAGGTTAAGGAACCATCGTCATAGGTGGATTAGTTATCCCTAGAGGTCACTACCAATTTGAAGACCAGTTTGGATTTTGTGAAGTGGAGGAAGGCCACTAGGATGGGTATGGATTATTTTGGTATAAATGAGTGGAAAAAGGAGAGTTTGGCCAACCAGTACCTAGAAAGGGCTGGTTTGGCCAAGGTGACATAGGAAATGATTAGAACTTCCAAGTAGAGAAAGGTGATTGGCCTTGCCATGTCATTCCAAAATTCTATTGTTGATTAAATGGTGGAGAAGAAAAGAACAAAGATGGGTCTTGTGACATACTTATGGGTCAGGCTTGCCACTATCGATGTTGGTTCATTAAATATATGGGTTCTATCTCTTCTTTCACCCCTTTAAAAATTGCTTTTAATTGTAAAAGTGATGGACAATGCTCTCTAGGATGATCCTTAGTGTAGATAACACATGTCTATATCATTCCCAATGGGAATTCCATTTGACTATGCTTCTTTCGGCATCGTGGGAAAGAAAGGGCTGAATTATGTTATGTTATGGATTGTTTCTGTTTGGTTTACAGGACGTCCAACTGTGTTCTGAGGGTGCCCAAGATATTGGTTTGAAGTATTCCAAGAGATTTCCAATTTCCATCCGAGTTACGCTGCCATCAAAAGCTTTATTATTTCTGGCGATAGTATCCCTTCGAGTTGGCTTGATGCGCCTACTATCTCGAGAGCACCCGATACACAACTGAGTAATCACATCATAATTTTCCTGATAAATATCTCCTTTTCACATTAAATTTAATGTTTATATCAATTCATCCTTCATCCCTTTTATCATAGTTACTTTTAAAACATCTTTAGATAATGCAGCATAAGGATACCTTTGTAAATTATATTGAAATTGTTCAACATACTCGTCTATAGTTTCATTATCTTTTTCAATCATATTAAATATTTCATCTTTAAAATATATAGTCTTGCAATAATCTTGATATTTAGTGAGAAAGGAAGTTTTCATTTGATCCCAAGAGTTAATAGTTCCCCCACCAAGCCCCATAAACCATTGCAAAGTTGCTCCCTTTAATGTAGAGGGAAACATTTTTAGTTTCTCGGGATTAGTGGTATAATCATATCCCATACATAAAACACCAAATTCAAATAGGAAATCATCTGGATATTCCGAGGTTAAACCATGGAAAGTAGGGATGTTCTGCAAAGGAATGGCTTTAATGGGGGAATTAGAAATTGGGTCAATGATAGGATACTCCAATGTCGGTGTTTGTCCCTAAGGCTGATTATGTGCCATCTGGTCAAAGATGTGCCAATAACCTTGAGGAATCTCTTGGTATGGAAAGTTAATTTGGATAGGACTGGTAGATAGGTTTGGATGGGGTCTTACAACACTACATTGATCTAGGATATCAGGTATCTTTTCTTCAACGAAGATCTCAAGAGGTCCAGGTTCTAGTGACTGTAGATTTTTTCCTACAAAACCACTAGTTTCTACCTCTCCTGTGTGCATAAGGCATGAATTTCCCCCTTGTGAAGGGTCAGAATGAATTTTTTTTTGTATCTTGAAATCTCTGTTCATACCCTTTGGTTTTTCTATGGATCTTGGCATGAGATGCAGCTGGTGAGCCTATTTCTTAAGGTATTACAATAGTGGTTTTTCCAAATGTGGTCTCGATTCCTACTGATGCTTGAGATCCTTCTTTTCTTATGATTTAATCTATAAAGGTCGATCTTCCAAGGGTAACTGATCCCTTGGGCTTGGTGGATTTAGGTGGTGGATTTGGATCTATTTGTAATTTTTTATTTGTAGTCATTTAAAAAGGCATATATTCCTATCTAAAATTTATGCATCTGCTAAATAGACGGCTCTTGAGAAAGAGTTTTACTTTCTGGTACATGGCTTCTTACCTCTCGTTTTCAATACCAAAGTCTTTCGCAACAATAAAATTCAAAAAGAAAAGAAAAGAAAGAAATCACTTTTTAACACTCTCCCTGACAACGACACCAAAATGTTGGTGCACTAAGATGATTATGGAAATCAATAGTAATACAAACATTAATTATAAACCAAGGATACTTCTGTTTATTTCAAGAGTGTTAGCAATGTATATCAAAAGTGAAATCAAAGGCTATTTTGGAATAATATGATTCTAGATCATTGCAATAACTAATCTCTAATTCGCGAAGGTTAATATAGAATAATTCAAAAGAAAACCTTAAAAAATTTCCAAGCCATAAATCTTGATCTAATCTCAATTGATTTAAAAATAAACTGAATCCAAACGCATGAATTGAAGGAATCACACTTTAAAGAATTATTGCCTCATATTAAAAACACTTTATCTACTGAAAAGAGGAATTACAGTAAATGAAAAGAAATCAACTATTCAAGCCTTAAGTTAATATTTACAGTGAATAATCACTCAATATCTATGATAGCATCACTCAAAAAGAAAAACAATTAAATGTATTAATGCTTGAACTAATCTGAACGATTCATTAAAGAACAATATGCAATTGTAAAAGTAACAACATCTAAGATTTATCTCAAAAGGTAAAGATAAATTACAAAAATGAATTCTAACATCACACGACAATCGAAATGACTCAATTCTACAAGATACAGTAATTAAAAATAAAATAAACGAAAGACATGATTATGGCACAAAAGAAGCAGCACATCTCCTAGTGACTAAGCCCAAAGCCTCCAGAGGTTAGTATTGAGAATACTCATAACATTATTACGAATAAAGCACATTGTTTCTCATTAATCACAGTAGTAAAGATGCAACATCATTGTAGTGAAAATTCTTTGTCTCCAATACAGAGAATAATGTCAAAAAGAAAGTTAAAGCTTGGAAATTACCTACTAACTTATTTTCACCTATCGGCCTCATATAACCTAATGTTAAACTTATAGATGAGATTGAATCCTCAAGATCAGGAGATCCTGAGGATTTCACAACTAATAGTCAGATTTCCACCATAGAATTAGCTCGATTTTTCTTTTCTTCCGCTAGCCCATGCAATCAAGAAGTGATCCTTTTTCTTTATTTCTTCGTTGTTGTTCCATCGTTTGAAAAAAAATTGTCCAATTCTGATTTTTGTACATAAAGGCAAGAAAAGGTTAGCTTTTATGCTAAAATCATACAATTTGTTGACAATTTCTTTAATTCATCTTCCACAATATTTTCTTCTAGATTCTTCCAGAAAATGAAGATAAATATATAAAAGTAAATAATTAATTAAACTAATATGAGGATATAAACATACCTTTTCTCTGACTCAACACAATGTGTGTACTAGAAAATATCCTTACAAGGGAAATTTATTATCAAATAGTTGGGAATGGGTTAACCAAAGCTTCGAAAGAACCTAAAAAATATTCTTGGCCTTCTTTCCCTATCCATTGTGATGTTGATGATCTAGACAACTTCAAACATGCTGGACTAGAAATCATTCAGATTCAATGCTTAAAGCTATCTACTATCACTGGAAGACAATTTTATCCTAATCAAATAGTCCAAAACTATATTTCTCAAGTAAAAATCATGAAATTCATTCATGAAAATGATAACTATGATGATTTGTTCGAATCTCCTGAGACCTAGCTACAAGTTGAAAATCTAGAAGAAATGTGTCTTAGCTCTAAAAAAAAATTCCATTTTAAATAATTCAAGAACAAAATTTTGGAGAGTATTCCTCTCCAAATCCTAAAGGTCTCTCAACATATTTCTTAGAAATAACAGAAACTAGAACAACCTCCTAAGGACACTAAGGTCCTACAGGGAGCAAAGGAAGTTAAATCAACTGAAGAAAAAACTAGTAGTCCATTATTCAGCAGTGACTTGGATAAATTTTGGAATCCATTTGACCAACATATTAAAGGACAACAAAAGAAAGAAATCATTTTTCTTGAAGAGACAATCAACACACCTCAAGGCAAGAGTTAGAACCCGCTCACTGTCGGGGCTTTTGATAAGGTGCTCAATACATAGGAAGTTGAATTCATCCGGCCTTCCCTTCATTTGAGATTTTTCTAAATATATAATAAATCCTCCCTCTTGACATATTTTACAATACTAAACATCGGGATGTAATGAGAAGATAGGGAAAGTGAAGGAGACTTGATCAAACATGGCCATTAGTCCCCAGTTACATACCCATGGTTGTAGTGTGGAAAGATCCACAAACTAATCCATTTGAAGATCTCAGAAGGTTGACACATTTTTCAGGTTCTTATCGATCTGCCACAGTTGATAAGGCATTAGAAATCCATCAACTAGTCAAAGAGAAGGATGAAATTAACCTACAATTAGAATAAGAATTGCTGGCAGAGAAACAAAATTTTAATCATCAGTTACAGACACAAGTGTCACAAATTCTACAAATATTATATCAATTGAAGTTACAACATAAATCTAACATCAATATCAAATATGCTCTGATTCATCAACTATAGTTCACATTGGAACATTTGAAAGATAACCTGAAGATAGATGACTTTAAGAAGGAAGGTTTGGAACTTGACACCTTGTCGGCTCAACAACAAGAATTACTTTTTCAAAAGCTAACAATCATCAATGATGTGTGCGATAAAAGTGATTCATTGATGAATCAATCTTCCAACTTGAGGACAAACTTCGATGAAATTGATGAAACATTTATTCAATACATAAATTGGAAGGACAGTTGAGAGGGTCGAAAATAAAATCTTCCAAGAATTGAGGATTCCAAAAAGGAAATGATATTTATTGATTGGAACATACAACTGAAAGAGGCAGAGAGAGAAATATTGAGAGCAAGGGATGTGGCCAACAACATTGTTGAAATTGTCAACAATAATCTATTTAGTGCCAATCTAATCCAAGAATATCCACTTGGTTATCTCCCTACTATTAATGATATAAAGGAATAGTAGCAAGAAATTTCAAAGGAAAATGATGAAAACATCAAGAAGTTAGCAAAGCTTGTCTAGAGAAGTACTGGAAATACTTGGCAAAGCCACAAAGTTAGTGGCTAATGTTGCGCTGCTTAACTGACACCTCATCCCATATGTTTCCTCCACTAGAAGATGCAATTTACACTAGACAACTACACATCAGGCTAGCTCAACCCCCTAAAATACACCTAATGTTAGATATTTATCAACTCAAGGAGTGAATGGGAAAGGAAACAACATTGCACTACTGAGAGAGCCATCCAACAAATTGTGTTTTTGTATAATTGTCACTTATTTTAAGGAGTTTTGTTTAAATATCCTTAGTATTTTTTGTATTTCCTATTTTTATACTTTTAGTATATAATCCCTTTCATGTCTACAAAGAAAGTGTCCTGAAATTTTGTAAAGAAGGCTTTGGGAAGTTGCACTTTTTTACTCTTGAAAACATTTGAATAGAAAGACTGGACCAAAGACTATTCTTCCATGAGAAGGGTTAAGATATACATGGTACTTCTATCTTTGTATTGGTATTTTGTTTTATGTTTTTAATATTCATAGTTATTTTATATTTTTTTGTTATATGTATATTTTTAACACAATTGAGCATTAATTCGCTATTGAACATGCAAATATTGTTATCTTTCAATATATATATACAAGACATGTAGCTATTTAATTTGATATGAGCTTAACCAAATAATTTGATTAAATATTTAATAAAATTAAATAACTTTAAATGTTTTTAATTTCTCTAAGTATTTTATAATATTCATTCTCATATACTTGAGATAATATTTCAATATCACATATAAAGAAACATAATTAATCGTAGGAAATAGATGGGTGTATATACTATATTAGCTTGTTATCACTCTTATCAAGTTACATTTAGTTATAATACCCATATTCACTCAATTATGATATATTGGGAAATTGGTCCCATTATCCCTAATTAGAGCTACTATTCCAAGCGAAAAAGAAACTATTTTTAAGTTCCCGACTAGGTGGTTATCCCCTGATGTTGCTGCAATGATTTTAGAGGCATCAACATTTTTGGAGTTATAAGGAGGGCGACTAGACTATGAATGGCATTAAGGTCATATCCTAAATCTAAAGGCCATAAAAACAATCATTCTCCCTCAAAAACCCCTACAACTTCAAGGTCACATTCAAAATCTCCTTCCTTAAGGTTTGAAGTTTTTCAAATATCTCCCAAGTCCCCTAGTACATTTCCTCAGGCTATTCCACCAAATTAAATTCTAGAATCACTTGAATTTTAGACCTTGATTAAAAATTTAGAAGATATTTCTATTTCAAGAGAAAAATTGTAAAATTTGAAACTTCTAAAGGAAGAGTAACCTTAATTTATCAATGCACTGGTGTATATTAGGGTCCTATAAATTATAGTATATGAAGGTGATTGACTATTTTGTTTCAGTAATCTTACATTGTAAATAATTTTCAATATGTAAATGATTTCCAAATATGTATATATAAGAAAATTAAAAGAGAGTATATAAAAAGGAAAGACAAATTGAAAAGAACAAAACAAATTAGAACCCCACAAAAGAAAAAATACAAATAACCCTAAAAATGCTACAAATTCGAATGCCACTACTAATAGATTAGTTTTCTTTATATCGTCATCAAATAAGATTCTGTGCAGCTTGTTTAAAAATGCCACAATGACTATATTTTTTTTCAAATCATACAGCTTAATCATGATTGAACAATTATGAATTTTTGTTAATTAGGTTAGTGAATAACTATTTTCCAAACCATTTAATCTTGGGAAATCAGTAGTTAGGTAGAAAATGAAATCGATTCAACTTCTTAATCTGAATCAATAGGAGAAATAAGTGATAGATTATATTATATTTTTCATAAAAAAGTGGTATGGGTTTGCAAGCCTAAATGCACCCTTAGAAGGAAGAAGAGAAAAATGTTAGTCTAGAAAAAGAAATAAAATTCAATGGCTAGGTAGAAGTGTTTTTGGAGCCTTAGAAAGGATTAAAATGGTTATGATAAAGTCTTGTTTTCACAATGTATCTATGCATATAAAAGAAAAAAAGGGATACCCTTACTTTATCCTAACTCTTAGTATTTGGGCACATAAATGAAAAATATTGACAAATTAACCAAATATCCTAAGTTTTTATTTTCATTAAAACCTATAGCTACCTGACAACCCATCAAGTCATATCACTTTAAACTCCACCCATCTATCTACCCTTCACCTTACCCACTCTTGATTTGACGGTACACAATAATATGCACCCTCCCCCCCTCTCCATATGAGCTTTACTGGCAGGGGGGTGTTAGAGTCGGTCTGGTCACCCCTCCGTCAGAGATGATTTCTCTTATTGCATTTCCATTTTTAGGTGTCTCATGCCGCTCATTCATCTAGATTCTGTTAGGGGCATGCCATTATCTGACGGAAGGGTCTCTTCACTCATTTCCCTCATGTTCGTAACTGCTGGGTTGGTCGAAATTTATCAAAATTCATTAAAGTTGATTTCAGTCATTTACAGTCATAGATGGTGTTTTGGTCAAAAAGAGTATTTCAGTCACTAAGGTCTAGGGTTTTGTCTTCAGAATGTCAAATAATTCCTGCAGGCCATGAGGATGTCTTCAATAAGTTTTCATTTCAAGATTTTCATCGTCAATAATGCTCAAGGATGTTTCTTCTTCAAAACTCTGTTTTGAAGAAGAAATCGTCAAATTTGTTTTTGTAATAAATCTGTATTTTAAAGTTTTTCCACCATGAAGTACTTCAAATAAAAACTTTGGTCATCCTTTTCCGAAGTTCAATGCCATCATCCCTACAAAAAATCAACCAAGAAAACATCATTTCAAGCCAAAAAAATAAAAAGGAAATTTGAAAAACAGAGTTATATGAAAAGTGAAGAAATGTCAATTTTGAAACATTACAAAGTGGGTCTTTACTAAGAGAAAATAAAAGCCATGACTTTATATAGATATTTCAATGTTTATCAATGCCATTTGCATTCAAGAGGTCGATCGAAAGCCAACTCAAAGCTGTGAGAGGGCGAAACTTGTGATTTTGAAAAACCAAGACTGTGTTCAAGTCTGCGCGGCGCATTGGGTAAGCACGCGACGCATTGGGGCTGCGCGACGCATTGGGCGTTTTCACACAGTGTATTTTTCCTCTGACACGGCGCATCCACGGGACGCGACACACTGGGCTTGTGCACAGTGCACAGAGCCTCCAAGGCAAAATTTATCTCCGCTGCATAAAAAATCAAATCAATTCAACTCATTTTTCTCCAAGTAAGTTTGACAAAGCCTGTTTAGTGATTTTAGTCATGTGTGGTGTGGTTTAGAGGTGAAAACATTAGAGTTTGGTTGGTGAAAAAAAAACAAACCCTATATCCATGTTAAAATCTGCTCCTTAGGGTCTGAAATGAAGTGTTGAAGTTTGATTATTGGTGCTAAACGCTCTCCCTCCATTACTCATTTATGTTCCCATAACTGTCATACTGTTATCATCATCCCTTCTCCTATTCCCACTGTCCCATATCCCTTATACCCTTTGTTCCCATGTTTTCATCCTCAAACCCTACCACCTTCTATCACTTCCCTTCCTTCATATCGTTGATAAAATCCTAATTCCAAAAACATTCAAGGATTGTTTTGACATCCTTGATTTCACTTAACTTAATTATATCTTGTCATTTCATTTACTCCTATCTATAAAAACTACCCCCACCACTATCACCCATTCCCATATCACTTATAAAATCTCCAGATCTCGAAAATTCCTAAGCAGTCAAGTGAATGTCCTTCCACTCAAATTTCACTTGACAGTCCCTTATACCCAATGTAATATTTCCTCACAGTCTCTCATTATATATTTGGCACATTTGGTATTGAAGGAAAAACTCTTGTTTTCACCACACATATATCAGCATATACTTGTTATACACATTGCAAAGCACCATGTCAGAGACAAATTCATCATATGAGCAAGAATATGAGCAGGATAGTGATTCAAACGTAGAGCTAAAAGTACCGAGGAGTTCTCATAAAAGTGGCGGGCACGTCAAAGAAGAGCCCACTTCCTTGACTCAATTGCAGGCATGCCCGCTTGCAATGACATGCTTTCAGCAACATTCATGTTTTCAGTATTGTGAGATGATTGCTCAGATTCAGCATCATCAGGAGTTGGTTCTCTTGTTTTTCCTACATTTGCATGATGGTCATGTAAGCCTTGCTGGAGTTAACTTCACCTTAACACCAAAAACCATTTCTCAGGAAACCGGGATACCAAACATAGGTGAAGAGTGGAATAAGAGACAACAGCTAGATAGAGCATATTATGAACCTTACATCAGGCCTGGTTATATGAGGCAGCTCAGCAGGGTGTTTCCTTTCAGATTCTTGAAGGAGTCCTATGCGCCATTAATGAAGCTCATCATTAGATACTTCAGTTGCGAGGGTATATTCTCACGCCTTTATGCATACCACATTTGAATGTTGATGCATTTCACGAGAGTGAGACTGATGAATATTCCATACTTCATATGACGAAACATAGAGCGGATGACTACCCTTGTGCAGAAGAAGACTCCAGAGTAGAAACATAAAATCATCTATCATTATGCACTCATCAAGATGATTGTGGTACATCAGCTTGAATTGTGGTACATTAGCTTGGATTGCAGGGCATTTCATGGGAGGAGTTCATTTCCAGTGACTTATTTACAACCCCTCAGCCTCCTCCAGAGATTGTTCACGATGCACGTGAGCCTTCACATCAGTTTTAGGTTCCTAAGACAGAGCCTATCAGTGTTCCAGTGTGTGTTACCTATCAGAGAGGTACCAGAGCCTTATTTGCAGCAGCACGACGAGTACTATCTCCACCCGGGGTGGAAGGGGTCTCGTTACCTTCGACAGCAACGTGAGTACTATCTCCACGTGGCATGGAAGGGGTCTCACCTTCTACATCAGCACAGGTACAGGACAGAGGCAAGAAGCCTATGCAGGATGAGGGCCCCTCAGGAGGCCAAGATACTGATTTTATATTGATCGATGTTGATTCGAGCTCTCCCGGCTCAAAGCTGAAAGAGATCATCCAGGAGCAGAAAGCTGAGATTGACACGCTAACTGAGAAACTACAGAGAGCTCAGTGGGTTATAAATTACTTGGATCAGCGGAATAAACAATTGGAGGATCAGCACACACTCATAGAGCTGCAGAGAATCTGCGAAGACCGTGAATTGGCCCGAAAGAGACCAGGTGACATGACACCATTTGAGCGAGAGACTTGCATTAAGAGAGTCAAAATTCATCTGGAGAATATCTTGGCAAAGGCCAATAGGGACAAATACATGCTCAAACATATGAAGAATCACTATTGGGCCCGCACACACGTTTGCAGAGCTAGGATGAAGATCCTGAAGGCAAGGTTGAGAAGAGCACTGAAACAACGAAAAAGGCCTAATCCACTCCAAATCTTGGCCGAAGCTTCCTTGGCTAAGCATGGGACATGATGGGAGACATTCACTCCAAATTTCAGTAAATTTGGATTAAATTTTGTCATTTTTGAAATTTTGGTTGCAAAACAGGTTTTTCTGCCCGACGCATCGTGCCACTCGACGCGTGCTTACGTTTGACAAATCTTCTGGAGGAAAAATTTACATTTTTGGATTTTTTAAGGTAATTTATGCATTCTCAAGAATGGTTGAGAGATTTCATCAAGTTCTGGATGGTCATAAGGGTAAAAAACATTCCAAAAATGGCCTTTTCGCCACCTTTTGCACCAGCAGGAACCAGTCTTGGGAGATTGCAGTTTTGGAGGGCCAAATGAACTCCAAATTGAAAATTTCGACTTGGGTTGGATATTATACAGATAGGTATTTCCAATGAGCTATCATGAGCTCAATTTTGACTTCAGTAAGTGCCCCAAAAATGGGCTCAAAGTGGCGCGGCACATAGAGGATTTTGGTCCAATTTTTACTTCTCAGCTCAGAAATTTGGCCAGTTTGACTAGTTTCACTTCTTGATGTAATTATTGATATATATTGATGTAATTTTGTGGATATGATGTAAATTTGGAATATTTTTACTTGTTCTAAAGGATTCATTCACTAAAAAGTGAAATTTAAATGAATGGATCAGTTTCCTAGCATATAGAGGCAAGTTGCTTGGCTGCCTAGATTTCAGTTCCATGTTTAGAATTGGTTGAAACAGCTCCTAGAAGGATGAGCTTGCCCCTAGAGGCATGGGAAGGGGTTAGGATGGTATATATATTTTATTTTCTAAGACATTTTCAGGGTTGGACTCTTGGGAATAGTTTGGCACCTCATTGTATATTCATTTTAGATTTTTTGCAAAGGAAAGACTAGAGTTTTGCAGCACTTGTTGGGATCCTTGTGGCTCTGAGTTTTGATGATTTTTTTCTCCTTGTATCTATAAGTTTCATTAATTTTTATGTATGAAATTTCCCTTCTCTTTGCTTCTGAATAAAACAAATGAGTAACTAAGGTAGAATTCATTAGTTTGTTGGTGCTCTACCTTAAACTTTTGTTTAGTTTTATATGTTTTCATTCGTTTGAAGAGGATCCTTGCACATTATTTCCCTCTTCAGCTCCTCAGTAGTATTTTATATCCATTCATTGAATCTAAGACATAAAAGCCATTTCCTTCCCTGCCCCAACTTGAACTCTGCA
The DNA here is from genome assembly GCA_034641835.2 of Pinus albicaulis. Classification (NCBI taxonomy): domain Eukaryota; kingdom Viridiplantae; phylum Streptophyta; class Pinopsida; order Pinales; family Pinaceae; genus Pinus; species Pinus albicaulis. The sequence goes on along the minus strand of CM076574.1, from coordinate 518,312,976 downwards.
AGAAATTGGCCTCATCCCCAAGCCCAAAACTGCCTTTCCCTTTTTCCAACAAAAAACCCTAAAAATCAAAATCCAACTCCTTGATTCATATACCTAGCCTAAAATTAGCACTCATTTTGGTCATCTCATACCCTATTGATTACTTATCGCTGAGATTGACCCCGAGAGAGCCCTCTCCTGTTCTGGTAGGGCTATCTACCAGACTAAGCGTGGTTTGGTGTTACCCTGAATCCCGCCTTCTTTCAGCCTGAGGTGGATTTGGGCAATAACCGGGGGGAGGGGGGTTTGAAAAAAGTTGTTATAGATTTTGCATCAACACCGATGTGGCAACTTATTCATGTTTTGCACCCCCTACGCTCACACCTATTACCACTTCATACCCCCCCTAAAAACTACGTTCTCCACCCTTCTAAACCACTCACTTATTCGTTGCGTCCTACAGTCCCATCGCGCTAACTCACAAATACTCATTTCCAATCACATCCCTTCCCATGGAAATCAAACCATTAATGCATTTAATTAAGAAAATAACAATTTATATAATATATCCATGCCATAACCAATGGAAAAATAAAACTGTGTATAAAAACAAGCACCGTAAATCAATTTAACTGTAACAGGTTTTACAATGCTCTTGTTCGATTCATCCATTCATCGCCAACCCTAGCACTTTGTTCACTCCAAATTCTTCAACCAATCCAAATCATTACACAGTCCTGATAAACCTGTTCCCTGATAAATTCCTTTGAATTCCTCTGAAACTAATTCATAATGCCTCCTAAGAAGAAAAGCCAAGAAGATCCATTTAACCCTTTCATCTATCCTCCTATTTATTTATACCATGTCCCTCTAGCTGGAAAAGACTATCAAATCCATGAAAATATTTATGAATTTGAACTATTAGAAATGTATTCTTGGTTAGAGGAAAAATGCGTAGATAAGCCCAATGTCATTGGAATTTGGGAGTCAAACTTGCCACGCTATATTTTCCCCCATACCCAAAGTGCCCCTGAGTTCATCTGAAAATGCCAGGCCTACTACATACCTATCCAAAGAGCCATAATTTCCCCCACATGTGAAATTCTCTTCTCCATCATTGTACAATGCATCGATCAAATAATGCGGGCCCCCTCTATGGAAGATGGCACCCATTTTTCCCTATAGGGCCTCAATGAATTGTACCAAAATCTATATTTTCCCAAAAAGGAATAAAACCTTTGAAATTTTGCCAGCAAAAGACAATTTTTTGCCTAAAAATAACCCTCCATACTCTTCCTCCATCTTCCCTAACAGAGTGAATAAAATCATCACTTTCATTTCATACCTCTTTGGCTACTATTTTGACAAATGGATATATGAGCCAATCATAGGTTTCCTCTCCATATTTTCCACCTATTCTAAACATGCAATCATTTTCAATTTCAGGAAACTTCTGGAAAAAAAATTTCATGACCAATTTGTAAGATTTTAGACATAAGAGGTGTTTAAATATTCTTGTTTTTTAGTCTACATGTTTCTCTATTTCCAGATAGATAGTTTTAAATTCACATTGTAGAAATTGGATGAATATTCCAATCAATAGTTAGTCATCTTCTAGACCACAATGGTGATGAAATATCAGAAGGACTATTCATACAAATATTTCATTGTTCTGTTTGTACATCCAACAATGACCCTTCTTACTAGTACAACTGAGCGAAGAATTAGTGAAGACATCAAAAGGATTCTACATCTATCAGATCAAGAAAATATAGGTGACTAGTATTTATACCTGAACTAAAAAGGGTTGGGTGTTTATGGCTATTATATTTCTCCTTAAAATCTTCCAAGATTCCTCCCTGTGAGGAATTTTGCTTTAGATTACATCAGGAAGATGTTGAATTCTGATGAAATCCACTTTGTATCACTGAAGAAGAAATCACATTTAAGGATTAAAACATAGATTGGGCCATTTATTTACAATATTATGTCAACAAGGGACGAAGTAGATATGATCTTGAAGGAAATGAATTTCAGTCTCAACTTTACCTAGTCCTATGATCCAATGGGAACCATTTAAAAATTAAGGGTAAAAAACAAGACTACTCCTTATATACATACCCATAAGCCGGAAATAGAGAAGTATATGAACCAGTTGGAGTGGGCTTAAAAAAAATTTCAGGAAGATGAGGAGCAGATAGTCTCTACATCAACTTCACAGACTCCTGTCTCATAGGAAAAATCAGGAAAAAGGATAAGAGAATAAGGGTCACCTTGAGTGACTGATACTGCAAGTAAGGAGTTCAATATAATGTACAAGAAAGGAATGAAACTTAATCTTAAAGTCAATCTAGGTAAATATTCAAAATAGTAGGTTGTCATAATCACTAAGGAGACACCTACATCCTCTCAAGTTGATGGCCAATCCACCCTTTATACTACTAGTTCTACAACTTCACGGGACCAACAACAAGCTATTTAGACAACTAAGGTTGTCCCAGGGGAGAAATAAAAGGAAGTCATTAATAAATTTACAAAAATCAAATTGAATAATGAGACTTTGAAGAACAATACATACAGTAAATTCTGCAAGAATACTTCTACTTCTCAGAGTAGGTTGCAGTCAGCTTTTGACTTTGAGAAAGGTAAAATGAAAATGGCCTTTATTGAGGCACATATTTCTTAGCCTACGATAAGAGAGGATTATAAGAAGACTTTATTTGAGTTGGACATCAAAGACATTCATACCATTGATCAAATGGATATGCACAAGAAAACATGTGAAATGATTTCCTCTACCTTAACTAATATAGCCATGATTTTATCTAAATTGCAGGTTTCCTTGGAAAGAATTTAGTCACAGCTAAAGTTGGAGAAATCATCCTCTCTTGCAAAGGATACAAGGATAAAATACTTGGAGGACTTGGTAGTTAAGAGAGCATATGATCCCTCCAACATGAATGTTGTATAGGAGATAATAAATAATAATAATGTTGACATAACAGCATTGAGGAAACAACTGAAGTTGTCAGCCAAAAAAAAACTCCTCAACAAAGGCATTGAAGAAAAAATGTCTCAAAATACTGATATGATGAAGCTCATCATGGAGAAAAATTCATAGTTGAGGCAAATGTAGACAGAAATGGAATAACTGATCAAAGAGAGGGTGCAGACTGCAAAACTTACCATGGTTCCATTGGATTTGTACCTATTACATCCATCTTCATAGCTACAACTTCTACAACAAAAGAAGTAGATGGCGAAGAACAATTTACAAAGGCAGCAGAGAATATTTCTATGCAGATAGAGGAAATCAAGAAGTTCTAGGATCAAGTCAAAGTATTACAGGATTAGTGATCAAGGACTAAAGCCTCACATTCAGCAGATACTCAGAGAGCACATAAATTAATAGAGAGATTACAGAAGTAAGAGAGAGAATCATCCATTGGAAGTACCTTGGCCCAAGCCAAGAGAATCATCTAGGAATACATTATGAACTCTGTTAATGAAATCTCTCCCTACATCCAGATTATTTTTGAACAAAAGTAATTGATTCAGAAGGAAAATTATGCTATCACAACTATCAAAGACGAACTTGAAGATATTCCTGTTACAAAAAATAACATCATAAAGTTCCTAAACTCCAAGAACAGATATAAGCTAGATGACTTGGGAGTGAATGACAGAAAAAATACCATCTTAGAAGTGAAGAGGGTTCTTACCAAGAAAAATCTAGTTAGTGAGTTAGATGAGAAATGACATGGTTTATAGATAACAGTGAATAGATTCTTTAATAGGATTGAGCCTTTAACACAGAAGGGTCAGCCGTCTCTGCTTGTTATTAATGATAAGTTGATATCTCAAGAAGATTATCTGAAGAAACTGAAAGAAATTTCCAAGGAAAGGACAAAATTTTCCATCATTAAATGTAGTATGGCAGGTACTGCATTCCTCAAATAAATCGACAATGTATTTTTTATTCAGCATGAGGTAAATCACATATTTGTGGTAAAACCTACCTTCGCTGGGTATACTAAGGTTGATGATATTTACCAAAAGTTAATCAAATTAGCGATCCCGAATGAATATCGATGGGATAAATTATGTGAACTACAGGAGTGAAAATTAATTGAGAAAGGCCAACAGGAACCAGCACATCAGCCAACACAACAGCCAACACAACCTACAAATAGGTCCACTCAGCAGTTGTTTCCTCTAACATAGTGCCAGTGTTTGAGATCACCTCTACCAAACCTTTATTTTCACAGTTAGAGTTTGTTGTTAATTTTTTGCTAATAATACCCTGTTTTTTGAGACAACATTAATGTAATCAGTTTTGTAAAATATTTGTATAAATACTTCATTGTTTGAAGTATTCTAGGTTGATTTTGGAGTATATTTTTCTTACTAAGAAATTTTAATTTTCAATTTTTGTTGGAGCATCAATAACATAAGGACATATTATAGGATTCATGTGGTGTATTCACTAGTGAAGTTTCTTATTCTATAGCTATGATTTTCATTGTTTTTCCTTACTCTATAAATCTTAAAAATCTTAATTGTAAAACAAAAAGTGTGATGAATAGGACATGTTAATAAGAAAAACTTATTCTATATGCTTTTGAAATTTCTATGTTTTCTACTGAACTTATATTAAGAAAAATTAATTTCTTTTCAATCTCTACTAAATTTCAGTTTTCTTCCACCTCCATAATCCATTTAATATCTTAAAGGAGCCAGTTAATGAAACCTAGCTTTCTCTGAGATAACTCTTTTAAATATTGATGCAAAACTAGTTATATTTTTGACTCCATAGACAAATGGGATATAGTCACTTAATCAACCAAACAATCAAAGACAAACAACAAATCAAGCACAATCATAACTAGCCTAAGATTTATTAAAAAAAAAGTTAAATTTTGTAGACATAAAGCTAGCAGGGCCACATCCAAGCTTCCAAAGTAGTTTTGGTGTTGTCCTCTTTGTTTATTCTCACAATATCGTAAATTATAGAAGGATAACATAGTGGTGACCATATTGGGGAATAATTGAAAATATTGAAATTTTCTTCGAATCCATAACCCTAGAAAAAAGTGTATGATAGGAACATTTTAAGAGACTGATTCCTTTTCATTTTTTTGAATAAGTTTGTGTTTTCCTTAGGTTTCAATTCTAGCTCCCAAAAGAGTCTACACAAGGTCTCATCCTGACCCAAAGGCTGTAGTGATTGTTGATGACCTTGAAAAGGTTTTGAGAAGAAAAAGTATAGTAGAGAGCCAAGGAACTAGTAGCCCTCCCCATAGAGCAGATTCACCCCCAAAAGACTTTGTTACTCTATAAGACATTGAGTTCCACTTACCTTTTGAACAAACTTTATTTAGGACTAAGTCATCAAATTAGATAGATCAAATAGTGGTATACAAAACTATGTTAAGAAGACATTCATTTGAAGCATAGTATGCTCCTCCTAATATAGACCTTAATATTATCAAGATTTTGATAAATTTCAAGGTTTAGTTTCAAGTATTGACCTTTCTTCTCATTAGGATTATGCTCAATATTCCATAGAACTCTCTTCCCTCACTTCTTTTGCAAAATCATCCACCTCATCACAATTTGTGCATCCTAGATCATCTAATCATACCCCTTCTGTAGTTTTCACTATCATTCTAGTAGTTTCTCATCAATCTACTCAAACCCCATCCTTGCCCCAATCTTCATCCACAATCCAACCTTCATCCTCATCATAACCTAAACCTTCAGTTCATCATCCACCTCTAATTCAACCTTCACTCGTTATCCAACAACCACCTTTGATCAATCCCCATATTGTTCATCCTAATATCCCTATAATGGTAGATATATATGCTCCCCTTGTCCGTTAATCTGCGTTGGAAAATATGGCATAGGATTATCAAACAATAATTCCTCAATTTGATGGACCTGGACCTATCACTTCCGAACAACATGTAGATAGGATGAATGATAGTTTTGACGTTCAGGACGTAGATGAAGAAAACGTAAAAATGAGGTTATTTGCACAAAGTGTCACATGAGATGTTAGGAAATGGTTTAAATATTTTCCTGCTACTATCATAAATGATATCCCTACATTCCATCAGACATTCCTTAATAGGTGGGAAATTAAAAATAACTCTCTTTAGATTTTATCTTAATATGAAAGCATTAGGAGGGCACCCAGGGAAAGTGTTCGGGACTATTGTACTGGGTTTAATAGTGTATACAGTGCAATTCCTCCGAAAATTAAACGACAACAATTTTTGGCCCTAATTAAATTCCTATATGGCTTTGAGCCAGACATGTGTTACCAGCTTCGAGAAATAAATTCATCAACATTAGAATAAATGCAAAGGGATGGAGTGAGTGTAGAAGAAAATCTATTAGCAAAGAGAGCTAGAATTAGGAATGAAATGAGAGCGACCAAAAAAGAATAACCCTCTACCTCTTATGTTGATGAAAAAATTGATTCCTTAGTCATAACAATAGAAATAATGATGGAGATAATTAATATAAATGAGAAGGATGCTCCTAGAGAAAATCATCTTGCACCTCAAATCGTAATCAAAATCCTATAAGAAATCTTCCCCAAATCAAACACAGGGAACAAAAGGGCCCTATTCTGGAAATCAGACATCCATTTCAGAACAAATATGCTAATGATTATGGGGAAATAGTAGAAGAAGTAGAATACAACCATATAAATTTAATGGGAATTAATGATGATGAAACTATTTTTTCTCACTCAAGAAGAACAAGAACTTTTTCAACTTTCCCAAACTAAGTTGGCTTCAGAAGAATCAGACGATTACAAGAAGGGATTTGAAAATTCTATTATAGAATTCCATAGACAATATAATCTTAGAAGAAAGAAAAATTCATATTTCCAAAGAAAAAATAATTCTAAAAATCCTATCAAGAAAACTTCTAATACCGTTGCAAAGAAAACTCCAGAAAAATTTTCTAAGAAAATTGTTGATAGTTCTAGAGAAAAGGCAGTAGAAATTCCTGCCAAAAGGTTTGTTGAGAGAACTTCCAAAACTACTCAAACTCATATTCGAACCACTAGTAACTAAAAGGAACCTGTGACAAAAGAAATTGATGATAAATATAACTCTCTGAATTTTAATAAGTTTCAAAAATCATTCAACATGGAAAATTTTCTAGTAAAATTGAAAATTCCCATCCCCTTAACATAATTAATGAATAAAAATTTGTACAGAACTCAGGTTATGAAGCCTATAAACATAGGGGAAAACAATGACACTATAAATTTTAATCATGATCAGCCTAAACTCTTATTTGGTCCAGACATAGATGGTAAACAATGGGAAGGAGGAGTTCCTCCATTCGATGTTAGTCTCAATAGTCATAAAAAGATTCTTCATAATGCTATATTAGATTCAGGTTCTTTGCATAATTTTATGCCAAATTTTGTTATGGAGAAAGTTGTTCTTGACATTACTAGGCCTTACAAAGACTTATATTCATTTGATTCCAGAAAAGTAAGATGTTTATGGCATGCTATTGTCACACTCATGGGGAGAACAATTACAGGGGACCCTACAAATGGACCTGACTTATGCTACCATACCAATTTTTTCTCAGCAGAGAAGACTATATAGGGAATCTTTAATGAAATTAATGGTTACTAGTGAGGATAAATCTCATAAATACCTCCTTCACTCTATCCACTCAGATTTACACTCTTTCATTCTTTATAATGATGGTGATATCAATACTCAAGTTACCAATGGAGAAAATGATATTTGTGAAACACATAAAAATAAAACACAAATAACCGAACAAAACATTGAAATTGATCCTATTTGGAACACGAGTTTTGATGGATCTTGCAATAGAGAGGGTTCTAGAGCAGGTTGTGGGTCTGAAACTCAGGAAACAACCATGAAAAATGTCATTCATATAAGGTAAATTTTCAATGTACCAATAATATAGCCAAATATGAAGCATTTTTTTAGGATTGCAACTCCTTAAAATATTAGGTGCTAAGAGAGTTTCAATTCATGCAAATTCTAAATTAATTATAAAGCATATTAAAGGAGAACACTCTGCAAAGCATCCTAGACTGAGAGCATATATAAATGTTGTGCTTGACTTTCTAGAAAATTTTGTAGAATATGATCGTGCTGCTATTCCTAAAAATCATAATGTCTTATAAACTAGTCTAGCATTTTCAGCTAGCACATGTAAAATTGCTCACCCCAATAGACAATATAGAGTGGAAGTCAAACATTGACCAGTTGTACCAGAAAATATGAGGTATTGGAAAGTGTTTGGAAATGACAAAGACATCGAATATTTTTTTCATTCTACATATGAGTATGAAGAAAATAGCATATAATTAGAGTGTGAAGTATAAAAGCAAATAGTTTTACATAGTGTTGCAGGAAAATAGTTTCATAATGCAGATGTAAATATTCATGTAGATGGAGTTCTAAATAACTTAGAATTACATGAAATTAATCCAGAAAAGGAAAGTTTGAAACATATCAGTTAGAAGACAACATTCTACCTAGAGGCTAGGTTCTACTAGAATAATTATTTGATTTCAACGATGTAGCTAAAAATCCAAAAATAGAGCCCATAGGGGTAGATGTAGAAGAATGTAATATAGGTAGTGAACAGAATCCTAAAAATGATGAAACTTTCAAAATCATTGCTTGATGCTCAAAAACAGATATACAGAGCTTTATTTAAAGGATTCATTGATGTCTTTACCTAGATCTATGAGGATCTCAAAGCATATGAAACTATTATCATACAACATAAAATCCCAATCAAGGAAGATCAGAAACCATTCAAACAAAAAATTCATAGAATAAATCTAGTTTTGATGTCTTTGATTGAGAAAGAGGTTAAAAAGATGCATAACTCTAAAATCATAGTTCCTCTCAGGTACTCCAAATGGGTATCTAACATAGTGCCTACTGGGAAGAAAACTAGGGAAATCAAATTATGCATTGATTTCAGAAATGTTAACAAGGTATCACTAACAGAAAACTACCCTTTGCCAAAAATGGATCATATATTATAGAAGGTAGTATGGTCTAGTAGGATTTCCTTATTACATGGTTTCTCAAGTTATAACCAGGTCTTAGTTCATCTTGATGATCATGATAAAACAAATTTAACTACTCCATGGGGGACCTTCATGTATGTGAAGATGCCCTTTGGGTTAATGAATGTTGGGGCCACATTTCAAAGAGCAATGGATATTTCATTTGCTGACGAGATTGGTCGATCTATTGTGATTTTGCTAGATGATATTACTGTATATTCAAAAAATGATGAGGAACATTTGTTACATCTAAGAAGAGTGTTTGAAAAATGTAGAAGGTTTGGAATTTCATTAAATCCTAAGAAAACACTTTTTGGCCTTGAAAAAGGAAAGCTTCTTGGTCATATTATTTCTAATGATGGTATTAGGATTGAACCTAGTATAATTTAAGTTATATTAAAAATCATTCCCCTAGAAACATTAACGAGCTTCAATATTTTAATGGAAATATTAATTTCCTAAGGAAATTTATTGCTGACCTTGAAGAACTTCTCAAAAATATAACAAATATGCTAAAAAGGGATTCAGAATTTAGATGGATTATTGAGGCTAGACAATATTTTGATTTGGTTAAAAAAGCATTGACAAAAGAACCAGTGTTGATTAGGCTAGATTTTACTAAAGATTTCATTATCTTCTCTTTTTCTTCTAAACACACTATTGCAGTTATCTTGTTGTAGAAAAATAATGAAGGATTTGAATAGCCTATTTCATTTTCCATTAAGGATTTAAGAGATGCATCTTTGAAGTATAACATAATGGAAAAACAAGCCTTTGCATTGATTAAATAAATTAAATACTTTACAGTATATATCTTGCATTCCCATATAATTTCTTGTGTATCCAATTCAGTGGTCAAGGATATTTTAACACAGAATGGACCTGATAGTAAACGAGGTAAATGGATTGTTGTCATTCTTGAGTATGCCTTAGAAATCAATCCCACCAATTTAATCAAAGGACAAGGATTGTCCAAATTAATGGCTAAGTCCAATTTGAATGCATTGGATATCAAATTTGTTGCTGCATTAGATGATCAAGAGGAGCATGTGACTCCACAGATTGATAAAGAATTTTTGAACTCACCCTGGTATGCAAACCTCTTATATGTTTTATTCAACTTAAATAATCCTCCTGTCTAACAAAGACAAAGGTAAGATTTATAAAGTTAAAATCAGTTAAGTTTTACATCATAGAAAAAGTTTTATATTGGAAAGATGATGGTGTTATTTTACTTAAGTGGTTGTTGAAAGATGATGCAGAAAGAACCATGCAGGAGTTCCATGAAGGTGATTGTGGTGGACATATATACTGGAAAGCCACTACTAACAAAATACTTAGAGTTGGTTTCTACTGGCCTACCCTTTTCCCTGATATTCATAAGAAATTAACCTCACGCCATAGATGCCAGATATTTTAAGGAAATAGAAAGCTTTTATCCCTACTATTAAAGCCTATATCAGTTGAAAGCCCTTTCCAATAGTGGGGATTGGATTTCATCGGTGAAATCCATCCACCTTCCTCTACCAAGCATAAGTGGATTCTCATAGCCACTCGTTACTTTACTAAGTGGATTGAAGCTACACCTTCTTGATCAGCCACTGATGTTGCCATCATCAAATTCCTTGAAACCAATATCCTCTATACATTTGGTTGTCCTAGAAAAATTATTACTGATAATGCTGCAGCCTTTAAATCTAATAAATTGATTGAATTTTGTAGTAAATATCACATTACTTTGGGAAATTCAACAGATTATTACCCTCAGGGTAGTGGGATGGTTGAATATTCAAATAAGAGCTTGGTAAATATCGTTAAAAGTTTGTTATATGGTAAAAAAATGTCATGGCATAATAAATTAATTAATGCACTTTGGCCTGATAGATTAACTACAAAGAAGTCAATTTCCATGTGGATATACCAATTAGTTTATGGGATGGATGTTGATTTTTCATCTTCTTTGGGAGTTCCAGTGATGAATATAATTTAATAATTGCAGTTTGAGACAAATTACACATAGAGGAGGATTAATCAGCCTATTTAGTTGCAGTAGTGAAGGGAATAAGTCTACAATAAAACTCAACTCATCCAAGAGAATGTCAGAAAGATTTTTGACACCAGAACTAAAGTTGATGATTTTAATTTGGGTGACATAGTTTTGAAGTGGGATTCCAAGAGAGAAGACAAAGGAAAACATGGGAATTTTGACAACCTTTGGAAGGTACCTTACATCATTTATGATTTCAGAGGAAACAATGAATTCTTTCTCAAACATCTAGATGGAGCTGAAATGCCTAGTGGTCCTGTCAATGGTGGGATTCTAAAGCACTACTTTTCTTAGCATAAATATTTTTCTTACATCATTGTAAATATCATAGTCTTCATTGTATTGATTGGGTAAATTACTGACTAAAGTTTAAGCCTGCAAACAAGGACCTAAGATTTGATTGATATGATACCATAAGTATTTTAAGTGCAAAATAAATCAAATGCAGACATTGCTGAGATAAAGTTACTCAAGGCTACTGATCATGAGTTCTTTACATTTCACAAGGATAAGTGTCATCCCCAGCTGGAGCCATTGATAGGGTCCTATAAGTTATAGGATCTCAACCTGATTGAGTATTTTGTTTCAGTAATATTACATTGTAAATACTTTTCACTATGAAAATGATATATATATATATATATCTAATAAAATGAAAAGAGGGTATATCAAAAAGAAAGAAAAATTGAAAAGAATAAAAGAAAATAAGAACCCCACAAAAGTAAAAATAGAAATAACACTGAAAGTGTTGCAAATTCAAATGCCAATACTGATAGATTAGTTTTCTTTATATCGTCATCAAATAATATTACATGCAGATTGTTTAAAAATGGCACAATGACTAGATTTTTGTTCAAATCATACATCTTAATCATGATTGAACAACGATGAATTTTTGTTAATTAGGTTAGCGCATAAAGATTTTCCAAACCATTTAATATTGGTAAATTAGTAGTTAGGTAGAATATGAAATTGATTCAAGTACTTAATCTAAATTGATAGGAGAAATAAGTGAGAGAGTAGATTAGATTTTTTCATTAAAAAGTGATATGGGTTTGCTAGCCTAAATGCACCCTTAGAAGGAAGAAGAAAATAATGTTAGCCTAGCAAAACAAATGAAATTAAATGGATAGGTAGAAGTGCTTTTGGAGCCTTAGAAAGGATTAAAATGGTTATCCTAAAGTTTGGTTTTCAAAATGTATCTATGCATATAAAAGGAAAAAAGTGATACCATTAATTTCTCCTAACTCTAAGTATTTCGGCGCATAAATGAAAAATATTGGCATATTACTATATATCATAAGTTTTTACTTTAATTAAAACCTATCACTACCCGAAAACGTATCAAGTCATATCACTTTAAACTCCACCCATCTGTCCACCCTTCATCTTACCCTATTCCGATCTAATGGTTCACGACAATCTTTGGACCCCCCTCTCCATCTGAGCTTTACCACCAAGGTGGGGAGGGGCGGGGGGCTGGCTTCTGAAAAAAATTGTTTTATCTTTTGGGCCCATGTCAACATCGTCGCTTCTCCACATTTTTTATCCCCCTCCACTCATGTTTCTTACCACTTCATACCCCCCCCCCAAAAAAAAAAATACTTTCTTCGTCCTTCCTAAACCACTCAGTTATTCGTTGCACCCGCTAGTCCCATCACTCCAGCTCACACATACCTATTTCCAATCATATCCCTTCCCATGGAAATCAAACCATTAATGCATTTAATTAAACAAATTATTTTTAATATAATGGATCTGTGCCATAAACAATGAAAAAATCCAACTGTATATAAAAATAGAAGCTGTAAATCAGTCTAACCATTACTCTTATCATTTTATGCCATTTCCATTTTCTTTGACATTTTTTACAATGCTCCTATTCGATTGATCCATTCATAGCCAACCCTAGATCTCAATTCATTCCACCTTCTTCAACGAATCCAGAGCATTATATACTCCAGGTAAACTTGTTCCCTACTAAATTCCTTTGAATTCATGTGAAACTAATTCATAATACCTCCTAAGAAGAAAATCTAGGAGGATCCATTTAAACCTTTGATCCATCCTCTTGTTTATTTAGATCGTGTCCCTGTAGATGAAAGAGACTATAAATCCATGAAACTCTTTGTGAATTTGAACTATTTAAGATGTATTGGTGGTTAGAGGAAAAATACATAGATAAGTCAGATCAAATTGGACTATGAGAGTCAAACTTGCCATACTATATTTCCCCCATACCCACAGTTCCCCTAAATTCATATGAAAATATCAGGCCTACTACATACCTAGCCAAAGAACCATAATTTCCCCCAAATTTGAAATTCTCTTCACCATCACTGCAGAGTCCATTGATCAAATTATGCAAGCCCGATCTATGGAAAAAGGCATACCTTTCTCCCTAGAAGCCCTCAATGAATTGCATCAAAAGCTATATTTTTCCAAAAGGGCTAAAACCTTTTAACTTTTTCTAGAAGAAGATACTTAGTTGCTAAAAATGAACCCTCCATACTCTTCCTCCATTTTCCCTGACAAAGCCAAGAAAATCATCAGAATAATTTCATACCTCCTTGGCAAATATTTTGACTAATGGATAGATGAGCCAATCATAGATTTCCTCTCCATATTTTCCACAGATTCTAAACCAGCTATCATTTTTAGTTTCAGCCAATTTATGGTAGATAGTATTCCTGAACAATTTGTAAAATTTCATACATAAGAGGTTTTTCAAAATTCTTTTGTTCTAGTCTACATGTTTCTATATTTCCAAGTAGATAGGTTGAAATTTTCAGTGCGAAAATTGGATGAACATGGAAATCAGCAGTCACTCATGTTCTAGATCACAATGGTAATGAAAGAGTAGAAGGAGAACTCATACAAAAAACTCATTGAATTTTTTGTACATCCATAAATGAGCCTTCCTAGTAGTATATCTGAGCCAAGAATTAGGGAAGACATCAAAAGGATTCTACATATATCAGATTGAGCAAAGATAGATGACTGGTATTTATACCAGAACTACAGAAAGTTGAGATTTTATGGCTGTGAGCTTGCTCCTTACAAGCTTCCAAAATTCCTCCCAATGAGGATTTTTTCATTAGAGTACATCCGGAAAATGTTGAATTATTATGAACTCCACTTTGTATCAAAAAATAAGATATCACTTTTCAGGATTAAAGCAAATATTGGGCCATTTAATTACAACAAACGGTTAACAGGGGAGGAAGCAGATAGGATTTTGAAGGAAATAAAGTTTAGTCTCAACTTTACCTGGTCCTATGATCCATTGGGAACCATTTCAAAATTAACGGTAGAGAATAAGAGTACTCATTATATACATACTCATATGCCAGAAATAGGGAAGTACATGAACCAGTTGGAGTGGGTTGAAAACACTTTGCAGGAAGTTTAGGAGAAGCTAGTCTCTACATCAACTTTGCAGATTCCTGTTGCACAGGAAAAAGTAGGAAAAAGGCTGAGAGAAAAAGGGTCACCTTGAGTGACTGATACTACAAGTAAGGAGTTCAATATAATGCGCATTAAAAGAACCAAACTCAAACCTAAAGTCAATCTAGGTAAACATTTAGAATATGAAGTTGTCATAATCACTACGGAGACACCTATATCCTCTCAAGTTGGTGGCCAATCCACCCTTTCTCCTACTACTTCTACAACTTAATAGGACCAACACCAAGCTATTCAAAAAAGTAAGGTTGTCCCAGGGGAGAAACGAATGACAATGTTTGATACATTTAGAGAAATCAACTTGAAGAATGATATTTTGAAGAGTGGTACTTATAAACAATTTTGGAAGAAAAATTTTAGTTCTCAGAGTAGGTTTTTGTTAGCTTTTGACTTTGAGAAAGGTGAAATGAAAATAAATTTTCTTGAGGCACATATTTCATAGCCTAAGACAAAAACTGATTATAAGAAGACTTGTTTCGGGAAATAACTCCCTAGAGGTTTGTTGGGTCAAAACCTCCACGGATTAGGGCATGCTACTCAAGAAGGACTCACACAACAACACTTGTATGCTAAAAACTAGATAACATCGATAGTAGAACTCACTCGTAATCCTATGTTTGATGTAGATCCTGTGGGGTCCAATCCCCCAGCAACCCTTCTTCCTCTTCAACCTGAAAACCAAGAAAGAACGTGCACGGAAATCTAGTTTTACATCATATATTTATCCTAAATGTCAGTTAAATCCATGTGAAACATCATATAAACAATAATAAATGCTTAAATAATAATATTTTCACATATGAAAGCAGATATTAACATGTGAATTCAGGAACAAGATGGTTCATCTTCATTACGAGCAGCATGTACAGTAAAAAAGTGGAGAGATCACCTGAATCCTTCCATGATCTTCGAACAGACCGTCTTCCGGATCCGTCCCGCCCTTGCCTCACTAGGATACTTTCAAGACTTTTTCACATGAGATGAGATATAAATTGATGAACATCTCCAAGAAACAAGGGTTTCCTGTAAAAATCTAGGAAAGTGCAAGAGGCACGAGAAATCAGACTTGAATTGGGATTCCAACAGAGTATAATATCTATAATTTCTCTCTCCCTTAGGCCATGCACATGAGGGGATTTTATACTCCCTCAAAGTAGTTTCAATCAGTTGGAAACAGTTGGCCACGTGCTGGGGTGGTTGAACTACTGGAGTAACCATCAACCCAGCCCGAAAATATGGAATTTTTATATATGTTTTAATGATTTTAATGGAATACGCGGAAAAGTGTGTATGGAATTGCGTATACACATGGAAAATTCTGGGCATACCCGCGTATGGGATTTTTAACACTGCATTTTATGAATTTTGTTCAAGTCTGTGGGAATGGGTGCCTAAGGTGAAAGATACAATCATGAATCACATGAGGGCGAAAAATGATGCTATAATAGATGCCCCCTAATATATGAGGTCAGAAGGGGTGAATGATGGCCGAAATGTATTATGCACATAGAAAGAACTTCACAAGGACAAGAGAGGACTTCCCCAGATTTCAGCCTGCCCAAAAACAAATGAAAGAAATAGAGAGTCAACTCATGCTGAGGCGGACATACCCATACTCAGTCAAAAATATATCATATAGAAAATACATGATGAATCCAGAATGTATACAAGTATAGCTAAACTGAAAGTACACAATGAATCATCTAAGCATGGCTCGAAAGTACAAGTCGGAATCAATGTCCAAGTATCACATATAGAAAGCTGATCAATGATGCTGAAATTGGATGTCTGATCATAAAAGTGACTAAATCTCCAAGTACCAAATCATAAGGGGTGGAACACATGGTACAATCACGCAACTTGGGAGCCAACATATAAAATTTTGCTGTACTGACACTGAAACATATAAGGGTGGGCGACATCACTGGCAGAAATTGAATGGACTGTCAAAAGTGAACCAAAAAATGCTGATGCAACTCGAGGTCTTCACCGATCTCGACGACACAATTCTACACAATGGGAATAACTGTGCTGAAGTCGACCATGTGAGAAATCGTTGGACTACCGGTCAATAATGTAAAACATTAACCAACGCGAGACAACCCACCAATAATTAAAATGAGTGTCAAGGTGCCCCAATACAATCTAACAAGTGCGAATGAATGAGTTGAAGTCGAACACTTGGAAGAATATAACAACAGGAGGCAATGATGAATCCCCACTGTCGATAGCGAAGACTCTGCCACTGATGACTGCAAACCGTAAGGTACTCACAAAAAGACTCTAGATATTATTCCCAGAGCAATGAGTCTGAGTCGATGGGAAAAGATCTGCTAGAAGGAAGGCATTAAGGCATCCCACATCAGTCCAGTGCGAGTGTAACCCGCAGGCCAAAATTTGGAAGGAATCGGACGAAGCAGAGTGACGGAACCAAACCGAAGTACGTTTCCGACATGCACAAGATGAAGCTAGTGCACAGAAGAAACCCTCTGAACCAACCAATAATGAAATCTGACACAGAGGCGAGATATCCACCGATAGGGTCAAATGGAAATCAAGGTACTACACGAATCCCAAGTGTGATAATGTATGCTGAAGTCGAACATAGGGGAAACCACTTAGTCAAAGACCCCATAATGATGATCAAATGCTGAGCACAAGGTCACCTATCAATGATGGAAATAGGGCTAGGGTGCGGCTCTAGGTTTACTCTCAGAGAAATGTGTCGTAGTCGATGAAAGGCAAACCCACCAGCCAGAAGTCAATGGGCACCTTCTCAAACCAGCACGAGTAGAATACCAAAACATCTGATGTGATAGAAAAAGATACTGACAAGACCAGGAAGGCCGACTGAATAATGAGTCAAGAGACACCGTAGAATGGCCGACTCTAGTTAGACTTCCCTTGAACAAAAGCATGACTTGTGATGACCATGGCAGTAAAAAGTGACACTGTATAAGTCTGTTATGCAGGAGGCAAAACAAACTCTCCATATGATTGGAAGAGATAACCAACCGGGGGAGAACTGACTAGTGAAACAAGGCAAAGGCTGAACCTAGGTCAAAACTAAAACCATCCCAAATGAAGGAAATATATAAGTGTATGTGCTTTGTTCAAGGGCGACAAACTGATACTTTATTGCCATCAAATTACGAAGTTATATCCCATTCCCACTCTTTTTGTTATATTTGTATACAATGCCGCATATCCAAGATGTGCACAACACCATATACACAAAAAATAGCATATCCAACATGCACAACATGTACACAACAATAGTATTGCGCATACATACACCACACAGTCACCCCACAAGAAACCTCGCTTATAGTGTCTCTCCACTATCCATGCTTATCCTAGCATACCACAGATCATACTACTTACACTTTATTGATGTACCCCTCAACATTACCTGTCGATAACATAAACATATGCACTGTACAAGAATGTAATATCAATTCATATCCGCATGAAACTGAACTCATAGACGTTTCAGAGTGTTAGGTCCTGATATTACTAGTGTAGTCCCCTATTGTTGTTAGTGTATCCCCCTTTTATTATTGTTGTACCACTGTAGCCCCAATATTATTATTATTGTGCCCTTACATTATTATTTTTAGGTCAAATAGGATTATATTATGACCCCATGGACTCCTATATATAGGATAGTTTTTCAATTTTATCATCCAAGAATTGTTCATTTATGTAATGTAAATGAGGTATCCCCCTCAAAGTGGCTTATTTCTAAGGCATTGATCTCACTTTTCTTGTATTTTTGGAGGTGTTTTCATAACATTTGGTATTAGAGCTTTAGATTCTAGGGATTTGCTATTCCAAATAGGTCATCATGGAATTTTCACTATAATATTTTTTCTACAAAGGTTTAGAAGCTGAAATTTTTACATAGCGAAGCCGACAATCTAATGAATGTTGAGTAAAAATTTAAGATGTTGGTTCGCAATATTTTTGAAAATATGATTTGTGGAAGTTAGGGTTTTTTCAGGCTCCCGAATTTCATCTTGAAGAGGTGACCGTGGGAAAATTTTCATAACCATCTCTCTGGGCATCGAATTAGAATTATGTAAAAAATTATCGCCAGTACACGGAATATAGTTTCCTATGTATAAATTTTGGAAACAAAGGAGGAAACATTGACACGTGGAATGCCTTGTAAGTTCACTCTACTAAACCATCCCATAATTAGGTCATTGTGGGAGATTAGGCACAACTTTTCCTTGAAGAATGAAAATCGGGTCAGACCCGTGGAAATAGAAAGAATATTTAGAGGGCTGCTACAGCACTGAACTTCAAATCTTGAAGATTCAAAGTCACAGATATAATTGAGTTTCAATATCGAGCTCTGCAAAAGAAAGAAAAAGGTGTGTATTTTTTTCCAAATTGCATAAGCCTTGTTTGAAGAATCAGTTTGAATTGATTCCAAGGGCATAATTGTCGAATTGATATCAATATTTGGGTTCTAAAATGCCCCCTAAAAAAATTTCAACACTCATTAAGCCTTCATAAGGCTCTACTATCACTCATAAAGACAAAAAAGTGCAACATGAAATATCAAAATTACACAAGCAAGTGCACCAAATTTCACTCTCACAAACAGGAACAAAAATTGAAATGGATGTTTTGAAGAAAGGCGTGGAAGCTAAGATAGATGTTTTGAAGAAAGATATGGAAAGTTTCAAGAATGGCATGGAAGCTAATATGGATGGCATGGAAGCTAAGATGGATGACATGGAAGCTAAGATCGATGAAAAAATGGAAGATATGAAGAATGATATAAAAGAAGACATGGAAGGTTTGACAAAGTTGATACAAGAAATTTTTCCCAATGGAGAAAATATAGTAGAGGAAACTCATGATGAGAAAAAAATAAATGTTAATCATGATTTCATAAACTCTAATGTTGGACGGAAGACCCACCATATTCCAAATATTGATATGAGGAAGTTTTATGCAAGGATCCTGTTGAGAATGCAGCAAGATGATGGAGCTTGGTGAAATGAAGTCGCCTTCACCAAGTGGGCCCGCAGGCGAATTCTGGCGCAAAGTCTATTTTTAGACTATGTCTATTTTTAGACATATGGAGCATGGTTCAGGGATTCCAGTTTGAGATTCTTGGAGCACTGGTCATGTTGGTAAAAATATATGAGACTCTATTTTTTAGGTCGAAGAGGTCGAAGGCTATTTTTAGACTGCCTCTCCTAAAAATAGGGAAGTCAAATATTATTTACCCTTAATAATATTTGGACTCTAAACAACAGTTTACTCTCTTGGAGCACTTCAGTTTGAGTTACGGATGTGGCACATGCAACTACCAGAAGGAAATACACTTTTCTTATGGGGTATTGAGCTCATGCATGGTTGACTTCAGTTAGGACTTCAGTGGTAGAAGTTTGGTGGAGTTAATGAGACAGATAGTGGAGTTGTGTTCTGTTTATTTTAGTTGAACTAGTTGAGATTAGTTTAACTAGATAATCAATTAGTTATGAGTGGAGTGAATTAAATATTATTTAATTCATTAATTAGTAACTCATTATTCAACTCAAGAACACATCAGTTCACTACAGTCCATGATTAGTTCAGTGGAGACCAGTGAAAGAGGTAGATGAAAGGGTGGAGTTAGCTATCAGTGGCGACATCAGTTGTGCATGAGATTTGCACCACACTTGGAGGATTTGTCCATGACAATTGCGCAGTCAAGCCTAGGAGATTCAAACCTAGGATCTCTATATAGACAGGCCTGGATTGCGCAATAGAGGCAAGGCAATTGGTGGTGAGTTTTGAACCAATAACCTATTCAAAACTGAGCTAGATTGTGGGTAACTCTATGACAAAGTACTAAGTACTTGTGAGGAGTATTGTACTGAGTTTGTTACTTGATTTCTCCATTATAATATACACAATAGCTGCGGGGTTTTCAGTTATAATCTTTCCCCATACATACTGTGTTAATGTGTATGCTGATTTGATGTGTTATCGCTTGTTTTATTTCCGCATGTGTGATGATCTGAGTGGAAGAGATTATGTGTTGCATATAAATTCGAATTGTATGTGATCAGTATAGTCTCAGTGGATACTTAATTATTATTCAGCAAATTTATACATGGTATCATAGCTATTGAAGAAGAGATTGATCATCATAGTGATTACAAACTTATTTCGGTAGAAAGAGTCTGCATGCGGGCCAGGTAGCCTCCGGATTCATCTTTCTTCAGAAAGTGAAAGGTCTGGTAAACGCCCCTTGCAGTCAATATCTGTGCTAGAAATAATTTTTTCTCACAGATCTAGAGTAGTTGAGTTTTGAGGTGGAATTCGAAATTTTGCAGCAGTTTTGTTTTCTTGGTGCCGGTGTTGAAAATATCTTTCAACGGTTTGCGACTCGAATATGCTCTTGAAGGCAGTTTGAATTATGTTGCATGGAAGCAGTATTAGAAGATAATGGTCTGAAGGAGTTCGTAGATACGGATGTCCAAAAGCCCATTGATCCTGCTGAAGTCGAAGCATGGCAAAAGAAGATGGCAAAGTGTCGAAGGATCCTGTTGGAGGGCGTCAAGGATCATATTGTATCCAGCCTGCATGGAAAGGCTACTCCATATTTAATGTGGAAAGCTTTGACGGATCTATTCCAGAGTAAGAGCGACCAAAGGAAGCTGGCGCTCAAAGATAAGCTTGGGAACATCAAGATGGAGAAGGGCGACAGTATCGCCAAATACCTCACGAAGTTCACTCAATGCAGAGATGAGCTGGGAAGTGTGGGGGTGACTGTCGAAGACGAGGACATGGTCGACCTGGCTCTCCTTGGTCTTCCGAAGGCTTGGCACTCATATCAAAATAGTGTCAATGGTCGGGAGAAGCTGCCGGGATGGGAGCGCCTTTGGGCGGATCTCATGCAGGAGGAGATAAGGAGGACTACTCGAGATGGATCTTCATCAAAGGGAGCTGATGAAGAAAACTGCGCTTTGGTGGCCAAATCAAAGAAGGGGAAGGGTAAGGAAACCTCTCATTCTGGTGCAAAGGGCAAAAAGCAGGATATGGCAAAAGTGAAGTGTTTTCACTGCCATGATCACGGACAGTATGCTACCAATTGTCCAAAGAAGAAGAAGAACAAGAAAGCGGGAAGATCTGTAGATGGAGAAGCTTTGGCTTCACATTTCGAGCTTGAATTTTCACTGATCGCATGCTTGGTTTCAAGTGTGATGGAATCGGTGTGGTTCTTGGACAGCGCTGCTTCATTTCATATGACGGGAGATCGGGATTTGTTCTCAGATCTGGAGGACAAATATTTGGGTGTGCACATCGAGATGGGCGATGATGGTAGATACAGTGCGACTGGTATCGGTACCATATCCTTTCAGAGGGAGTTTGGTAAACCCTTTCTATTGAGGGATGTCATGCATGTACCTCGATTGAAGAAGAACCTGATTTCAGTAGCGATGTTGGAGGATAAGAGGTATGATGTCGTCTTCAGCGAAGGAAAAGCCTTCTTGCGTAGTAAGACTACTGGAGAGACCTGGAAGATAGGGGTTTGAACCAAGAACCTTTATCAGTTACATGTATATGACCATGCAGCTATGGCATGCAAGGCGGGAGAAGTGGTTTGCCGGGATGATGAGGGCGAACTATGGCATAAGAGATTGGGCCACCTTCACCATGGAGCTTTGAAGATTCTGCAGCAGATTTCTACTAGGCTTCCTAAGGGCACTCTTGCGCAGTCAGATCAGTGCAAGGGGTGTACTTTGGGGAAGTATGTGAAAGCCACCTTTCACGAGAAGGATATTCGTGCCACGGTGATCCTTGAGAGAGTTCACACAGACGTGTGTGGTTTTTTCTGAGTTGCTTCGACAGCAAAGCATAGGTATTATGTGATCTTTGTTGATGATTTCTCTCACAAGTGTTGGATCTTCTTCATGCAGAAGAAGAGCGATACATTCGCAAAGTTTTGTGAGTTTAAAGCACTAGTCGAGAAGGAGTCGGGGAAGAAGGTGATTTCTATAAGGAGTGATAACGGTGGTGAATTCATCTAGTTCTGCAGCGCAGAAGGGATTCGGAGAGAGCTCATCGCACACCATAACCCACAGCAGAACGGGGTGGCTGAGCGGATGAAAAGAATGATCATGGGTGCTACACGGGCGATGTTGCATGATCAGGGCCTACCCGTTCACTTGTGAGCTGAGGCTTGCAATACAACAGTGTATGTGCATAACCGTTGTCCTCACAAGGTTCTTGGCATAAGTACACCGGAGGAGGCTTATTCTGGCAAGAGGCCTGATATTTCCCATTTGCGGATTTTTGGTTCTCCTGTCTACATGCATGTGACGAAGGATGCGAGAAGGAAGCTGGATCCAACTGCTGAGGTTGGAATATTTGTGGGGTACACTGATACACCTCACAACTATCGAGTGTATTTTTTAGACAGTCGAAAGACTGTTGTGCGACGGGATATAAAATTTCAGGAGGAGAAAGCCATGCAGTGTTTGCTTGAGAGGGAGCTACACTTGCATGTAGATGAGGAGCTGCTAGTTCCTAAGGAGGAGCTTTCGGATGTGGATCAGCCACAAGAGGAGGTTCAGGAGGTGGAAGAAACCACCCATGTAGCGCCAACCATCAGAGGGCGCATGCACACTACAGAAGTTGAGCGACTGGCTTGAGATGCAGAGAAGGTTGTAGGACCACCTACAACACAGCGCAGACAGAGAGAGTCACTGGATCGGTACACTGGATACATGGCTCTTGTGAGTCAATGTGTTGTGACGGAGCCATCCTCTTTTGAGGAAGCTGTGGAGGAACCCGCATGGGTTGATGCCATGATCAAAGAATATGATCCGATCATCAGGAACAGTGCATGGGAGATTGTCCCAAGACCGGTGGGGAAATCAGTGGTGGGTTCACAATGGATCTACAAGGTGAAGCAGGCAGCTAACGGGAGTGTGGAGAAGTACAAGGCGAGATTTGTCGCCCGTGGCTTTTCACAGATCGAGGGGATCGATTATGAGGATACTTTTGCACCTGTCACAAGGTACTCTTCCATACGGACGATCCTTGTTCTCTCAGCACAGATGGGGTGGCACATTCATCAGATGGATGTGAAGACTAAGTTCCTCAATGGATTTATTGAGGAGGAGGTGTACATAGAGCAGCCTGAAGGTTTTGAGATCTTCAGCAGTGAGTCGCATGTGTGCCGACTCAAGAGAGCACTGTACGGGCTAAAGCAAGTACCTCGTGCTTGGTACACTCGGATAGACAGCTACTTCACCGGGCTTGGATTCTCCAAGAGTGAGGCGGATCCAAACCTGTACCATATTGTGGTGGAGGGGAAGCTGTTGATCATCGTACTGTATGTAGATGATCTGATTTTGACTGGCGACGAGCAGTTGATACTTTCATGCAAGGATGATCTTGCATGAGAGTTTGAGATGAAGGACCTGGGCATCCTTCATTATTTCCTGGGATTGGAGATTTGGCAGCGCAGCGGAGGACTGTTTGTTTCTCAGGGCAAGTATGCCCGGGAGATTCTGGAGAGGTTCAACATGCAAGGCTGCAAGCCTGTTGACACTCCTCTTCCTGGTGGTTGGAGGAAGGAGGATGCTACTTAAGCGGAGGTAGTGGATGCCACTGTCTATCGAAAGTTGGTGGGGTCGCTTATGTATCTGGTCAATACACGACCCGATATATGCTATGCAGTTAACCAGCTTTCGCAAGCTATGGTTAAGCCTACCAAGCTCTTTTGGAAGGCAAGAAAGCATGTATTGCGCTATATCAGAGGCACATCGGGATATGGTCTATGGTACAGATAGGAGGATCGAGCGAAGCTTTCTGGCTTCACTGATGCAGATTGGGCAGGGAGGGCAACGGACCGGAAGAGCACTTTTGGAGGATTTTTCAGCATTGGGTCAATAGTAGTTTCCTGGTATAGCAGGAAGCAGAGATCCGTGGCACTCAGTTCAGTTGAGGCCGAGTACATGGTAGTTAGCTTGGCTGCATGCGAGGCTATTTGGATGAGGAAGATCCTCGCAGGTTTGTTCAGGTTGCATTTGGAGCCTACAGTGATCTACTGTGATAACCAGAGTTGCATTAAACTCTCGGCTAATCTAGTATTTCATGATAGGTCCAAACACATCGACATCAGGTACCATCATATGAGAGATTGTGTTCAACGGAGAATCATGATGCTTTCATATGTTCCCACGGAGGATCAGGATGCCGACATCCTGACGAAGGCACTCACCAGGAGCAAGTTCAAATTCCACAGAGGCAGGATAGGGATTGCAGATAATCCATATCTTGCTGAGAGGAAGTGTTGAGAATGCAGCAAGATGATGGAACTTGGTGAAATGAAGTCGCCTTCACCAAGTGGGCCCGCAGGCGAATTCTGGCGCAAAGTCTATTTTTAGACTATGTCTATTTTTAGACATATGGAGCATGGTTTGGGGATTCCAGTTTGAGATTCTTGGAGCATTGGTCATGTTGGTAAAAATAGATGAGACTCTATTTTTTAGGTCGAAGAGGTCGAAGGCTATTTTTAGATTGCCTCTCCTAAAAATAGGGAAGTCAAATATTATTTACCCTTAATAATATTTGGACTCTAAATAGCAGTTTACTCTCTTGGAGCACTTCAGTTTGAGCTACGGATGTGGCACATGCAACTGCCAGAAGGAAATACGCTTTTCTTATGGGGTATCGAGCTCATGCATGGTTGAATTCAGTTGGACTTCAGTGGCAGAAGTTTTGTGGAGTTAATGAGACAGATAGTGGAGTTGTGTTCTGTTTATTTTAGTTGAACTAGTTGAGATTAGTTTAACTAGATAATCAATTAGTTATGAGTGGAGTGAATTAAATATTATTTAATTCATTAATTAGTAACTCATTATTCAACTCAAGAACACATCAGTTCACTATATTGCATGATTAGTTCAGTGGAGACCAGTGAAAGAGGTAGATGAAAGGGTGGAGTTAGCTATCAGTGGCGACATCAGTTGTGCATGAGATTTTCACCACACTTGGAGGATTTGTCCATGAAAATTGCGCAGTCAAGCCAAGGAGATTCGAACCTTGGATCTCTATATAGACAGGCCTGGATTGCGCAATAGAGGCAAGGCAATTGGCGGTGAGTTTTGAACCAGTAACCTGTTCAAAACTGAGCTAGATTGTGGGTAACTGTATGAGAAAGTACTGAGTACTTGTGAGGAGTATTGTACTGAGTTTGTTACTTGATTTCTCTATTATAATATACACAATAGCTGCGGGGTTTTCAGCTATAAGCTTTCCCCATACATACTGTGTTAATGTGTATGATGATTTGATGTGTTATCGCTTGTTTTATTTCCGCATGTGTGATGATCTGAGTGGAAGAGATTATGTGTTGCATATAAATTCGAATTGTATGTGATCAGTATAGTCTCGGTGGATAATTAATTATTATTCAGAAAATTTCTACAGATCCTGTAACATGGATACTACAGATGGAGCTATATTTTGATCTCAATAATGTGAAAAATACAAAAAAGGTATGCATTTCAACTTTATATTTAGAACAAAATACATTTTTATGGTATCAATGGATTTTCTCCCATAAAAATACTGCCACTTCATCAATTTCTATGGAGGAAATGGTAGCACATTATGAGGATACGAAGAGAAACAATTTTTTTAGCCAATTGAAAAATCTCAAACAAAAGAGTTTGATAGTGGAGAACATTAAGGACTTCCAAAAATTGAATATAAGGGTAACTAATATTCAAAAGGAACACAGGATTGATGTCTTCATAGGGAATTTAATGGATATCATCCAACATGAGGTTCATGTTTTGGAACCTGATTCATTGGAGAAGGAATTCAGGTTGGCAAGAAAAATTGAATGTAAAATTATAAACACAAAGAAGCCTAACACTCACGTCTATAAATATGGAAGTGTTGCTACTCCTAGACTTCCACAACCTACAAGGTTGACACCACAACAATTGGAAGAAGAAATAGAAAAAGGTCTTTTCTACAGTTGTGATAGCAATTACACTAAAGGTCATAAGTGTGCTGAGAAGAAATTATTTTACATAGATTGTGAAGAGGAGGATGAAAATGAACAAGAAGCTTCAAAAGAAGAGGATATACACTAGGAACCAATTTTAGAAAAAGAAGAAATGAGTCTGACCATATCATGTAATCCATTGGCAGGAATTACCACTCCTCAAACTCTCAAGATAGAAGGACATATGAAGAAGAAAACGGTAATAGTATTGATTGATTCGGGTAGTACCCATAATTTTATCTATTGCAAGGTAGCCAAAGAATTGAATTGTTTCCTATACCCAACACCAGAATGTCAAGTGATGGTTACGAGCAGAGAAACTATAAATTTCTCTGGAAAGTGCCATAATGTCAAGCTAACCATGCAAGAATATGTATTGAATATTCCACTGCTCTCCATTCAAATGGGAGGTGTTGATGTTGTACTAGGATTACAATGGTTACAATCTCTGGGGATAGTAGCAATTAATTTTCAAGAACTTTTCTTGAAATTTTTTTCGGAAGAAAAGGATGTCGAATTACGGGGTATCACAGGGAAGCTAGAAAGATAACAAGCTCTAATGTCATGATGAATCTTCTCAAGAAAGAAAAATGAGGTGTAATTTCACAATTATGCTCACTAGAAGTTCCAACAACAAAATCATCTATTTCTCGAGATCTCGAAAATGTCTTGGACAATCATTCCAATGTGTTTGAAACTCCCAAAGGACTCGCACCTATTTGTGATCATGTTCATGCTATTCATTTGATTCCAGGAAGTGTTCCTCCAAACATCAGTCCTTATAGATATCCTTGTCTCCAAAAGAGTGAAATTTAACATATGATTGCAGAAATGTTAAAGGCTAGTAAAATTCAACCTATTCAAAGTTCTTTCTCCACTCCAGTAGTATTGGTGCAAAATAAGGATGGATCATGGTGCATGTGTCCGGATTATAGGGAGCTAAATAAACTCCCTATTAAAGATAAATTTCCCATTCGTGTGATGGATGAATTATTGGATGAATTACATGGAGAAATTTATTTTTCAAGTTGGATCTTCATTCAGGATATCATCAAATTAGAATGAAGACTGAAGATATTCTTAAAAAAAAATTTAGGACACATGAGTGTTATTATGAATTTTTGGTCATGCCTTTTGGCCTTACCAATGCACCTTCTACATTTCAAGGGTTGATGAATTCCATTTTCAAACCCTTCCTTAGAAAATTTGTGCTAGTATTTTTTGATGATATAAAAATCTACAATAGGTCTTGGAAGGATCATGTTCAATAGGTTGGCAAGGTGCTCAAACTATTGGAGGGGAAACAATTATATGAAAAAACATCCAAATGTTTCTTTGGAGTCAAAGATGTGGAATATATGGGTAATATTGTATCTCACGAGGGTGTTAAGGTAGAACCTAACAAAATTAAAGCCGTTAAGGAATGGAAAGTCCCCACAACCGTAAAGAAGTTGTGACGATTTCTCAAGTTAACAGGTTATTATCGCAAGTTTTTTAATAATTATGGGAGAATAGCATGACCTCTAACAACATTATTGAAGAAAGATTCATTTTCATGCACTCCTGAAGCAACTAAGGCCTTTAAACATCTTAAAGAGGCAATGTGCCTAGCACCGGTCATAACTATGCCAAACTTGAAAAAATCTTTATTGTGGAATGTGATGCCTCAATAAATGGAATTGGTCTTGTTTTAATGCAAGAAGGAAGACCCATTTCTTTTGAATGTTGTCCAATCAAAGGAAACTATTTACAGAAAGCTGTTTATGAGAAGGAAATTTTGGAAATACTACATGCACTAAAGTAATGGTGACCTTACCTAATGGGAAGACATGTCAAGGTAAAAAATGATCATGATAGTCTTAAACACTTTTTGGAACAAAGACTATCTTCAGAAGAGCGGAAAAAAATGGGTCACAAAGATGTTGGGTTATGACTTTGAAATCATCTACAAAAAAGGAAAGCTAAATGTTGTTGTAGATGCACTCTCAAGAAAGAATGAAGAGCTCGAATCATTTCT
Organism: Pinus albicaulis; assembly: GCA_034641835.2. Lineage (NCBI taxonomy): Eukaryota > Viridiplantae > Streptophyta > Pinopsida > Pinales > Pinaceae > Pinus > Pinus albicaulis. The sequence continues at coordinate 518,284,331 of CM076574.1, read as the reverse complement.
TTGTTACATTTCTATTATGCAACCAGATTGGACAACCGAAGCAAGATATGAATGGAAGAAGGAAGAAGAAGTGTGGACACCCATTCAAAAGTTGCAACAATATCCTAGTACATCTGATACATTTAGTTGGAAAATTTTTTCCTTATGGTACAAATATCGCTTATATCTTTCTAATAATTACCAACTAAAACAAAATATTCTTTTGGAATTGCACAATTCTCCTTTAGGAGGACACTTATAATTTTTTTAAAATTATGACAGGGTGAAGAAATAATTTCTTTGCGATGGCCTTAAATCTGATATTCAAAAGTTTGTGGTGAAATTTTTTGTTTTCCAGTAAAAGAATGTGGAGAAAATTAGGACGCCAGGTCTTCTACAACCTTTATCCATTCTAAGTCAATGTTGGGAGGAGATTTCAATGGATTTTATCATAGGTTTACCGAAGTCTGAAGGAAAGAGTGTCATCATAATGGTGGTAGTTGATAGAATTATGAAGTATGAACACTTTTGTGCATTATCTCACCCATTTAAATAAATTACAGTCGCTATTACATTTATGGAAACAATTGAAAAGCTACATGGATACCGAAATATTATTGTAAGCGATAGAGATCCCATTTTTAATGAAAATTTTTGGACGAAATTATTTTCTTGTTTGGTTACTCAACTACCTTATAGCTCATCTTATCACCCTCAATCTGATGACCAAACTAAGATAGTGAATACATGTTTGGAAGGATATCTTCGTTGTTTTGTATCTGATAAACAAACACAATCGGTTAAGTGGTTACCTCTCGCAGAATGGTGGTATAACACTTCCTTCCACAAAAATTACCCCATTTATGGCACTTTATGGATATCATCCATCACCCATCACATAATCTTTAGGAGAAAATTATAAGGTTCAAGCACTGTAAGATCGCATCGAGCATCAATAAGTAGTTCTCCAACTCTTAAAGGATAACTGAAATTTGGCATGAAATCGAATGAAACAACAGGAAGATCAGCATGGCAGCGAGAGAAGTTTTGATGTAAGAGTTTGGGTATTTTTATGACTAAAACCATACAAACAAATGTCCCTCAAGAAATCTAAGAAGGATAATAAATTATTGCCAAATTACTATGGTCCTTACAAGGTGTTGCGAAAAATTGGTACTATGGCATACAAATTGGAGCTTCCTACTTCGCGAGTGAATTTGGTTTTCCATGTTTCATGCTTAAAGAAGGTTATAGGTGAAAAAATTCTAGTTCAAACAATATTTCTAGAACTTAATGAGGAAGGAAAAATCATATTGGAACCTGAAGTAGTCATGGAAACAAGAACTCGACATCTACGAAATTGATCAATTTCAGAGTATCTTATCAAGTGGAAGAAATTACCCAATGAAGATTCTACATGGGAGGATGATAATTTTATACACAAGCTCCCAGAGCTACTAAAGCATTGAGGACAACACTTTTTTGAATGAGAGGGGCATAATAGGTCCCTATATTACTAGTGTAGTCCATTATTGTTGTTAGTGTAGCCCCCTTATCGTTATTTTTGTACCCTTGTAACCTTGATATTGTTATTATTGTGCCCTTACATTATTATTGTTAGGTCAGCTAATATTACATTGTGACCCCATGGAATGCTATATATATAAGGAGGTTTTTTCATTTGTATCATATAATAATTGTTCATTTATGTAATGTAAAGGAGGTCCCCCCCTTGAAGTGGCTTATTTCTAGGGTGTTGATCTCTCTTTTCTTCTATTTTTGGAGCCAGTTTCATAACATAGAGTTACTCTTACCACTTGATTCCTCATAATACCAACAACCTCTTCATTCCATTCACCTACATAAGGAATCATTCCTCCAGAAGAATTATCCTAGAAAACCATGTCCTAGTGTGAAATATATACATAGATACATACCTATATATAATCATTGGAATAATAATATCATGATCTTGTGAGAAAACTACATACATTCATATATGCATGTATACATATATAAACATAAATATAAAGAAATCATCATCTCGTCAGATAGTATAATACATACATGCATATATACCTATATAAAAATTATCATAATCATGATCAAAACATAATTACCATATAGCATAACATCTGAGTTAAGATAACTTCCTTTATTAGTGCACAACATGCACAACATTGACAACAATAGTTTCCAACCTAGCTAAGGCATTTGACACCTCATATCCATTCACTTTACCTTTTGTGTTAACTCTCTTGTGATTTTTATTCTACCATCCATTTAACTCAATAGGCCCAACCAATCCAACTAAATGTCATATTATTACCTTCATTTTCCCTTATACATGTACAAGGGCTTCATCCAATTATTTCATGACTTGTTGGGTACAACAAAGCTCTCTATGAGATTCATTAAATTTCCTCTTTCCCAGCCAATTCCCAAGAATCAAAACATAAAAGGATATACAAGAATAAATCATGAATAAGACCATGAAAAATTAAAATCAATACAACACTACAAAAGAGTGGCATGATCATGCACTGGATGCAATCAAAACCGCAAATAAAGTGCAAAAAATCCCAAAATACCAAAAGCATAAGACTAGCAACAAACACCATGACTCAATCCAGATGGTTCTCAATGCTTCCAAAGGAAAGCTTGGCCCAAGCCTTCTTCAAGATTTCATGTTCGTCCCTTTTTCCATGAAATCCCCTGCATCATAGTGCCATAACCACTTAACCATCAATGCATAAACATACACAACAACATTCCAGTTACCTTACCTTGTTTTTCCAAGCACTGTGACCTATGACTAAACACACATGTGAGCCCTATGTATCAACATCAATACAACATACCTATCAATTCAAAATGAACTTTTACCAATACTAACAACCATTTCATAATCAAAAATCAACTCACATTCATTGGTCATAATACATAATGCTACGACTATCCCCTACATACACTTGAGTACATACCAGCTATGTCAGTATGTATGTGTTAGCAGATCCATCTTAGAACAAGACCATTAAGTCATGCAATCTTATAGAAACATGGTCATATCGTTAGATTAATCAAACATTCAAACAACTTGCAAACATGTTATGTTAAATAAATTAACTAGATGACGTAATAGACACCAAATCACTCAAACAACAAATAAATGACATATACGAAATAAGAAATCTCATACCTTAATGTACCTCAGGGGAAGCTATCTTGTCTACACAATCAATCTAGATTAGCATGATATAAATTCAGAACATATCAACCCAATCATAAATAAGGTTAGGATATCCATAAAAATATATAGCTAACATGTTCACATCATAAGCTCATAAAAAATTGTCATTAATGCATAACACTCACATATACAAAATTATACTATATTAATACAACAGACTATCATAATTAGGTCGACTTGTCCCTGAATTTCATAACCCTAACCATCAAGTCACTAGCATGTAAACAACATGTTATATATCATGCTCATCAACAACATGTAACCTATTCATCAAGGTAACTATCATAAAACATCAACAAGTTAACCCATAACATGCTCATCAACAACATATATGTTATCTAACATAAAAAATAATAACAATGCATACCACCACAAGTTTCTATCATTCATGACTATCAGACACATGTACATATAACCATAATAAACAAATAGCATCTATGATATATATAACCATAATATTAATATAATGAAATGAATACTCATAACCATAATTCATATAAAAATCCTTAACCTACATACCTACATGCCCTACATCTAAACTTGTATGACAACATGCTCTTGCCTCAAGGTTCAATGTTGCAACTTCATTATGAAGTTATGCATCTCCTACTCTATCTTAGTAAAAAAAAACTAGCATCATAACATACCAATATCATAATAATGTTCTAATTGCATACAATGACCTTATGCAGAGAAACCTTTGACTATACCAATGCAAACTTGACCATACGCACCCACTTTACATGTATAACCAATCATGAATTACCAATGCATGTCTCACATATAGAATCAAATAAGCAATCTTACAAGGAGAACACATAGGCATGACCAATATGTGACCTATAATAAATAATAAATGCATGTAAAATATGAAATAATATGTATGAAGGCATGCACAAACAATACACAGGAATGAGAAACACATAATCATTTGTACACTCATGACAACATGTTGAAAACATCACCATAAACACTTCCATCACGACACCACCATGGGAAACAGAAAATGGATGCAACAAACACATATATACCACAGGAATACTACACATAAACACATGATCAACACACCACCCGTCCAGTCTCAGAGTTTAACCATGCTCTAATACCACTCTATAACACCCTTTTCCTACACCTACCCATGTAACTAGCCAAATGGGGTAAACATCTGACAAGAGGCTACTAATATGAGATTAAACCTCCTATATGACCTTAAGGAAGTAGAACTGATAGAGACCTGACAAACATACCTTGCACAACATGAACAACACCTCTAGGAGATAACCCAACCTCCCAGACCCTTAAAACCTGAGGGGGAATTTATTTTTGACCCATTTTATCCTTCTCTGCACGCATGTAATAGAAAGGAAGTGGCTATAAGTCTATAGTTGTGGACATGCCAAGGAAAGGTTGTGGCCAGGGCCCCAAGAAGTCAGTCTTGGGCTTGCAACTCCAGGATTTTTAACACCTTCTTAGCACCAAATCTCAGGTCACTTCCTAGAACTTAATGACACCTTAGGAGAGGATAAATAACATTAAAACAAAGGTATGGAAGAAACAACATCATCGGTAACTCATTTACACCCCTCCCATCCATGACATGGATTTCATTAAACATGTCACAAGCATTGCATATATAGTTGTAAACATAAGATTTAAATATAGGGGTCCCATACTTATCTGAGAATCACTAAGAATAATTTCTCCCTTACATCATAATATGCAATACCACCTAATTTACCATACATAAACTATGAATTTATTTACAAGTAAAAACATGGATAGAGCCATACATCATCACTAATAAAATAAAAAATTATAACTAACATAATAAAAATAAAAATACAATCGATACAAAAACAATATAATACACATAATAAGAATTGAAATTATATATAAAATACCAAAGAAAATATCTGCTCGTTAATGACTATAAAGACCAACAAGGGATGGGAATTTCATGCTCCACCTGACCATAGATTGGCTCACCAAATATCTTTTCATCCAATCACACCTGTGCCATATTCCAAGAATAAATGTAGGAATCATAAGAAACCGAAAAGGAACCAAGCAAGCGTGGATGCTACTGGGGTTCCCTGCCTACACTCTGGGGAATTTAAGTGCGTCGTAGTCTCTCGGGCTTTATCGTAACCCACAGTCCAATCCAGGGGTCACTAGGACCTACATTGAGACCATCTCCCTAGGATTTACCATACATCACATCCTGAGACTACTAGGCCTACCAGAGAGAAATCTACATATTCTATTTACCATATATCCTGCCATTTATTGGTAAGGATTCCTAGGTCCACTGAGGCACGCAATATGGATTTACTGCATCTCATAGTTTGGCACACAAGGAAAACTAGAGATGAAATAGTTCAGGGACCTTACCATAGTCATGAGGTCCACACATAACCATCAAATAATGTCAAAGAACACTGTCTTCTTGACAAGACCTAAAACTTCCAAGGATTGTAAAATTACATTTTAAATATTGAATTTGATCATGGATGGTGTGAAGATAGCTGCTCTCACTAATTTCAATAAGATCACTATTAATTGGATGGTATCCATCTTTGTCACTAATTTGATCATATTTTAAAAATTCAACAGCTAGATTTCTCAAGTGAAAAGATTATTCTAATAACAAATATAGGGATGTATAAATCAGAGAAGTTTCATGAGCAAGTTGATTTGAAGAATTGACTTCATGAAAAATAAGAAATGATAAGGGATGGAAGAAATACTCAATGATTTGATTTTTTTCTTTTTCGTCATGGATAGCCTCGATACCTTATGTCAATTAATAATTTATCTCATCCAATGAAGAAATTGAAGAGAATGGAGTGTATTCAACATAGATATATGTATCTCAAATGGTAAAACACAAGTGATAGTAATATTAAATGGGATTTTCAATATGAACACATTATTTGACTAGATCATATTATGGACGAGACACATAAACATCAACTGGTGCACTTGGGAATTCATAATCACATACATCAATTGAGTCTTCATCATTAGGATGATTGTTTTGAATATTATAGATTGATTAAGAAAAAAAATTTCATTTTATTCGCTACCGGCATTAGTAGACTCAAAATTAGTCAAGCATGAAAGAGCATCGTCTTGACATGGGGGACTTTGAAAAAGATAAGAAAGAGAAATATTCTCTTAATTTTCATGCTCATCTACCTATGTAATGTGACTGACTAGGAACTAATCACAATTTGAACCAACAACTTGAAATCAAGAGAGTGTGATGAACTGGTTGGTGGAGAATATTTATCAAGTGGGCCATGGTACAAAGAGTCATGGAATGTAGATTATGGAGCATAACATATGTCCCTTGAATAAGTAACAATTTTAGTTGAACCATATTTAATATTATTTTAAGTGTGCTAATAGCATATTGATGAATGAAAGGATTGATTGTTGAGATTCAACAACATGATGAGCTTAGTGAAAAGAGCCGCCTTCACTAAGTGGGCCAGAAGGCTATTTTTGGCGCAAGTCTATTTTTAGACTATGTCTATTTTTAGACATGGTGATCATATTTCAGAAGTTGTAGGATGCTATTTTTGGATGGTTTATCAAGTTGTAAAAATAGATGAAATTCTATTTTTAGAATATTGTGTGAAGTCTATTTATAAATCGATGATCTAAAAATAGATGCATGTCAATTATTATTAGCTTTTAATAATATTCAGACACTAAACAACAACTTCTTGGAGCACTTTGTTTCAGTGCATAGATGTGTCACATCAGTGGACTGAGGGAATTACACAATTCCCAAGGGTTTACTAGAGCTAATGCATGGGAGATTCAGTTAGAACTCAAGTGGCAGAGTTATGACACAGTTGGAAGTAGTTATGGATTTCTATTCAGTTTAAATCAGTTAGACTCAGTTGAGCTAGTTGTATCTAGTCTAACTGATTAATACACTAGTGAGAGTGGAGTGAATTAATTATTTAATTAATTCAAAAATAATAACTCATTAATCAACTGAACAAATAAAATGGTTAACTACAGTGCATGTCAGTTCCAGTGGAGACCCAGTGGAGAGATAGGTGAAAGGGTAAGATAGAATATCCATTGTGACTATAGTGATGCATTGATTGCATCACAAACACATTGGAGTTGCCAATTAGGATTGTGTAGTTAAGGAATATTAATTCAAATTCATTCAAAGTTATTATTCAACAGGGATTGCGCAGTGGAGACAAGCTAGCAGGAGGGCAAAGATCGGTGGATGGATTTGCAAGATTGTTCCTGATTAGTGTATGACGATTGTACTGTACTGAGAGCTTGATAAGCTTTGTATGAGGATTTTAATATGATTCCATGATACATAATATATAGTTGGGGTTTTCAGATTTAGGCTTTTCCAGTTAAAAACAAATGTGTTATATGCCATTAATTTTGTTTATGCTTTACATGTGTGTGCAATTAATTTTCCACAAAATATTAACAAGTGGAATGATTCAGTATCTTGCATAAAGTTAAATATTTTGAGATCAGGTGGATCTAGGATATATAAATTCTTAGTGCATATAATTTCTACATGGTATCAGAGGATTGTTGATTGAATATTGCAACTGTAAAGTGAGTTTGTGCTGGTGGACAATTCGAATTTTCTACAGAAGATTCTTGGTGCAGAAGTTGAGTATACATTGAAATGTCTTTCAATGGGTTGCGATTGGAGTATGCCCTTGATGGGAGCTTGAATTACATAGCCTGGAAGGAAAGTATGGAGGCAGTGGTAGAGGATAATGGACTGAAGTGTTTCATCGATAGCAATGTTCCTAAGCCGAGATCTAGCAATGTTGCATTACTTGACGCATGGAAAAAGAAGACAGCAAAGACAAGAAGAATTATGTTGGAAGGTGTGAAGGACACTATTATGTCCATCCTTCACAGTAAAGCCACTCCATTATTAATGTGGAAGGCTTTGAAATATTTTTTCCAAAGTAGAAGGGACCAAAGGAAGTTGGCACTTAAAGACAAGCTCAGAAAAATAAAAATGGAGAAAGGCGATGGTATTCCAAAATACCTCACAAAGTTTGTCCACTACAAGGATGAACTGGGAAGTGTGGGGGTTACTGTTGATGAAGAAGACTTGGTGATATTGGATCTCCTTGGGATTTTGAAGAGTTGGCATAGCTAGGAAGACTCTGTCAATGAACGGGAGAAACTGTTGGGATGGGAGCAACTTTGGTCGGATCTTGTGCAGGAGGAGATAAGGCGGGGTACTAGGGATGGATATTCATCGAAGAATGAAGATGAAGAGAATTGCGTTTTGGATGCCAAAGCAAGGAAAGGGAAGGGGAAGAAACATCCTTCAAAATATGATGGTAAAGGCAAGAAGGAGGATTTGTCCAAAGTGAAGTGTTTCCACTGTCACGAACATGGAAATTTCGCCACTAACTGTCCACAGAAGAAGAAGAACAAGAAGGATGTTGGATCTACAGTTGGAGAGGCCTTAGCCTTGTAATTTGAACTTGATTTCTCCTTGATCGCATGATTGGTTTGAAGTTGTATGGGATCGGTGTGGTATATTGATTGTGGTGCATCTTTCCATATGACAGGAGACAAAGAATTGTTTAGTGACTTGGAGGAGAAGGACCTCCAGATGCATATAGAGATGGGTGACGATGATCGATATAGTGCGACTGGAATTGGGACCATTACCTTTTATAGGGAGTCTAGTAATCCATTCTTGTTGAAGAATGACATGCATGTTCCAGGTCTGAAGAATAACTTGGTCTCAGTCTCAATGCTGGAAGACAAAGGTTATGATGTTGTTTTCAGTGAGGTAAAAGCCTTCCTTCAACATAAAATAATAGGTCAAACAAAGAAGATGGGTGTTCGAATTAGGAATCCCTACAAGCTGGAGGTAGATGGCTACACTGCAATGGTGGTCAAAGAAAAAGAAGTGGTGATCTGGGATGAGGGTGAATTATGGCATAGGAGATTGGGTCATCTCCACCATGGTGCTTTGAGGATTTTGTAGCAGATTTATACCGAAATTCCCAAGGGTAATATTGCGTAGTCATATCAGTGAAAGGGATGTAATATGGGTAATTTTTTGAAGACCAACTTTCATGAGAAGGAGAACCATGCTTCAGTGATCCTGGAGTGAATTCACATAGACGTGTGTGGACCTTTCTCAGTTTCTTCAACAAAAAAACACAGATATTATGTTATATTTGTTGATGACTATTCTCGTAGATGTTGGATCTTCTTCATGCAGAAGAAGAGTGAAATGTTCTCAAAGTTCTATGAGTTCAAGGCATTGGTGGAGAAGGAGTTGAGGACCCAAGTTAAAGCTCTATGGAGCGATAATGGTGGTGAATACATCTCGGGCGAATTCAAAGACATCTATAGAAAAGAAGGAATTCGAAGAGAACTCATAGTGCCTCATAACCCATGACAAGAATAGTCCCGGAAAGAAAGGAAACAGAATGGTTGTAAATTCTTTTCCTTTGATATTTACTTGCCGCATGCAGCTCTCGATACTTGTTGGGTGGAAACACACAGCACTACGGTTTATCTTGAAAACCATTTCTCTCATAAATTAACACGTAGTCGACCCAAAAGAAGCTTTTAATGGTAAGAAGCTTGATATTTCTCTTTGAAGATTTTAGCTCACATTATATTCATGTGATAAAGGATGCCGAATAAAGCTAAGAGCCGTACGCGAAGTTGGGATATTTGTGGGGTACACGAAACACCCCATAATTATCATGTGTATTTCTAGATAGTCAAACGACTATTGTGTGACGAGATCCTCAAATTCAATGAGATGAAAGCCATGAAGTTGTCGCTTGAGAGGGAGCTACACTTGCATGCAGAGGAGGAACTTCTTGTTCCCAAAGATGAGCCTCTGGATGTGGATCAGCCACAGGAGGAGATTCATGGAGTGGAGGAGTCCACTCATGCAGAACCAAACATCAGACAAGGTAGGAAGCGTACCACAAAAGCTGAGAGACTGAAGGTGGATGCGGCACAAAATGTAGGAGTTCCTACATCACAGTGCAGACAGAGACAGTCACCTGAACGATATACTGGATACATGGCTCTAATGAGCAAGTATATTGTGATAGAGCCATCTTCTTTTGAAGAAGCAACACAAGAACCCACATGGGTAGATGCCATGGTGGAGGAGTATGACTCCATTGTCAGAAACAATGCTTGGGAGATTGTTCCAAGGCCGGTGGGAAAATTAGTTGTAGGATCAAGATGGATATACAAGGTAAAGCAAGCTGCTGATGGGAGCATCGAGAAGTATAAGGCAAGATTTGTTTCCCAGGGCTTCTCATAGATTGAGGGGATTGACTATGAAGAAACCTTTGCACCTATCACATGGTATTCTTCCATATGGACCATCCTTGCTCTCTTAGCGCAGATGGGTTGGAACATTAATCAGATGGATGTGAAGACTGTGTTCCTTAATGGATCATTGAGGAAGAGGTGTACATTGAGCAGCCTAAAGGATTTGAGATCTTCAGCAATGAGTCGTATGTGTGCAGGCTCAAAAGAGCACTGTATGGGCTGAAACAAGCACCCCATGCACGCAGTACCCTGAAGGATCAATAGCTATTTAAATGGACCTTTTGCTTCACCAAAATTGGTGGATGCAAACCTCAACCATATTTTCATGGAAGATGCAGCTTTTAATCATTGTACTTTATGTTGATGATTTAATACTAACAGGTGATGATCAGTTGATACACTCATGCAAGGCATATCTTGCAAAGGATTTTGAGATGAAGGATTTGGGCCTCCTTCATTATTACCTTGGATTGGAAATATGGAAGCGGGAAGGTGAACTATTTGTGTCTCAAGGAAAGTATGCCCAGGAGATACTGGAGAAGTTTCACATGCAAGTTTGCAAGCCTATCGACACTCCTCTTCCAGGAAATTGCAAGAAAGAGGATGCTACATCGGCAGAGGTAGTGGATTCCACTGGTTATTGACAATTGGTGGGTTCGCTCATGTATTTAGTTAATATAAGATCATACATATGCTATGCGGTGAACCAGCTTTCAAAAGCAATGGTTAAGCCTACCAAGCTCTTTTGGAAGGAAGGAAAGCATGTCTTGAGATATCTCAACAACACATATGAGTATGGTTTATGGTACAGACAGATGGATGAGGTGAATTTGCATGGCTTCATGGATGCAGTTTGGGCAGGAAGCCCAACAGACAAAAAGAGCACATCAGGAGGTATTTTTTAGTATCGAATCTACGATAGTTTCTTGGTACAATAGGAAAAAAATATCCGTGGCACTCAGTTCAGCGAAAGTGAAATACATGGCAGCAATTCAAGCTGCATGTGAGGCTATCTGGATGAGGAAGATTCTGGTTGGTTTGTTCGGTTCACATTTAGATCCCACAGTGATACATTATCATAATAAAAGTTTCATTAAACTCTCAGTTAATCCTTTGTTTCATGATAGATCTAAACATATTGATATCCGGTATCATCATACCAGAGATTGTGTAGCAGAAGATCATGTTGCTTCAGTATGTTCCTACGGAGGATCAGGATGCAGATATTCTGACGAAGGCGCCCACCAGGAGAAAATTTGAATACCATAGAGGCAGGATCGTGGTGAAGGGTAATCCTTATCTTGTTGAGAGGGAGTGTTGAGATTCAACAAGATGATGAGCTTAGTGAAAAGAGTCGCCTTCACTAAGTGGGCATGCAGGTTATTTTTGGCGCAAGTCTATTTTTAGACATGGTGATCATATTTTAGAAGTTGCAAGATGTTATTTGTGGATGGATGATCAAGTTGGAAAAATAGATGAAAATCTATTTTTAAAATATTGGGCAAAGTCTATTTATAGATCGTTGATCTAAAAATAGATGCATGTCAAGTTTTATTAGCTCTTATTAATAATCAGACACTAAACATCAAATTTGTCTCTTGGAGCACTTTGTTTCAGTGCACAGATGTGGAACATCAATGGACTGAGGGAATTATGCAATTCCCAAGGGTTTACTGGAGCTAATGCATGGAGGACTCATTTAGAATTCAAGTGATAGAGTTATGACATAGTTGTAAGAAGTAGTTATGGAGTTGTATTCAGTTTAACTTAGTTATACTCAGTTGAGCTAGTTGTATATACTCTAACTGATTGATAAACTAGTGAGAGGAGTGAAATAATTAGTTAATTAATTCACAAATAATAACTCATTAATCAACTGAACAAATACAACAGTTAACTACATTGCATGTCAGTTCCAGTGGAGACCCAGTGGAGAGATAGGTGAAAGGGTAAGATAGACTATTTGTTGTGACTATAGTGATTCATTGATTGCATCACACACATTGGAGTTTCCAATGAGGATTTTGTGGTCAAGGAAGAGTAATTCGAACTCATTCAGAGCTATTCTTTAGTATGGATTGCACAGCAGAGGCAGGCTACCAGGAGGGCAAAGATTGGTCCATGGATTTGCAAGATTGTTCCTAATTAGTGTATGACAATTGTACTTTACTGAGAGATTGATCAACTTTGTATGAGGATTTTCATATGATTCCATGATACATAATATATAGTTGGGGTTTTCAGCTTTAGGCTCTCTCGGTTAAAAATAACTATGTTATGTGCGATTATTTTTATTTATGCTTTACATGTATGCACAATTAATTTTCTACAAAATATTAACAAGTGGTCTGACTCAGTATCTTGCATAAAATTAAATAGTGTGAGATCAGGTGGATCTAGGACATATGCATGCTTAGTGCATATAATTTCTACATTGATATTCACCCTAGGCTCCATTAACTATTATGGTTTCCTGCATCAAATATGGATCATGAAAAGTAGATGAAGGCTGAAGAGACATACTAACCCTTTGATTCTCATATTCTCCAACTTCGAATCATCACAAGGAGGCACCCACATGAAAACTAAAAAACAAGTAGGACAAGGAACAGAAAGAGTAGTAGGTTCCTCTGCTCAAATTAGAGGTGTCTCTTGATTTACAAAATTTTGGGGAAGAATAAATATCATGGGTTTCAAATTCACCATGGAAAGAGGTATGACCCAAACACCCAATTGTTTATTTCAAGAAATCCAATTATGTATCTTCTTTAGGAAATTCGTAACAGTGGTGAAGGAATCGATTAGAGAAATGTCCAATTCATTCATTAGGATTCATTATTAGTTTATTAATTCGTTTAAGAACATCCCAGTAATGAATGGAAGTGGTTGGTAGGGGATGAAAAAATTAAATAACTTGACCTTCAAGTGTGAGAAAAAAAGGAATAAAATCCACATATTCACATTCAATTTCATGGTATTCATAAAACTTATGTAAAATAAGTGCATGCTCGATAACGGATGTATCACCCTCACTATCAAACATAAATTGTGATAATTCATCATATTTCTCCACGAAGAGGAAACGTTTACCAGGGCTTAGGTTAGAGAAACAATTTGGGATGATGATTTGGGGAAGAGTCATTTAAGATCAAAGTTTCAAAATAGACTCAGTAGGCACATCTTGTCATGTCGCCTTCCTCCCAGTGCTATTTGTTGACGGTGCCTAAAGTATTTCAACCAAGTGCATCTCTATGATGAAATTTCTCAATTATATTTCACACCATTTGGTGTGGGAGCCCTTCTGGAACTAATTCCCGACTACCATATGTACTTACATATTTTCCTTTGCTACAAATTTTAGCATAAGGGATAAATGTAGAGGTGCTTTCATATTAGAAAGTGAATATTTCTTGCGGTTTTTTAGCTGCGGAATGTATCAAGCTTCCTCGAATGAAAGGGGGGGGATAAAATTGAGCCCTTTAAATTCAAATAATACTACTAATATAGAAGAGACACATAATGATGCTATATAAATGAATCGTTGGAAAACTAGGGAAATAGTTCACTTAGAAGAAACAATTGCTAAAAGACATAAAACATACCTTCAACAGGATAAGTACCAAAGCAACCGAAATAGTTAAATTTAATTACTATAGATGAAAACAAGATACATCACAAAAATTCAAAGAATATTCGTAGAATATTTATGACATACCCATGAAATTATGTTGGCTCAGGGAGCTTTTGAATTAATAAAATGTTCCAAGATACATTGAGACAATGAACACCACTAGCCCCTAGAGTGGAACATTAGAGAAATCCCTTGCTCCTACAATGAAATATCTTCCTCTCTAATGACTGGTAGGATGAGCCAATGTGAAAAGTACCTGGCATGAGCTATCAGGGTGTATATATAAAAAATGGGGTTACCATTCACCTCCCTTGTGACTTTAGGACTACCCTCATGGTTGTTTGATGTATATGAATCTTTGAATCTTTTATGAATTTTAACATTCTATGGATGAATCTTGAAATTCGACTTTACATTACATTTTTTCCTTTCCCATTGATATTTACATAATTAAATCCACAAGTGACATGGCAAGACACATGGACAAACATGCCATTGTGGTGACACTTTCGTAAGTCACAACTTGACAATGATAATATGGATTTCATGATAAGGTTCTTGTGCAAAGTTTTTCATCTTATTTCTTTGTCTTTGATAAGAGATGTATTCAATACTTCAAATTAATGAGAGATATATTTTTTTCTTCATATCCACCCTCAAAATGGTTGGGAATCGGTATGGATTCTTCATGTAGTCCTAACCTTTGATCTTTTGTTGTACTCTGGTGTTCCCTCGTCTTCTCACCTGAAGATAATATCAGATCTTTAGCTTCATATGCTTCTTCTAAAATTGTGTCCTTCTCCTTTTATTCCATCATCATCCTATCTTGATACAATATTTTATATATAACTAAAACATACTCATGGCATGTAGACATCATTTTGAAAACTCATAATATAACACATTTTGTGAAATAATTTGTTAGGGAGTGAGCCGAGTGAATGATTAAATGATTCAATCAGGGACTATGTATTTATAGAGGCCAAGATATGGGAAAGAGGCTTGATACTGTGAAATGGCAGTTTAGGAAGGCCAGGCTAAAAAAATTATGCAATTTATGGTTTCAAGGTCTCAAGGTTGGGGCTTTAGGAATGAGGTTGCCCATTGTGAAATTATGGGATGAAATAATTAAGGGAATACAGAGTTGAGGGAATTATGAGGTGAAGCTTGTGGCTTGAGCCTTGAATTTTCCCAAGGATTTTTTTGAGAGGCCATGCAAGCTAGTTGTGTAGTTTAAGGGCTTAGGAGATCAAGGTTGAGGTTTGAGGCTTGGAGTTTCCCAAATAGGTATATTTCACAGTCAAGGGGTTCAAGGGCTCAAGTATGAGGCTTTAGGCTTAAATTTTCCCAATTCGTAGTTCCATAGGGAGAAAAATATCACGGGTAGAGTACTTTTAGAGCTCAATGTGTCAGCCTAGAAGGTTGAGGCTTGACACTACACAATCTAAAGTTGTGGCTGATTAGCGGGGAAATATTGCATGGATCTGTAGTGTGAGGGTCAAGGCTAGGAACTTTGAATGGGAATTGGATAGTTCCAAAAGGTAAGGCTAGGTATTAAGGGTTGATATTTCACAATGTGCCATTCAAGAAGGCTAAGTGAAGTCAATTTTCCTGGGAGTCGAATTTTCCAAACAAGGCTAACTGTGGTACTAGTGAAAATTAGGTTAACAAATAAAAAACAAGATAATGATCACACAATTAAACAATAAATTAAACAAAACTCATCAGTCATAAAAAAATAAAATTTTGTGTCCTCAATGTGACCATGATACAACATATCCGTCCATGTGCGACACAAAATATACACTTTGAGATGAAAGTGATGACACTTGTGCAAAAATGCATAAATATTTAGGAATGAGTATAAAACATAGATAAATGACTAAAAGGAATTATCAACACAAAATTTACCATTTGAAACAAGCTAAATCTCCACTTTACATGATAAGTGACACTTCCCTTGTAGAAATATGACCTTTTCTATATGAAAAGAAACGTGCGAATAACGGTGAAAGAGACAAATTCCAGAGAAAATATAACATGAAATTGATACTAATGAAGGTGAAAGAAAGTGAAAGAAATAATAAGAAACATTAAAGTGGCACTCGTGAGAGTGAAGGCACCAAAAAGTGATAGTTCGAAAAAATCACCAAAATATAAGTATAATCACAACCAAAAGTGAGAGATTTTTAATGAAAGAATGCACTGATTATGAACACAGTTTGATCACTGCACAAACACTATCTTGATGGATTATGTTATTCTTGTTCAATCTTGCATAAAATAATTCTCTCATGAACTTTTTTTGGGCTGAGAATTTGTGAGAAGGTGACTTCAACACTAAAAATTGATGAAGATAGCTCAAATACTTAACAAAACATCAAGCGACCAAGAAGTGACTACAAAATGACTGATTACAAGATCCACAGTGGGCTCCAAAATTCAAGTGTAGGAAACATTTTCGAGGATGTTATTGCAGTGACAACACTTAGGGATATAGTAGCAGAACTCCAATGTCTCTTCCTTGGTTTAGATTCATGCACATGGTTTAGTTTCGCAGGAATTACTGATTCATCATTCGAATTACTTTCGATTCCCCACTTACCCCGTTTGTAAAAGATAGTCCCCTTCATACATTAAAGATTTAACACAAACATAAGGGTAATGTTACTCGTGATATTTATATTTTCATTGTATAGTTTTTCATCTTTGATGTTTTTCTATTGCCATAGGTTTGGAAAGTACCCTCACGAAATCACATTAGAAACACAAGCATCGCTCTACTGCGAGTGAGCCTGAACAATACCCGAGGGGAGTTTCTTGCCTCATCTCGCTCTGAAGGAAGCCTTTATCCTTCTTCAACATTTATTTATCAATTTTCTATAGGATTTTGCATCAAAAAAAATTCATTTGATGCGTGGAAGAGCAATCCCAACTTATTAAGAGCAAAAACATGTGTTCCTTTATAGAAGCATATGTAAAACCTCTGATAATGGTTTGCTCATTTATATTTTCCTCTTGTCCTTCTCTACTAGATCATGTTAGCATGGAAAACACCAAAACATAAAAAACCAACTATAAGCATGTGGTTTCCATAACAGACACAAATATCACGGTTCTACACAAATATTTCCTTATGCAAGGAACATATTTTCCATGGAAAAATAACTTACTAAAATATATAACCCAAGATAGATAAGAGTAAAAAAGGTAAGCCAAGCATTGTTCATCATCACAATATCCATTTTCAAGTCTCATTATGTTGTCTTATGAGCCAATGGATCATATTTAATGAAAATTATTATTAAAAAAAGTAGAGAAAGCGAAGACACAACAAGGAAACCAAACCATAAATACAAAAAATGAGAGGCTAAACTGAAAACAAATTGCAAGAAGAAAGTTTGAAAACACAAGAAATAGTACAAAACATAATTGTTGTATGAATTTCTAAGGGAAACAATTATGCAAATAGACATACTCCTAACCTAACCAACTTGAAGGTCAAGGTCACGTAAAATGAAATTTCCAATGTATCCGTCGTAGTTGCTCCTAACCTGCATACACAAAGATACGAGAAAATTAGATAGAGATAAAACAATGCGGAATGAAAAAGATAAGAGATTGAATAACTTTCAAAGAAAATTGTGTTAATTTTTCAATATTTTTTTATGATGTATCAATCAATTTAGCCCAATTTACTTTCCATTAACAATGCATCCAAATATAAGAAACTTAAACAACCATAAACAGTAACTGAAGATAGAAAATTGCATGTAGTGACAAGGAAGACAATAGCACAATGATAAGAGACAGTAGATTGGTCCAAGACCAGCGAAAAACCCCACTGCGGGGGATGTTATGGTCTTGCAATTTACAAAATCTCAAGATGATCAATTATTTCTATTCAGATATTTCATATTGAAAATAATATTTCATCATGCAAATTATTTCCAAGAAGAGGCCAAGTCTGAAAGATTAGGGAGATTTTCGCAGGACATCTTTGGCTCAGATGAGTCTGCAAGTATTTTCATATGAAATTCCTTGGAAGCAGAATTCCAATGATATATCTTACGCCCACATCCAATTCTTGAATCACAAGATAGAGAAGGATGAAGGGTGCTCCTATAAACAATAAAATAGAGAAAATTGCATAATTATGAAATTATTTATTTTGAATTATTAAAATTAATTAAAAAATAAATAATAAAAATTTTCATACTCTAAAAAGATTAGAATTATTCCATGGTCCACCCTGCACTCATGCATTAGCATGCCCCCTATCTAGTAACCCTCAAGATGTGTGAAAAATAAATCAATGGAGGTAAATATGATTTGGACCTTGCCCCTCCAACATTTAACTGAAGGGGGTCAGAGGGGGTCTGAAAATCTGTTTCACTTTTTACCATGTTTTACAACTTCCAGCCTCACATAAATTTCGCACCCCCCCTCACAATACCTCTTACTACCTTACCCCCCTCCAAAAACCATTAACTTTTTCATTTTACTTTTATAAAGGTCGCGGGAATAAATTTTTATAATATATGGAACACATGTTATGTGGATCAGAGGTGAATGTTTAAAACCAGCCTAGATCCATCTTAACTACAGATCTACCAAGTGTGGAGAGGGATCAAGTATCTCCATGTGCAAACCTCATTTTTGAGTTAAAAACTTGAGGAAAGGTTTTCACCTCGAGAGATTTGATCCCTCTCGGCACTTGATAGATCTGTAGTTAATATGGATGTAGGCTGGTTTCAGTTGTATGCGACCGAGAAAGATCTATCGATGATATGAGGAACATATGATTACTTTTATCAATAATATGTAAATATATTTAATATTAATATGACCATTTTAAATATGCTAAATATGTTTGATATTTATCGAGTCATTATAATTTTAAATTTTCTTAGTTACCTGAGTTTGTTGAGATGATAAATATTTTAAAATAACTTTAATGATGAAATAAAAATTTTTGAATTCAAAGTGACAATGTAATAATATTGAATGATAGAAAATTTGAATAATAAGAATGTAGTCAATTACAAATAGGCTTCATTGTGATCAATCTCAAACTATTTTTATTGTCAGCCTTGTTAGTTTTGTCATCTTTTCATATCAATTATATGAAAAATATGGTAGAAATCATAAATCATAAACCATTGACTTATTTAGCTCAAGTTGTTGTAATAAACATCATACATTGTCTCTCTTTCTCTCCAATATTATTAGGTTTAATTATTATAACACAAAAGGCTTTCTACATTTTCAATAATTGTTTGTGCTTACATATAAATCAATGCACACTATTAATCCAATGACTTTAAAATTAATGTACCATCATACATCCAATTAGATCAAATCTAAAATTAACATATAAACTGAAATCAATGCATTTAATGCAAGAAATCAAATAATATTAGAAAACAACATCTGCATAGAAATAAATTCATCTAATGAAAGTAATTAAATGGGATCAGAAATCAACATCTACATTCAAATCAATGCATCTAGTGCAAGTAAGAATATAGGGTTAGAAACCAACATATACACTAAAATCAATGCATTTAGTGCAAGAAATCAATTAGGATTAGAGATAATTTATATTGAAATCAATGCATATAGCCTAAGCAATCAAATCTAATTATAAATCAACATCTACATTGAAATTAATGCATCTATTGCAAGTAATCAAATAGGATTAGAAATCACCATCTACACTGAAATCAATGCATATAGTGCAAGAAATCAAATAGAATTAGAAATAATCTACACTGAATTCAATGCATCTATTACAAGTAATAAAATATCATTAGAAATAAAAATTTACACTAAAATCAATGCATCTAGTGAGAGCAATCAAATAGGATTAGAAACCTCAATCTACACTAAAATAAATGCATCTATTGTATGAAATATTCTTCCCTATCTCCCTCCTCCACATATATCTATATGTCCCTACATCTCTCCTTTGTCTCTTTATCTCACCCCCACAAACAAACACACTCTCTAACTCCATATTTATCAATATCTTTGTCCCTCCGTCCTTGTCTCCATCTATCTCTTCTTTCTATACACCTTCCATCTATATCTCTATCTCGTTTTGTCTCTCTATATCAACCCCAAAACATACACTCTCTTTCTCAAATATATCTATATGTCACTCCCTCCTCCTCTCCCTCCCTACCTCTCTCTCTTCCCCTTCCATCCCTCTCCCCTTCTTCTAACTCTCTTCCATCCTGCTATCCTCTTGCTCTCCCTCCATCTTCCTTATCACTCCTTCTCTCTCTCTCCAACTTTCACTCTCTATGTCTTTCTTCTTACCTCCCTCTCTCTCCCCTTCCATCTCTCATTCCCTACCTCTCTCCACTCTCTCTCTTCCTTTCTCTCCCTCCTTTCTCTCTCTCACTCTCTCTCTTCCTTTCTCTCCCTCCTTTCTCTCTCTCTCACTCTCTCTCTTCACCTTCTAACTTTGTTACTATATGCCTATTTCTCTTCTTCTCTCCCCCATTCTCTCCATTCCTTATTCTTTGTCTCTTTATCTCACTCGTAAACATACACACTCTCTCTACATATCTTCCTTTTCACTTCCCGTCTCTCTACACTTGTCACTCTTTGAGTCTTTCATCATCCCTCCCTATCTACCAGTCGAGATACATCTCTCTATCCCTCCATATCTCCCCATCCAAATCCATATCTCTATCACTCCCTCTCTCCTCCTCTCTCTCAAGTACCCTCTCTTTTACTTCCTCTCTCTCCCTTTCTCTCCTACTTCCCTCTCTCTTCCCCCATCACTCTCTCTCTCTCTCTCATACAATCCTCTATATTACCCCATCACTCTCTTGCTCTCTCTCTCCCTTTATTGACTGACTCCCTTTATCTTCACCCCACTTCCCCTCCCTCTCTTTATATCTCTCTCTCTGCCCTCAAATCCTCTCTCTTCCCCCATCAATCTATCTCTCTCTCCAAATATGTTACTAAATCCCCCCTTTTCTTTGTCTTTCTCCTTCTCTCCCCCCTTGTCTCCATCACTCCTTCTATGTCTATTTATATAACCCCTAAACATACACACTCTCTCTCCATCTCTCCCTTGTAACTCCCTCTCTCTCCACTTCTCAATCTCAATGAATTTCTTCTTCTCTCATCCTCCAAATCATCTCTCTATCCATCCCTCTCTCCTCCTCTCATCTTTCCTATCTCTCCATTTCTCTCCTACCTCCCTCTCTCTTCCTCATTGTATCTCTCGTTCTCTCTCTCTACCCTCCAATCCTCTCTCTTTCTCCTTCTCCCTCCCTCTATCCTTCTCTCTCTCTCCCACCTCCATATTTATCTCTCCCTCTCCCTCTCTTAACCTTCTCTACCTCTCTCACTCCTCTCCCTCTCTCTCTCTTCATTCCTCATCTCCCCTCTCCTTCAGTTTATATCTCTCCCTTGCCACTCCCTCTATTTCTCCACATATATCATATGTATTTGTTCTTCCCTCCCATATCCATATATATATATATATATATATATATCAAAATCTTAATATTGTATTAATATAAAGTTATTAAATTTAATAATTTTAATAATATAATATGTTAGTTTGAATATTAGATTTAGTAATAATATAACAATAATATTAATGTTTTCATATTAATGTTAGGGTTAATAATTTTTTTTTTGCATGGTATTATTATTAATTTGGTCCATAGGCTTCAAATATAATTCGATCTTTATTTCTACTCCTATTTGATATATTTTTATTTATTTACCTTACCTTTTTATACCTCTTTTATAAATATGGAATTTTTCATGGTATTTGGCCCATCGTATTAATAATAATTTTTCCTATATTATTTTCCACATAGGCTTCACCTAAATAAAACTTAATTTTGAGTTTTTTTAAATATAAAGAGGTTTATGAAGTAAATATAGAAAGAGGTTTTATTTATTTACCATACCGCTAGTTTATCTATATTGTATTTATTCACCATACCTCTTGAGTAAGTATAAAAAGAGGTTTTATTTATTACCATACCTCTCATTTATTTATATTTTTATTTATTTACCATTCGTATATTTTGAGTGTTCGTAAAAATATTCAAATTTTAAATTTATATTGTTTAAATTTATTTTTTTATTGTTTATTTATATGGTTATGTAACTTATTTTTAAAGCCAACATTAAAAATTTAGTTTTTTATTTTGGCTTTCGACATAATTACACATCAGGGTAATACTGGGTTTTACAGATACATGCAAAACAAATTTACCATGCAGGAAAATGAAAAAGGGAGGCTATGCAATTATATAGTTTTGAAATTAATGTACATGAAAACAAAAATGGTATTCAAGAGAATTCATCATGGTTTTGCAAAGAACAAATTATTTTTCTAAATCCATAAGTGCATGTAAATGTGGAATTACATTTACAGAGGCAAAAGGATAAACATGGCATGGTTTTGCAAAAAAACATATGATTTTTTTCAAAATCCATGAGGAAAGAAAAGAAACACTTGGATGTGAAAAATATATTTTCAAATATAATGAATATATTGAGAAATTTAATATAAAATTCATTTCATGATTTAGCTAAAATATATTTCTGTTGAAATAGTTGTGACAAAATAAAGGACGATGAAAATCAGAAAAATAGATTTCAAGGAGCTGAATCAGTAGTTAAAGGATTTCAATCGATTCAACATTTATTCAATTCATACCAGAAAAATAGGGATAAGGATTAGCTACAGCACCAGCTCAGCCAAAGTAGCTAGTGCCACACTATATTTAATTATCCAACAACAACAGTATGAAAAGAAGAGCCAGATGTCAGATGCATTGATCATTGCCTCTTCATGACCACATCAGCCAAATTTGGCTCACTTTATAATTAATGAGAAGTTTCCGAAGTAGATACAACAATAGGTGATTGTCACATTCATCTTATCATGGCCATTTCATGGTTCCACTTCTCTACTTTTTATTAGTTGTAATTAATAACAGATTGCCAAAGTAGATAGGGAAACTAGTGTATTTTTTAGTTAAATACTACATGTATGGGTAGCATCAGGGGGTTGGCTGGTTGGACCTTGTTGGACCCTGCATTGTAAGAAGCTATTGTATTGGAGAGCTGCAATATTTGAAGCTAGGAATCAATAACAAAAGACTATTTTACATGATACTTGAGTTGTGTGAAATGGTGATCTGTTTCTTTTCTGTACCAAAGGTTTCCATTTTTTTTTCATGTTGTGCATCATTTATCTGATTATAAAACATAAATTTTAGATTAAAATTTATTATTGGAGCACATTAATTATGTCTATATTTACAATCTGAATGTTTTCTTCTAATGTCTGGTTAAATAATTCTTAACTGCTCTTTAATCATTACTGAACATTTTTTTTTTCTCCATATCGTAATTCACTCTTCTTTTAAGATCTAATTAACACAGTTATCTTTCCCTCTAATTCTATTGAAAAATTGGTGCAACAGACCAAACTTTTTTGACTCCATAGCCCAATGGATTAGTTTATGTAGACATACTCCTCCAACCAAAACAATCAATCAAAAAAACCAAGTTTCAACATCACTACAACTAGCCTAAAATCAGCATTCATAATATTTGGGTAAAACTCAATCATAAATAGAGAGAGCCCTCTCTGAGTCTAAGAAGGCTAGTCCTGGATTCCAAAGTGGTTTTATGTTGTACTTTGTCATTTATTCTTTCCAATATTATAAATTATAGGGCCACAACATAATGGTGACCATACTGGGGAACTATTGAAAAGATTAACATTTCATTAAAACTCAGAAAACCCAATCAACACATTTTATGAGTCAAGTATTTTCCAATATTGGTATTTGGTTGTTGATGATGGACAAATATTCAGACACAAGAAGTTTGAAATCATCCACTTTGCAACTCCACAAAGTTCAGATGATCTTAACACTCTACTGGTAAAAGAATCCAAGATTGTAGAGAACTTATACTAACTCCATAAGACTCCTTGATAAAAGAGATCAGGAGATTGTAGAGAACTTATACTAACTCCATTCTATTATTGCTTGATTGTCAAGATGAATTCAAAAATACAATGCAGGTATGCTCCTTTGGATAGATCTAAGATCCCAGGTTTTTCCAACCCCATTCCAAACATTTATTGCTTAAAATATCTTCCAGTGTTTAAAGATGAAAAAGGAGATGATGCTACTATACATTTGTTAAGATTTCATATGCATGACCAAAGATTTAAAATCAAATTTCCCAAAGAATGTCTTATGAAAATGTTTGTGGTGAGTTTAGAAGAGAAATATAGTTCTTGGTATGAAAATCTACTAGATACAAGTATAAATTGTTTAAAATGTTTTCGTATTGTGTTTTATGACAACTATAAAGAATATTATCCTTTTTTGTCACTAGTTCAAGATTGTTGTGATAACTTTCAAAGTTTTATTGAACATATGGAGGATTACTATGATGATGATCAGTTTATTAATGATGAAATATTAGAAGTTTTAGAAGAAATACCATTTCAGAAAGTGGAATTTTTGTTTGAAATGTCTTCTCATCATGAAGAAAGAAATTATATATGCTTTCTAGAAGTTCATGAAGTTTCACCACAGGGAATATTCCTAGCAACACAAGGACAAGTTGATCAAAAAATGATTAAGGACGAACTTCAACCTCCTGAACTAGATTAAAAAAAGGACAGAATTGAAAACCTACATCAGTATAATGATCTAGAAGAAAAAGTAGCAGAACTTGATGGCCCAGATTCACAAGAGCATCTTGAACCAGTAGTGCTCTATTCATAAATTGAACACCAATCTAGTTTTCCTAATGAAAGCCAAGAAATTTTTTTAAAAGAAGATAAATCATGTTTTCTAATTGAGGAGCACTCAAATCCTCTTTCTGAGTGTGCATATCTTGAAGAGGATCACAAAATTTCAACATCATTGTTTTCTTCTTGGGATGTTGAAAAAGTTGCACAACATATTGTTATATCTAATGATACTTTGTTTGAGATGATAAATAATTTGAAAATTCCCTGTAGGTTTCTTAATGATAAAGAAAATAATGACGAGAAAACAAAACAATTAATTATCATGGATAGAGAAGAAGAACAACTGTCTTCCTTACTATTGGATTACAGTCAGTGACAATACATAAGGAAAGGAGCAGTCTGGGATGAGATATTTTTTTATGTCACAAATAATTTGAAAGAACTTATGTTTCATATTTACCATGATCCTTTGGTCAGTATATTGCAGCCATCAGTGAACGAAGAATTTGCCAGGTTCATCAATAGAGCTATTGAATCAAGTTGAAAATTTAAGTTGCCATATTTTAGATTAATTTTTCTGCCTAGAGAGGTGGAATGAAAAATTTAGTTAAGTATCCATTTTCTTCATTGGTTGCGTTGGATTTTTGTTATTATTTGATATGGCGGACATTTTTTCAGATTAGAGTAGGTAGATGACTGAAAATAAGCTCAGTACTTTGAGCATATTTCTATTTTTAGTTTCAGATTTATTTTTAGTTTTGAGATCAAGTGTGTTCCAAACTTCAGTTGAAGAAAGTTCATATTTTAGCTTGAAGTATTTTAGCCCCAAAGGTTTTATATCAGATTAGATTGTAGATTCGGGATCAACCCAATCGATGAGGCCAATGTTCTACGGTGTTCTTGACTCTTCACTTGGAGAAGTGCCATCCCTAGCTGGAGCCGCTATTAGGGTCCTGTAATTTACGGAATCTCAAGGTGACTGGTTATTTCTTTTCAGATCTTTCATATTGAAAATAATATTTCATCCTGCAAATTATTTCCAAGAAAATACCAAGTCAAAAAGATTAGGGAGATTTTTGCATGACATATTTGGGTCAGATCAGTTCGCAGGTGTTTCCATCAGAAATTCCTCGGAAGCATCTTTCCAACGATATGTCATGTGCCCTAATAGAATTACTGATTCAAAAGATAGAGAAGGATGAAGGGTGCTCATGTAAAAAATAAAAGAGAAAATTTCCTAAATTGTTTATTATGAATTGTTAAAATTAAATGAAAAATAAATAATAAATAATTTATTACTCTAAAACAATTAGAATAATTGCATGGCGCAACCCACACCCATGCATTAACATGCCCCCTGTAAATTTCACACCCCCCTCACAATACCTCTTATTACCTTAACCCCCTCCGAAAATGATTAACTTTGTTGTTTGAATTAATTTTATGATAAAAGGCTCAGGTAAAAGAAACATTGGTAAAAATAATTTACAGGTGGATGTAAATTTGGAATTACATTTACAGAGGTAAAAAGGAGAAACAAGACATGGTTTTTCAAACAACACATGGTTTTGCAAACAATACATGGTTTTTATAAATCCATATGTGTGTGTAAATGTGGAATTACATTTACAGAGGTAAAAGGATAAACAGGGCATGGTTTTTCAAAATCCATGAGGAAAGAAAATCGACACTTCTATGTGAAAAATATATTTTATCGAAATCCGTAGTTAAAGGATTTCAACAAATTCAGAAGTATTCATTGTAGAAAAACATGGATAATGATCAGCTAGAGCGTGAAATCAGCCAAAGTAGCCAACACCACACTAGATTTAATTATCCAGCAATGATAGTCTGAAAATCAGAGCCAGATGTCAGATGGTTTTATCATTGCTGCTTTATGACCACGTCAGCTAAATTTGGATCACTTTATAATTAATGAGAAGTTGTCGATGTAAATACAACAAGCAGTGATTGTCACATTCATCTTATTGTGGCCATTGCATGGTTCCACTTGTCTACTTTTTTTTAGCTGTAATTAATAACAGATTTCCGAAATAGAAAAGGAAAATAGTGTAGTTTTTAGTTAAATACTGCATATATTGGAAATATCAGGTGGTTGGTTGGTTGGACCTTGTTGGACCTTGCATTGTAAGAAGATATTTGGCTGGACCTTGTTGGACCCTGCATTGTAAGAAGCTATTGTATTGGAGAGTTGCAATCGTTGAAGCTAGGCATCAATAATAAAAGATTGTTTTTATAGGATACTTGAGCTTTGTGAAATGGTGATGTGTTTCCTTTGTATACCAAATGTTTCAATTAATTTTTCGTGTTGTGCATCATTTATCTAATTGTAAAACATAAATTTTATATTAATATTTTTTGTTGGAGCACCTTAATTCTGTCTGTGTTGACAATATGAAGGTTTTTTTTTTAAGTTTGGTTATATAATTCTTAACTACTCTTTAATCATTATTGAGCACTGCTATTTTCTCCATATCCTAATCCATGATGCTTTCAAGATCCAATTAACACATTTATCTTACCTTGTGATACTCTTGAAAAATTGATGCATCAGACCAACCTTTTTTGACCCCATATCCGAATGGATTAGTTTCTGCAGACCTGCTCCTCCAAACAAAACAATCAATCAAAACAACCAATTTTCACCATCAGTTTAACTAGCCTAACATCAACATTCATAATATTCAGGTAAAATTAAGTCATAAATAGAGAGATCCTTCTTTGAGTCTAGGAAGCCTAGTTCCTGGATTCCAAAGCGGTTTGATGTTGTCCTTTATCTTTTATTCTTGCCAATATTATAAATTATAGGGCCACAATAGGGGAAAGCCTTTTAAATCTTCCTTATCAATACATCGTCATAAATTTTTTTTAGAAAAGAGTAAAATGTTCCCAATATATATATATATGTAGAAGAAATAAATATATTGGATATATGGATATTTAGATATGAAATATTAAAAGCACAGATCTTATGTAACACCAAAATCAAATGATGTTATCATCCCAGTTCTA
This sequence comes from Pinus albicaulis, assembly GCA_034641835.2. Classification (NCBI taxonomy): domain Eukaryota; kingdom Viridiplantae; phylum Streptophyta; class Pinopsida; order Pinales; family Pinaceae; genus Pinus; species Pinus albicaulis. Next base: position 518,256,335 of record CM076574.1, on the reverse strand, counting down.
GATTTAGATCTAGAATTATGTCAATGAATTTTCTGAAGTGATTGTGAGTGCGTAACAGATGAATGATTATGCTACGTAAAAAACTCAGGCTGATCGAAATTAGATATTCCTAGTAAATATCTTAACCACATCCTTAAGACTTTTTTCCCATGGATAAAGCACCTATAACTGAGACCTAAGCATTATGTGCCTGTGGTTGAGGGTTTGATCAACCCTGAACCCAACTCGCATTGTAAAGACTAACTTCTCGGAGCTTCAATAGCTCAATCATGTCCTTGACACAACCTAACCACAATTATGGCTAGTCTCAACCATTGCCTACCCTTTTCATGCCTGCAATTATGACCTAGAAAACCTACATTGTATGCGGGACTAGGTCTCATTCGGGGAATTTTGAGGTCTAAAATGGGCATCCTAATAAAAATTTACAACAAAAATAAAATTTATAAGGAACAATAGGATTTAATATGATGATGTAAACCATAGGACATGATTCACCATTTTTTATGTAAAAGGGTAAAAATATTACAAAATAATAAAATAATAAAACTACTTTTTGAGCTCATATTTTCAACTTATCTCCCAAAGTAGTTACTTAAATTTCAAGCAGGAGTACTCATTGGATGCAAAATTTAATTCCTCATCCAAGGAGTACTCATGTTGCATACTTTCTATGCACCCTCCTACATGAAAAATGAGAAATACATAAAAAAATGTGATTGCAATCACATTTTTAATGTATTTCTCATTTTTAATGTAGAAGTATCTTTCGAAATTATGCAACATGGGTACCCCTTAGATGAGGAATTAAATGTTTCATCCAACAAGTACTTCCGCTCGAAATTTGAGTCAAAATTTTGGGAGATAAGTTGAAAAAGTAGTTTTTCCTTTTTTCCCTCTAAAATTTGATGATGTAATCAAATATTATTTTATTATTTCCACTATTATTTTATAATTTCCTTATGAGGCCCATTTTAGACCTCAAAATTCCCCTAATGGTGATCTTCATCCTTAACATGAGCTTCTCCTAACATGCGTGTTCAAGCTAAAAATAAAATGCCAACTAAATACCAAGAGAGAATGAAGATGATCTCATGAGTGAATGTGTGTAAATGAACTTGGGGTTACTTTTATTTGTTACTTTTTGGGGGACCGCTTTGGCCTTTTACTGAATCTAAATGTGGTTAGGCTAGCCCATAAAACAATAAAATAATCCATAAGTTAACTTCTTCTTAACTGATTGGGGTGATATATAGGTTTATTTTGGTCTTCTTAAAAAGAGGAATCTAATAAAAACATAATATTAACCATATGAGATTTCTATTGTGTAATTTGATTCTAGTTGAAAAATTTAAGAGTCCCTCTCAACTAGGAAGAATTCCACTTGCTAATCTCTACATGTATATCTTTACATCATAGTGTCATCATGGCTCAACTCCATATACTGAAACTTTCTTGCATCTAGAAGAAAAATAATTGGGGATCAATTGCTTCCACTCATACCTAACAACACGATAATCCAACACATACAAGAGCACATCTCCAACCTTGGGTACTCATCGGGGGTCTCAGCCTCAACATGGAATCATGAAAGGGGAGAAAATCTCAACCCAATCACATTTCCTACCGATATTCCAATCAATTAATCTTATTAGTCAAGTCGTAGAACACCTGCATCATAATCTAATTTTTTTTTACACCCCAGGTCCACTCTCAACTCGGTGGAAAAACAAGGAGTTATATTCCCCTCAAGCCTTGCTTGAGGGTATGATTCCAACTAGGGTATCCTCTGCATAGACCAAATAGGGGAGTGACATCTCTGATCCTATGAAGATACGGGAGCAACATCTTGCCCCCGATAATAGATAGTAAAATTCCTTATTGTCAAGAGTTCCCTCAACCCCAAGAGCCCTTCATCTCAATTCCTCACCCCGAGAGCTAAAGCGGGGTAGGAAGATATTTCCTAGTGTCCTTGATTAGGGCTGCTACTTATCGAGAGGGGTTACATGCATCAGTCCAAGTTTTTCTCTAAATACCAAGAAATTTCATTTTGGAAGTTCCTTTGTGAGAATATGTTTTATCTTCTCATTAGTCGATATGTGGTGGAGTCTAACAACTCCTCTCTACACCATGTCACGGATGAAGTGATATTGAAACTTGATGTGCTTGGACTTGTCATGAGACAAAGGATTATCTTCCAAATGGATCTCGCTCTTGTTATCATAGTATATCACTGTAGTGTCTATGGCTTGACCAAAGAGCTCACCTAGGAGCTTCCTTAAGCACACAACATCACAAATATTCATGCTAGTAGCAATGTATTATTCTTTTGCAGTGTGAAAAACTACTAACTTTTTCTTCCTTCTCATCTAGGATATCATGGTAGAACCAAGATTGAAATAGCATCCAAATGTACTTTTCTTGACTGTGGCATTAACTGCACAGTTAGCATTACTGTATCCATGAATTTGGATATCTCCAGCATAATATCTCTGACCAAGTGCGATCGATCCCTATAAGTATCTTAATAGATTTTTGGATGCAGTTCAATGTGCATGAAGGTGCTCAGTCATCAATTGGCTCAACGTGTTAAGTGAATAACATATATCTGGATGAGTGTTCGCAAGGAACATCATAGCTCCAATTAGTTATATATACTTGCATGTATTTTCCATATTAGGCCTAGCTTCTCTTCCGCACATTCTTCAAGTTCATCTCCATTGGAGTAGTCATCGATTTACAATCAATCATACCATACCTTTCAAGCAACTTCACTACATACTTTCCATGTGAGAGAAAGATCTCACGATGTCTTTGCCATGCCTCAAGGCCGAAAAAGTAATTGATGAGACTGAGGTGTTTCATCTTGAATTCAAATGATAATTTCTTCTTACATTCGATCATCAGTGGTTCAATTCCTATTAATAATAGATCATCAATATATAGAACTAGAATTAGTGGAAAACCTCAGAAAACTTAAAAATATAGGTTGGGATCATCATTTATTCTCGTGAAACCCAATTTCATTAGATAGTTATCAACGTGAGCATACCAAGCTTGGGGAGCTTGTTTCAATCCATACAATGCTTCTTCAACTTGTAAACATGTGTTCTGTTGTCTTCCACTTCAAATCCTTGTGGTTGTTCCACATACACCTCTTCATGTAACGTATCATGGAGGAAGGAGGTCTTTACATCCATCCAAAGAAGGGTCCATACTTGACTAGCATCAAGGGAAGCTATGAAATGGATAGTTGTATATGGATCCAAAGGAGAAAATATGTCATTTTAATCTTCTCCCTCTTTCTAAGACAAACCACAATCTATGAAGCTCGCTTTGTATTTCTCAATTTTTCCTTCGATGCCATGTCTGATCTTAAATAACCATTTCGAAGTCACAACATCCCATACATCAGTTTTCACAATAGATTTGTATTCCTCGGCCATAAAATCCTTCCAAACTTGTTCTTTGACTACTTCTTCAAACGAGGATGGTTTGGTTTGAGTCATGGTGCTCATAGCAACTACATATCCTTAATACCTGCAATTTTCCTTTCATTTTCTGAATGATCGACGAACAAGAATAATTCTCTCACTATCCTGTAGAGTGTCACGAAGACAAAGGGGTATTTTCCATGTAGGAGGATCATAGGGAGGTGGATCTAGAGGATCTATAGGATCCATTGGAGTATCAATGTAATATGACTCTGGCATCGAAGGACCATCTAGAATTTCGTTGTCATCATCATCTTTCTTCAGAGGTAGAAGACGCTCTCTACCTTTACTAAGTGAAAAATTTTCATCACAAGTTACATCTCTACTAATTTCAACCTTCCTATGTCCGAGGATGTATATTATTTAAGCCTTATAGTTCTCACAGTAACCAATAAAAATTCATTTTCTTCATATTTCTTCCAGCTTATTTCCTTTGTCTTTCAGCACATGAAAGAATAACAGACATCCAAATATCCGAATATCGTTGATGTCAGGTTTTTTACTTGTAAACATCTATTCTACAATATTTTATCTCAATGCTTCATGAAGCACCTAGTTTGAACATACACACTAGTGTGTGTTGCTTTAGCCCAGAGAAACTTTTGTACCTTCTAATCATGAAACATGGAACAAGAAACTTCTATTAATGACTGATTCTTACTTTCAACTAAGCCATTATGTTTAGGTGTATAAGGCACAATGGTTTCCTTATTGTTCCCTTATTTATTTCAGAATGCTATGAATCCTTTTGAAATGAATTCTCCTCCACTGTCAGAGTTGAAAACTTTGATTCCTTGATTGATTTTCGACCAGAGCTTTAAATTCCTGGAATCTTTCGAAGGCTTCATCCTTGTGTTTGAGGAATTACAACCATGTATCTATTGAAAAATCATTAATGAAGGTCATTTAATCTATATGGCCACCAACTAAGTGTACAGGCATAGAACCACATATATCTAAATGAATGAGCTAAAGGATTTCAGTAATTTTTCTTTTACTGGAGGGGAATGGTCCCCTTTTTTTTCTTTCTACTTGAGCAACCTTGAGAAACTCCATCATGTTGAGCTTGAACATCAGCAATTCATGGTACTAGTCCCTTAAATTTCGGAAGAGCATAATAGTGTAGATACGTCAGACTGTGGTGCCATAATTCATTTAGATGATTGGTATTGTCAACCAATTCTAGAAGTGGCCTTCTTGTGACTTTTTGGAGTCCCTCATATCTTAGTCCTAATGCAAAATCATCCTTCATATGTGAATCATCATGCCAAGATAAGACATTTCCATTGATGAAGGAAACCCTCATCCCTTTATCTTATAATGCAGATATAGAAATCAAATTATTCATAAGTCATGGCACATACATAACATCATGAAGTATTATTGATTCCCTAGAGTTCAATTGAAAATTGACATATCCAAATCCTTTTATAGGATGAGTGGAGTTATCTCCAAGAATATTTTTCAACTTGGTATCCCTCTCTACCTGATTATAGAGGACTTATTTATATCTAGAGAAGTGATTAGTGACCCCATTGTAAACCAACCAACTATCCCACGAATCTAGCAGAGAAGAACTAGTAAGTGCAGAAATGAGAATATATTAAGTTTTATTCATAACATTTCTTTCATACCTAGAAGCCCTTGAATTTTTATGAGAATGATGTTCTTCTTCATGGTTTCTTGAATAATCTCTTCTCCTTTCATATTTTCTGTCGTGGTTGTACCTTTGACTGTATCTTCTTCTTTTATTATTGAATTTTCTTGTCAAGTTGTATCGTGGTTTATTTCTCCTATCTAGAAATTCACCAACATAGTGACCTTTCTTGTGGTAGATGAAGCATTCAATATGAGCTAGTGACCTGTCATTCCTTCCTTTCGAAATTTTAGGAGGAGGTATTGTGTAAGGGCCTCTTTTTGATCTCTTTATTTTGTTATAGGTGACATATGTAGTAGAATCTCCTTTCTATGTGGCATTATTTACTTCTCTATAATGAACACATATCCTCCAATTTGCCTTATTCTTTGGTACAATAAATATTGGGGATACTCAGTGGTTTTTAGATATTGGTTAGATGAAATTAGAATTCAAAAATTTCTTGATTTAATATTTGATAATGTCCTTTAGAGCTCGTTTCATACGTCAGTGTGGGTCATGAACAAGATGTCAATTATCCTTGATACATATATGGTGGGTGCAAACATCATGGTATATGCACTTGATGTGTATGTAATACCAAGAAAAGCTATCCTCTTTTAGTCATAGTAGTTATATCAGTTGTTTTTTTTTTTTGAGAGAGATAGATTTAAATTGATATTTATCCTTTTTCCAGGCTTGACCTCAACTATAATTCTCTTTGGGTTTGTGCTAATTTCTCTCTCTTCTACAACATGACTGTCAACTATGAAATTTGTCACTAGGTTCATTGATTATGGTATTTTTGAGTTTAAATTATGGTTGAGTAACAACGGAAGGTTCACCAATGGAACTACTGATAGTTCCATCCTCTATTTTATTCTTAAAGAAAATAGAGTTACCAATTGTGAGGAGGGGTTATGAAAAATCTACTCCTAGATCGAGCATAACTCGAAATGGGTTTTCATAATTAATTCTTATTTTTTATATGGGATAGAGGATGAATCTCCAAATAGTAGGCCCATTAGATATAACCAGAAATCCTGACTTGAAGCTTATAAATTCATCAACAATGGCTAACCAAGGTTTGAAATGAATGAGGGGATGCCTCCTAGTCGAGCCTCATGATGCAACACTAAAATTTCAGTAGGGTATTTCCAATAATCCATAGAGATGGAAACATCATGTAGGATTTTTTTTTTTTGAATTTTGTATAGATTAGCCATCCTATCATGGTAGGAATTGGTATTAAACTCGTAAATATGATCAATTCAAGATTTTATCTGGTCATCACATTAACTTCAACACCCAAATAAACCAATTTTGGGATATTTTCTTTTATGATCTAAACAATTATAGTATTATTCCAAATATCATCATATTTGGTAGAAAAACCATTTTACTACATTAATTTTGACATTTTTCCCACCACATGAATAGTGCAAGGATCCTGGGATTTCTTACCATGAATTTTAGCATAAAGCTATGTCACTTTTTTCTCATAAATTGGAATTCCTTTGGTATCTTGTAATAGTGGAATATTTACGTACAATTTTTTCAAATCCTTTAAGAAATAAAACTCATATTTTGGAGTAGTCTTGGCTACAACCAATTTTTTTTGGATAGGGTGGACTTGGAACTATTTCAATAGATACAACAACATTGACTACTACATATTGTTTTTCAAATTTTATTGAATTAATAGTAGCATATATTAGTACAATATTTTTAGAATGTTTTTTTTTTAATGTCTCCTGAATCAAAACTTCTTTTTGCGGTGAATTTCTCTTCGTCATGTTCCATATTGTCAAGGGAAGCTAAAAAAGTCACTACTCATGCTGAACTCTACTTCATATCACTGCATTCAATAGAGGATATGGAGTAAGTAAGGATGATATGAGGTTCAACTTGTTGCATCGGCTTACTATTTCATTTTGGGTTAGATTAAATAGGTAATTGGGGTCATAGGTGAGGATTTCTTTGTGGTGCATTAGATGGGAGTTGAAAATATTGTTGTTGCATAGGAATTTATGCATGCATTAAAATATTTCATGGCAAAGAGGATCCATGCCATCCTTGATGCTACGAGAATGTTCATTTTTTAGGAGAAAATCTTACTCGCCATTGTGTCGGATAATAAATTGGAGGAGGCGTAGCATATTCCATGGATGTGCATGGTACTATATTTATTGTAGTAATTTACTAGAGTTTTACATATTATTCCCAGTATTTAAGGAATATGATGGATATCAGGATATATCTTATGATAGTGATTTTCATCGCTTCTTGGACCTAGTAAAGTATGTTGGCTCAGTCTCCTCACATTATTATTTAAATACTACTTTTAATCTAGGGCGTGATAGGAAAATATTCTTTGGATGACTATGGTCACATATTTCATCTCATTATACATTCTTAAATAGAAATTATTTTAGAGGGAGCTTCTTCCTACAATTTGAGAAGAAAACTAACAATGTTTTCTCAATTTAAGCCCATTTCTAATTTTCTTACAAGCCTTCAAATCACAAATACAAATAACTAATGATATTAGTTTTAAAATTTTCAAATAAGTTGGCAATTTATACTCCAGTTACTCTATCATTGACTAGATTTTCAAATAATCATCTTAGTTGATCTGAATGGGAAAATTAGTTTTTCTATGCTAAATCCTTCTTCAAAATATCAACAAAGTGCTCGATGATTTATGGAGTAAATTGTAAGTTTAACCATTATTTTTTATGTAAATTTCATGAACAAATTAACATGAGAAAAATACGAAACAAAAACATATAACATACATTAACATTACCAAAACAGTATCACAACAACACATGATGAAGGAGTTCACCCCGGCTGGCCTATGTCTCCTTGGTCCAGCTTCCAATGGTGTGGCCCTCTTCAATTATGCTCACAAGTGTGAATAAATTCATTTAGAATGCTCAGACATCTCTCAGACCTTCTCCAATGGCTCCAAAATGCCCAAAAAATGGTCAAAAAATGGAGAAGTTATGAACCTCCCTAGTTTTCCAGCTAACCACTCCATAATTTCCCCAAAATCTAGATGATTCCTACAATTTCACCCTTTTTTCAGTTAACTGGGTGATAATATCCCAAAATTCCAGGAGAAATTGTCGGAAAGTTAAAATTCCCAATGACTATTGGAATCATGATTGTCATTAGAGAGAAACTCATAGGCACTGGTCTCCACTACAATCAATAGAGTTTAGGATCCACAAGAGGCAGTTATTCCATGTCACGAAACACATGGGGAGCATTGAACGCAATGTCCAACAATCTCCCCCCCAACGCGAGCCGGGTGAGTTTCGAACTTGAGACCTGTCGCTCTGATACCAAACATTGGAATCATGATTTTTTGTTAGACCAAAACCCGCAGGCATTGGTCTCCGCTACAATCGCCAGAGTTAGGATCCATGAGAGGTGATTAGTCCATGTCGTGAAACACATTGGGAGCATTGAACCCAATGTCCAACAATGACGCCTGAAATCCAAAAAATCAACATTAAATCTTTGTGCTTTTTATAATTTTTTTGATATAAAATGGTCCGATGGTTATACTATTCATCAAGGGTCAGGATTTGATGTCACATGTTATTTTTAGGGTGGCATTTATACAACAAATTTATATATGATGACTTTAGCATGGAGGGTTCCAACGATTAGCTATAGTGATCACATGCGCTCCATGTGGTTATAGATTACAATTACTATTACAATGGGGCAAATAGTGCCTAGCCCCCAGTCCCCCTACCTATAGTTTAATGGCGCCGGGGTGTCCAAGGGCTAGGCCTTAGCCGTAACCTCAATTAACATCGAACATAACTAAATTTTTTAACCATATATATATTTAGTAATCCATGTGGTATAGTGATATGAATTAGTGTTATTAGAAAGGAGGTCATGAGTTCGACCCCAACCCACTCCTCTCAAACCTTGACCAAAATTTTAGTGGCCCTGAGGCTGCCACATGGTGGCGCTTGGCTGCGCCATGTGGCAGCCTGTGGTTGGCCACCCATAAACCACTGAAATCACACCATTTCAAACCAAGGAAAAAGTGCCACTTGGAATAATATGATTGACCATAGGAAATTTCATTGACCATTCAACCTGTAAACTTGGCATGTGCAGTTAGCAGTACAAACTACTCACTGGGATATCTGTGCACTTTTTTTCAAAAAAATTTCCTATTTGACAAAGCAGAAAATATTCTTTTATGGGAGCATATGGTGATAGTTTACATTGAATTGAGTTGTGTCAGATTCAGAATGAACAAATATATACGGTCATTCAGGTTCCACACCATTCCAACAACTTTCATTTTTGAGCATAATTTTGAGCACCTGATCACTCGTCCCCACTAGAAGCTTTTTGACCCAAAAATATCACTTTCATTTTTTCAGAAGCTGAGGGTACATTTCCCTCAGCTTTCCCATCTTGATCCATTTTGACTCGCTTGGATTTTTTCCTTTGAGCCCCACACAAATGTAGTCTACACTACCTCGTTTTGATTTCCTTGTTCTTCAGTAAAGAATGGTGTCTTGCTAAAGCTCATCAAAGTATTTAGGAGAAAACTACTCAATGGAAGGAATCTGAACCTGTTCTCCTTGATATTCAATAAAACGAGACTCATACAACCTTAAGTTCTCAACATTAACAATAGAGTAAATTCACATGTATGAAGGAAAATCTAACTTGAAGGGATTGTCACCAATATTTTCAAAAATTATGAAAGGACCATAATCGATTGGTTTCATTTTTTTACCTTCCCCTTAGAGCCTCTCTTTGTTAATGTTAATCCAAACTTATTCACCAACTTGGAACTTGCAATCTACATGATGCTTGTTGTGCCTTGCTTTGTACATGAATTGGCTCTTTCCAAGCTGATCTTGAATTTTTTGATGCATCAATTGGATTTGTTCTATGAACTTCTTGGATTTTTCTATGTCGATATGGACATCAATAGAAACATCCTTCCCAAAAGTGAAATCCAATGGCGATATAGGAAAGTATCCAAGACATGCCTCAAATGGTGGTGTTTGTTTAAAGGAGTGTTTTGCACAGTCGTATGCATGTTTAATGCAATGCAATTGTCAATCCCACAACTTCGGAGGCTTGTTGAAGTATCCTCAAAGAAGATGTATGAATGTTCGATTGATCACTTTGGTTTAAACATCTATTTGAGGATGAAATCTTGTACTCCTTTTCAACTTGGTATCCATCAAGTCCCACAAACTTGACCAAAAATTCCCAACAAATCAAGACTCTTGATCACTAACAATGGATGTGGGCTACCCAAATGAACCCAAACATGCTAAAAGAATAGCTGAGATTTTTTTTCATCTGTGATTTTATTTTTACATGGAATTAATATATATATATTGTTGAACCTATCCACAAGTACATACAAATAATCATGACCTCTTTTTGACAATGGAACACCTCCTACAAAATCCATAGAAAAAATATCCCATGGACGTGAAGGTACGAGAAGTGGTGTGTACAATCTTAACTTCCTATTTCTAAGCTTACTAACTGCACACAATGAACAACCTTAAATGAAATGTGACACACTTTCAATCATACGAGGTCAATAACAATACCTCTGAAGATGTGACTATTTTTCTTACACCAAAATGTCCAACAATAAGAAAAGTGTGTGCTTCCCTTATGACATTATCTCTCTCCCCTTGTGGAATACAAAGCCTGCACAAATGATAAAAAAAGTTATTATGTTCATGGTAATCCAATTCTTCTACTTGGTTTCCTTGTCTCAAGTTTTCATAAACATCTTCAAAGTCATTATCAAATGCATATTTCTCAACATAACTGTCATGCAAAATATAATTATGCTTGAGTAATGTAGTTGCACTAACAATATGCCTAGAAGGCATATCAACAACCTTTTTGTATACACCTTTCTTATACCTGATGACCAAGTGGAATTTTTGTAGGAAACCCATCCATGGAAAGTGCCTTGATTGTTGCAACTTAGCTTATGATTGCAAGTGTTGAAATGGTTGGTGGTTGCTGTGTATGATGGTTTCCTTTACCATCAATTAATGTTTCCACTTTTTCACACTTTGAACCAACGCATAAATCTTCTTGTCATAATTAGGATAGTAAATCACTTCACCATTGAAATTTTTAGAATGAAATGAAATTGGGCTTACCATGTTGCATAAGGACTATGCCCATGGTGTAGTCACTTGCATCAGTTTGAATCTCAAAGGGTTGTCACAAGTCTAGAAGTGCAAGTACTAGGGATGAACTGATCTTCTATTTGAAAGAATAAAATGTTGTTTGCTTCTTTCCTCCCTAGTGGAAGACCTTTTTCACACTATTTAATGCATGAAATGGAGTTGCGATAGAAGAGAATTTGGAAATAAACTTCCTCCAATATTGGATTTCTCCCAAAAAAATTCTTACCTCAGTGAATGTCTTGGGAATTGGCCAATTCACAATGACCTCAACCTTAGATGGGTCTATCTTCAACTCATCTCCTATAAAAATATTCCTAAAGAACACCAAATTATTTTTACCAAACTCACATTATGACATCATCAAAAACAAATGTTCTTTCCTTAAGATATCAAGTACTTCTCTTACATGCATGACATCTTCATCATGTGATTTACTAAAAATGAAGATAAAATTTAAGTATACTATGAAAAACTCATCAACAAATGGCCTTAGCACATCCCTCATCACATGCATAAAGGTAGCAGGAGCACTACATAAACCAAAAGGAATAACTAGCCATTCAAACAAACCTTGTTTTGTCTTGAATGTTTTTTTCCAAATGTCACTTTCCACAATTCTAATTTGATGGTAACCACTCCTTAAGTCCAGCTTAGTAAATTACTTTAGATATTTCAATTCATCAATTAAATCATCAATTCTAGAAAGTGTATAGTATTTATTTACTGTAATTTTGTTCAATGTACTGAAATCCACACGCATGAATCATGTTCCATCTATCTTTGTCACAAGCACAATAGGTGACCCGCATGGTGAGGTAATTGCTTAGATGATCCCTTGGTCCAAAAAATATTTTATTTTATTTTTTATTTTAGCACTCTCCATCATCGACATCCTATACATGCCAATGTTAGGATGTGAACAATCTTGCTGCAACTGTACTTCATTCTAGATTCTCCACTTGGGAGGTAATCCCTTTGGTTCCTGAAACATCTCATTATTTTGATTAACCACTTCAATCAAATCATATTTAAACTTTGAAGCACAACCTTGAAATGTTTCATAATCAACATGATTCTTTGGTTTAATCATCATAAGCACAAAATCCTTGCTTGAATTCAGTAGTCTTTTCATTTGTCCTACATTTACTAATGAAAGATTTAGTTTCTTGCGATGAGGTCTCACAATATAATGCACAACATAGTTTAACAAGTGTTACTTGTTTTCATGGAGATATAAGATGGATTTTATATCATAGAGGTAAGTACTAGCCAAAAAAATTCCTGAAATATCAAGTGGTACAACATCTAATTCAACTTTGTCAATGAATTTTGTTGTGATTGCAAACCAAAGAATACACTTTCTTGTAACATGTAAATTTGTGTTCTTGCATACCCAACGAAATGGATATGGTTTAGGATGTGGAATAGTTTCAAGATTAATTTTCTTGACTAAGTCGTCAGCTATCAAGCTGGCTTAAGACCCACTATCAAATAGTGTGCCAATTTCTAGATGTTTTGCAATAAATCTCACATGTAACAATTCAATCATTGTTTCTACATTTGGAGTATTAGTGTGACAATTTGACGAACTAGTGCTAGCAATGGAATCTTTTCTTTTCATACCCATGGCTACAATTTTTGTTTAATCACCCAAATTAGATCCCAAATCCTTTTTAGTGGTTGCAAATGTTTTTTGTTTCCCCTTGTTGTTGAATTTCTTGGGCCTCACCTTTCGATGAAGCTTCAAACAATGGTCCTCTTCATGACCCTCTTTGAAACAATGTTTTCATGTTATTTTCTCTCCTTCATTTTTAATGGATGCACTTTTCTTTCCTTTTCCTTTCAAACCCTTTCCTTTCTCTCCACCCTTACATGGCTTCTTTTTACCCTCTTCTCGAATATTTTTTCCTCTTTCCTGAAGGTGAGTGGCTTGCACACAAACCTCATCTAGAATAGCGGGATTGAACATAATGACAATATGGATTATGTAGCTATATAAACCCCCTATATACTTTAGTAACCTGTCTTGTCATTCCAAATCAACACCTAACATAAGGGCTCTTCTTTTAAATTCCTGGGTGTAATCTTGCACATTTTTACATTTAACTTATCTAAAGTTCTGCCAATTCATGATAACTTTATGTAAATATCCTATATGGTAAAATTGTATTTTAATTGCAGTAATGAAATTATACCAAGTGATTGAAATTTTGCCATGTTTTTTAATCTCATCTTGTGTCTTGGTTTCCACCATACTAGTTTCACCCTCCAGTATCAAGGAAGCTAGCTGAATCTTTGTATCATCATCTTCAAGGTTTTTAATCCTGCAGTGTAACTCCAACAAACGAACCAAATTTTCAAGCTTTTCTACATTCACTTCACCATTATACATAGGCAACTCAAATTTAATATGAAGTTTTAATAGGGGTGTCTTGCCAAATCCTTTTGAGGTATGTTGATGACTATGAGTAGGGGTTGTACTAGTGGAAGAGGATGAATATTAAGGTGAATATGGTGATGGGGATGATGGTGGATTATCACCACTTCCATTACCATGTCCTCCTGGATAACCCATCCTCTTGGAGGCCTAGATATTTCACCCTGCAACCTTGTATTCCTCTCTTCATAGAGGAATTTCACCATCTTTATCATGTCAAAGAAATCCTTCATAAAAGAATTATCATCCTTTATCATGTTATGATTTCCTCCTTCATGAGACAAGCTTATTGAAGCTTCTGCTACGACTAGAGGTGGAGATTGTCATGGATATTGTGGCAATATTTCTCTCCTTTTCCTTGTCCCAACTTGAGATCCTACACCCAAAAGCTTACCTTCTCCTCTTTTGAGCTTCAAAATTCTAATCCTTTAAACACTTGGAAAACAATTAAATCCTCCTTTCAAAATTAAACCTAGTTATCTGATACGAAATTGATATGAATGAAAATTAGTTTTGATGTGATAAATTCCTCTTCAGAATATAAAAAAAGTTCTTGAGGATTTATGGAGTAAATTGCAAGTTTAACTATGAGTTTTATGTTTTTTTATCTAAATTTGATGAACAAATCAACATGAAAAAAAAGACTAAAAAAAATCATATAATGTGCATGAACATCACCAACATAGTATCACAACATAAAATTTTGAAGTTGTTCACCCTGCTTGGGCTACCTTTCATTAGTCTAGCTTCCAATGGCTTGGCCCTCTTCAGTTATGCTCAAAGGTGTGAATACACTCATTTAGAATGCTAAAACAACTCTAAAACCTACTCCAATGGCTCCAGAATGCGCAAAAAATTCCTGTCTAGCCTCTTTCTGAGTTGAATTTTGTCAAAAACTAGAGAAGTTATGAGCCTCCCTAGTTTTCCTACTAACTGCTCAACAATTTCCCCAAAATCCCAACAGGTCCTACAATTTTTCCCTCTCTTTGGCTAAATCGGTGACAATTTCCTGAAATGTCATGTGAAATTGTTAGAAAAATAAAATTCCAAATGAATCCTTAAATCCAAAAAATCAACATTACAGTTTGGCGCATTTTATAATTTTTCTTAATATAAAAATGGGTTGAAAGTTATTATAACAGTTGGCAATCACGAGGAGGGATCACATGTCATGCTTAGGGCAACAGTTAGATGACAACTTACTACCCAACGACTTCAGCAGGAGGCTTTTGGTGGTTAACTGTAGTGGTCACATGTGCTCCCCTTTGTTATAGATTACAATTACCCTTACAATCGAGTGGCTAGGGCGTAGCCGCCGGCCTCCCCTACCTGCGATCTCATGTCATGGCAGTGGCTAATGGCTAGGCCTTAGCCTCAACCCCCACTGACATCAAACATGAATACATTTTTTAACCCTATACATATTGAGTAATGCATGTGGTATATTGGTATGACTCGGAACTATTACAAAGGAGGTCACGAGTTCGACCCCTACCCGCTCTGCTTGAACCTTGACCAAAATTTTGGTGGCCCCTGGGTGGCCCATGTGGCAGCTTGTGGTTGACCACCCATAAACCACTCAAATAATTCCATTTTAAACCAACAAAAATGTGCCACTTAGCACAATATGATTCTCATGAGGAGATCTTGTTGACCAATTGACCTGCCAACTAGGCTAAACCTGATTTTTTTTTTAAATTGCTTGTTTGGTAAAGAAGAAAAAACACATGTCTGGGAGCATACAGTGTCAGTTTTCTGTGAAATAATTTTCAGCAGATTCCAAACGATGAGACCTATGTGATCATTCGCGTTCCACAACATTTTGACAACTTTCAATTTTGAGAATAATTTTGAGCACATGATCATTAGGCTAATGTAATTTTCCTCAATGCTCCCTGAGAAATCCTTAACAACATTTCCACTATATCATAAAAAGGTTCATTTGAAATGTTTATTTTCCCCATGAGATTCATCATATCCACATAATCATCTCTCTTTCATTGAATAAAAAATGTCTTCAACATATGTTTATCCAAATAACCATGCTTAGACCTTTCTAAATTATATCAAAGACACTAAACATATCCATTCGAGCTCTCATCTTATTTTTTATTCATCTTTAAGAGTTATTCCCTCCAATTTATGGTTTTTCTATAGTATTGATGCTTTTCGAAGAAATATTTTTAATTTTTTCCAAAGAAGAAATGGACTCACCACCAAGGCCCATAAACCATCCTAATGTCTCTCCCTTTAAGGTTATAAGGAACAATTTCAATTTTTGGGTGTCCATAGTATAATCATAAATTTTCCACAAAAAATTGAACTCAAAGAGGAAGGTTTTTGTGTCCTTACTAGTTAAGGCATGAAAAATTAGAAGAGATGAAAGACGAATGTTTTTCGTAGGAGCCTATTAAGTAATATTCTCAATAGAAAATAAAAAAGTTGTAATTTTTTGCTTTGAATTTGTGTTTTCCATTTGTTTTTGTAACAATGGGCGTAGATGTTACAACAATTCTTCAGGTACATTGTTTGCACCAGAAATTCTCCCTTTTTACAAAGGTTCCCCTAATAATTTCTCGAGGTGCCTTAAATTATACCTAAATATAGAACATAGTTACCAACGGGATGTTTGTCCCCCCAACTTAGATCTTCTAATTATAATTTATGCCCATATATTTTTCATTGTTTTTCTATAAAGTCTTGATATTAATATTTTGGTGTTGATACAAATGCTTTATCATGACGAAATATGTTTTAACTTTCCTTAGATGGCTTAGAGGGAATTTCTACTTCCAAAGAAACTGATCCTAAGGACCCCATCCTATGAATGCTTTTTTCCATGGAAGGTGACATGCATGATATTTTTCTCCAATAAATTTCTTTAGAGGTATATCATTATGCTTCCACTTTGGAGATAAGTTACTGAGTAAATTTTGTTTCTCCCATTTCTTTATTATTTCTTCCATGACCTCTTATTCTTCTGGGGTTATCACTTTTGGGGGCACTAAATTTCTCATATTTTTTTATTCATGCATCATACATGTAGTTTCTTTAATATATCAAGGGAAATGATGTTAGATAAATATTTGGACCTTTAATAACCTCCCAGGAAGAAACAAAAAAATGTTGGGGTTTATTGTTGTCTTCATAATGAAACTTCCCTAACATATATTTCCAACCATGCTAGGTCTATTTATTTCAAGGTTCTCACTCAAAGTATATGAAGGCAACATTAATTCAATGACACTAACTATTTCCTAATACAAGTGATACTTTCTCAACAATAAATCAACCCTAAATAAAAACCAAATGTTACTATGGCTATTCACACATGGAGGAATGATAATTAACCTAATTATATGAATAAATATACTAATTCTAACCTTCACACTTGCATAAAAGAAAAATATATACGCATATTTTTGGAAATGGAAATAAAATTGTAGAAATAAAACAACAAATGGATACTTTAAACTAATCTTGCAAAAAGGAAACAATACTCACATAAATGAATTCCTCACTTGGATGAAATAACAAAACCACAACCAGACAATCACTATTTTTTGTGCTACCAACTTAGGAATTGAATTGTGTAAAAAACCAACCACTCTTTTAATAGAAATGCTACTACTGAGATGGCATAAATGACATAGGTATGGAAATAATAATGGAAATTTATAATATTCAAACTCAATGTCACCATACAAATTATTATGTAACAAAACACATAAGAGCATATAGTGTCGTTATTCTAGAATAAAAAAATATCTTGAGGTCCATAATGAGCCACAACAAAAAAAAACCAGTCAGTCAAGGCTTTGTAATATGAATAAATCATAATAGTATATAATATAATTAACTAATCAATACTTTATAACAGAGGAAAATCATAGTAATATGTAATAGAAATAAATCAATAGTAGTAACATATGAATGATTAAGGTTGATTATACAATGGTCATGGTTAAATGGTAATAGTCTATATTTAAACCTTTCAGAAGCTACCATAATATATTAATAACAACAGATCCTCATTATAGAAAGAAAGATATAAAAATGATAAAACATAATCACTATACAAAAAAAAAATGCTACAAGCACGTAAACACTATAACTATACTACCTTAATAAAAACACAAGGATCCCTACCAAAGAGGAGGACCCTTCCTCCTTAATAGGGACTTGGAAAAGCTTACAGCTAACAAGATATCACAACAACTCATAAGGAGAACCATAAACTTGTTGAGGATTTCATTATTTATAAAAAATGGATGTACAAATGTATAGTTCAAGACAATAATTCCATAACCATTTTTAGGCAATAAAGAGCCTTCTTATAATTTTGTCTTCCTAGTCCAATCTTGGTATAAATCATGATGAAAAACCATGAGAATCATTCAATTCTAACATCATTTGAATACTAGTAATTGGAGGTATTTTATAATAAAATTACAAAAAAATAATTTCAAATGAGATCGATGCCACAATGGTTTCCTAAATTTATTGAGTACCTAGAATGCTAGGAATCATAATTAGCATGGGAAAATTGTCCACGTTGTCAAAAAAAGTCAATTCTCTGTTGTTATCGAGTTGGAATAATGGACAATAATGGATAAATTTCTATATAATTTCATTATTAGTATCTTGTTGTGTCTCATTAATGTTACATGTTCAAAATAAGTTCTAGATCGTATTTATGATGAGGTTGTTCAGACTCCTGAACTTTTTTGTAATCATGTAAATGTATCTGTAAATGAAGTAGGTTGTAAGTGCATAAAGTCTCTAGGTTAAACTATGCCTCACCTCATACCTAAATCTCTCTTCTTAAATACATTGTTTTCCATTTTCTATGTTGGAATCAGAGCTCAGGACTATACTCGAGTTTATTTATTGCGGGGATATGTTTGTTGTGTGATAGATAGCTATTGTGTCGAGGTGACTGGTGCGACTGAGGAGGAATTTTATTTTGAAATTCATTAGCTATTTTCCAATGTTTATTATTATATCCTTCATTAATTAATGTGATAGAGGTAGACTCTCAGTTATGTAGAAGTCTCCATATCTCCAACTTGTGACGATTCCCTCTAGAAAAAATCCACTATGGTATCTCTTTTTCAATTAAAATCTCATTTATCCTTTCTATATCATTATGAATGAACGTGAGTGTCACTGTGAATATTTAACAAAGGTTCACTATTAATCTATAATGAAATTATGCAAACAATGATTGTGAGTTTATAATTTTGTTAGTGAATTTCCCTACATGAGTGGAAAATCATTAGTAGAAATGATATGTGGTGAGTGGAATCTTTTTTGTAAAAGTTTACTAGTGTAGTTAGGGTGAGATCTATGGCCTATATGCAATCATCACTTGATGATTTTTATTTGTTGTATAAAGAATTGAAACATCTCATTATTATATAACTATGACGACCTCTTGAGAAATTGATAAGTGTGAATAACAATTTTTGTGTATTGAAAGTTGTAGACATTGTGTGAGAGATTGTTGTTGCATGAAGGCCACCGCAACTCTATTATGAAGATTTTATAATTTAAGTGGAGTTTTCTAAAACATTGAGGGTGTGGAATATATAAATATCATTATTTCTACAAAGAAGAATTACATTCATATGGTAATACATTCTATTCTATAGTCCTTCGTTTAAATAAATCCCCAATAAACCCAACATTCATTTGTTTGTAGATAGAGTTGAGACATGAATCAATAGTGGTTCAATAAGGGTGTTGTATCTAGTGAAAAGTTGTATGCTTGGTGCAAAGGGAGGTGTGTTCTGGTGCTACTTTTCTTTAATGAAAAATATGAAACTACAAAGTTCCAATGTGTGGCTATAGGATTCTTTTTTCCCATAAAATTTTCAATTAGGTCGTGCAATATTATCTCTGTGAATTGAGTTGTTAATTGTTATGAAAATTTGGGATATGTCTTCTCTTGTTTTCCTTAATGGGTAATTATATTTCAAAAACATATTTAAATTATTCCAATAAGATAGATGGTTCAAATTATGTAAATTGGAAATTTAAATTGTGAACATTAATGGAAGGCTGCAATATGTGGTCCATAGAAAGTGGAGATCAAGGGAAGCTAGACACCAATGAGAGTGTAAAAGCCATGTCAATTAAATATTTTTAAAAGTGGGAGAATAAAATGAAAGTGTTATTAAGGATATATGTAAAGGATAACCTGATTCCCCATATTCACAATTTTAAGACTTGTAAAGAAATGTTGGCTAGACTTAAAGACTTCGAATAGTTTACAAATATAGATCAGATCCTCTCTATAGAAATTAAGTTCCCCTCCATTCTGATGGAGGAAAATGAAACCATTAGTAAATTTATCTCAAAAATTAAGGATTTGAAAGATAATCTAGGAGACATTGGAGAATCAATATCTAGCACTGATAATATAACCATAACTTTAAATGGAATGTTAGATATATATTAGATGTTTAATGCAAGTGTTTAATCAAGGGATAAAGCTCCTAGTCTT
The DNA here is from genome assembly GCA_034641835.2 of Pinus albicaulis. Lineage (NCBI taxonomy): Eukaryota > Viridiplantae > Streptophyta > Pinopsida > Pinales > Pinaceae > Pinus > Pinus albicaulis. The sequence continues at coordinate 518,236,042 of CM076574.1, read as the reverse complement.
GATGAGTTGGAACGTATGTTAATGCAAGAGGAAGAGAGGAAAATAAATATAAAGCCTGAAAATTTAGATCTATCATTAATTGTGAAATGGAAACAACCTCTGAAGGGAACGTTGTGTGAAGGAAGAAAATGAGGATAGCCACCAAAACTAAAGTAATCATTTCAAAAACTATAAAGCCCCAAAAAGGTATGATACCTTAAAAGGATAATCCTAGAATAAAATGTTATTATTGTCGAAACCATGGGCATTGTTCTAGATATTGTTTTAAAGGAAAGTATGATGAATATAAACATAGAAATAGAAGACACGCTAGTGATTTTTAAATTGAGGATAAATTATGAATGGTGAAATTATGAGTAGTAGCCAATTTGTTTCAAATATTTCACCTTTTGTTGGAACTGATGATTCAAGTGCATGGTTTTTTGACTCTCAAGCCTCTATTAACATGCCTTATAATAAGCATTGGTTTGAAAATTTCCATGAAACAAAAAGTGGAGAAAATATATATCATGGGGATGATCGTTCACTCAATATTAAAGGGTATGGTGATGTGCATGTAACATTACCAAATCATTGTGCTAAGAAAATTTATAATGTGATGTGTGTACCTAACATTAAGAATAATCTAATCTATCTGTGTCCAATAAAAATCAAAAGTTTTAAGGTATAATTTTTGAAGGCACACTACCTAGTGAAAGATATGTAGGATCACTTAAATGTTGTTGCTATAGGTGTGATATTTGGAGGCTTATGTAAGCTTGACATGACAAGCAAAAGTCATCAAGTGTTGACATTCACAACAATGGAAATAGAAGCTCTTTGGCACCATAGGAATTCCCACCTCAACTATCATGATGTGTTGATACATGAAAAACAAATAATGGTATAGAGACTCCCATTATTAAATAATTAATATTTTTCATGTGAAGGGCATGAATTAGCTAAAATTCATAAGGATGAGATCCCTACTCATACATATACAAGAGAAAGGGATGTTCTTAAACTTGTGCATACAGTTATTTGTGCCTTTGAAGAATAGAAAATTATTTATTGGTATTTATAGAAGGTTTCATAAAATATGCATGTGTTTACTTCATGAGAAATAAGAGTGAGGTATTTGAATATTTCAAATATTTTAAAAACTTGGTTGAGAAGAAAACACGAAAATATATAAGAACCTTCTGATATGATAAGGAAGGGGGGGGGGGATATAGATTAGATGCATATATCAAGTACTCCAAATCCCATTGAATTGTATAAAATTGCAGAGTGCCCCAAAATACATAACAGAATGGAGTAGATAAAAGGAAAAAAATAACCTTAGTGGAATGTATGAAGAGCATGATGAAAGGAAAAAATATTACTCATGTTTTTTGGGTTGAAGCTATTAGTATTTTTGTTTATTTAAAAAATAGGAGCCCAAGAGAAAGTTTAAACCACAAGACTCCATTTGAATTTCTTTACTTTTATAAATAAATAGTAAGCCATTTAGGAATATTTCGAAGCACGGTTGTTATAGGCCATTTTGTCACACCTAGTCAATAGGCCTACAAACTAGATCAATCAACATCTGTGAACATGTTTTCACCTAGTCAATAGGCCTACAAACTAGATCAATCAACATCTGTGAACATGTTGTCATCATCCCCTAACAAATCCCTAAGCATGACCTTTCCAAAAAAATTGAGTTTATGGGATTAACTACTCAAAATAATCATTTTTAGCCCCAGTGCATCCTAATCCTTTAGCCACATGCATTCATTTTTTGTTTCTCCTTTATGCACTAGTGTTGACCAACACTAGATGCTCCCTTCTGCACATATTTTATTCTAGAAATTTGGGAAAATTAAAGAAAAAATTGAAGCTTCCTGTTCTAGAAGCTTCTGGGGGTTGTTTTAGCTATTTACCATGAATAAGAATCTTGAATCCTATCTGATCCTGCCTTGCAGACTTCACCTCTTATCCCCTGACCTCATCCTCTCATCATATGTTGATCTCAATCCCATAATGGTAAATCCTAAACTACAATCCTTCTCCAATAAATTTAATTACATTCATAGCATCAAGATTTTCTTTTGGGGATTTAGCATGCCATCATGATGATGCTTTGAACCTAAAGTATTCATCATATTTATGCATTATGTTTTATACTAAGGTGTGCATTGTGACAAGGAAGGACATGTCAACTTGGGGAGACATCTACAAGATCAACTACTATTTATGGTTGTAAAATCTATCTTGTATCTATTAATATAAATAATATCTTGTTTTCCTATGGTTCTTGTGTTATTTTTACATTCATATATTTCAATGCCTTTTCTATTCATTGAATACAGATGCTAAACTATGCTACTTGGTTTTTGTTGATCCTTTTCTTGTCTTAGTATTGTGTGCATGTTTTAATTATATCACATGGAAATATAATTGGAGCTTATGAGCGAGGAAGAAGAGAAATATTGCTACAGATTCAAGGTATGCCTCTTTCCCATTCACTAACTTCTCTAAGGAAAAATATGTTATTTTTGTATTATGTTGTTCTAGAGAAATATGTTAGGTTTACAAAATTCACATTTGTACGCAATTGTGAATTTTCTATAACAAATTGGCAACTCCATTAGCGATTGATTTCTTCCCTTAATGGTTTCCTTCAACTTAGAATCTTTTCAGCCCTTAGAATGATCTTGATTGACTCACTCAGAAATTAATTTACCTTAGTAAAACATACGTTTAAGCTTGGTTGGGCTTCTTGTGTTGTTCTTTCATAAAAAATTCCCCAGCACATCTCTTTATTCTGATATAGAGTGCCCCAATGTAATTGAGCCTACTGTGTACCTCAGTTGTAGTGCACTTTATCCTATTCTGTGTCTTTGTTGATATTGTGTTATCTACACTACACTGAAACTTCTCTTGTTCTTCACTTGAGCCGATCTACTGTACTTTGCATTGCAGTCCGCTTTCTCTTTTTTTTCACCTCCACTCGAACACATTGTCTCCTATTCTTCACCTCTGTTGATCAAGTAGGATGAAAAAAAATTCATTCCTTTCCTTTCTCTTTGATATTATTTTTTCAAGAATTTTTTATTTAGTTTCTTGAGTTTTTCCTTGTCTCTTAAAATCCATCTTAATGTGTCTAATTGGATTTATTATCCTTTGGTAAGAATTTGTTTGATTTTTTATTTTTCTTATCAAATTAGGTCTTTGTAAACTTTTTTCTTGATTTTTGATTGGCTTAAAGAAATTTATATTACAATAATATTATGTCTAATTTATCTTATGAATGATATTGTTGAATGTTATTTTTCATTGCATTTGAAAATTAAGAGGAAAGAAAGGAAAATTTTCATCTTTGTTCATTATTTGCATTAATAATGAAGTTGAGGATATCGATTTTTGGATCACTTGTTTGTTGCATTATTGATTGATTTCTTCTCCCCATACTTAGTTATGCCTTCCATTGTTAAAAGGAAAATGAAAAGAGTCATTTTTGTCATATTAGTTGCATCATAGGTGTGTTCAAGTGACATCGAGTTTTGAAGGTTGAAATTGGAACATAATCAAAGATCAACTATAAAATTTACTGAATCAACATACGGAGTATTTGGAACATTAACAAAAACATCTAGAGGTATAGGCTAGAGATTTTTTGCGATGCCTTTAAATGTAGGAGATGTCGTTATTTATTAGTGCTACATTCCAGGGGTGATAGCTTGTTCCACATACATAAGTGTATAGGATTGTTTTCCACGTACCTTCAAGTAGATCGAATGGTGTTCCATACATGATAAGTATATGGAAATGCTCTCATTGAATGGTTACACATTATAAAACACTAATACAAAGTGCACTTCCACATACCTCTCGATATATTTTGGAAGTCTCCACTAGGTTTCTATATTGACTTAGGTAACCAAGTCAGTTGCCTTATACACTATGATATGCCAAACACAACATTTGGGGATATTTAATTCTTGTATTTAAATCCTTGGTTCATCAAGGTGGTATATTATAGTTAAAAGTAACTTGGTAATCCTTATCTACCTGGTTACCCCTTTGTTTGAATTAATATCTTTAATTTCTAAAATCAGTTAATTGATCACGGAACAACATCCTCAACATGGAACAACTCTTTACTAGATCCTAGGTTGAGACTAATGGAGATAGCTCATGAGTCTACTATTCAAGGAAACCCTTTGATGGGAATCCTATCCCTTTTCCTTATTTTGGGAATATTGGTGCTCCTTATATGGAAAATTTCTCCCTTCTGGGATTACCATTGGTTTACTAGTTTGGTTATTTTCAACCTCCTTGGTTTTGAATGTCCAAACTATTTCTCAAACAAGTATTCCTCCACCTGAACAAATCTATCCTAACATTGACCCTTTTCCTTCTTTTCTTGTTCTTTCATCTTCCTCTTCTTCATATTCATCTAGTGAAACCCTCAAAGTTAGTAACCAAGTGGATAAGAAGAAGAATTAAAGGAAGATTAAGAAGAAAAATAATAATAAAAGGGGAAACCAAGTAACCATTTATACCAATGCAATTGATTTTGAGAAACCTTAAAAGGCTCGTAAAGTGAAATTACCTTGCATGTTATGTAATAGTGACAATATTCATAGATATTTTCTTAGTCTTCGCTTGGTATTAGGAGTGTGGTCCACTGGCTCACTTCAACCTTTATCATCAGCTTCTGGAGATCATGCTAGTGACAAACCATCGAGTAGTGATCATAAGGTTCACAGGAAAAAGGGTAAAGTTAAGTTTCCATGTAGGTTATATGAAGGTAATCATCTTATTCACCTTTCTAATTATATGGATGAAGCCTCAAAAGTGTTAGAAAAACTTATAGCTTCTGAGCCTGGTCTTCAAGTTGGTTATCGAAAGATTTCTTCCAATACTCCACTAGTTGAGGAAGTGATTGATTATAATATGAATCCAATCAATCCAAATATATCTGAATGTGAATCACATGAGTCCATTCTCAATCAACCACTGGTTGAGAAAATGGTTGACTCAATTCCACCTTTAGTTGACCGTACCTTTCCCATAGAGAGTGAGTTTCATACGACTTAGGTTCTTCTCGTTTCTTCTAGTTATAGTGAAATGGGGGTCAATCATTGAGTCTAAATGGTACAGAGGAACAATCCTCTGATTCCCATAACAAGGGGGACCTTCTCCTGTTCACATTGAACCCCCTCCATGTAGTATGGTAACTTCCTTTGATTGGAGTCAACTGGCAGGATGTCATATTCCTGCTTACATGCCCTTATAGCTGATATAATAGACTTATAATATGGCCTTATCTAGCACAACCATTGATGAAGGCACGTATGTTATTATTTTGTCCTCAACTATTAGGAAAGCTTTCGGTTCTTCTTAGCTTGTGCCCATTATCTAGAATATATTGGCATTTAATAGAGGAACTAGTCAATGGTTATGGATCCTTGCTTAGTTTCCTATTACTTTGGGAGGGAATATTATTTATATCGATGTGATGGTAGTCCAATTTCATTTTTATTTTAATTTACTCCATGGTCGTGTCTATATTTATGTCATGGGAGCTCTTTTCCCTTCATTATTTCATGTCATGTGTTTCCTGCATTAAGGAAGAATCATTACCATTGACCATATTTCATTTTTTGGTCCTAATTTGACTCCCAATAAACCAATTTCCCTAAATTTACCTTATATGCAAGTGGTATCTCCCCCACTAGAAGACTAATTATGTAGAAACATGTTCCATGCCTGCATCTGTTGATGATCTAATATGTGATATGATAAATCATTCACTGGGGGAATTGGAGTCTAATATTTCCATTAGATCCCTTAATATTTTCTAGAGAATTGTTATTCCTTGTGATGAGAACCTCTGGGAAGCCATTTCCTCTGATTTTTGATGAACAAGGTATCTAGAGTAGAGTTTATTTTCTCGAGTCAAGATCATTAAAAAATGAAACAAGGTTATTTGAGCAGAGTTCCTTGTCTCCTTTCAAGGTCATAAGAAAATGAAACAAGGTACCATGAGAATTATCTGTTTACTGTATCAAGCTCATTGAAAAATTAAACAAAATCCCCATCCAATTTTAGTCACTAATTACATCTTGTAAATTCCTAGTCGAGTCTTTCACTTGTTGTCATAAATTAACTTTCATTCCATCCACCTGTCAATAATGAGTGGTCTACTTAAGCGAATGAAATCAAGCTTGGAGGGCATGTGAAAATAATTTATTCATTATGCTCAAGGCATGAAAGCTTATTTCAAGCATAGTTTTACTCTCTTTCAAGCTTTTGTAAAAATGAAACAACTCTCAAGCATATTTTTTCTCATGTTTCAAGATTCTATAAAAACGAAACCAATTTGAAGCATAATTTCTCATGTTTCAAGCTTCTGTAAAAATGAAACCACTCCCACTTTACCTATTGTGAACACCATTTTTCCATCCTATTTCTGCCATATGAGCATTAGCTTTCTTGCTCAATCGTCACCATCTGCTTGGCCAATCATACACTTTCACTAGGTTGTTTACCCTTTCCTGGAGAACCACTACAATGAGTGTTATGATTAGACAACCTCTTCATATCTCCATGTTTTTATTAGTTCCATCATTAGTGAAACTAGTTTCTACCCTTTATACCACTCATTCCTCGATGAGGAGTCCTATTTCACCTCTTTTCAGACTCCCAGACGTGAAAATATTATCGATAACATGTCTTTTGTAACTCGTTAAAGTAAATTAAAAGACTTCTAATTTCAAACCTTTTTTTCAGACTAAGATAGACTACTTACGAAAAATGAATACCTTAGTCAAACATGGCTAAGAGTTTCTCCTGACCATTGTTTTTTGCCTTTTCACACTCAAGAGACTATTTATGAAAAGGAACCTTTTGATTTTTCTTTTTTTTCATATTTATGAAACTCTCTAAACATGAAAAAGGAGTAGATTTACACCTTCATTGGACTCGTAAAAGCATCAAATAATGATGGACTCGTCGAACAAGATGAGGCTGAACCACTCATTCTCATGGTTCATTAAAAATACTCAGAGGGATTCATTCGAAAGATGAACTTATAGATGAAGAGTAGTTTATCCTCCTCAATATCATAAAAAAGAAAGAGGTACTAATAAGAAATGGTTGGGGAAATCAGTAAAAAATGATACTCCACTTATTAATGTCAATGAGTCGCTCTTGAACACGAAACTCTTCTATTTCATCTCCTTGATTGCTAAGTTGGGAAATATGCTTGTCTTTTTGGTTCATCACACCATATCAAAATCCTATGCATTTGGTTTTGGGTCACTACTGCCAACTCCATCAATTTTCACTGGTATGTAAAAGAGAATTTCTTGAGTTGATAGCTGTCACAATTCTCCTAAGCCCACATTCATGTATGCCATTCTTGAACCAGTTCGACATCAACATCATTCTATCTCAAACCTTGATACTCATTTCATGTCATGGATGAGGGGTACATGAAGACCCTCATGTGACAAGTCATTTCCTATTTACATTAGCTCATTATCCACGAGATTTACATCTAAATTATGTTTGGTACCTTGTAGCTTGAATACACCATTGGAAATTTTCCTTGCTCTCAGCGACAAGTGTTCATCATTAGCCTTCGACTGGAAGACTCTATGTGGTTTTCAACTTCAACACATTTATTCACACCATATGAATTATACTACAATACCGTGAGAGTAATTAACATCATCAGTAGTTTATCTTGCATCTGTTAATGGCTTACATCATTTATCGGTAATCATATGATTTCTCCATGTTCGACCTCAACCCATTTATTTACATGGTTATACTTGTACATTAGACAACCGAGTGAACAAGATGAAAGAGTTGGGATCTAGTTCAATTCATCCGAGCTCCTATTTCAAGATTAATGCAATATTAGGAAGTATGATGCCCATGATAATACATACAATCATCCAATCATAATTCCAATCTCTTACAACAATGGACAACACTTCATGATCAGTGTACATGTAGTGTTATCTTATGTGATGAGCATGGTATGCCTCCCTCAACAATTTTGTCATGATGAAAATGTATTGTAACATATGATGATGTTGATTATTTTTTCTTGATCCAGAGTTGCCACTAGTTAAAGCACTTCAGTTATCAACTACTTCTTCTAACTTTGTGCTTTAGGGGGGGAATATGTTATAGTACATTTTGTCACATCTCATCTATAGCCCTGCAAACTAGATCAATCAACATATGTGGATATATTTTCATCATCCCGTCATAAATCCCTCAGCATGACCTTTCCAAAAACTATGAGTTTCCGAGATAAATTTCTCAAAATAATTTTGTTTAGCCCCAACGCACCCTGCTCCTTTAACCACATATGTTAAAAATTGGTTGCTCCTTTCTGCACCTACAATGACCAGAACTAGTTTCTCCCTTCCGCAGGTGCGTTTATTCTACATATTTAGAAGATTAAAAACAATTTTGAATCTTCCTCTTTCAAAAGCTTCTCGGGGTTATTTTAACCACTTATCATGGATAAAAATTCTGAATCCTATCTAATGCTACCTTGGATACTTCACCTTTTATCCCTTGAGATCATTATCCCATCATATATGGATCTCAAGAACATAATGGTAAATCCTAAACTACCATCCTTATCTTATAAATTTACTAGAAACCATAGCATCAATGTTGGCTTTTGGAGATTGATCATGCCCTCATGTTGTTGCCTTGAACCTAAAGTAGTCATTATATTCATGCATTAGGGTTGATATTAAGGTGTGGTTTGTGACAAATAATGACAAGTCAACTTGGGGAGACATATACAAGATCAACTACTATTTTTGGTTGTAAACCTTATCCTATTTATATTAATACAAAGAGTATTTTTTTTTCCTATGTTTGTTATGTTATGTTTACATTTGTATATTTAAATCCCCTGTTGATTAATTGATTAGAGATGTTTGACTATGACAATTGGCTGTTGTGGATACTTTTCTTGGTTTAGTCCTGTGGGAAGGTTCTAATTATAGCACTTGGAGCTAAAATTGGAGCTTACAAGTGAGGAGGAAATAAAACTCGATACATGTTCGAGGTAGGTTTGCTTCCCATTTTCTAACTTCTCTAAGGAAAATTATATGATTTTTGTCTTTTGTTGTTCTATACCAATCTAGTAGGTCTAGGGAATTCACCTTTGCCCACAATCGTAAATTCTACATAGAAACAACCTTTTCCCATTTTCCAAAATAAGATAGGAGAAAACTTGATGCAAAGCTATCATGTGCATTTTCATTGGTTATTGTTCCAATTATAAAGAATATAATATTTTTGATACATCTAAACATAAATTTCTTGCAAGTAGAGATATTTGTTTTCATGAACATGTAGATGAAGGTCATAGGAAGGTAAACTATGATGCATGGAATATTCCTCATGACTTTCATGATGTCAAAGAAGAATTTCATGAAAAACAGGAAAAAAGAGAGGAAGAATCTAGTGATATTGACACCTAAAGTGGTGAAACCACACCCAAAGGAGGATATGAGTTCAGACCACAAATATGGAGAATGGATGAAAGTAGTGAGTTACTAGGAAGGTCATCACACCAAATTTATTGACCTATAAGGTATAAAGACTATGCCTTGATTAGTAAAGTGATGAAAGTGAAGAAGATAATGAACATGTAGAATGAAGAAATGTAATGAAGGAAGAACATGATTCCATAATGAGAAATGATACTTGGGAATTAATAAAATTTCCTAAAAAATAAAGTAAATATAGGATGAAAATGGATTTTAATCCCAAATTTAAAGCTCATGACCATGGGGATAAATATAAGGCTAGTTTATTTGCTAATCATTATTGGAAAAATGATGGAATTGATTACGAAGAAAAAATTTCACCTATAGCTAAGTTAAATAAAATTAGATTGATGATTGTTTTAGCTACAAAAAATAAATGGAAACTTCATTAGTGGGATGTTAAGCTTTCCTCATTGAATGGGGAACAAAACCAGAAGTATATCTTGTTCATCAAGAAGAGTTTGTTAAAAATGGTCAAGACCACCTTGTTTGTAAATTAAAGAAATATTTCATATATGGATTGAAACAAGAACGAAGATGATCGTATGAGAATATTGATTTTTTCTTTCTTCAGAAAGGTCTAATCGAAATTCAAAGTAATATATATATATATATTAGAAGGGGAATGTTATTTTTATTTCTCAGTATGTCGATGATATTATAATAATTGGAAATGTTTCTAAGTTGGTTGATGATGTTGAAGGAAAATTTTCAGAGGTAAAGAACATGAAAGGCCTTGGTGAATTGGATTATTATTCATGTCTTGAGATAGGGAGATAATTTTGGCAGACTTTGGTTACATAGATTAAATATACCATAGAGCTACTGAAAAGGTTCAAAATGGATCAATGTAAAACAATGTGGATACCATTAAATCATAATGTCAATCTCTACAAAAATGATGCCACAAGAGAGGTGGATGGCACATTGTATCGTCAAGTAGTGGAAATTATGAATTATCTCACTACCACCAGGTCATGCATTGCATATTTTGTGAACATTTTGAATCAATTCGTGGCCATGACACTTCAAAGCCATTGGAAAGCAACAAAGAGGACCCTCGATTGTCTTAAGGGTACTATTAATTATGGTATTAAATATATGGATGGTTTTGATGTTGAGTGGGAAGGCTATTTAGTTAAGATTGGGCCAGCAATCCACATGATATTATATCAACCTCAGAATATGCATTTAGCCTTAGATCCATGATCGTGGCATGGAGTAGCGAGAATCAACGAATTGTTTCTTTATCAACAATTGAAACATGATATAAAGCTTTGTGTAGTGCTACATGTGAAGCACTTTGGTCGCGATGAATTCTTGAAGATGTCGGAGAAGTAGATAAGCCACCAATGATTATCAAATGTGATATTTAGTGTTCGACCAAATTGGCCAACATCCTTGTGGACTATGCAAGATCAAAACATATTGAAACCGATTACCATTTTGTCAAGGAAAAGATGCACCCTAAGGAAATTACTTTAATTTATTGTAATACGAGTGAAAAATCAGGTTGGCATCTTTACAAATTCTCTTGGGAAGGAAAAGTATGAATTATTTACAACTAAGTTAGATGTGATACAAAACATATTTCTTCGTTAAAGGGGATAGTTAAAATAATTATAATAATTGAGAAATTTCTGGATTATTTTAAAATTAGTCTCTTCTTGTTTGTCATTAATATTGTGTGTTTTGAATAGGTTCTAGATCCTCTTTATGAAGCGGTTATTCATTCTTCTAGCCTAATTTTTAACATATAAATGTATATGTTTTCTAGTTAAATGAAGCAAGCTGTGATGGCAAACAGTCACCAGTTTGAGCTTTGCCTCACCTTAGAGTGGCATCTCTCATTCTTTAAAAAAATTTCCTCCATTTTCTGAGATAACAATCCAAGTTAGCCCTGGTGAATAAAATCGAATGCCTGAGGGCACAAAGATAACACCAAAAAATTTATCAACACGGAATTGGAAAATCCTTGTTATTCTGATTGATGGAGTGTTTTTATTGAAAAAATATGTTTATGCGGGCCAAAAACCTTTTCAGCTAGAATTGGTTTTATCATTCAATCAAAATGTTTCTACAAATATAATAACCCCGAGTTAGATAAAACTATTTACGAGGAGTTCAGAAAACTTTCCACCAAGGGTCTTAATAAAGTCTCCGCTAGACTTTTATTCAACCACTAAAGTTTTGTTCTATTTACTAACTACCAACTTAAACGTTCTGTTATACAAATTTAAAACTTGGGGCTGAAAATTTCAGAGCACAAGAATTTCAAGAAAGATAACTTATTAATTATTTCCTCAGTATAAAAATTCACACTCACTATCATGGCTCGTCATGCAAAATTTCCACGAAAGTGTTACTCATTTTCTGCGATAATAATAATAATTATTACTTTAATTTTGTTTTCCGGGATGATCCAAATAAATTTTCTAGATGAAGAATAACAAAGATGCTTAATTCACTACGATGAGATTACTATCCTTGAAAATCTCCCTTTTTTTTCAACTATTTCTATTTTTATATTCTCAATAGAGAAAACCTTAATATATTGTCGATTGGGCATCCACATATAAACATATCACTCGATTCTTTATGTTGTTTAGGAATAATGTTATACTAAAATTAAACATATCACTCCATTCCTTATATTGTTTAGGAATAATGTTATACTAAAATATTTATATGGTTTAGGAATAATGCTATAGTAACCTCTATTACTATATTTTGGCATAATTATAATATTTTTTTTAATATTTTATCAAATATTAAAAAAGAATTATTAGAAAAAAAAGTCTATAGATTATAAAATCGAAATTATTTTTATTAAAATAATACATAATTTAATTATTAAATGAATTTTTTTTTCCAAATATTTTTTATTAATTTTAGTCTTTTTTACCAGTATCATAAATTTAAGATATTTAATTTTAAAAAATATAGTGATTTAGAGGTTTTTCATGGTATTAAATTTATTTATACATTTAAAAGTGCATTCTAAATAATAAGATATGAGAGTTGGCTAAAATAACTATTTCTTCTACCTTAAAATAATTTTTTTTTTATTTAAATAAAATAACTTGCTTTTGTTTTTTCGAGGTAGCAAAAAAAGACTCAATTTTGAAAAGTGGTGATGTAGAATTACTCTTTTTTAGCATAGGTTTAGCACTTTAAATTATCTTATGATTATTTTTTTTTTTTTTAATGTCATCATTTTCATGTTGAATTTGAAAAGTGGTCATGTAGAATAACTTTTAGCATATTTTTGGAACCTTAAATTTTCTTTGATTTTTTTTAAATGTCATGTTGATTTAGAAAAATGGTTGTTTTCTTCACACTTTAATTTTTATTTATTTATCAAGTATGATTTTTTTTTTTAAATGTTAGTGATTTTCACGGTAATTTTGAAAAGCATAGATACAACATCAATCATTTTGTTTAGAGTCGTTACATTCATCATAGTAATAACACATAAAAATAAAAATAAACATAGCGAAAAAATAAAAAAATAAAAATATGAAAAAAAACGAATAAAAATAATAAAAAAACAAAAATAATATATAAAAGTTAAAAATTAAAAATAAATAAATAAAGAAAAAATAAAATAAAACATGTAATTTAAAAAAATAAATAAAAAACAATTTTTATAAGTTAAAAAAAAAGAATAATTAAAAAAAAATTTAAATAATGAAAATACTAAAATAACCAATAATTAAAATTCTAAAATACAAATAAAAATAAAAAATAAAAATAAAAAGCATTATTTTAAAAACATCAAATTAAAAATTTTAAAGCAAAAAAATAAATAAATAATTGAAAAAGCAAATTTCAATTTAAAAAAAATATATTTCTATTCATACATATATATCTAAAATAGATTTTTAAAAAATAAAAAGAAAACGTAAGTAATTTTTTTAAAATTTAAAAATATAAAAAATTTCAAAATATTTAAATTTAAAATTAAAAGAAATAAATAAATAATTAAAGGTAATTTTTTTTTAAACTAATAAAAAAAATAAATAAATAAATAAATAAAAAAAAAAAAAATTAAATATTTGGGTTTTACTGCCACTTTTTAAAAAAAAAAACCTCAACTTTTTTAATTAAGAAAGGCATTTTTTTTAATTTAAAAATATATTTTTCATATATTTATATAATTTTAATAAATTTTAATTATTTTTTTTTAAATTTAAATAATTTTAAATTTTTTATTTAAATTATTTTATTTTATCAAATTTTTAATTATGGAGTTTTTTACTATTATTTTTATAACTTAAAAAAATTGTTTTTGTTTTTTTGTTTTGGGTTGATTTTTTTTCTTTCAATAATTTTTTTTTTTCTATTTTTATTTTATTTTTGAATTTTTTTTTCTTCTTTCTTCTTCTTTTAAGATTTTTGAGAGACATGATATTTTTATTTTTATTTTATTTTTGAAATTTTTTTCTTCTTTATTTTTTTTTTAAGATTTTTGAGAGACATAATAATAGATTATCTTTAATACCATACTTAAAAATCATTGGAATTTTAAAACTTGATGTTTGATCTTTAACGTTATGTTTATCTTTAAAATTTTAAGGCTTTTCAGAGTCATGATATTTTATCTTTAATGTCATTATTAAAAATTGTTGCAAGTTTAACCCGAAAAGAAAAAGACGTTATTCCAACATTAAAACTTTTTTTTTTCAAGGGGTTTTTTGCACAAAAAAATTTGACGACGTTTTTCTAGCATCAACACTTTTTGTTTCCAGGTTTCTTTATGCAGACAAAGAATTGTTGATGTTATTGCACCATCAACACTTTTAGTTTCAAGGGTTTTTTTCAATTATATTTTCAAGAAAGAAATTGGTTTTTAGCATAATTTAAAAAATGTTGAAATTTGACCCTAAAAAAATAGTGCATTCTCGAATACACACTTTTCATTTTTGTGTTGTTTTTTCATGTGTTTTTCAATATTTTTTAGTCTAGATTTCTCATTTTGAAAAAAATATTTTCTAACTGGCATATAAATAAATCAATTTTTTAACACATTCCTCATATAATTTATAAGATAATTAAATCAATAAGTAATCGTATTATATTAAAATTTATATTTTCAAATATATTCATAACAAGTGCACAAGGAATGACTAACTGAAGTAAATATTATCTTCATAATAAAATATTATGTTTCAGAAAATTCTACATTCAAACTCCTTTATATATATAAAATTCATACATTTTTAACTACATTATCAAAATTAAAAAACATATGTTTTATTATACAAAATTTTCTATATTATATTATATTATATTATATAATATATATATAATAATTTTTTTATAAAAACCTATATTATAATAATAATATAGTGTAATAAAAACCTATATTCTTCAAATTATGGTGTATAAAAAATAAATCCAATCTGGTATGAAAGAAAACATGTGCAATTAATTGAATGTGATTTACAAGATGATGTTTTTGAGGCGTTACTAAAAATTAGCTTAACACATTCCAGATATTAATATATTGAAAATAACTAGTTATGATCAGAAAAGTGATTTATAACAAGAGGTTAATAAAAAAAAATTTGTTAAAAATAGAAAAAAGCACCTATTCCATATGTTATAAATTTAGGAATTAAATATATATGAAAATAATTTACAAATTTAAGTTATTAATAAATTCAATAAAAAATAAAAAATAACATCAATTTAAAATATATATAACAAAAAAATACATGATATTTGAAAATAAATGATTGAAAATAACACTGCTTCTAAATATTAAAAGTTTTTGGTGGAAATTATAAATAACACCAAATCAGTACAAATGGATATGTGGAGAGAAGAAACTACACAGAATAAAATGATAAGAATAACATTAAATCAAAATGAAAAAAAAGGCTGGTGGAGAGAAACGTCAGAAATGCCAAATGCGAGAGAACGTTATGCGAAATAGAGAAGATTAAACCAAGACAAGGTTAAGTTTCAAGTCGAGATCATGCGGAGTTTCATGATTAACCAATATTTATGTGATACGTTTTATTATAATTGACGAGATTCTTTTCGATTTCAATGTTTCAAGAATATGTTGCTGCTTGCACAATGACATAATTGGTTTTTTTTTTTTTTAAGTAACCACTACGTTCACCAAAACAGTACTAGATCAGTTTCTTTGTTTCATTCAGGAGCCTAACTCCTTAATTGTCGAGAATAATTGACTCATGACCTCTCATAACATACTTTTGCAACTAGTAGTCCACCAATTGAACTAACTTTCTAGACTTTTAATAAAATATTATATAAATTAAAAATTATATATATATATATATATATATATATATATATATATATATATATAACTTAAATTTTTGGTCATAATACAAATATATATCTTATACATTTTTGTTGATCTAATTTTGTTTTAAATTTTTTATTTTTATTTTAAATAATTTTCACATATCCAATTATTAACTATATACAAAATGAATAAGTAAATGGTTCTTACGTATGTAACTTAACTTAAATTGTTTGTGGATAAGGTAAAATTTATTTGATTTTTGTTTCACATGTAAAGAAAATATATATTGGTTGAGAATATCTTTTCATAAGTAATTGTATATAGTTTGAATGATTCATGTTTGGAACAGTTAGTGTAATCATGCTTATAGATATCATTTATTTTCTTTATTTTTTGTTTAAATGCTTATAATTAGTTAATGTATTAAGTTTTGGTTTATTTATTGATATCATCATAATAATTTGTTAGCATGAATCTTCTTCTGATGACATGAAATATTGTCTATATTTTAGTTTGCTATAATTATTAGTTATATTGTGTTTAGTTTCGTGTTGTGAATAAAATTCATCTTTAGTTTACCGGTTTTGTTGTTCTTTAAATTTCAAATTATACACAAGTTCATGCATTCTGTTTCCTAGTGAGTGCCATAAGGTTCTTGGACTCTTCCTTGCGCTACCACCAAATTGCTAGCCCACGGTACTAACCTGTTTTCCTTTGGCACCCTACTTCTAGCTGTCTGACCCGGTCTTTCTATTCATTATACTATTGTATCAAGGTTATTATTAACACATTTTTCCTACTCAAACATTGATTCGAATTCCTCCTAGGTCTAGGCCACGCCCTAATAGTCATTTGGTCAACCTCTATATTCCTAGGTAGTTTCCCCTACACCTGTAGGGCTTTGTTTGTTTGTCTCTACCTGCAAACATCACTTGTAATTCTTTCTCCTTCTCACTAAGGGTACTTATCTTGTTTCAAACTAGCCATACAGTTTAGCATTTCAAGTATCCTTTGCATTTCAGTTTTAGAAAATACACATTCCAGAAATCAGAATTTCCATTGAAAGAATTTGAAATTACTTAACATCCTATTCTTCTAACTTATTATCCATGAATACACTAAGCACATTCGGTACTGAATATAGAATAAAATAGAAATCTTATGTTGATTTTATCATTTCACATAGACATTTCTAACGTTTGAATGAGTTCACATATGGTTACCCCATTGAATCCAAACAAAATAAAACAAATAAACTAGTCATACCAATAAACAACTTCTAGTGGGAACTCCCCACACAGTGGCAAATTTTCCACCCAACCTGTGAGTTTAGTACGCAAAATGTGACTCCCCCTGAGACAACATTTGCTATAGCGTTTTTTTTCTTCAAGACAATATCTTAGTTCAGAACTATTTCCTATGACTATTTGGCCTTCACCAGACTTAGTCAAGCAGAGGCCCCATTCCAAGGCAGCCTCCCCTGGCCAACCAGTAGGAAGAGAAGGAAGGAGAGAAACATATTACTCTTGTATATCTTGCATTTTCTACAAAATCAAAACATGTACATTCATTCCCTCATGTTAATTAACCTTCCTGGGTTCCTCTACTCCTCCTTTTAACATTTTATTTTATCTTTCCATAAAAGGTTTGGGTAGGTAACCACCTAACCATAACTTCCCAACTAATGTAATAGGGGTCCTCATGTAACTCTTCACTTCATACGTAACAAAAATTCATTTTTCAATATGAAACAAGGATACTCTTCCTTAAGATTAAACCTTTGCAAAATTTGGAAAGAAATTCAAATGTCATGTTTGTTCTTTACTCATACTAAAAGAAAAATATTTACTAGTTAACGGGGAGAATGAAAACTTCCCCCTTCAAATAAACACCATCCCAGTGTTTTATAACCTCAAAAAAACCCTGGATATGCCTCTTTTCTAATGTTCTCATATTTTGAGGTTGCTTATTCTTGTCTAAAGTGCTTGCACTGCACTTTAACCTAGATGATAGCTCACTTCTACAACGTTACTTCTCTCTGATCTAGTATACATAGAGGTTCGACCTGGAACTCTCCATCTGGTTCTATCTGTCCACGCACCATGACAACTTGGTGTTAGTTTATACTGACAATAATATTTAAATCTTTATACAACTGTAATGTTATAGATTTTATGTATATGTTCCACCAATTTGTCACGTGTCTACGGTCATATATATATTTTTTAGCAATGAGAGTTGAAACACATTGTGGACATGTATGTGACTAGGGAGGGCTAATTGATATGCTACAGGTCCAATCTGGGCCAATATTTGAAATGACCCACAAAACCATGAACCTAAATTGGTAAAACCTCCCCACTGTAAAGTGCACTTTTTGGGTTTGACACACACATATAAATGCCCCCCCACCTAGAACTATCGAAAGATTCACTTTCAGTCCACATATGCTTTATGTCTACTCTGAGAATTTTTCAAGTTGCCTCCTACCTACTTCACAGTCTCCTCCATCTCTTTTAACAAGTCAGGTCCCAACATTAGTTTATCTTCTAGAACGCTCCAATTCACAGGTGTTCTGCATCTTTGTCCATACAATACCTCAAATGGACTCACCTTTAAGGAGGTATGATAACTGTTACTATAAGAAAATTCCACTAGGGTTATATAGCCCCCCATTTATATGGTTGTTGCATTGGGTACATTCTTAGCATGTCCTCAATCACTTGATTCACTTTCTTAGTTTTCCCGCCAGTTTGAGGGTAATATGCGGTACTAAATTGTACTGGTGTGACCAAACCACTAAAAAAGTTTTTCCAAAATTTAGATGTAAATTTTAGATCCCTATATAAGATTACTCTTTTTGGGAGGTCGTGCAACCTAAAAATCTCCTTCATAAATATGTTAGCAATATGAACTGTTTTATAGGTGGATTGCACTAGAATGAAGTGAGTGAATTTGCTCAATTTTCCAACTACCACCATGATTGAATCATTATGTTTCTTTTTTTTTGGTAGTCTTGTTATGAAATCGAGATTAAAGGTTTCCCACTTCCACTTTGGGACAAGTAATGGGTGGAGTATACTAGTGGGATATTGGTGCTCTGCCTTGACTTGCTAACATTCTAAACATTGGGACAAGTATACAACCACTTATTTCTTCATGTCGGGCCAAAAGTACTCCATTCTTAATGTAGTAATTAGTTTCTGATATCCAAGGTGGCCAGTATATGGGCTTTTGTGATACTCATCAAGAATCAATTTTTTAATACATTCCTAATTAGGAACATATATTATGTTCTAGTAACTTAACATGTTTTCCTTGTTTATTTGAAATCCCAATTAGCATTCATTACTATTTAGATCACGTGCTTGTTTCCATATAAATTGATATTATGGGTCTTCTTGATATGCTTCCTTAATATCTTCTGTAAAGGTTTTTCAACTTCAATAAATTTAATTTGAGATATGAAATTCAACTTCCAACTTAATACATCATATACCTGATTTTCTTTTCCTTTCCAATGTTTTATTTCAAACTCAAAATCAGTCAGAAATGCAATCCAACTAGCCTATTTTTCTTTCAAATTTTTTTGTTTAAAGTATTTTTTCAGACTACTATGATCGGTTATCTATGTGAATTTATTTCCAAATAAATAGCATCGCCAAATCTTCAAGGCATGTATTACTGTTGTGAGTTCTGAATCATATGTTGATTACTTTTTCTCATGTTCCTTAAGCTTCCAGGATTCATACGCTACCACCTGACCTTCTTGCATTAGTACAACCTATACACCTTCTTGGCAGGCACCAATACAAACAATAAATTATTTATCTGGATCTGCAATTCTTAAGATAGGTGTTGTAGTAAGAAAAATTTTATGAGGATCAAAGCTATTTTGACATTCGGTTTTCCACTTGAAAATTATCCGTTTCTTATGCAAAGAGGTAATGGGATAGGCTACCCATGAAAAACCTTCAATAAATCATCTATCCTACTACATCAGAGATCGTATATCAGCTATGTTCTTAGGGACAATTCATTCCATTAGAGTCCTTATTTTTTATGGGTCCACATCAATTCCTTACTTGGTAATGACATGTCCTAGATATTGAATTTTTTCCTTGTAAAATTTTCATTTACCATATTTTTCATACAGCTAATGTTCCCTTAGGTTCTGCAAGACAATTCATAGATGTTGCTTATGTTCTTCTATGTTTTTATATTAAATTAGTATATCATCAATAAAATAAACACAAATTTGTCCAGGTATTGATGAAATATACCATTCATGAGGCTCATGGAGGTTGTCGAGGAGTTGGTTAAAACAAAGGGTAAGACTAAAAATTTTTAGTGACCATAGCTTGCACTAAAGGTTGTCTTTAATATTTCATCCTCATTAATTCTTATTTGATGGTACCCTGATCGCAAGTCGATTTTAGAACCCCTTCACCCCCTTTACTTGATAAAATAAGTCATCAATACGAGGTAAAGGGTATTTATTTTTTATTTTTAGTTTATTTAATTTCCTATAATCCATACATGAACATAGGGTACCATCCTCCTCCTTGAAAAATAAAACAAGACCCCCCCAAGGTGACACACTCGATCGTATATAATTTTTTTCCAACAACTCTTGTAGTTGCATCTTCAATTCAGTCAGCTCTTGGACACTAATTCGATATTGTGTTATGGAAATGGGAGAAAATTTCATAATACACTCAATGATAAAGTATAAATCTCTTTTAGGAGGTAATCTGGGAATGTATTCCAGAAAAACATCTACAAAATCTTCTACTAGTCGAAAGTGCTCCATAGTGGCAGTCTTCTATTTTGAATTTGAAAAGTCTACCTGCACTCCGTAGATATGAAATCCCTTCTTCACACACTTCGCTAATTGTGAAGTTGGAATAGGTCGGATTTTCATAGGTCTTCTTACCCCTTGAATCTCATGTCTCATTCCCAACTCATTTAAGAAACTAATCGTTTTGTCTTTACAATTAATTAGGGACCAATGCTTCTCCAACCAATCCATGCCAATTAAAAGATTGCATGAACCTAGGGGCAGTACATTAAAGGTTAATGTAATTGGTTGATCTACCAATTTCATTGAACAATTTTCCACTTCATCTTTTACTCTTATTTTTGCTGCAGTGGCTAGTTGAACCAACCAAGGGTTTTTAAGTTTACACATTCGTAAATGACATTGCTCTAGCAACTTAGGACATGTATATCTTAAAATATATCCTAGCTTAAAATATACCCTATTTTGGTTAAATATTGTACCTTCAAACTCTATCATGGTAGGTTGATATTTTTCTTCATGATCTTCTAGCATAGCACTAATATTGGGTAGGCTTCTTGTTACTTCTCCTACGGTATATGCTTCTTGTATTTGCACTATCGGCTTTTCTCCTTCTCTGAGTGGACCATATTTGACATAGTGAGGTCCCTCACAACTCGAACACTGCAAAGGGGGTCTGGTTTGTGGTTGTAACTCACTTCCCCTCTGATTTTCATTTTTTCTACACATTCGGAAGTTTGGGTTTCTGTGGGATCCTTCCAGAGTTTCTATTTGATTAATTTTTGTAAGAACCTTCGAAGTTTTTTGTTCTTACTCTGTTGACATTCTAGGAAGGTTTATGACCCTTATTTTATGTCCATTTCCCATTTCCATCTCCCTTCTGTTTCATTTTCTAGTAGCATATTCAAGATTTCCTAATAACCTCATCCATGGTATTGGGGTTATCAAACTCTACTCGTTGCGTCATTAACACATGGAGGCTACTAACGAATACCTCAACATTTTTCTTTTCTTATTGATTATATGTAACACACCTTAAAAATGAGTTAAATTTAGTTATAAACTCATCCATAAATAGCTACCCTAGGTGCAAGTCATGGAATTATTTCTCTTTTTCATCATAAAATTGCTTCATTAAGTAATTATCCTTAAGATAATTTTGAAGCTCTTTCCAAGTTACCTCTTTCTCATCAATTTTTCTCATTGATTTTACCTCCTTCCACCATAAGGTGGTCTTCCCTTGCAACTGATATATTTCCAATCTCGATTTTAGATTATGATCATATTTTTAAATATGAAATTATTTGTTCATGTTGATCAACCAAGCTTCTGTAACTTCCTCTTGTTCTCCAACAAATTCTAGAGGTTCAATTTTCTTAAAATCTCCCTATAATTCTATTTTTTTTCTTTTTGGTCCTCGATGCCCTAAAACATTGTCATATTCTTCCTCATCATTTTCTTGGTCTCCTTCCAAATGTAGGAGATCATCTCTTATTGTGTGTGTTCCAACTCATTTTCCATGCTTTGGGCTTGGGTTCGAATTCCGATGATTTTGGCGATCTGATAGAGTCTTCATGATTTTCTCTTGTTCTTTCATTAACCGTTCATTTTCCACCCTTAACCGTGTCATATCACCTTTTGATTATTGCATAGTTTCGAACAAAGAAACATTGGCATTTTAGGACTCTTCTCCTAGTTTTACCCACATCTCAGGGTTAGCTTCCATATAAGGTGTTGATCTCGTGCCCCCTATGGGAATTACTAGCATAGATCCAACTCTCCTCATCACACATTTGTTATTTCCCCGTCACAAAACAATTTTGTTATTCCCCTAGGCCACAATTTTAGAACCGGGCTTTCATACGAATTTTTCACATTTCCAACGATTAACTATATACAAAATAAATAAATAAATATTTTACAGATGTAAATTAACTTAAATTTCATGTGGGTAAGTTAAAGGCCATTTGATTTTTGTTTGACTTGTAACTTTATTATATACCACCTAGAACATAAAATAATATATGTTTTGATACAACTACATGGTTTATGATGTGTTTTGATTATAGCTGCAACATCACATATTGACTAATTCAATGGATATAGGCTAATGTCATTTATAAATATAAAATTCATGATACACATGCTATATGATTGGATATATGGAGATACGGCTTGATTTATTTTACCACTAATGATTATGGTTCATCAATAATTTTTCTAATCATCTAATAAATTAATTATATGATTTCCCTCATGTCATTGCACCAATTCTAACATGGTGGCCTCAACGTTGTTGATCTTGTGACTCAGGATTCCAATGAATACCATCCATCTTCCATATATTGCTGAAAACCTTATATTTTGGATCTCAATATATGTTTCACCACTCCTCTTCACATATCAACCATTAGAAACTAACTCATCCTCCATCGCTAGGACCTTTCCTTCATTCTCACCTCCGTTGTGGTTGGTAATATTCTACAACTGCCCCATGTCCGCTTTGTTCCGACCCTTTGCATGTCTTTGGCGTAATTTTTAATGAGTTGATTCCTACTGTCATGAACCCTGATGCCATGTATACTCCACTTTTCATCTTTCTAAGATTTCCTGGGGTGTTTTTGCACACTGAACTCTTTCTAGACTCGTTTTCATAGTGTTACCATGATCATTATTTCACTAGCACAGTGGAGGTACCTGGTAGAGGGTTTTGTTTGGACTAAATTAATTATGTTTCAATGTTTTCCCTTTTTAAATATTCAAACTCTAACTAAAGCGTTCTGGATAGACACAAGCTCCCTCATAGAGTTTTGACGGTTGGGGATCCTCTTCAACATGGACAACTAAGCTTCTAATCATTTACAATTTCGATCACATTTCAAATTAATCCTGGTTGTTTTCTTATGGATATTTTCAAGATTTTGGGGTTTCAATTAGCCAGTCGTATAAATCTACTTATACTCCACAAGTTATTGCTTTAGCCTTTTCTTGGCTCGGAAGAAGCCACTCTTTGACTACCTCCATTCCAGGGTTCGAAATTTTATATAGTCTCTCTTTATTTGATTTCAAATGGACTTGTTATGGCAGCCATTTCTCTAGTTGTTACAGGTTTGGCCATGGAATTTTTTTTGAATTATCATAGCAGGGTGCAACCCCTCTTTCCCCTAGAGGATTTGTCGAGAACCAACTTTTAATATTTAATTGTAAATAGTTTGAATGACCTCTGTTTGGAACAATTAATGTAATCATTATTATATTTATCATTTCTTCTCGTTATTTCTTGTTCAAATGTATATAATTAGTTTATGTACTTAGTTTTTGTTTATGTATTGAGATCATCGTAATAATTTAT
This sequence comes from Pinus albicaulis, assembly GCA_034641835.2. Taxonomy (NCBI): domain Eukaryota; kingdom Viridiplantae; phylum Streptophyta; class Pinopsida; order Pinales; family Pinaceae; genus Pinus; species Pinus albicaulis. Next base: position 518,212,043 of record CM076574.1, on the reverse strand, counting down.
AGGAATCTATCTAATTTTTAATGACATGAAATATTGTCTACATTTTAGTTTTCTATAACTATTAGTTATACTTCATTTTCCAGTTTTGTGTTGTTAATGAACTTCATCTTTATTTTTTTTAGTTTTGTTGTTCTTTAAATTTCAAATTATACATAAGTTCATGCATTTTGTTTCTTGGTGACTATCATAAGGTTTTGGGATTTTTCCTTGGCGACCACCAAATGGTTGGCCTAGGGTGTTAACCCATTTTCATTTGGTGCCTACTTCCAGTTGTCTTACACATTCCTTCTACTCACTAAAATATTGTATGGAGGTTATTAGTGACACATTTTTCCAACTGATACTCAGGTCTAACTTCCTCCTAAGTCTCAGCCATGCATTAATAGGTATATTCAGTAGGTCAACCCTTGTACTATTAAGTAGTTTTTCCTACACCTCTAGGGAATCAATTGTCTATCTCTACCTACAAAAATCATTTGTAATTCTTTCCCCTTTTCGCTAAGGGTACTTATCCTCTTTGAAACTAGTCATACACTTCAACATTTCAAGTATCTTTTGCATTTCATTTTTATGAAATACACAGTCTAGATAGCATTTTTTCTAGAGAAATAATTCCAAATTACTTAAAAAAAAATTCTTATAACTTATTATATCCATGATTAAAGTAACCACCTTCAACACTGAATATAGAATAAAAAAATAACCTTCTACTAATTTCATCATTTCACATATACATTTCTAACATTATACTAAGTTCACAAATGGTTATCCCATTGTCTATATTTAATTATTGACTCCAAATAAAAGAAATAAAATAAATTCTTTATACCAGTAAAGAATTCTTAATGGGAATTCGCCCCAAAATGGAAGAGTTTCAACCCAACCTCTGAGTTCAGTAGACAAATTGTAACTTCAACTGAGCCAACCTTCCTTGTAGGGTAGTCTATCCTCAATATTTTCTCTGATTTCAGAACCATTTCCCATGACTATATGTTACTCACTAGAGTTAGTCAAGCATAGTCCACATTGTAGAACAGCCTCCCCTAGCCAACCAATGGAAGAAAATAAGGAGAGAAACACATTAATATTTCATTTATTGCAGTTTCTATAAAATCAAAACATTTATTTTCATTCTCTCAGGTTCATTAACCCTCTTAGGTTCCTCTCCTCCTCCTTTTAACCTTTTCTTTTTTCTTTCAAGAAAATGTTTAGGAAAGTAACCACATGACCATAACAACCCCAATATGCTAACAAGGGGTTCTCATGTAAGTCGACAATTCATACATAAGAAACATTCGTTTTACAATATGAAACAAATATTCTCTTCCTTAAGATTGAAACTTTACAAAGTTTGAAAATAAATCCAAATGTATTGTTTGTTATTTAATCACAGTAAAAGAATGTTAGGTCCCTATATTACTAGTATAGTCCCTTATTGTTATTAGTGTAACCCCCTTATTATTATTATTGTACCCTTGTAACCCCCATATTGTTATTATTGTGCCCTTAAATTATTATTGCTACGTCGGCTAGGATTACATTGTGGCCCACTAGGATTACATTGTGGCCCCATGGACTCCTATATATAGAAAGGAGGTTTTGTAATTTGAATCATCCAAGAATTGTTCATTCATGTAATGTATTTGAGGTTGCCCCCTTAAAGTGGCTTATTTCTAAGGCGTTGATATCTCTTTTCTTCTCTTTTTGGAGTTGGTTTCACAACATTTGGTATTAGAGCTTTGAGATTCTAGGATTTCACTTCTCCAAACAGGTCATCACAGAATTTTAGTTATAACGTTTTTTCTACGAAGGTTCACAATCTGAAATTATTAGAGTGTGAAGCCAAAATCCTCAGGAACATCATCAAAAAATGTTAGAGCTTGGTTTTCAATATTTTCGGAGATATGATCTGTGCAAGTTAGGTCATTTTTCAAGCTCCTAAATTTAACCTAAATAGGTCATCGTGGTATTTTAGTAATAATTTTTTTTTCTACGAAGGTTTAGAAGCTGAAATTTTTAGAGTGCAAAGGTGCAATCATGGGGAACATCTTCACAATATTTCAGATATTGGTTCGTAATATTTTCAGAGATATGATTTGTGGAAGTCAGGATTTTTAAGGCTTCTGAATTTCATCTGAAATAGATGATCGTGGGAAAATCTTCATAGCTCTCTCTCTAAGCATCGGATTGGAATTCCATAAAAAGTGGCCACAATTACATGGACCTTAGTTTTCATTCTATCAATTTCAGAGCCAAAGGAGGAAACAGTGACACGTGGAAATTCATAAAGTTTCACTCTACTGAACTAGTCAAAAATTGGATCATTGTGGCAGATTGGACATAAATTTTTCTTGAAGAATCCAAATTATATTAGACCTATGGCATTTTAAAGAAGCTTTAGACTGCTACTACAAGGATGAATTTCAAATATTTAGGATTCGTAATTATAGATATAATTCAATTTCAATATCGAGTCCTCAAAAGCAAGTAAAAGGTGTGTATTTTTTTTCGAAATTGCATAAGTATTGTTTGAAGAATCAAGTTGAATTTATTCCAAGGGCATATTGTAGAATAGATATCAGTATTGGATTCTAAAATGGCCCCTAAAAATAATTTAACACCCATTAAGCCTTTATAAAGTTCTACTATGACTCATGAAGACGAAGAATACCAACATGACATATCAAAATTACAAGAGCAAGTGCAACAAATTTCGCTCTCGCAAAGAGGAACAAAAAATGACATGGAAGTTTTGAAGAAAGGCATGGAAACTAAGATGGATGGTTTGAAGAAATGCATGGAATATAAGATGGATGGTTTGAAGAATGGCATAGATTGCATGGAATCTAAGATAGATGGCATGGAAGCTGGCATGGAATCTAAGATGGATGACATGGAAGCTAAGATCGATGAGAAAATGGAAAACATGAAGAATGATATAAAAGCAGACATGGAAGGTTTGACAAAGTTGATACAAGAAATGTTTCCTAATGGTGAAAAGATAGTAGAGGAAACTCATGATGAGAACAAAATAAATGTTAATCGTGATTTTATAAAATCTAATGTTGGAGGGAAGAACCACCATATTCCAAAAATGGATATGAGGAAGTTCGATGGAAAGGATCCTGTAGCATGGATACTACAGATGAACCAATATTTTGATCTCAATAATGTACAAAACACACAAAAGGTACGGATTGCAACTTTACATTTAGAATAAAATACATTTGTATGGTATCGATGGCTTTGCTCCCATAAAAAAAATTTCACTTGGTCAATTTTTACGGAGGAAATGATAGCACATTATGAGGATACAAAGAGAAACACCTTCTTTAGCGAATTGATAAATCTCAAACAAAAGGGTTTAACGGGGGAGCACATTGAGGACTTCCAAAAATTGAATAAAATGGTAACTGATATTCCAGAGGAACATAGGATTGATCTATTCATAGGTACCTTAAAGGATAACATCCAACATGAATTTCATGTTTTGGAACCCGATTCATTGGAGAAGGCATTCAGGTTGGCAAGAAAAATTGAATGTAAAATTATGGCGACAACGAAGCCTACAACTCACTTCTATAAAGAGGGAAGTGTTTCTACTCCTAGATTTCCACAACCTACAAGGTTGACACCACAAAAATTGGAAGAAAAAAGAGAAAAAGGGCTTTGCTACATTTTTTATAGAAATTACACTAAAGGTCATAAGTGTGCTGAGAAGAAATTGTTTTACATAGATTGTGAAGAGGAAGAAGAAAATGAACAAGAAGAGGATATACACCAGGAACCAACCCAAGAAGAGGAAGAAAGGAGTTTGACCATATCATGTAATGCATTGGTATGAATCACCACTCAAACTCTCAAGATAGAAGGACATATCAAGAAGAAAAAGGTAATAGTGTTGATCGATTCAGGTAGTACCCATAATTTTATTCATTGTAAGGTAGCACATTGAGGACTTCCAAAAATTGAATATAAGGGTAACTGATATTCCACAGGAACACAGGATTGATCTCTTCATAGGTACCTTAAAGGATAACATCCAACATGAAGTTCACGTTTTGGAACTTGATTCATTGGAGAAGGCATTCAGGTTGGCAAGAAAAATTGAATGTAAAATTATGGCGACGAGGAAGCCTACCACTCACTTCTATAAAGAGGGAAGTGTTGCTACTCCTAGATTTCCACAACCTACAAGGTTGACACTACAAAAATTGGAAGAAAAAAGAGCAAAAAGGCTTTGCTACATTTGTTATAGCAAATACACTAAAGGTCATAATTGTGCTGAGAAGAAATTATTTTACATAGATTGTGAAGAGGAAGAAGAAATTGAACAAGAAGAGGATATACGCCAAGAACCAACCCAAGAAGAGGAACAAATGAGTCTGACCATATCTTGTAATGCATTGACAGGAATTACCACTCCTCAAACTCTCAAGATAGAAGGACATATCAAGAAGAAATAGGTAATAGTGTTGATTGATTCAGTTAGTACCCATAATTTTATTCATTGTAAGGTAGCCAAGGAATTAAATTGTTTCCTATACCCAGCACCAGAATGTCAAGTGATGGTTTCAAATGGAGGAACTATAAATTTCTCTAGAAAATTCCATAATATCAAGCTAACCATGGGGGAATATGTATGGAATAGTCCGATGCTTTCCATTCCCATGGGAGGTGCTGATGTTGTACTAGGAGTACAATGTGGGGACGATAGCTTTTAATTTTCAAGAACTTTCCTTGAAATTTTTTTCAGCAGGAAAGGAAGTCGAATTACAGGGTATTGCAGGGAAGCTGGGAAAGATAATAAGCTCTAATGTCATGACAAAGCTTCTAAAGAAAGAAGAACGAGGCATACTTTCACAAGTATTCTCACTAGAAGTTCCAACATCAAAATCATCTATTTCTACAGATCTCCAAAAAGTCTTGGACAATCATTCCAAGGTTTTTGAAACTCCAAAAGGACTCCCACCTATTCTTGACGATTATCATGCTAGTAATTTGATTCCAGGAAGTGTTCCTCCAAACATCAGGCCTTACAGTTATCCTTGTGTCCAAAAGAGCGAAATTGATCATATGATTGCAGAAATGCTAGAGGCGAGTATAATTCAACGTAGTAAAAGTTCTTTCTCTACTCCTGTAGTATTGGTACACAAGAAGGATGGATGGTGGCGCATGTGTCTGGATTATAGGGAGCTCAATAAGTTCACTATTAAAGATAAATTTCCCATTCCTGTGATTGAAGAATTGTTGGACGAATTACATGGAGTAATTTATTTTACCAAATTGGATCTTCGTTCAGGGTATCATCAAATTAGAATGAAGACAGAAGATATTCCAAAAGCGGCATTTCGAACTCATGAGGGTCATTATGAATTTTTGGTCATGCCTTTTTGCCTTACAAATGCACCTTCTAATTTTCAAGGGTTGATGAATTCCATTTTCAAACCCTTCCTTAGAAAATTTGTGCTAGTATTTTTTGATGATATATTAATCTACAGCAGGTCTTGGAAGGATCATGTTCAACATGTTGATAGGGTGCTCAAAATATTGCAGGACAAACAATTATATGCAAAAATATCCTAATGTTTCTTTGAAATACAAGTGGTGGAATATCTGGGTCATATTGTATCTCATGAGGGTGTTAAGGTAGACCCTAAAAAAATTAAATCCATTAAGGAATGGAAAGTCCCCACAACCATAAAGCATTTGTGAGGATTTCTCGAGTTAACAGGGTATTATCCAAAGTTTGTTAAGAATTATGGGAGAATAACAACACCTCTTACAACATTATTGAAGAAAGATGCATTTTCATGGACTCGTGAAGCAACTAAGGCCTTTGAACATCTTAAAGAGGAAATGTGCCTACACCAGTCTTAGCTACACTAGACTTCACAAAAACCTTTATTGGAGAATGTGATGCCTCAGGAAATGGAATTGGTGTTGTTTTAATGCAAGAAGGAAGACCCATTGCTTTTGAAAGTCGTCCAATCAAAGGAAAGTATTTACATAAACCTATTTATGAGAAGGAAATGTTAGCAATACTGAATGCACTAAAGAAATGGAGAAATTACCTAATGGGAAGACACTTCAAGGTAAAAACTGATCATGATAGTCTTAAATACTTTTTGGAACAAATACTATCTTTAGAAGAGAAACAAAAATGGGTCACAAAGATGTTGGGTTATGACTTTCAAATAATATACGAAAAAGGGAAGCTAAATATTGTCGCAGATGCACTCTAAAGAAATAATGAATGGGTGCAAGCACTGCTTTGTGCCATTTCTATTATCCAACCAGATTGGATAACTTAAGCAAGAGATGAATGAAAGAAGGATGAAGAAGTGTGGACACTCATTCAAAAGTTGGAGCAAGATCCTAGTACATCTGATACTCATTTAGTTGGAAGAATGGTTCCTTATCGTACAAAGATCGCTTATATCTTTGTAAGAATTCCCAACTAAAAAAAAGATTCTTTTGGAATTGCACACTTCTCCTCTAGGAGGACACTCAGGATTTTCAAAAACTTACCACAAGGTGAAGAAAGATTTTTTTTGGGATGGCCTTAAATCTGATATTCAAAATTTTGTGGTGGAATGTTTGGTTTTCCAGCAAAATAAATTTGAGACAATTAAGACCCCAGGTCTTCTACAACCTTTATCCATTTCAAGTCAACATTGGGAGGAGATTTCAATGGATTTTATCACAGGTTTACCTAAGTCTGAAGGAAAGAGTGTCTGTCATAGTGAATGGTGATAGATCTTTTATAATATATACTTTGTAATATCTGAGCATTGTAAATTACTGGAGTTGCTTTACCATTTCTGACACATTCAAGAATACTTGAGAGCCAAAGGGTTGTTGTGGCATAGATCATTTTACTGAAATTTGGGAGATTTATTTTTATGTTTGGGTCACTCAGTGGCTCATATAGATCATCTACATCCTCAATTCAATGGTCAAACTGAGATAGTAAATAAATGTTTGGAAGGATATCTTTGTTTTTTTGTATCTGATAAACAAACACAATGGGTCAAGTGGTTACCTCTCGCTGAATGGTGGTATAACACTTCCTTCCATACTGCAGCAAAAATGACCCCATTTATGGCACTTTATGGATAGCATCCACCATCGATCACATCATCTTTAAGGGAAAATTCGAAGGTTCAAGCAGTGGAAGATCACATCGAGCATCAGCAAGAAGTTCTCCAACTCTTAAAGGATAACCTAAATTTGGCACAAAATCGAATGAAACAATAGGCGGATCAACATCGCAGCGAGAGAAGTTTTGATGTAGGAGATTGGGTATTTTTACGGCTACAACCATATAAAAAAATGTCCCTCAAGCAAGCTAAGAAGGATAATAAATTATCGCCAAAGTACTATGGTCCTTACAAGGTGTTGCAAAATATTGGTACTATGGCATACAAATTGGAGCGTCCTGCTTCTTCACGAGTGCATCCAGTTTTCCATGTTTCATGCTTAAAGAAGGTTATAGGTGAAAATCTTCCAGTTCAAACAATATTGCCAGAACTTGATGAGGAAGGAAAAATCATATTGGAACTTGAAGCGGTCACGGAAACAAGAACTTGACAACTACGGAATCGATCAATTTCAGAGTATCTCATCAAGTGGAAGAACTTACCCACTGAAGATTCTACATGGAAGGATGAGAATTTTATACAGAAGCACCCAGAGCTACTCAAGCGTTGAGGACAACACTTTATTGAAGGAGAGGGGCATGTTAGGTCCCTATATTACTAGTATAGTCCCTTATTGTTGTTAGTGTAACCCCCTTATTTTTATTATTGTACCCTTGTAACCCCATATTGTTATTATTGTGCCCTTAAATTATTATTGTTAGGTCGGCTAGGATTACATTGTGGCCCACTAGGATTACATTGTGGCCCCATGGACTCCTATATATAGAAAGGAGGTTTTGTAATTTGAATCATCCAAGAATTTTTCATTCGTGTAATGTATTGGAGGTTTCCCCCTCGAAGTGGCTTATTTTTAAGGCGTTGATATCTCTTTTCTTCTCTTTTTGGAGCTGGTTTCACAAAAAAGAAAAATATTTACTAGTTACCCGGTATATGACAGTAATACATAGCCTAAGATCTCTAGAAAATAAAAAAAGGGAGACACATAATTTAAATTTAAATCACTAAGAAAATTTGTTGAAAGGATTTCAGATAATTACCATCATCCCATAAGAGAAATAGAGACAAATGCCATTATACTTTGAAATTAAAATGCCATATGGTTGAGTTCCCAAATAAAATGAAACAGTATCTCATATGTGTGTTAATATCACTTTCAATACAACCCAGCTCCATACAAGTGATAATGAATATAATTCCATGAATATCCAATATTATTTAGCTTATCATAATGTGGGAGGGAGGCATATGAATGTTAATCATTTTCTCTGATGGTTGCCTCAATCCTCACCACATCTTGATTCTCGATTCACCCATTCTTAAATAAAATGATATCCTTTTAATAAGGTAATAATATATATTTTTAGAAAATTACAAAATTGTGGGATGTTACCTTAGTGAGAAAGGGAATCATTCTACTTCCTATAGTAGGGCATAACTTGGGGAGGGGACTTGAGCTAGGTATATAACTCACCCTAGATTATCTTGGTGATATCATGCCCTCAATGTTTGGTGATGGATCTTCTATAACCAGGCTTTGACGATGACTAGGGTTTTATCTTAGTTTACCCATAATTTCTTATATCTCCCACAAACACATACAAAATGATGAATGCCTATGATTTAGTATTAAAATCAAAATTTATTTAAGGAATGGAAAATATATCTACAAGTTAATATTCTCAATCATCTCATGACAAGATATTGTATATTGCGATGTTTAAATACAATTTTTCTCTTTCCGTAGTTTGAGAAGCTCTCGACATTAATGTTCCCTTGAGGGAACAAGCTTTTAGTTGTGAAATATTTTATTTGAGATCAATATTTCGTCTACGAATTTAATGGGTTTTTTCCACTGTTGATTTATCTTTATAAATGGAAATATAATTTGTGGAAGCCATTATTTCATAATTGTCTTAATATTTACCCTTACGAGTGGCGATTTTTTGTTGTTGTGTTTGATAATCCTAAGGATAAGAATATTATATGGGATTTTTTCCCTTGGTTATGGGATAGTTCTAGTATATTCATGATTTGAAATGGGTGGATAACTTGTTATTCCTTTCAAGCACCTCCCACTCAGCTAAACAAATTAAATCTATCTTATATTTAACTATGCGGAATTGAATTCTTGATTCAGGTGTATGTGTTCCAAACTATTTTGATCCTTTATGTTTCAGGAGTTAAACCTTTCTTTTTTTGGCTGATATTAAGAATTAAAAAAAAAGCATAAAGTTTAGCAAATAAGAATCAACACATAACAACAAATTTAATAAAGGAATTCACCCGAATATCGTGGGCTACATCTCCTTGAGCCTTTTTCAACTGACTTGGCTCTTTGGGATTATGATGGAAAATTTCTTTAACAAGTTAATAAATCAACTCCAATGGCTATTTTGACTTTAAAATTGCGTTTATAATACCATAATACCCCTGGAATGGCTGATATCTCTCTGAAGATGGATCTTGGTTACCTTAGAATTGACCTCTTCTGTTGGTGTCCTTAAGCTTCCTTGAGCTTCTCTATGGAACTAACTCCTTAAGAAATAATTTTTTGTCACTGAAACCTTTCCTAATGTCTCCAAAATATATCATACCTCCAAAATAGACTGGTCATTTTCTCAAAATGAGCTCTGGCTCCCTAATCTAGGCCTCCAACCCCTAATGGCTCTAGGGTGCCTGAAACTTCCCTGTGGCTTCTTGACCTTAAAAAGTCTCCAAATGACCCTAAAAATCCCTTAAATGGATCCAAAATGTAAGAAATAGTCCTAATAGACTATTCACTTGCTTAAATTGGCCTCTGGTTGCTCTAGATACACCTCCAACACCTGGTGGCACCCCCTGGCTCTAGGATCATTGAAAAATTCCCTGAGGCATAACAACCTTCATAAGTCTTAAAAATATTCTTAAAATCTTTCCATTTGATTCAGAAGGTTAAAAATATTCAGAATAGACTATTGTTTTGCTGAGAATGGTTACTGGCTGCTCTGGATATGCCTCATTCTTCTGTTGACCCCTATTGGCCCTTGGAACTTCCCTGAAGCATCTAGGCCTTCAGAATTCCTCTACTGGCTCTAGAAACCTCACCAATGAGTCTGTAATGTCCAAGAAACTCAAAATTTACTATTCATACTCCAAACTTGGCTGAGTAATGCTCAAGATAGAGAATAATAAATTTTTGTCCAATAACCACTAAAACAGCTCCACTAAAAATGTAGCACTCCAGTTAACTGGAGTTAAAATAGAAACTCCAAACTAAAATAGCACACTTTGCCAAACTACCTGCCAGATTACCAGTGGCATTAAATTTATGGTTAGGTGGTTGCACACATTTCCTTCCCCTCCGCGGTTATGGTGACTGTTGGCGGAAACCACGCATGAAACTGTGGTAATGTTGTTTAAACCCACGTTGATGACGAGTTATCAGAAACCATTGGCAGATTAACCACGCAGTTCTGCAACATGTGACAAGGAATAAGTTTGTGGATAGTGCTTCCATATTAAAAACAGAGGTTGCAATTAAATGTCATGGTTATTTTCCTTGTCTCGTGAGCACTTTCAATGGGACGGTTAGTTGTTAAGCCCTTGGGTCAGGGGCGAGGTCCTATGGGGGAGGGGTTGGCCCAAGGCACCAGCCCCTCTGCTCCCCCACATGCGAATTCAACAAACAATATAATAAACCCAAGAACTACATACGTTAAGAAATATCATAGTGGATGCAATTAGGTCGTTTGCGTGCTATGTGGGAGGTTGCAATGTCAACTCCGGTGGCCATAACAAAATTTTACGACATAGTTCAAGGGCCACATGATAGCCTTAGTGCTGGCCACGTGGCACCTTCTCATTAGCCAAACAAACCATTAGACCAGTAATAAGCCAACACTTGTCCTTCTTCAATTGGCCCGAAGGGAATATTTTGAGGAATATTCTAATAATATTCCCTCGATATTATTTTTTTTACTTTTCAAGAACCTAGTCAACCCTGGTCAAATGTCAAAAATTGCAGTTTACTATACTTTTCAAATGGCGATAATTTTTTCATACGATGTCGATTTTTTGAACTGTTCACAGCGCTGGAATCAAGAATACGATATCTATCTGGTCGCTCACATTCAACACACTTTCGAACACTTTGAAATTTGAGCTATCACTTAGGTCCTTGATCTAAATCTGATCACTCCTCCCCATTAGGAATCTCTTGGACCCCAAAATAATGATTATCTGTTTAGTAGATGAGAGTAAAACACCCTCATTTTTCTAGCCTCCATACACTTTGCCTTGCTTGGCTTAGTGCCTTTGAGCCACCAACTCGAAGGTAGTCAACACTTCCCTTCTTGGATGCTCTTGTCCTCCTGTCAAAAACTGTATCTTCCTTGAACTCATTCAAAAATTTCTGGCAAGAAATCTTTAGTAGAAGGCAGCTGGACATCATGTCCTTGATCATTGACCAAAGGTGTCTCAAAGAAATGTAAGTTTCCAACATAAATACATGCATACATGACTGAAATTTTCATATGTACAAACGAATGTATGTCTTACTGGGTCAATAAGTTAAAACACTTCTTACCAAGCCACTTCCATGGCATTTTTTGCTGTCAAAAATACTATTCATGTGAAACATCTATTCTCACATCAATGATGGAATCATTGGTTCCAATTTCTCCAATCTGTTTATCCTCTTATTACAAATTGCTGCGATGATTAGTTGGATGCAATGTCCAACATTGTGTGATGAAATGTCCCTTCTTCTAGAAATGTGTGCAAGTCTTTTTCATATTTTGTGCAAGTTTCCTTTTCTTCAACTATTTCGTATGTGCCTTCAATCAATTCTAACATCTTGAAACATAATGGTTACACGTACCACAATAGGAACAACAACTCTTTCTTCCATTCACCCATGCCGATTTACCATGCTTAACATAAACATAGCCAACTTGACTATGGGAAGTGTTAGCACCAGAATTGGACCCCAGGCTGCAAAAGGAAAATCAGGGTAACAAATAAACCATGCTCAACCTTGTAGCTAGCCCTACAAGGACAGGAGAGGGCTCTCTCTGTAAAAGAATATTCAAAGGAACACAATAAATGGAATGATATTAGGCTAGATAAAATGATGGGATAAAAGCTTTAATAAAATGAATGAGTTTTTCAGGGACGTGTGGGATAAAAAGGGATAGTTGAAACCGGGAGTTAAATCAGGACACAGGGTATTTCATGGGGCAAGATAGGCGGGAAAATTAGCAATTAAAATTTAATGAGGATGGGATGGAAAGACTGGTGAGGAGCTGAAAAGGGCACAATAAATGGATCCTTTTCAAACAGAAGAAAAATATAGAGTATGAATGACTTCCCGAGGGAGAGCATATAAAATGGATTCTACCTTTCTATCTTGAAAGCATTCAAAAGGAAATGTTTATGGATAAGAGGTGAAACATAAAAATTTACATATGAAACCAAAAGAGAGAACAAATGCTAAATCTCATACCACATGGATCCCACAAATCAGAGTTTCATCTTTTATTAATCCCTGTCAAATTGTACAATGGAGTGCAAAAAATGTTCTTCCACACTATTCCCCTACTTTCTGAGTTACATAATTTTCAGACTTTCCGACTTAGACTCAGACTTCTTTTCAAATGATTTACAATTACATTAAATAGGCTGAAATCTGGGAACATAGATCCACAAGAAAAGGGAGTTGTTTTAACAACTGAAGAGCCGAAATACAATCATAGTAAAGAAATACAACAATCTGCCCCTGAAAATAAGGGACATCATTGCATTTGACCACTCGGAGATTTTGCTGTTAGGCTGTATGAAAGAAAATAGGTAAACCGATGAACAACTTTCCTATTTTGCTTCTTGCTGTAACAATATTTGTTTTAAATAAGCTCTCAGCCAGCCAACTATTTCCTCTTCTTTCCACTATTTCTTTTGAATAAACTGAATTTTTTAATAAAATATGAAATTGCACCTTAGTGAAGGGAAATATAAATTTTTACATGGATAGGAGTGGAGGAAAAGAGGTGGGACCCGCATCGCAATCAGAATCGAAAGGGGTGGGAGGGGGAATGCAATATACAGTGGAGTAATGAAATCGCAATCAGGATCGGAGGAGAGCGAAGGCGGGAGCCTCATTACAATCACAATCGGAGGCAGGAAGCGGAGCAAAGTGCTGTGGTAGAAAGAAAAAATGAGATGCGATTAAAATATTTGAAACATTGATTTATCGCACTAACAAAAGAGAAAACCCATTTAAATTGGAAAAAGACGGAAGGAACTATGGTCGGGCCAACCAATCGAAATCGCATCAGAGATGGGGAGCGGTTTAAAACACGAAATATAAAAATTATGATGCGATCAGAATCGAGGATCGGAGGAGGGCCTTTATGCTGGGACTAGGATATGTGAATCACAATCGCATCAAGGTAATCGGAAAGGTACTTGCGATCGGAGCAGATGGAGGGGTATTGCAATTGAAATGTTCTGATTGGCAGAGGACGGTCGGATCGGAGGGGGAAGATCGATGGTTGTGGGTTAATCGGGATGAAGCCATCAACGGGAGTCAATCAAAGGGGGACGATCGGGGGCCTCGAACACGATGGAGCGATTGAATACGGGCTGTCCGATTAGAATGGGAGATCAATGGTTGGGATCACATCGGTGGGGTTAATCGGAGGTGGGATTTTAAACGATGCGATTGGAATGTTGCGATCAGAAGTTGCGATCAGAACGCGCATTCAAATGTTGTGATTGCGATGGGAATTTATTATAATAAAACTTGAAACTTTATATTATAAATTTTTATTATAAGCATGGTGGGGAAGTGGTTTGGCGTTGTAATGCGACGAACCTTTATAACATAAAGCCTTTATTATAAAGTTCTACAGGGAACGGAGGAGAAGTGGTTAACATATAAATTGTATTTTTATTAAATGATTTATAATGTGAATTTATTATCGGAAAGGGGGAAAAGGGGTTTTTAAAGGGATATAAAACTTTAATAATATAATTTTTTAAAGGGAAAATTGGGAAATAGGGGGTATAAGGGCTTTTACTTCACTTAATCATAAATTTCAATTCAGAATCAGTTTTGAGAGTGTAGTATACCGTTGGAAAGCTCATTCCGGGCTCTTTCTAATGGATCTGATTGGAGGATGATTTGGCACTGAACATGTTGCGAAAAACTTCTCTGAAGGCAAGGACATCACTCTATGGAGATAACAACTTTCTGAATGATTACTTATTACACATAATGATATAGAATTACATGATGAATAATAATAAAGGTGAAATATCACGTTTTATGTTTTGAGGTGAAAATTATGCCAAGATGAATAAAATATCTTTTTGATCTTCCAGGTGTTGTGACTTTGTATTTATTGACTTCCTCATGACCTTGTTGATATTATTGGCCTATGACTCATTAATTTGACCATGGTGAGACCCTAGAAACTAATGAGACTCGTCCTATGACCTACTGACATGACTTTAAGAATAAAAGTGACTAATGACTAAAGACCATAGGAAGAAAAATCAGCAAGTACCTCATGAGGGAAAATTGATAAAAAATTACTACCATCAATGAATCCATGACCTGGCGGAATGGTGAAATTTATTCAGTATGAGACACCTAATATGCAAATGCAAAAGAACAGTTTTGATCACTCATGGTAGTATGACTAGACTGACACTAGCATTGGCTCCAATGGGGATGGTAGCTCCTTGGAGGTGCCAAGAACACCGTAGACCAAGTAGCCTTATCCATTGGGAATGGAGTCAAAAGCTAAAAGCCAAACTGAATATTGAAAGAAACTTGACGCAACAAACTGACTCAAAAGTGACTCAAAGCTAACCTAGAAAAAAAACTTGACATTTGAAGCTTTGGTGGTATTATATGACCAAGACTTGAGGTTTCAAATATTAATGATAACCACCTTTTTTTCTGGAAGGCCAATGTACCATCATGCTATATAAAAATGCCAATGTAACCAGTCAAGCAGATGTCTCCTTGATTGATTCTCCTGATCAGATCCTCTGGTCAACAATAGATACTTGTAACTCGGCATCGAAAAGCATGGTTGGCCATGATCTCCTTCATCACTGAATACTGCAATAATTACCTTCACTGTTGACTGCAATAAATTTTCCACTGGATCCTGAAAAACATGAAGATTTACCTCCTGCTGAAGAAATAAGGTGTCTTTTTCTCTTGATTCTGATCTTCCTTCACAATGTACCTTAGTAAGAGTGTGTTCCTGGTCTTCAAAAAATTCTGAACAAGTAGATGAGAAAATTTCCTCTTGAAAAAACATTTCAAAACATGAGACATAGGAAGAATAATATGAATGGCAATCCTGAACGCTCTGATCTTCTGTAATCTGAATATATTGTTGGTCATCATCATATGATATGACAACCATATTGTCATGTTTCTCATCATATTCATTAATCATAAGAGAAGAAACTTCAAATGTTTCGTGAGATCCAACACTGTCATTTCTATCATCTACCACAATTTCATCCAAAGAAGATCTTTCACTTACTTGAACAAAGATCTCATCTTGTTTTTCATTAAGGGAATGGATTACCTCCTTGTGAAGATCTAGTTCTGATGGGATGAGCACGTTTAGATTTGTAACTATATTTTCTTCATTTGAGGCATCCTTAACAATGGAGCACTCCATGATGGGATCGGGAACAACATACTCGTCATCATCACATTTTGAATCCAGTTCTAGTTTAACTCTATCTCTATCTAATACTGGAACATCATTTTCCTGCATATCATCCTTTATTTCAATCAGTTCCGAAATAAAACTTTGTCTTCCATCATTCTCAATCGTATGGAAATCTTCAACCTGCTGATCTTAATAAGAATCCTTTAAGATTTCTGCGTGCTGCTGAAATGGATTTTCATAGAGTGATTCCATGATTTCTTCGTCCATGAATTCATCATCTCCATAAAAATTCTCAATATTTTCAATGAAACTGTTAACATCTTTGCAACAGTTCTGAACTAACATTAAATATGGAGAAGATTCTCTGTACCTTTCAAAGAATATGGTATGAAAATTTTTTAAACAATAAATACAACCAGGTGGAAAACTTTCATACCAAGATCGAGCTTCATCTTCCAGAGTAGCCATGAACATTTTCATCAAACAGTCTTCAGGAAAATTGATCTTTAACTTATACACATGAATGTGAAATTTCAACAGATGAAGAGCAGTGTCATTACTTTCCACATTTCTGAACATAGGCAAATTCTGAAGCCAATCCACCTTGGGAATTTTATTTGGGAAACCTGGACTATGATCTCAGCTCATGGGAGCATACCTTCTTGCAATATGTTCCATCTTAAAAAAAGATCTTAAAGCTATTAATCTTCCTGCAGTGGATTCACCATGAAGGATTTGATTTTCTGGATCTTTCAATTAATGGAGTCTCTAGGTGAATGTTTTCAGCCTTTATATGCATTTGATTGTTGTTCACCATCAACATTCAGATATAATACTCTGTCATTCTTTACCGGGAAAATATTACTGGGGTTATTAATCTTCTATGTTAAACAATATTTCCCCAGTATGGTCGCCAGAGATGTTAGCACCTGAATTGGACCCCAGGCTGCAAAAGGCAAATCAGGGTAACAACTAAACCACGCTCATCCTTGTAGCTAGCCCTACAAGGAGAGGAGAGCGCTCTCTCCATAAAATAATATTCAAAGGAACACAATAAATGGACTGATATTAGGCTATATAAAATGATGGGATAAAAGGTTTAATAAAATGAATGAGTTTTTCAGGGATGTGTGGGATAAAAAGGGACAGTTGAAACTGAGAATTAAATCAGGACATAGGGTATTTCATGGGGCAAGATAGGCAGGAAAATTAGCAATTAAAATTTAATGAGGATGGGATGGAAAGACTGGTGAGGAGCTGAAAAGGGCACAATAAATGGATCCTTTTCAAATAGAAGAAAAATACAGAGTATGAATGATTTCCCAAGGTAGATGATATAAAATGGATTCTACCTTTCTATCTTGAAAGCATTCAAAAGGAAATGTTTATGGATGAGAGGTGAAACATAACAATTTACATATGAAACCAAAAGAGAGAACAAATGCTAAATCTCATACCACATGGATCCCACAAATCAGAGCTGCATATTTTATTAATCCCTATCAAACTGTACAATGGAGCACAAAAAATGTTCTTCCACACTATTCCCCTACTTTCTGAGTTACATACTTTTCAGACTTTCAGACTTAGACTCAGACTGCTTTACAAATGATTTACAATTACATTAAATAGGCTGAAATGTGGGAACATAGATCCACAACAAAAGGGAGATATTTTAACAGCCAAAGAACCGAAATACAATCATAGTAAAGAAATACAAAAATCTACCCCTGAAATAAGGGACCTCATTGCATTTGACCACTTGGAGATTTTGCTGTTAGGTTGTATGAAAGAAAATAGGTAAACTGATGAAAAACATTCCTATTTTTTTGCTTGCTGTAACAATATTTGTTTTAAATAAGCTCTCGGCCAACCAACTATTTCCTTTGATTTCCACTATTTCTTTTGAATAAACTGAATTTTTTAATAAAATATGAAATTGCACCTTAGTGAAGGGAAATATTAATTTTTACATGGATAGGAGCGGAGGAAAAGAGGCGGGACCCGCATCACAATCGGAATCGGAAGGGGTGGTAGGGGGAATATAATATACAATGGAGTAATGAAATCACAATCGGGATCGGAGGAGAGCGGAGGCGAGAGCCTCATTACAATTGCAATCGGAGGTAGGAAGCAGAGCAAAGTGCTGTGGTAGAAAGAAATAACGCGATGTGATTGAAATATTTGAAACATCGATTTATCACACTAACAAAAGAGAAAACCCATTTAAATTGGAAAGAGGCGGAAGGAACTATGGTGGGGCTAACCAATCAAAATCGCATCAGAGATGGGAAGCGGTTTAAAACGTGAAATATAAAAATTGCGATGCAATCAGAATCAGGGATCGGAGGAGGGACTTTATGGTGGGACCAGGATATGTGAATCGTAATTGCATCTGGGTAATCAAAAAGGGACTTTCGATCGGAGCAGATGGGGGGGTATTGCAATTGAAATGTTTCGATTGGTGGAGGACCATCGGATCGGAGGGGGAAGATCGACGATTGTGGATTAATTGGGAGCAAGCCATCGGCGGGAGTGAATCGGAGGGGGACGATCAGAGGCCCTGATCATGATGGAGCGATTGAATACGAGCCGTCCGATTGGAATGGGAGATCAACGGTCGGGATCGCATCGGTGGGGGTTAATCGAAGGTAGGATTTTAAACGATGCGAGTGGAATGTTGCGATCGGAATGCACATTCAAATGTTGTGATTGTGATGGGAATTTATTAAAATAAAAATTTAAACTTTATATTATAAATTTTTATTATAAGCATGGTGGGGAAGTGGTTTGGCATTGCAATGCGACGGACCTTTATAACATAAAGCCTTTATTATAAAGTTCTACGGGGAATGGAGGGGAAGTGGTTAACATATAAATCACATTTTTATTAAATGATTTATAATGCAAATTTATAATCGGAAAGGGGGAAAAGGGGTTTTTAAAGGAATATAAAACTTTAATAATAGAAAGTTTTAAAGGGAAAAATGGGAAATATGGGGTATAAGGGCTTTTACTTCACTTAAGCATAAATTTCAATTCAGAAGTCAGTTTTGAGAGTGTAGTATACCGTTGGAAAGCTCGTTCTGGGATCTTTCTGATGGATTTTCTTGGAGGATGATTTGGCACTGAACATGCTGCAGAAAACTTCTTTGAAGGCAGGGACATCACTCTATGGAAATAACAGCTTTCTGAATTGTGACTTATTACACATGATGATATAGAATTACATAATGAATAATAATAAAGGCGAAATATCATGTTTTCACCTCAAAACATAGTTTGGAGGTGAAAATTACGTCAAGTTGAATAAAATATCTTTTTGATCTTCGAGGTGTTGTGACTTTGTATTTATTGACTTCCTCATGACCTTGCTGATATTATTGGCCTATGACTCATTAATTTGACCATGGTGAGACCCTAGAAACTAATGAGACCCATCCTATGACCTAATGATATGACTTTGAGAATAAAAGTGAATAATTACTAAAGACAGTAGGAAGGAAAATCAGCAAGTACCTCATGAGGGAAAACTGATAAAAAATTACTACCATCAATGAATCCATGACCTAGCGGAATGATGAAATTTATTCAGTATGAGACACCTAATATGCAAATGCAAAAGAGCATTTTTGATCAGTCATGGCAGTATGAATAGACTGACACTAACAGGAAGAATTATACCTCAACTATTTCTTTACATGTTCATCTTTTTTACCTTCTTGAGGAGATGAACTTGTAGAGGTTCTCGCTTTCTTTTGAAGACTAACATCAGTGTCCATGTCATGATAGCTATCAAAACTGTCTTGCTCACCATAAACTGCAAGTCTACACATCTTGCTGCAACATAGGCTTTAAACAATGGAAATCAACTTCAAAACAAACTTGACATGTTTGTGGCTTAGAACTTTCAACAAATGTTCTTTTTCAAGTTGTCTCAAATTCCTTCATGGTTATAGGGTTTTCACCATAATATTGAACATAGCCTATACCAAAATTCTTAGGCCTTTCCTCAACCATAATAGGCTCTATCATGCCTTGTACATGTTTTCCTAGACCCTTGCCTTCATAGCCCATTTTTAACATCAACTTGGACCCTATACCTCTAGTGTGCTTTTCAAATGAACCAACACATATATCTGAAGAGGAACTTGAAGACAAATTTGACTGATTTACCTCTGCTTCAAGCATGTGTTTGGTTAAGGTCTCTTAGGCATGATGGAGCTTCATATCCATCTCATGCATTCTTTGAAGAATTCCTTCTTTCTCTTGCTTGATAGCAACCAATTTCTCATGAAGTATAGTTATTTCCCTTTCATCTTCATACAAAATTTGCACCCTATCCTTTAGGACGTAAAAGTCTCGCTTCATCTCTTCATCGAAGAATCTTGTAAAAGAGGATTTAGAAACCTAACTTGATGAAGTTTTCAAATTTATGTGAATGAATTAAGGAACTTCAACAAAAATTCACAAAGCTTCAAAACAATTGATAAATCTTATAAACAATATGGCTGTAGATTCAAGCTCTTTTCTGCAGCTTGTATCTCTTTTGCAAGCAGCCTCTTTTGCAAACAATCCCTTTTATGCTTCAATTTTTTCCTTGAGGTCCTTTGGGTAAGGAAAATTCTTTCAGCCTTCTTCATTCTTGTCCTCTTCTAAGCTTAGCTAACAGTAGCTTCCCTTCACCTCTAGAAAAATCAAACTTGTAAGCATCAATCAATTTGAAAACAATTAAAGTCTTTGCACTATTAAACACCTTTCAAGTCAAAAAAATGACCTAGTGCTCCAATACCACCCGATCTGAAATGGGTGGATAACTTTTTATGCCTTTCAAGCACCTCCCACTTAGTTAAAAAATAAAGATCTAGATTATACTTGACTATGCAGAATTGAATTCTTGATTTAGGTGTATGTGTTTTAAATTGTTTTAATCCTTTATGTGTGAGGAATTAAAATTTTGTTTTTGCTGATATTAAGCATGTAAATAAAAAAAAAAGTGCATAAAATAAGCATCAACACATAACAACAAATTTAATAACTGAGTTCACCTGAATATCGTGGGCTACGTCTCCTTGAGCCTTTGTCAACTCACTTGGCTCTTCGGGATTATGATGGAAAATTTCTTTTAGAGAATAATAACTCAACTCCAATGGTAATTTAGACTATACCATTGGGTTTATAATACCATCATACCCCTGGAATGGTTGCTATCTCTCTGAAGATACATCTCGGTTCCCTTAGACTTGACCTCTTCTATCAGTTCCCTTAAGCTTCCTTGAGACTCTATTTGGCACTAACTCCTTAATAAATCCTTTTCTATCCATGAAACCTTTCCTACTATCTCCATCATATATTATACCTCTAAAATAGATTAATAATTTTCTCAAAATGAGCTATGGCTCCCCAATCTGAGCCTCCAACCCCTAGTGGCCCTTAGTTGCCCAAAACTTCCGTGTGGCTTCTAAACTTTCAAAATTCTCTAAATGACTCTAAAAATCCCTTCAATGGATTCACAATGTCCAAAATAGTTAGAATAGACTCTTCACTTGATGAAATTAGCCTCTGGTGGCACCCCTTAGCTCTAGGCTCACTAAAAAATTCCCTGAAGCATCACAACCTTCATAAGTCTTCAAAAGATTCTAAAAATCCTTACATTGGATTCATAAGGTAAAAAATAATCAAAATAGGATATTTTTTTTCAGAGAATAGTTACTGCCTGCTCTGGATAACCCTCATTCTCCTACTGGCCCCTACTGGCCCTAGTGGCCCTTGGAACTTCCTAGAAGCATCTAGGCCCTTAAGGTTCCTCTATTGGCTCTACAAACCTCACCAATGAGTCTGGAATGTCCAAGAAATTACAAATTGACTATTCACACTCCAAAATTGGTTGAGTAATTCTCAATATAGGGCATAATCAATTTTATTGAGGAACCCCTAAAACAAATCCACTAAAAATGGAGCACTCCAATTAACTAGAGTTAAAATAACAACTCCGAAAAAAAAACAACGTGCATTTCCAAATTACCTACCAGATTAGCCGTGGAATTAAATTTATGTTTAGGTGGTTGGACACATATCCTTCCCCGCCACGGTTATGGTGACCAGTGGCGGAAACCACGCATGAAACTGTGCTAACGTTGTTTAAACCCACGTTTATGTCGAGTTAACCAAAATAGTCAGCTGATTAAGCACGTGGTTTTGCAACATGTGACAAGGCATAAGTTTTCAGATAGTGTTGGCATATTAAAAATGGAGGTTTCAACTAAATGTCACGATCAGTTGCCATGTCATGTGAACACTTTCCATGGGACCCTTAGTTTTTGGTTGTTAAGCCCTTAGGTCAGGGGTGAGGTCCTATGGGTGAGGGGCTAGCCCTTCCACTCCCCTGCATGTGAATTCAACAAAAAATATAATAAACCCAACCACAATATAGGTTAAGAAACATTGTAGCATATGCGTTCAAGTCATTGGCGTGCTATGCGGGAGGTTGCGGTCCAAATTCAGTGGCCATAATGAAATTTTACCACACAGTTCAAGGGCCACGTGGCGGTCTCAGGGCCAACAAAGTGGTGCCTTATCATTGGCCCAACAAACCATTTGACTAGTAATAAGCCAACACATGTCCTTCTGCAATTGGCCGAAAGGGAATATTTCGGGGAATATTTTCAGGAATATTCCCTACAACATTTTCTTTCTAATTACTTTTCAAAAACCCAATCAACCCTAGTCAAACATCAAAAATTGCAGTTTACTTGACTTTTCAAATCATGATAACTTTTTCATATGGTGTCGGTCTTTCGAACCATTTACGACACCAAAATCAGGAAGACGAGATCTATCTAGTGGCTGAGGTTTGAAACACTTTTGAACACTTTGAAATTTGAGTTATCACTTAAGTCCTTGATCCAAATATGATCATGCCTCCCCATTAAGAATATCTTGGTCCCCAAAAGGCTGATTATCTGTTTAGTAGATGAGAGCACAACACCCTCATTTTTCTAGCCTCCATACACTTTGCCTTGCTTGGCTTAGTGCCTTTGAGCCCCCAAATCGAAGGTAGTCAACACTTCCCTTCTTAGATTCTCCTTTCCTCCTATCAACAACTGTATCTTCCTTGAACTCATTCATAAATTTCTGGGGAGAAATATTCAATAGAAAGTAGTTGAACATCATGTCCTTGATCATCAATCAAAGGCAGCTCAAACAAACGTAATATTCCAATAGAAATACATGCACACATGACTGAAATTTTCATATGTACAAATGAATGTATGTCTTACTAGGTTAAGAATTCAAAACACTTCTTACCAAGGAATTTCCATGGTGACTTTTGCTGCTGAAAATATTCTTCATGTGAAACATGTGTTCTCACATCAATGATGGAATCATTGGTTCCAACTTCACCAGTCCGTTTATCCTCTTGCTGCAAATGCTTGAGATGATTAGTTGGATGCAATTTCCAACATTGGACAATGAAATGTCCCTTCTTCTGGAAATGTGTGCAATTATTTTGCGTCTTCTATGCAAGTTGCCTTCACTTCAGTTATTTCCTATATGCCTTCAATCTCTTCCAGCATCTTGAAACATCATGGTTACACATACCACAATAGGAACAACAACTCTTTATTCCATTCACGCATGCATATTTTCCATGCTTAACATAAACATAGTCAACTTGACTATGGGAAGAATTATACCTCAACTATTTCTTTGCATGTCCATATTTTTTACCTTCTTGAGGAGATGAAATTCTAGAGGTTCTAGCATTCTTTTGAAGACTAACATCAGTTTTCATGTCATTATAGCTATCAAAACACTCTTGCTCGCCAAAATATGCAAGTATACAAACATGTTTCTACAACATAGGCTTCAAAAAATGGAAATAAACTTGAAAAAAAAATTGACATGTTTGTGGTTTAGAACTTGCAAAAAAAATTCTTTTTGAAGTTGTCTCAAATCCCTTCATGTCTCTAGATTTTTTTCCATAAGATTGAACATAGCCTAGAACAAACTTCTTTGGCCTTTCCTCAACCATAATAGGCTCTATCGTGCCTTGTGCATGTTTTCCTATAGCCTTGCCTTCATAGCCCATTTTTCACATCAAATTGGACCCTATACCTCTAGTGTACTTTTCAAATGAACCTACAAATCTACCTAAAGAGGAATTTGAAGACAAATTTGAGTGATTTACCTTTTCTTCAAGCATGTGTTTGGCTAAGGTCTTTTGGGAATGATGGAGCTGCATATCCATCTCATGAATTATTTAAATAATTCCTTCTTTCTCTTGCTTCATAGCGACCAATTTCTCATGAAGTCTAGTGCTTTCCCTTCCATATTCATACATAATTTGCACCCTATCCTTCAGGATGTAGAAGTATCACTTCATCTCTTCACCGAAGAGTCTTGTAAAAGAGGATTTAGAAACCTCACTTGATGAAGCTGTCATCCTTATGTAAATGAATTAAGGAAATTCAATTAAAATTCACAAATATTCAAAACAATTGATAAATATTTTAAACAACATGGTTGTAGATTCAAGCTCTTTTCTGCAACTTTTATCTCTTATACAAGAAGCCTCTTTTGAAAACAATCCCTCTTGTGCTTCGACGGTTTCCTTGAGGTCCTTTGGGTAAGAATAATTCTCTCAACCTTCTTCCTTCTTTTCCTCTTATGGACCTAGCTAATAGTAGCTTCCATTAACCTCTAGAAAACTCAAACTTGTAAGCATCAATCAATTTGCAAACCACTAAATTATTTGCACTGTTAAACACCTTTCAAGTCAAACAAGAAAACTAGTGCTCTGATAACACCTGAGCTAAAATGGGTCGATAACTTTTTCTTCTTTTCA
Organism: Pinus albicaulis; assembly: GCA_034641835.2. NCBI lineage: Eukaryota > Viridiplantae > Streptophyta > Pinopsida > Pinales > Pinaceae > Pinus > Pinus albicaulis. The sequence continues at coordinate 518,187,354 of CM076574.1, read as the reverse complement.
AAAACCTCCCACTGAGTTAAAAAATTTAATATCTAGATTATACTTAACTATGTGAAAGTGAATTCTTGATTCAGGTGTATGGGTTTTCAACTGTTTTAATTCTTTATGTGTGATGAATCAAAATTATTTTTTTGCTGATATTAAGCATGTACAAAAAACATAAAGTGCAACAAATAACCATGAACAGATAACATAAAATTAATAAAGGATCTCACCCAAATATCATGGGCTACGTCTCCTTGAGCCTTTGTCAACATACTTGGCTCTTTGGGATTATGATGGAAAATTTATTTTACAGGTTAATAACTCAACTCCAATGGTTATTTGGACTGTACCATTGGGTTTAGAATACCATCATAACCCTGGAATGGTTGTTATCTCTCTGAAGATGGATCTTTGTTCCCTAAGACTTGACCTCTTTTGTCGGTGTCCTTAAACTTCCCTGAGATTCTATGTCGCACTAACTCCTTAAGAAATCCTTTTCTATCGTTGAAACCTTTCAAACTATCTCTAGCATATATAAAACCTCCAAAATAGATTGATCATTTTCTCAAAATGATCTCTGGCTCCGAAATCTAGGGCTGCAACCCCTTGTGGCCCTAGGGTTCTCAAAACTTTCCTATGGCTTATCAATGTTTATAAGTCTCCAATTGACTTTGAAAATCCCTTTAATGGATTCATAATCTCCAAAATAGTTAGAATAGACTATTCTCTTGCTGAAATTGGCCTCTAGATGCTTTAGATATCCCTCTAACACCTAGCGGCACCCCATCGCTCTCGGCTCACTAAAGAGTCCCCTAAAGCATCTTGGCCTTAAAAAGTCTTCAAAAGCTTATGGAAATCCTTCCATTGGATTCAGAAGGTAAAAAATAGTCATAATAGACTATTGGTTTGCTCAGAATTGTTACTGGCTGCTCTGGATAGGCCTCATTCTCCGAGTAGCCCCTGGTGGCCCTAGTGGCCCTTGGAACTTCCATGAAGCATATTGGCCTTAAAAAGTCCTCTACTAGCTCTGCAATCCACACCAATGAGTCTGGAATGTCCAAAAAAGTCGAAATTCACTATTCACATCCAAAATTGGTTGAGTAATTCTCAAGATAAGGCATAATCAATTTTTGTCCAGTAACGCCTAAAACAACTTTACTAAAAATCTCTCTAGTTAACTGGAGTTAAAATAGAAACTCCAAACCAAAATAGCGTGCATTACGAAATTACCCGCCATATTAGCCATGGAATTAAATTTATGGTTAGGTGGTTGGACACATGTCCTTCCCCTCCATGGTTATGGTGATCATTGGCAGAAGATGCATAAAAATGTGGTAATGTTGTTTAAACCCGCATTAATGTTGAGTTAACCAAAACCGTCGACAAATTAACCGCGTGATTCTACAACATGTGACAAGGCATAAGTTTGTGGATAGCGCTGGAAAATTAAAAACAAAGGTTGCAATTAAATGTCATGGTTAGTTTCCATGTCATGTGAACACTTTCCATGGGACCGTTAGCTATTGGTTGTTAAGCCTTTGGGTCAGGGGTGAGGTCCTATGGGGGAGGGGCTGGCCCCTTTGATCTCTTGCATGCAAATTAAAAAACAATATAATAAATAAAACCACTACATAAGTTAAGAAACGTCGTAGTGGATGTGATTAAGTTGTTCGCGTGCTATGCGGGAGGTTGTGGTGTCGACTCTGGTGGCCATACTTTTTTTTTACCACACATTTCAAGGCCGATGTGGCAGCCTCAGGGTTGGCCATGTGGCGCCTTACCATTGGCCCAACAAACCATTCGACCAGTAATAAGCCAACACTTGTCGTTCTACAATTGGCTCGAAGGAAATATGTCGGGGAATATTTTGAGGAATATTCTAGGAATATTTCCTGGAATATTCTTCTTTTTTTTAACTTTTCAAAAACCCAATCAACCTTAGTCAAACGTCAAAAATTACAGTTTAATCGACTTTTCAAATCACGATAACGTTTTCATATGGTGTCATTTTTTCGAACAGTTCACGGTGCCGGAATCAGGAAGATGAGATACATGTCATAGCTCAGTTTCGAGACACTTTTGAACGCCTTGAAAGTTAGGCTATCACTTAGGTCCTTGATCCAAATTTGATCACTTCATGCAGCCCTTGTATGCTTCATTTGATCTGGTCAAGGTGATAATATCCTCAGCTCTAGTTTTCTTAAGGATTTCAAAATTTCCACAACATCTATTAGGAATGAAATATGGAAATTTATTGCAAGAGTTGATATACTAAGCATTTCCTTCAGAAATCATATGTTTGAATATGTATTTTAATAAAGGATTTACTGCTAAAATTAATTTAACAACACCATATTATGTTAGGGTTCAAAAGCTTGATTATGAAAATGTTCATTCTAATGTCAAGAATGTTATGGAAAAGGGCATGTGATCAAGAATTTCCCTAAGAGATCACGAAATAATGGAGCTCAAAAAATTAGTCAGAGGTCCAAAAGGTGAGAATGTAGCTCATGTTAAACATTATACTATATTTAAGGAAGAAGACAACTAGGGAAAATAGAAAGCAAAAGAAAGTTAGGAAGGAGAACACGTGAAAGGGGATCCATTGGAGAAGGTAAAAGAAAAGAGAAAATAAATGCATGTCAAAGAGAATCCATCGAAACCTTGAAAATCCTAGTTTCTCCATTAAACTCTTAAAAACTAGGATTGAAAAAGCCATTTCTTTGGCACATTGGGGGAATGGAAAAGGTGCCAAATATAGAAATGCTCACTCACTAAAGGGGGACTCCTCAAATTTAGTACAAAACATTTGTTGGATCCAAGTTTAAAAAAGGGGAAACATATTTAGCCTAGAATCTAAATGAATTTGGATATTGTGAATATTTTGGAAAATCTTTAGGTGGAAGTGGAAGAATTTTGTTTTATTATGAGGTATTAGCTTGAGCATTTGGACAATCTCAAAAGTTAGAGGGATTTTTGTAACTCCAAATAAATATAATGGTTCTAGACGATCGCAATTTTTTTTAAACAAAAATCTCATATATATCTCATGAAAAAATTAATTGTAATCTATTTCACAATTAAAATGTTAATTTGTATTTTTTTAATGATTACATGTTATTTTTAACCACAACTTTACTTCAAAATGAAAACAATAATTTTCAGTAAAATAGTATTCTCAAACAAAGTTAATATCTATTTTAATCATTATTAGAATGTTATTAATGAAACCATATATTTTTAAAATAATATTTCATATTAAATTATATTTTAAATATAAAATTAAAGATGATTGGATCATGATGATGATTAACTTCCATAAATATATGGTCTACTAAAAGTTAAGAAAGTAACACATTAATCAAAATTCAAAATTCTTTGACATTTTGTTTCTATGCTTACAAAATAAGTTAGGAAAGTGTTCATGAATCACTATAGTTTTTCTGTCTTTTAAAAGATCACAAAATTTGATAGTGTGAGAAATATTTTGAAAATTAAATAGAATGTAAGTATCAAATTGACAATATAAAAGAAAACATTTTTCATCTTCAAACCTCTTAGAAATAAAATAGATGAAAAAATCTTCAGGTTACCTCCAATTTCAATATAAACCTAATCAAAATTATTTCTTATCATAGAAATGTTAATTTTCTTCATATCTGATTAAAAATAAAAAAAATAATTTTTGTTTTCTAAATTAGAATTGAATACCTCTTTATAATATATTATTATAAATTTCTTTTTAACTCCCCCACAAATTCTTCATAATTTTGAAGGTAATAATATTCCTATTATTATCAAAGATCTTTGGAAATAATCTCCTATATTCTTCAATGATCCTGTCAATACTGAGCATATTTATAACTTATAGATAAACTGTAATATAATTGAAAGGAATAAAAAGTACCCATATACATAAACATCAATGTGATAAATAGTAGTATTGTTGTGTGGTAAATGATATCGTTCCGTCTGGAGCTCTATTTTGTGATGGGTCAGAGTTGTTGAAACGTTCAGTGTGACTATCAGATGCACCCACCAGGCTACAACTGGAAATAAATTTGACAATTTGATCACAATCTAGGAATGGTTCTTTTTTCCAAGAGGTAAAAATACCTTGTATTGATTATGATTAATATCATCAATAACACAAGTACATTGATCAGAGATAAATCGGAAATCTTCCCAAAGAGTCAGCATTAAAACACTATCAGTGAGTAAAAAACAAACTACTAATGAAAGAGATGATACAACATGCCTCATTCAGAGGGACAGACTTGCATGAGACGAATGGAAATGGGCTGAAAAGTCATCCACAGTTTACGCAGTGCATTTGACAATTTGTCTTATCGGCAACAATAGTCACAGCGAACCTAAACTCAAATGTCCATAAACGGGCTGAATGAACTCATAGGGAAGAAAAGCTTACCAACCGTCCTTCCAAACAATGAATAGGCCCGTAAATGTCTTCTAAATCAATATATTGCATTATCATATTTATGGTTCAATAGTCTTAATAAATATCTACGTTCACGTGATGTGATTAAAAACAAGGAGCGGCATCTATATTTTCTTGTAAGTGGGATTTCAACTATGTGAAAGTTTAAAAACGTAAAACTAACCAAACGCCTCTGAAAGACATGTGAATGTCCACTACTGCTGCGAAGGCATCTGGTTTTCCTGACACAGAGGGACGCCGTCGCAAATTAACATTAACGGTAACGGATAAATTATACAATTTCTGAAAATGGGAAAAAATCACATCACATCCATCTCAATAGTAGTTGTCGAGTATGGATGTATGTTTGCGTAAGAATGCGCATAAGCATGTGGAGGAATTTGATATTTTAAATGCAAATATTCTCACAAAGAGAACACAGCCACAAAACGACATTTTATAGAATATACATTCCTACAGCGAATACACAAGTATCGTATTCGTTTATGGCCCTCTTTATTTATTTTTTCAAAGTGTTTGCTTGGTTTGTTTTTTTTGGTTATAAACCAATGTAATTATATAAATTACATTAAATGGTTAATACATTTAAAATTAAATGAGTATATAATTACATTAAATTATTCACACATTGAGTATATTTATTAATAATTAATAAAGGCTTCGGCTAATTTATAAATGAAATGGGAATTTATCAAATTCATTTCATACAATTTTAAGAGTTTTGTTTTTTAAAATACAATTTTGAATGTATAAATGGATTGAGCATTTTGAAAAACTTCATGGGGCACTAGAATTATGGAGATTAAACAATTTAAACTCAAAATTTAAAAAATCTTTGTATTTTGATTAAAATTAATTAGAAAAATGTGATATAGCATTAATCATCAAAGAAGTGGGATTGAAACTAGTGAAACAAATGACATAGCAACAATCATCACTTTTGGGGCTTGCACCCAGTAACCACGACTTCCCGGGAGGTCACCCATCCCAAATAACCTATAGCTCAAGCATGCTTAACTATGGTTTTTTTCCCCACAATCAAGCCCACTTAGCTTGCTACAACCTAACCCATTTGAAAAACCTTAGCAAGTATTCTGCTTCATGAACCATTCAAGTACAACTCCTTTCATTCTTTGTATTTAAGTATTGTGTGGTTTTCACATTGCATTATATTAGATATGATTTTTTGGGATTCAACTGCATTAAGTAAATGATTCATCTATGACCATTTCAATGAGAGGTAGTCGTAAGTGACTAATTAATCATGATTTTAGAATAATCCACTTCACACTCACTACATCAGGTGATGCTCACAGGGGTGAAGAAGTGGGATCAAAACTAGTGAAATGAATCACATAGTGTCAATCATCACTTCCAAGGATTCTACCCTATATCCAGAACTTACGAGGATGTCACCCATCCTAGATTTCCTCTTGCTCAAGCGTGCTTAAGAAAAAATGTCGTAAAAAAGAACATTTCATCTATAAGTTACACTATGCCATTAATAAATATGTAATAAACAAAATATTTATCTCATTATACATCTCACATTACCTGTATTAAAAAAAAATCATAAAAAATCACTATATTATAATCTTATTTTATATTATTATTATTATTATTAAAAAAAATTAATATATAAGTTAAACATGTATATTTTAAAAAGCATGTAATAATATTTTTAACCATGAAGACTCACTCATCAATTTACCATCGGACATTCTTAATATGTAATTGGTTTTGTTACAATACTATAGGTCATTACTATGAGGTATCAATACCACATGCCCAATACAACACTTGTTGATGTGACATTTTCCTTAATTAATTAACTTAATATAAATTAATTATTGAGAAGAATGACTATAACAGATCTCAAGGTATTAGAGTTTTTCAAAAGGCGAGCAAGTGTCCGAACATTAAGAAAGAACCTAGGGAATTTACTTCCAGTGTTCAACTTCCATTTATACAAGGGACTACTAACAATAATGCTTAGCTTCTTAGGAAACACGATGTTGATTCCACCTTTAGACCCTTGAACACGATTAGTAATCCTAAAGACTTGGAAGGGGTGTATTTGATCTCATGTTCTTGCACAATTCCCTACATTGGAGAAACAAGTTATTCCATTAATCAAAAAATTCAAGACCATGTGGTTGACATAATACATTGTAGGACTCGCTCCTCAACTTTGGTTGAGCACACTGAGAAGATGAAGCACCACGTTAGTATTGAGGATTCTGAGGTCCTTACAAATATTGATTATTTCCATCACCGTAAGTTGAGAGAACTATTGAGTTTGAAACAAGTTTTAAGTCGCTTAATATGGATGATGGTTGGAAGATAAGTCATCGATGGATCCCCTCTCTTTATTCCTATGTTTTATCTCTTTGTTCCTTCTTGGTTTCCTTTTATTTATATTCCCCTCCTCCTAAATTCTTTACCATTTTCTTTCTTTTTGACTTTAGTAGCATTTGGCTTATTTATTTATTTATTTATTATTTTATTTCTCATTTTTTTAAAATAATATTTTAATATTAATTTGGTTTTGGGTTTTTTATATGATTTATAGTTTATATTATTTACATATTTTCACATTATTTAATAAATTAATAAATAATTTTATTATAAATTTAGTAATAATAAAAAATATAATAACTATAATATTTTTAATTAGTTGTTATTTTCTCATTTAAAAGTTTTTTTTTTAATCTATGTATATATATATTTTTTAATTTATAAATACTAGTTAATTTAGTTATTTTTATTGTTTATTTAACTATTATTGAAAAAAAATAGTAATAAATAAGATTAATAAAAATAAAAATTGGCAAATAAATAATTAAATAAGTATGTGGCTAATTTTTTGCTATTAGTAGTTAGTAATTGCATTTCTATTATTTATTAGTTTTATGGTTAAAGTTATCGATCTATCTCTTGATGATGAACCACTTCAAGAAAAATTTCAATATGTCATTTCTTAGGAAAGATATTTATAAATGAATTATGGTTTTTAGTTTTGAACTTATATAACTAAAACTTATTAATAAATTTTATTTAGGTTTTTTTCTTTTGAAATTATAATTTTTGGTTACTCATTTTATACAATATTAATAAATAAACAAAATTTTAAAATGTTAAATTAAATGTGATCTTAAAAATAATAAAATAATGTTTTATTAGAAATTACAACATTAAAGCTTACGAGGAGTAGAATAGATGGTAATGTGTTGTATTGTTAAGACACTTCAAGATGTGAAGATTACCAATTGGAAACTCAAGGAACAAAGAATCAGCAATATTAAGTGTTGGAGTGACCCAAACCTAATGTAATCCTTAAATCCTTAACTAATTTTGATAACTTAAATAATCCTAAGAAATTAATTCTGAAACATAAAAATCATTTTAAGACCCGCACCCCCACAATTAAAATATAAATAGAACTTATTAATAAATTTTATTTAGGTTTTTTCTTCTTGCAAATTATAGTTTTTGGTTATTCATTTTACACAATTAAAATATATTAATAAATAAACAATGTTTTAAAATGTTAAATTCAATGTGATTTTAAAAATAATAAGAAAATGTTTTATTAAAAATTATAACATTAAAGCTTACAAGGAGTGGAATAGATGGTAATGTGTTGTATTGTTAAGGCACTTTATGGTGTGAAGGTTATCAATTAGAAACTCAAGGAGCAAAAGTTCAGCAATATTAATTGTTGGAGTGACCCAAACGTAATGTAATCCTTAACTAACTTTGATAACTTAAATAATCCTAAGCCAATAATTCTCAAACATATAATCATTTAAAGACCCACACCCCCACAATTAAAATATAACTAAAACTTATTAATAAATTTTATTTAGGTTTTTTTTTTGAAATTATAAATTCTTGGTTAGTCATTTTGCACAATTAAAATATATGAATAAATAAACAAGGTTTTTAAATGTTAAATTCAATGTGATTTATAACCCAAAAAAAATTGTTTTATTAAAAATTATAACATTAGAGCTTACATGAGTAGAATAGATGGTAATGTGTTGTATTGTTAAGGGACATCATAATGTGAAGGTTATCAATTAAAAACTCAATAAGCAAAAATTCAGCAATATTAAGTGTTGGAGTGACTCGGACCTGAGGTAATCTTTAACTAACTTTGATAGCTTAAATAATATTAAACCATTAATTCTTAAACATAAAATCATTTTAAAACCCACACCGCCCACATACATACATACATACATATATATATATATATATATATATAAAACTGAAATATTTCAAAACAATAAGTTTAAACAACCATGTCAAAATGTTAAATCGTGACAATTAATGTTGACTGTTTATTGTGGCGCAAACCATAACATTTGAAAGGTGTTAAAAGGGAATATTTGTCCAATATTACTTAGAAATGGAAATGTCGTATGTGACGTCACACGTGTATGACACTGAAAAAAGACATGACATTCATATATTTGATAAATATAATCGTGTGAGTCACATCTTGGCATGAGACTTCTATTACATTGAAAATCGTGACATAGATGTGACACATAAGTGTTAAATATAGTCATTTAATTTGCGGTTTTGCATGAATATTTGTAAAATATTACATAGAACATCTATTTTAATTTATTGGTTAGTTGATGACAAGGATAGTGATTATATTTTTAATTTAAAAATATATATTAATTTTCTATTATTATTAAAAAAAATCAAATTTCATATAAATTATGTTTTAAATTATTTTGTTTAAATTAAATAAATTTAATATATATATTTTATTTAATTATTATTTTTAAATGTGTTTGAGTTTAGTATAGAAGAAATGTTTTAATGTTAAATATTTTGACTTGTTCAAATTACTTAAAATAAAAATAAATTAAAAAAATAAAATAAGCATAAGTATTTTTTCAATAATTTCTAGTTTTCTTATGGTATTTTTCTATAATATAACCTTATGTAACCTATTTAATCAAGTGAAACTCAATGAATTTTCTTTAATCCAAAGTGAAAGATTTGGTTGAGGCATTTAATGTTATTTATCTCAGCTCTATTTGTGTGCAAAATAAGTTCTATATAATTTATACATTATTTTCTTCGTACTTTGTTCAAAATTGATTGGTTGTTTTTTCATAAAACCCCGAGCCTAGGACATGTCACATAGCATCGATAATCTCAACAAATATAAGGGTTTATTTCAGCTAGAATCCCAACCTCTATATCCCTATGTTACGTAGCACTGATAGATTAAACAAATCTAATCTAAGTTACCAATGTAGGAATAAAGAACCAGGACCAGAGGAGGGCGTTAATACAGTTGGTTGGCTTGCGCTGCTTAGTGCTTCCTCTTAGTGGGCCAACGGGCCAGTGCTTTTATGAAAGGAGTATCTTGAATTTTGAAATCTCTTTCAGTTCTGTGATTGAAACCGGTTAATTTTTACATCAGGTAGAATGGTAGCATTGCTATCTATATATTCTCCTCTCGTGAAGTTGTTCTCCATTAATGTCTAATGGCACGGTGTGCATAAAGCAAAGTGCACGATATGTTTGTTTTTAAATAGTATATGTATTATTTTTGTATCTTGAAATTGCACCATGAAAATTCCACTCAAGTATGAGGTTTCAAATATTCAATTTATGAAGGTCTAAAATTTATTTGTATTGAAATTTGTATCAACACAAACTTGAATGAACATGGACCAGTTTTGGTTGAACCTAAAAATATTTGTCGCTATAGTATAAGGACGTTTGCTTATCGTATGTAAATGTCGAGACCACCATAGGGTTTATTTGCTAATCATTAACCAAATAAAAAAATAAATTGTAATCTGCAAATATCCTACGACAAGGAATTATTCATTAATACACAGAAATTAAAAAAGCCATATCCATTCTTAAACAAGAAAATATATGCATAAGGACCTATGAAACTCCCATCCCCATATTTTCTCAAAAATATCCTTAGGAGGTTCTCCTTTTCCAGATTCCTTAATCCTCGAATTCTAAAAGACCTCTACTCTCCCTACACTAACACACTCTTTACATATACAAAGCACCAACTAAAAACATATCTCAACAAAATACATTAAAATAGGACATATGCCCAAAGCTTAAAACTACTACATTCCTACCCTATGTTTGTTGTATTTACAAAGGCCCATTTGGCCTGCACTAATACAAACTGAAAACTTGGCATAATAGAGATCGGAAACATAACACAAAGGGTTATTTTAGTTAGTCAAGTTCCCGTTGCTAAGGATCTCATGAGTTGGGGGATCAAGGGGTCAAATATTCTTTACACCCTTGGGGTTAGACCGTGCTTGTTTGGTCAATGGGTAAATCCCTTTAGGTTGATCTTCCTAGATTTTCCCGTTGATATAGCAACCACATAGTGTTTGTGAACCACCCCAGAAAAAAAGAAATGGGAAACATGCACAATTACAACATACAATCCTAATTTCTACAAAATAAAATCTCTCTTCTAGAATTCAAATGGGCCACTCATTGTATGGAAAAACATGGAGTTGATGCTCCTTTATGCAGGGGAATTGGACACTAGCCACTAATGTGAGAGAATTGTCCCCATGTTGTGGCTAGAAGAGTTCGAAATTATTCAGGACATGTACCAGCAAGGTGTCAATACCTTAGCTGTCTGTTGCACTTAGAGCAGTTAGGGTTAGTTTAATAACTGAAGAAGCCGAACAATTTGATTCGTGTCTATCTGTTCAGTTTCTGTTGATAGAATGTAATTAGGCTTTTGTTTTATTTTAGAATAAAATGGTCCTCGAGAAGGAACCGAAGAGTCATGTAACAATCTATAAAAATGTAACCCCTGATACAGAGTGGATGGGGTATTTTTGCAATAGAAGATTGAATCGAGAAGCTTTGTTCTCTATTTTTAATGAAATCATGAGTTTGTTGGTATCTCTGTGTGTTATTGACAAATTTCCCAAATGACTCATTCCTTCCGTTTGGGAACTTTGTGTATAACTTGAATGACAACCAATGCTGTGTAAAATCTCCTTGTTTCTCTATGTTTGTCTTTGAAATCATACTCTCGGTGTAGAGAGTATGTATGCTGTGTACAGGAGTCAATTAAACAGAGCCGAAGCAATTCTCTTCTTATGTAAAGTGTATTGAACTCTGTCCAACCATTGGGACCTCCGTTGTTTTGAGCATTTCGATTATGATAGAATCCCTATCCATTGGAGAAATCTCAGTTAAGATAGAACGCGTTGTTTTGTTGCTGGTAGAATGATATTGTTGAGGTTAACCCACAGTGTGAGGGCGAGGAGACAAACTGAAGAAATAAGTAAAATGTTGTGAAAATCCAAGCTGAACACTATTCCAATACTAGAACTGTGAGCCAGTGGTTTCGGGAGAAGAAACTACTTATTTCGCACTGCTTTTGGGCCCAAGGCGGTTTCGCAAAATAAAATCTGATCCAGTTAGATCGTGTCACATCACAGCGCCAATACCGCCCATTTCACATTTTTTTTTGGCGTTAAATTCCTGTCCACAAAAAAATGCAAATGCCATCGGATCCGCGTTGTTGAAGATCCAAGGGTAGTTGCAATTAGATTTGCACGATCGATAACTAGGGGTATGGCCCAGTGCTTTTGTGCGATTAAATGTTTATTTAATTCGTGAACATTGAAAGCTGAGCATTGTGTGGGCCCGAGAGAAATAAAGCAGAGATTAAGGTTTATGTCAGAGATTTAATGTGTTTCACTATATTAAGTTAGACTTTGGATATTTGTTAAGAAGGATTGAACGTCGAGTTATCCACCTTTAATGCAATGTTCCAAAAGGGGTTTCAGCAATAGATAAAGAGTTTAAAGTGGACGTATAAGAGTCGGGGTACTTTATTAAAAAGAAAACCTAAGGTCATATTACTCGGTTGTTTGTATAAGATTGGCTATGGTATTCATTAATCATTTCCATGAAATTGATCAATGAATTGAAATAAGAAATTAAAGAGACTCCCTTAGTGAATGAAATTACTAAAAAGGACATAGACAAGAGAGACCAGGTCTCCTTAGTGCCTGCACTCAAATTTTTCTATCATTTGTGGTATCAGAGCAGATTTTTAAGACATTTTGCAGAAAATGAACCGACTTCCAAAGCCAGAAGAATAATTCCAGCATGGCTGTCCGTGTTTCCAGAGGTGCTGCTAGGAGAAGAGGCGGGCCAGTTGCCAATGCAAAAGTATTGGAGACCTTGCAGCAGTTCAAGGCCAGATTGGAAGCAATGGAATTAGGACATCTAAGAGATTCGGAAGATGTCAGTGAACTTGAAACTGAAGAAGAGGCAGGAGAAAATGTTGAGATTCCTGCTGAGCTGAGACTCCTTAAATCAGTTATGGGGTCTACAACCAAGCGTAGACTTGAAGTTTCGAGCTTTGTAGGAGGATTGAATCCATAAGAGATGATAGAATATATTAATGAGATGAACAAATGATTTTATTAGGAAGAGATGGGTGAAGACAAAAGATTCAAGTTTGCAGTGACAAAGTTGAAGGGACATGCTGCACTTTGGTGGGATGGAGTGCAAGAAGAGAGAAGGAGAGTTGGTAAACAAGCAATCAAAAGTTGGACCAGAATGGTGGCAAAGCTGAGAGGTAAATTCTTGCCAAGTGATTATCAGCTTACACTGTTTAGACAAATGCATAATCTTAGACAAAGATTGCTGACAGTGAAAGAATACACAGAAGATTTTTATAAAGTGAGTATAAGAGTTGAACAATTCCAGGAGATAGCAGAGAAGGTTGCCAGGTATGTGAATGGTCTCAAGTTGGAGATATAGGATGAGATAGGTATTCTGTCTCCTAAGACATTTGAAGAGGCTTATCAGATGGCCTTGAAAGCTGAATAAAAACTTCTGAGAAAGCAGTCTACCAAATGAAGAGGTAATTTTCGAGGAAAGGGAAGTCAAAGTGGTAGAGGAAGGTCTATAGCACCGAGAGATGGAGCTAGCAGTAGCTCACCTCAGAATGCATCCACAGAGGGTGATGCAAGGGGCAGAAGGGTTTCTGCATAGGAAGAGGAGTCAGAGGCAGAGGAAGAGAAGTAAGGTGTTACAGATGTCACCAATTGGGAAATAAACACTATGAGTTCCCAGAGAGTATGGGTAACAATCAAAGGAATGCAATTGTTGCTTAAGTTGGAGAAGAGGCAGTAAGGCTGTCTGAAACAGAAGAAGCAATTCTGCCAGAGAAGGGAGAGTCTTTGGTGGTCAATAAGGTTTTTTTGAAGCAAACAAAAGAAGTTGCTAAACCAGCACAAAGGAATACTTTGTTCAGAAGTGTGTGCAAAGTCCAAGGGAAATGTTGTCAGTTGGTCATTGATAGTGGCATCACAGACAATTTTTTCTCTACAGAGGTGATAGAGAAACTAAAATTGAAGACAAGGGAACACCCAACTCCCTATAAGGTGTCATGCCTTCATAAAGGGCACCAGCTAATTATGAAGGAGCAACGTGAGATAGAGTTGCAGATGGGAAGCTACAAAGACAAGGTCATGTGTGATGTGATGCCTATGGATGTGTGCCACATACTGCTGGGAAAACCTTGGCAGTATGACAGAGCAGCAGTACATGATGGAAAGAAGAACACTTACAAGTTCTTTAAGGATGGAGTGCACCACACATTGATACATATGGAGGAAGGAGAACCATCAAGAAAAAAGTCTTATCCAAAGACTTTATTGCTGAGTGGGAAAGATTACTTACAAAAAATTGAAGATGAAGAGGTAAATTTTTCTTTAGTTTGAAAACCTAAATTAGTACGTACTTCCACAAAAATTTCTGATTTGCCAATATAAATTCAAGAAATGATAGACAATTATTGTGATATTGTTGTGGATGATTTTCGTGATGAATTGCCACCTGTAAGAAAAATCAGCCATCAAATAGATTTGATTCCATGATCAAATCTGCCAAACAAAGCAGCCTACAGAATGATTCCCACAGAAAATGAATAAATCAGAAAGCAAGTGCAGGAATTCGTTGACAAAGGTTTGATCAGAGAGAGCTTGAGTCCATGTGCAGTACCTATAGTTTTGAGCCTAAAGAAAGATGGATTTTGGAGAATGTGCACTGATTCAAGAGCCATCAACAAGATAAAAATCAGGTATAGGTTTCGTTTACCTAGGATTGAAGATTTAACGGACTGTTTGAGTGGAGAAAAATATTTTTCAAAATTAGATTTGAAAAGTGGATATCATCAAATAAGAGTAAAGGAGGGTGATGAATGGAAAACGGACTTTAAAAGAAATGAAGGATTGTATGAGTGGTTGGTAATGCCTTTTGGGTTATCAATTTCACCTAGTACTTTTATGAGGCTCATGAATGAAGTGTTAAGGGAATTTATTGGTAAATTTGTAATAGTATATCTGGATGACATATTAGTTTTTAGCAAAACCAAGGAAGAACATTCAAGGCATCTTAATTATGTCTTGAAGAAGTTGCATCAAGAGAAGCTCCTGATAAATTTGAAGAAGTGTTCATTCATGAAAGAAGAGCTAGTATATTTGGGTTTTTTTGTTTCTGCTGAAGGACTGAAGATGGATCAAGAAAAGGTCAAGGAAATTGTGTAGTGGCCTTCACCAAGAAGTGTTTTTGAGGTAAGAAGTTTCCATGGACTTTTCAGTTTTTATAGAAAATTCATAAGGAATTTTAACAAGATTAATGCACCCGTCATTGAAACAATAAATAAGGACAAAAAACCATTCAAATGGACTACTGAAGCAGAAAATAATTTTAAGCTTTTGAAACAAAAGATAACTGAAAAGCTTGTTCTAGTTTTGCCTGATTTTAACAAACCATTTCAAGTAAAGTGTGATGCCAGTGGAGAAGCTATTGGAGCTGTGTTGAGTCAAGATGATAAGCCTGTAGCATACTTCAGTGAGAAGCTGAATGAGACAAGAAGAAAGTATTCCTCTTATGAAAAAGAATTTTATGCAATTGTGTAGACATTGTAGAAGTGGAGGCATTATTTAATGTCTAAGGAATTTGTGTTATACTCAGGTAATCATACTTTACAGTACATTGTGCAGTAGCCCAAATTGAATCATAAACATGCCAAATGGATTGAATATCTCCAAAGTTTTGATTTTTTTTTTAAGCATATAAGTGGCCAAGAAAATAAGGTAGCTGATGCTTTGAGTAGGAGAAACATGCTTGTTCAAGAAAACCAATTTGTAGTGGTAGGATTTGATTTTCTTAAGGAACTTTACAAGACAGATTCAGATTTTAAAGAAGCATTTGAAGCATGCTGCAACCCTATTTTGACAGACAGGAGACAGTGGTTGGATTATTTCTTGCAAGTGGGCTTATTGTTCAGAAGAAATCAATTGTGTGTACCAAATTGTTCCATGAGGGAGAATTTAATCAAGGAAAATCATAAGGGTGGACTTGTTGGACATTTTGGTACTGATAAAAATTATCAGCAACTGAGTCATTTTTATTAGTGGCCCAAGATGAGAACTGAAGTGGAGAATTTTGTAAAGAACTGTAAAATTTGTCAATGTGCAAAGAGGAGAAGCCAGAATGTAAGATTGTACATTCCATTTCCTATTCCAGACATGCCTTGGGATATGATGAGTACATATTTTGTTTTAGGATTTCCCAAGAAATAGAGAGGGAAAGATGCAATCTTTATTGTAGTTGACATATTTTCCAAGATGGCACATTTTATTCCATGTTATAAAACCAGTGATGTCACCCATCTTGCTAATTTTTTTTTCAAAGAAGTTGTTAGATTGCATGGGTTGCCCAAGAGTATTGTTTCTGATAGAGATACTAGATTTTTGGGTCATTTTTGGAGGACATTGTGGAAGAAACTTGGTACTAAACTAAGTTTCAGCTCAGCTTATCATCCTCAGACTGATGGACAAACTGAGGTAGTAAATTGAAGTTTGGGAAATCTTTTGAGAAGTCTTGCAAGAGAGCATCCCAAACAGCGGGACCATATTTTTCCACAAGCAGAGTATGAATACAATGATTCAACAAATAGAATTACAAGACATAGTCTATTCCATATTGTTTATGGAATGCACCCTAGAGGAGTGTCTGAATTGAGAAACTTGGGAAAGGCAGAGTTGAGGAGTGCTGATGGTGAAGAATTTGCTTCAGAGATCCAAGCCATACATGAGTAGGTAAAACAACAGCTACATGGAAACAACATAAAATACAAGGGTAGAGCAGATTTGAGCAGAAGAGAAGTCAATTTTGAAATTGGAGATTCGATTTTGGCACACTTAAGAAAGGAAAGATTCCCAAAGAAGCAATATAACAAATTGAAGTTCAAGAAGATTTGACCATGCAAGATACTGAGAAAATTTTGTGCTAATGCTTATGAGATTGAATTTCCTCTTGATGTTGGGATATCTCCCATATTTAATGTTGCAGATTCGTACAAGTATGAAGATGATGACACAGATGAAGGACCAACATATAGAGAGCATATTGAGTGGGTAAAACAGTTACCTCTAGCGCATCCATTACAACCAGAGAAGATCTTGGACAAGAAGGTGTTCAAAAGGACTAGAGGACAAGAATATTTCCAATATTTGATCTAGTGGAAGGACCAGCAAGATGAAGATGCTACCTAGGTGAAAGAAGTTATGTTGCAGAAGCTAGGCAGTTCTGTGAAAGAGCTCATGGACAGGAGTCCATGAAGAAAATTTCCCTCAAGAGTATGATGCAGGGGCATTGGACACTAGCCAGCAATGTGAGAGAATTGTCCACATGTTGTGGCTAAAAGAGTTCGAAATTATTTAGGACAGCAAGGTGTCAATACCTTAGCTGTCTTTTGCACTTAGAGCTATTAGGGTTAGTTTAATAATTGAAGAATCCGAACAGTTTGATTCGTGTCTATCTGTTTAGTTTCTGTTCATAGAATGTAATTAGGCTTTTTTTTATTTAATAATAAAATGGTCCTCAAGAAGGAACCGAAAAGTCATGCAACAATCTATAAAAATGTAGCCCCTAATATAGAGTGGAAGGGGGATTTTTGCAGTAGAATATTGAATTGAGAAGCTTTGTTCTCTGTTTTTAATGAAATCGTGAGTTTTTTGGTATCTGTGTGTGTTATTGACAAATTTCCCGAAGGACTCATTCCTTCGGTTTGAGAACTCTATGTATAACTTGAATGAGAGAAAATGCTATGTAAAATCTCCTTATTTCTCTCTGTCTATCTTTGAATTCATACTCTCGGTGTAGAGAGTATGTATGATGTCTACAAGAGTCGATTAAACATAGCCGAAGAAATTCTCTACTTATGTAAAGTGTATTGAACTCTGTCCAACTGTTGGGACCTCTGTTGTTTTGAGCGTAATTATTTTGATAGAATCCCTGTCTATTGGAGAAATCTCAGTTGAGATAGAACGCGTTGTTTTGTTGCTAGCAAAACGATATTGTTGAGGTTAACCCACAGTGTGAGTGCAGGGAGATGAACTCAAGAAATAACTAAAATATTGTGAAAATCCGAGCCGAACACTCTTCCAATACCAGAATTGCGAGCTAGTAGTTTTGGGAGAAGAAACCACTTATTTCGCACCGCTTTTGGGCCCAAGGCGGTTTCGCAAAATAAAATCCGATCCAGTTATATCTTGCCACGTCACAGCACCAATACCGCCCATTTCGCATTTTTTCTGGGCATTAAAGTCCTGTCCACAAAAAAATGTGAACGCTATCGAATCCGCATTGTGGAATATCGAAGGGAAATCATAATTAGAGTTGCGTGGTCGATAACTAGATGTATGGCCCAGTGCTTTTGTGCAATTAAATTTTTACTTAATTCATGAACATTGAAAGTTGAGCATTGTGTGGGCCCGAGAGAAATAAATCAAAGATTAAGGCTTATGTCGGAGATTTAATGTGTTTCACTATATTAAGTTAGACTTTGGATATTTGTTAAGAAGGATTTAACGTCAGGTTATTTACCTTTAATGCAATGTTCCGAAAGGTTTTCAACAATAAATAAAGATTCTAAAGTGGATGTATAAGAGTTGGGGTACTTTATTAAAAAGAAAACCTAAGGTCATATTACTCGGGTGTTTGTATAAGATTGGCTATGGTATTCATTAGTCAATTTCCATCAAATTGATAAATGAATTGAAATAAGAAATTAAAGAGACTCCCCTAGTGAATGAAATTGCTAAAAAGGATAGAGACAAGGGAGACCAACTCTCCTTAGTGCCTGCACTCAAATATTGCTGTCACTCCTGCATCAAGCTCCCTAGGTAGAAATTTTTGACCTCTAGGTCAAATGCCTTAAATATGAAAACCCTTAAGGATCCCAAATAAAATGTTACAATTTCCCACTCAGTTTTCCTTATGGGCTTGATCTTTCATTTAGTTCTCCTCAATTGCATAACTTACTTTTTAGCCTCCCATAATATTGATCATGTTGCTATTGGAGTCGTGACTTCAGTTTTCCAAGATCCCAAGTTTTCCATATTTGTGCTCCGCTTTCCTTGATGATACATATCTTGAAAAGTTAGCTTGATGTTGTTTGTTCTTCTCCTTCCATGATCCCTCATATTTTTTTGAAGCTATCTCACATTTTTCATGTTGTTGTAGTGCCTTCGAGTTAGCTAAGTTCTTAATCTAATTAGAATTTTTTCATCACTATACCATTTTTCAAGTACGTCCTTCATCAACATCATGATTTCCTAAACCTCCATGTCCAGTCCATACTATTTCTAGTATGTGCTACTTACACCAATCAATCCCATTAGTGTCAACACAATCACAATCTCCACCTAATCATGTGACATCCATTATTTTGCATCTTCATAGTTGTAAATAAAATACATAATTCTAGGTAGCTAAAAACTCCCTATTACTATTTGTCTCCATGTACTCATTCATTTCAAAAAAAAAAAAAAAATGCTGAGACAAAAATCTCATCTTTCTCTTCCACGCCTTCTTCTCTTGAAAAAATTTGTTGCTCTTTTTCTCCTATAACCATGCCTTCAACAACCCTCTTACCATCATCATATATCCTTGATGCCTTGATTATTTCATCTTCCATGAGTGTTTTCGTTGCACTCTGTGTGCATTCTTCTCCAATTTTTGGACCTTTCAACCAATCCTCTACAGACATCAACTCTTGTTCATACCATATAAACATACTATTTGTAAATTGATTCCCATATTTCTTCCATTGTTGTTTTTCTTCAGCATATTTCAGCTCCTCTTGAGGTTCTTCACCCTGCATAATATTTGGCACATTTTCACTTCCATGGTGCTCAACATCTGCGAATTCAAACTCATGAAAAGAATTAGCTAGAAATGTATTTATTTATTCCACCTATTCGTTTGAAATTATCAACATCCCTTCATTGTTTTGAGCTAAGGACATCCTCATTTCATCATAGAAATCATCCTCTCCTAGGATTAGTCCTTGTTCTGGTTCATTGTAAATGAAATTCCACATCTCCCAACTGAGAAAATATGAGTTATTCTCGAATTAAGGTAGAATTTTGTTCATGTTCTTTCTCATTGTTGCTAAGTACCATGCCCACTCTTGGTAATTTCTTGCAGGTCATTCCCCTTTGTCTACCTTTAGGGAACAACTTTCCTTCTCCATGCTTATGCCTCTAAGAAGTTTCTTTGTCCTGCATTGAGGAATTCCCACCATTTTCTACATGAATTTTCCTTTCATGGGGAAACTCACTACTCTCATCCTCCTTTTGTACCATTTTCCCATTCTCCTCCCATGCAAGGCTTGCATTCACATAAAATTCACCAATATTAAAAACAAATTCATTGTATCTTCACCTATTTCATTGGCCATGTAAGAAATTAAATAAACTCATAAAACACATAAAAGCAACATAAAAACACCTGAGACATAGAAATGGCCGAAAAGGCCTCAGAGCCTTACAACATTCCTCACATATTCTTCATTATTTAAATAATGTTATAGTAAAAATAAATATATGAGGAAATTGTCTCAAGATAGTGTGTCTATCTTGGAAAACTTGGTTGAGAAAATAGCTCAATCACACACTAATCTAGGAGCTAAGTTAGTTAGGCCTAAACTAACTCATAATCAAGAGGAACTAACACAATCTAGAAAATTAGGCATAAAATCATAATTTTCAATATTTAATTAATTTAATTAACTTTTGATTTATAATATTTTATGAGATATAGGCTAACATCTTCCCCCTTAATGAATAAATCGAAAATAAGAATGAAGAACCATCTTCCAAGTTCTCATATTGATCCTAAAAATAATCGCCTGAAAAATTGCCAAACCTGGATGCCGAAAAAACTGCAATCTGAAGAGACCATGAGTCAACTACATGTTTGACTCATCTTTGAATTTTTGTTGACAACTCCAACACGTGCCAAGCTGAAAAATGATCCATCTGTCCTTTTTTTCAATCATCGTCCTTTGTCCACTGAGAAATTTTTTGATGATGCTCACTGCAGAATTTGTTGATGATGAAACTGCCCACTGGCTACTTGATGATCACCCACTAGCTGATGATGATCACCCACTGGTTGATGATGTCAAAGAACAAGTCAATATTGCTTTTCTTGATGCTGTTGAGAACTACTCACTACTACTTTTGCCCACTGGCTGATGAAGATGCCCATTGGCTACTGAGGATGCCCACTGGCTAATTTTTTTTCAACACTTTCAGTTTGACAACTGCCTTCAATTTCATTATCATTTTCCCCCCTTTTTCAACTGAAAGGAGATATAATCATTTGGAAACTATTTCTGAACTCCCCCCCTTCAGGTGTAGGAGAGTCTCATTGGTGTACTCCCCCGTTCATCTGCACGAGAGTATCATTGTCATTTTCCTGTTGGCTACGATAGATGTGAATGAATTCAATTGTAGAAATTACACACTATTTTTATTGTCGATGACCATTCCCAAGGATCAATCTGCTCATAATTAATCTTCAATCTGGCTGGTTGGTTTTGGTTGTATCATTTCTCTGATGAATGATTTGGCTTGCCACAATGGCAACAAGGATGGAGATCAAAACAATGATCTTCGATATGGAATTTATTTTAAAATGTGAGCATTTTCGTTTGACTGCAACTTCGATTTGCATGCATGTATGTTTGTTTGCAACTGTCACATAAGTTGTTGATGTGATTTGTTCAAGAAAGTCTGCATTGATGAACTTGATGGGCTTTGAATAATCTATGATATGTAAGTTGTCGTCATCTTCGACATATCCTAATCCTCGTCGATTTTTGTTACTTTGGATTTCTTCCCATGGCTTTATGACTATTTTGGAAGAAAGTTGAACTTGAAAAACTTTGACACTTGAAGCTATTTGGATGAATGGCTTATAATCATCTTTATCTGTATGGTTCAAATTCTCGGAAGCATCACGCTTCTCTTGCAACTCATTTCTTTGTAGATGTGACTCCAGTTGAAGGAACTCAATTGTTTCATTTGTCTGTTCTAGATACCTTGAAACATCGGAAAGAGTTGCTTTCGTGATGTGCACCATGTCTTCAACGCTTGATAGGATCAAATTGTGAATAACTAGTAACAACTAGAGGTGTTTCGCCATGTGAAGTCGCTCGCTTGAATTTAGGCTCACTTGTCTTGAACTATCTCACTTGATTTGAACTTTGTTGTATTGAATTCACTCACTTGATTTGAATGACATGATCACTTGCTTTGGAATTTGCTTGATCTCTTAATTGGTTAAACATGTTTTTCTTGCTTCACTCTCACTGCAACTCATCCTCGCTTGCTGTAGATTTTAGCTTGCTTGATTTTTGTTTAAATATTACATTTACTTGCGCTATAGTTTAACTCACTCAATTTATTTTATTTTTTCTTCAATGAAATTTACACTGGCTCGCTTAATGTTGTGAAATTTGTACTTGACTTGATTGTGATTTTTAGCAAAATAACGGTGATGAACACCGTCGAAAATGCACCCAAAAAGTAAATGAAAAGTTCAAATAATATGACTTAGTGGAAGACTTACTTGACTAAATTGTCTTAGTTTGACCACCTTATCAATTCAAATTGGGGTCTCGATTTCAACAGAGAATGCACCCTGATAATTCAACTCAGTTACAAAAATGTTTAACTGCAAGTGATATAAAAAGTGTTGTTGATGTCATCTTGTCATGGAATGCTTGATGTATAATGTGGTTGTAGAAGACCTCTTTATCAACTTCATGATGTGTTGCACAAATGCATGTGATTGTTTGTTCTTTTATACTTATGCTTGATTACTTAATCTTGATGACTTGTGTACTTAAGCTTGCTTATCTGGATGTAGTTGTTTAATTCGTTGTGGACTATATTACAAAAATATTGTCAAAAACACTGGAAAAAAGTCATGCACATGCATACACTACACATGGTGTACCTATGATCCCCTTATTGAATTTTGGGTGGATCTAGGACACAATCACCAAAAACCAATCTATTTATTATTCAAGTTACAATGAGCTCTTACACCCAAGAACAAATTTTTCAAATACAATATTTTTCTTATTCAAACCCCTTGAAGAAACTCATCTTCAAAATATGAATGTACACTGACACAATCTCTCTCAAAGTAAAACAATAGTTTGAATTACAAAAATGAATTTCTCTAAAAAAAATTCTACATATCACTCCAAATTTACAAAATATGCACCTTATTTCTCCACAAATATTACAAATTCCCTCTCACTCCAAACTTCCAAAAAATTTTACCTTATCACTCAGAAAACATTACAATACTCCTTATCTCTCCAATAAATATTAAAAATTTTCATTAATTTCAACTCCATTCCTAAAATTAGGACTCATCTCACACAAAGTACTACACCTTATTACACCTCAATAAAAAAATATTACACCTTATCCCTCCATTGTCTTAATGATCACATTAAAATAAAATTCCCATAAAAAAATAATATTCTATCCACTCCTTATATGTCCCAAAATTATCCACCACTTATCCCTTTAAAATTTTTACCCATTAAAAACCATACCTTATCCCTCCATTAAAATACTTTATGATCACTCTTTTAAAAGTGCCTTTTCATACTTCCCATTAAAATATTTATTAGAACTTTATGATTTCACTTGATGTCATGTTCCATTTAAACTTTAAAGGTTATGTGTGTAAGGATATATGCACCATTCTCTTTATACTTACCAAGAAAAACATAGGATAAGTGTCTTTTCAATATACTCTCTACGATATGCGTACCCAAAAAAAAAAAAACATACCATAACTATCTTTGAACTGTGCTTATGGCTTTTAACGATACTTCATGAAATACGACATCTTTTATGCACGCCTCACGCAACCAGGTTCCATTGGAAATCGGGCGTTAGAGATCATGACTTCCCTTAAAGCACATAAGCTTCAAAATATGAACATAAATATTCAAGAATCCTCTACCCATATCCGCAATAACACACGTCTTACACCCTTCTTCCAATGCGGCTCCATTCACATCGTCTTCTCTATTTTTTCATTAGGTGGTGCCTCAACAATTTCGCACATTGCAGTTCCTGAGGATGATTTGACAACAACTAACAATCACAATTTCATAATATTATTACCAATTAAAAGTTTCTAGAAAAATAACCATTCCACATAATCCAAAGGCCAAATAATTATCAGTGCCCAAATTTTATGGAAACACACAAACCAGTAAGCTTGCAGTAAGTGCCTTCAAAAAAATATGAAACAATGGTGTTTCAGCTCCATGCATTGGTCAAAACTGGAACCAGGGCATGATCCTATTCACTAATTGACATGGATCTAATTTATTTAATTCCTTCGCGCTGGAGAGTATCCCCATGCTAGTATTATGATTAAAAAAAATGTATGAAGAACAATGCAATTGATGTTTTCAACTCTCCATGCCCACTCTTTGTGCTGCGCGTATTTCATGGATGAAGAAGATTAGTGTTCTCGATTCCGATTATGACTTCGAAGCTTGGACAGATATAGTAAAATTGAAGGGATTCCTTGCAATTATTTTAATGAGTAGGGAGGTCCAATAATTATTACATACCCATTTTTTTTTCAGAAGAAATAAACGTTGATTTATATAATGTATATATAAAACAGTACATATTCCACATAATCTCAGCTGAGAATGATTCTCAGCGAGAAGACCATCATATAAAGCCCAATTTGAAACTGCTCATAAACTGGAGCAGTGAAGGAATTAAGGGCAGCCACATAAACTGGGACAGATCAATCCCAATACTTATAAAATCTTACATGGAGAACAAAATAGGAGAGTATAAATGATGTGATTTATCCAAATTATCTCGAGGAGTTGATTCATGGAATTAGAAATATGCTGTATGAAGGTAGATCTGAAATAGATTCGGCCCATATGAAATGTCTAAAAGTAAAATAAAACAATAACAGTAGTAGAAATCCTATAAGATTGTGGTTGAGCCGAATTGTATCTGCTACAGCTGTGTGGAAAAATTCAGATCCTTCAGTTAAGTTGTATACGTGCCCGCTTGATATATATATCTCGCTCGCTTGGAGGGAAAAACACGCTCGCCTGAATATAGAAAACCTGGCTCGCCTGACATAAAAAAGGTTCACGCTCGCTTGATATATCACTCAGCGCTCGCTTGATGCATATGATGTGGAGTTGCCAAAACACGCTCACCTGAGAAGTCAATAAACACGCTCGCTTGTGCACATTTTGAGGATCGCTATGTAATTGATATCCGAGCTGTTATATGTTAAGCAGTATAGAAAAGAGGCCAGCTGTAATAGGTTAGAGTAAAGTCCATATCCCTGCAAGCCACATTAGAGTGAAGAGAATCAGTTGCAAAATTTATGAGTCAAAAAAGTTTCCAATTGCTGAGGCATGGGATCATGGAAAAGGAATCAATTGCTCAGCAATCAGTCTTCCATCAACAAAATGAGAGACATACATGAAACCAAATTCATCCGCAAGCCCCATTTTGGATAGTCGATCTGCCCGTGTATTGTTTTCCTGGAAGATATGATTGATGAGGGGGTAATTCAGCCTATTCCAGAAACTCAGAATCCGATCAATCCATCCCAACAGTAGCTGATTATGCATATGAAAACCTTTGTTAATCCAGCCGATGACCAGCTGAGAATCCCCATAAATACCCATCACCTGGATTTGAAAATCAACAACAATGAAAAGACCCCCTTAGAGTGCCATAATTTCAGCTTTGTTATTAGTACCTGGCCCTCCATTCCAATGAATGTGAATGCGCTCCCGATCAGAAATTTTAATCCATGCACCACAACCTGTAAAACCATCAATAGCAGCGCCATCAAAGTATAAGGCAGGAAAGACTATTTCATGTGGTCTAATATGGTGAGAGGCATATGATATAGTATTCACCGTAGGCGGAAAATCATCCATCCAGGATTTAATAGCCAAATATACCTTCTAGAAGTGGAAAGATTTCTGCTCAAAAATCACATGATTCCGTTCAATCCAAACTTCCCATATAAAGTAGAAAGGTAATGATCTGAATTTGCAATTCAGTTTGTCCCAGTCATTTGCAGCAGTAATGAAATCCACTGGACACCAGGATGGATTCATTAAGAAAGAACTGAAAAGTTTCCATAGTCTAATAACAGTGGGGCATTGGAAAAAAAGATGGGCAACAGAATTCGCCACGGAAGAACAAAGCACACATCAGCTGGGACCATGAAATCCTCTCTTGATTAAGTTGTCCCAAGTGAGTACTTTCCCACGCCATACTAACCAGCCAAATAGGACAATTTTCGTAGGGATCTTCCTTTTCCAGAATGGGAAAAATATTTTAGATACCTGTGCATGTTGAGCAGAATGTATAATATCTCTGTAGATCTCCTTAACAATAACAATATTATTTCTACGAGGGCCGTTCCATATCAACTGATCTCCTCCCGGCACATAACATAGGCCAACACAGCGCAATATATTCCGTATCATGTCCCATTCTTCAGCATCCGGACCCTGAAAACCGAGTTGCTCTGAGTATTTAAAAATGGGAGCGCCATAACACCAATAGTATATTACCTGTGAAAAGTAGAAAATACCACGAGTGGTGAAAGCGTGCAGAAGGCGAATAGATGGATTAGAATTTCGTAGCAGAGGAAGAAAATTTAACGCGCCAATAGGAATACTGCTACCATCCCGGAAATGCCAGCCTATCCGAGGCTTGATGAGGGAAATAATCATTTTAAAACTTCGCCAAATACAAGAGATGACGCCGGGGAAAGTAAAACTATTGCAATTTATCAGCTGTAGTGCGTCCCCATTGATATATTTAACCTTGTTGATTTTGTTCCATATACCAGTACTTTTAATTGCCCTCCAGAATGACTTGATGAGTAGGGCGCACTTAAAATTACGAGTGCATAGGATACCCCATCCGTCCATGTCCTTTGGTGTGAAAATAATAGATAATCGACAGTGAGGAAACTTTCTGTGCATATTAGCCCCACCCCAAATAAAATGTGTAATAATACTGTTAATCTTTGAAATGATACCTGCAGGAAGATATAGAAGATGTGCCCAAGAAACAATCATTTGAGACAATACTGATTGTATCAAGATGAGGCGACCGCCCAGAGATAACCAGCGATGTGTCCAGCGCTGAATCCAGTCTCGAAAACGGACGATAATCCATTCCCAATCACGATTTTTATAACCACAGGGCTTGATATAGAAACCCAGGTATTTTAAACCTCTTGAAGTGTGACGAGTGCCAATACCCATAAAATCAGCAATAAAATTGACTTCCAACACATCACCAAATTCAAATAGGAGGAAAGACTTATCCCCGTTTAAACACAGCCCTGTAGCCGCTTTGAAACGTGTAAGTGTGAATTTGATGTAGAACCAATGATTTATGTTTAAGTATCCAAACAACAAGAGATCATCCACAAATAGTGAATGCGTTGTAGAGACCGTGGTTGAGAAATCGAATCCTTTCATGAATCCTTTCTGCTTAGAGGCATGTAAAATCTTGCTGAATCCATCCATAGCCAAGATAAATATGAGAGGGGAAAGCGTGCAGCCCTGGCGCAAACCTCTACCTGCCCTGAAAAAGCGAGATGGAAACCCATTAACAATCACTGCGTATCTGACATTTGAAATACAGGACATAATCCATCGGATGATTCTAATGGGCAGCCCAATCTTAAGCAATAAAACACAGATGAAAGACCAATCAAGTTAGTCGTATGCTTTGTGAAGATCAACTTTCATAATAAGTGCTTCCTGCTTATTAGAGTGCATTGAGTGACAAACCTCCTGGGCGATGGCAATCACATCATGTATAGACCTGCCATTAAGAAAACCATATTGCTCGACAGAAATGTTAGCAGATAAAACAGCTTTGAGGCGATTGGCAATAATCTTCAAAGTGACTTTGTAAATTAAATTACAAAGTGAAATAAGTCTGAAATCAGAAAATGAAACAAGATCTGAGACTTTTGGAATGACGGCAATGAAAGAAGAATTTAGATTTGTTGGCATCATACCCCTTTTGCAGAAGTGTTCCATCATATCAGTAATTTCAGAGCCCATGAGATCAAAAAAGAAGACAAAGAATTCTGCAGGCCAACCATCAGGCCCGGGGCATTTGTCGTGAGGAAAATATTTAAGGACCGAAAGGACTTCATTCCCAGAGATACGCTGATCCACATTGTTAATGGCAGCCTCATCAAAAAACCTAGGCATATGATCAAGAATCCATGCTTGATTCCCAGCATCAATAGAAGGATCCTTGGAATAAAACTTAGAAAAGTAAGCAACAGCTTCATCCTGAATCTCAGCAGTGGAATATGCATAGCTGTTGTCCTCTTTTAAAATGCGCCATATCGCATTCTTGTTTCGTCGAGCATTTGCAGTTTTGTGGAAAAAATGTGTGTTGAGGTCACCTTCTCTCAGCCATGTAATCCTGCTCTTCAAGCGCCAAGTGATCTCCTCAATCCGCAAAATTTCCTTCTTCCGGGCCCCAAGTTCCTTCATGAGGTCAAGCGCCAATTGGTCAGGGGGGCAAGAGGAGAAAGAAGCAAATAAAACCGCCATTTTCGAAGTAATCTCCTTAAATTCCTTCCTGAGTGCTTTCTTTTTCCTGATCTCCCATTCCTTCGAGGCCCCTTTAATCTTCTGAAGCTTAAAATGGAAGCGTTCCCAATCTTTGAGGCTGTCATCCTCAATATCCTATTGCCATAATCTACGAATCATCTTAGTATACTCCTCGTCTTCGAGCCAAATTCGGTTAAATTTGAAAGGCTTGCCCCCATATTTGTGACTTTCGTTCCATGAAAGCCTGATAGGCATGTGATCGGACATATCTGAGACTAATACATCAGATCAAAGCATACACCATTTATCAACTAGATTTTCATGAACAATTGCCCGATCAAGCCTTTTGGCAATGAAATGATCGCCTGCATGCTTGTTGGTCCAGGTCGGCGAAATAGGAGATGGGCGAATATCCACCAGATGAAACCCAAAAAATATGTCAGATAAAAAAGAAGAGAGTGGATCATACCTTGCAGAAGTACCCCAAACATCATCTGGGCGCATAGTAGCATTAAAGTCGCCCATCAGAATCAAATTGTGCAAAGAGAGGATGCCAGAGTCCAACATGTGCTGCCAAAAGGACTGTCTGTCGCCATAGGGAGCATAAATGTTAACAAAGTTAACCACCTCTGACATGCCTCTGAGATGTCCAGAAAGTAGAATCCCATTGAGGAATTTATAGGCCCGAAAAGAAGCCAAAAAAGGATTCCAGATTGCAATTAAACCCCCGGATTGACCCACTGCATCCACAGCAGCAGCTTTCCAACCCTTCTTAATATCCAAAAAAGTTTTGATAGCCCGTTCTCTATCATACATGGTCTCTTGAACAAAGAAAATAAATGGATTAGCAGAAAGCAATATGTCCCGTAGGCAATGTGCTTTGGAGGCATTGCCTAACCCCCTGATATTCATAGATAGTATATAATTCATGGTGTAACCCGGTCTGGGTTGCTTGCTCTAAGTGCTCAGGGAATCAAACATCTGTCCAATTGATCATTTGATCCATTGGTTAGATCAGCGAGGCTCTACAGTGAGGCCAATTCACATGCCATTTCCTCGAAATTTTTTTCATTGTTAATTACACACTATAATTGGATTGGTATTTCAATTTCCTCCATCATTTTTCACTGGTATTTGCATATGACTCTCTCTTCTTACAACACCAAAGTCAAAACCCAAAAATACGCAGAAATGAAGTTCAATCTCCACAACGGCTGGCTAATGCTTATGGTTCCACTCTGCTTGATGCTGGTTCACGCTGACGGTTCACTGGCACTCCAAAATATTGTTAAAAAAATGATTTTTCTTGAATTTACAAAATTTTAAAAATATCAATCACTTCACCATATCATAATGCAGATATTCCAATAATTTTCCTTCGGAATGGAGAGAAACTTCCAATTTGCAATTTCAAGTGTAGACTTCCGTCCAAGCTGGCTCAATATATTGAATCCTCCAATCTATCTCTCTTCATGCACATAAAGAAAAATCTCTATATGATGTTCCTCCCACACATACTTCCATAATGTAGATCCTACATGGTCCAACAACGCTCAATGCCTCATACACGTAGAGCTTCAATACATAGAGTCTCTCAATCCCAACGAGATAAACTGCGTGCTCTCATACCACATGAAGAAATGAAATAAACCCCTAAAACACGTAAAAATACCGTAAAAATTCCTGAGACATAGAAACGATGGAAAATGCCTAAGAGCCTTACGACGTTCCTCACATATTCTAAATTATTCAAATAATGTTATAAAACAACTAAATAGATGAGGAAGTTGTCTCAAGATAGTGTGCCTATCTTGGACAACTTCGTTGAGCAAATAGCTCAACCACACAGTAATCTAGGAGCCAAGTTAGGTAAGCCTAAACTAACTCCTAATCAAGAGGAACTAACATAATCTAGAAAATTAGGCATAAATCCTAATTTTCAATATTTAATTAATTTAATTAACTTTGGATTTATAATTTTTTACGAGAGAGAGGCTAACAAAACATCCATTCCTCTGTCAACTTTTCATATTGTAGTTCCTTTTGCTAGTTTGGATCTTCGATATAGTCCATGATATTTCCAAACAATATCTCTTCAACTCCATCCAAAAGAATTGTGATACCTTCCAATGTCTTCCCTTCATCACTATGATTATGGCGTGCAAATGAAAATAATTGTTTAGTTTTAAAAGTATTAGGTCTTTCAGCCTCTACTAGAGCTTCGTGAATTACACGCTGGTTTGGACTTCTCCCACAGTCCATCAAACTTTTCACAAATCTTCTTTCCTTATATCCAATGAGTGATCTCCCTTCTTCTTTTTCTTTGGGCTTAGCTCCTCTTAGCTTTTCTCCTTCCATCTAGGGTTCTGTCAATAACCTCATCTGATGCTTCCTTAACACTCTAGCTTTCAGGGATTTCCCTTTAAACTCTTATCTTTGACACATAATTTGAACCTCCTCATCATGTTCCATCTTTGATTTCTTCCCTAGCTTGTATACACTACATTGGTGCATCAAATTTGGTTTTCAACTAGTAATATCCTTTTGAAATTATTCCTCGCTTTATGGCCATTAGTATCCTTCTCTTTTCCTCCATTTTTGTGATCCTTCACCTGCCCACTTTGGGCTGCAGACAAGCACCTGTAGCACATCTTCTCCATTTCTTGTTACGAGAACACCTCACCTCCTCTTGGTTATTGATGTTTCTCTATTTCTCCCCACTGGAACCTATTGAGAACTCCTTTCTCCTCTCTGGTTGCAGCACCTCCTACTCACCTCCTGAGAAATCAATTGTTCTCCCCTCTTAAGGATATATTTTCCTCTTCACTCTTCAACAAAAACTTAGTTCTCTTCTTCTGTTGTAGGTTCCTTTCTACCATAGTCCTTGAGGATGCTACTCGTTCTCTCCTCAAAGATTAGCACAGAAATGCTGCTACCAATTCTTTATAAAACAAAACATCAAAGGCCATATTTATCTCCTTATCATAAATATCTTCTCCTCTTGTTTGGATGTACTCTTTTCCCAACTCTCCTTTGACAACTCCTCTTCATCTCTCTGCATTTCCCCTATATCCTTCTGATGTGAATTAATTTTTTTGCTCTTCCATTATCGCTTTGCTATCTCAACCCATCCATTTCCCTGATTTTATAAAACAAAACATCTTTAGTCATAACAAAAATTCTTTTTGACCTTTTGGTTATGCTCCAAAATCCCATGAGATATCCTCCTTCCTAATTCTTCGACAATATTAGTTGTAATATCCCCCTTTTTTTAATTCTTGAAAGATCTGATACCACATTGATTGCAGAGACCCTTCAATGGCCTGTTGATGACCACCCAATTTTACTAAAATCAAAAATTTCAATCACTAAAACCCTTTCGAGGTGGTGCTCATCTTTACTCTTATCAATGGAACCCTCATGAAATTTCATCAACACGCACCAATCTCCATTGAGTCTGATTATAGACGGTTTTGGCTTAAACAAGATCGATAGGGAGACCTCTGGTCTCCCTACACTAGCACACCCTTTATATATACAAAACACTAACTAGAAAAATATTTCAACATACTACGTTAAAATGCTACATCTATCAAGAGATTTAAAGTACTAGACTCATGCGTACACCTGTTGTTGTATTTACAAAGGCCCATTTAGCCAGCATTAAAAAAAACTAACAACTCAACAAAATAGAAATAAGACACAGAAAATTATGGCTTACAATACGAATTTGTATAAAATAAAATATCTCTTCTAAAATTTACATGGGGCGCTCTTTGTCTGCAAAAACATGGGGCTGATGCTCCTGCATCACGAAAAACCTTTATAACGTTGAAATTTTGTTTATGTATATATAGCTTTCAGGTACAGTTGGAAATGGAATGAAAAGTAAAATGGACAGCCTTACTTTCCAATATAATTTTCCGTATATTTGATTTAGATTATTTTCGTCCAGGCTTATGATTACCCTTTCAACTGCATTGATATATCGTCAAGAATTTGATTAACTTGAACAAATTCAATAAAAATATATTTTATTTTTCATTACATTCTACGTTATTAGGTTTTGACTTGCTTATATATATTTTTACGTTCTATATTTTCCTTGTTAATATCAAATGATGTTTTTGTAATATAGATTTTCGATTTTTAAAACGAAAACATTATAGCTTTTAATATTTCAATACATTAAGTCTGTTCGTAATTCTAATTCTAGGCCTAAAGGCGCATTGGCACATTTTCAACCAGTATGAGCAGTATAAGAGTAATGACTAAATACTTCCAGATCAATAAAATATTAATAAAATAAAAATAATAAATTTTTGCAAAATGAAAATAACTATATAGATAAAATAATTAGAATACAATCATTTGAAGCTTGTTGTTTTATATGAATTTGAATGGATCATAAATTTTTTTTCAACAAATTTTTTTACCACATTAAAATTGCAAATTAGATGCAATTTTAAACATCTTTACTCAAGTCAATGTCATTTCTCAAGTAAAACATGTTAATTAAACCAAAAAAAAAATTTAATATTACTTTTAATTAATATTTGTAAAATGAATTTTAAAATGAAAAAGCATATCCTATGAATATATTAAAATCTTTAATGACGTAGATATTTTCATGTCAAAGTTATAATATTTGAAAATATTAATTTTGATGTAGTTTAATTATAATTTTTGTTATTACTCCATGTAAAAATTGCCAGTAAATCTAGTATTAATGTCAATGCATTAATACATTAGGATTATTAAATTTAATAATTTTGGATTGAAAAAACATTAGATTTAATATAATATTGAATTTGTTATATTATAATATATATATTAATATATCATGATATATATCATCTTTAGATATATATGGGAGGGAAGAACAAAGATAGACTGATAGAGCTTGAGAGATAGAGGGAGTGAGAGAAAGAGGGAAAAAGGGAGAGAGAGATGGCTTGAGAGAGGATGATAGAGGGAGGGACGGAGGGATAGAGAGATGGTGTTGGAAGGGGAGATAAGGAGGGAAGAACAAATACATAGAGAGAGAGAAATTGGAGAGACACAAAAAGAGAGTGACAAGAGATACATGAAGAGATAGTGTGTATGTTCTAGTGTGAGATAAAGAGACAAAGAAGGTTCATATATGGAGTGAAGTGTGGGGGGGAGGGCTTGTTGAAGGAGAGAGGGAGGCAATGATAAGGGAGATGGAGAGATAGGGAGAGAGGAGAGCTTGAGGGAGGAGAGATAGAAGGGATGACAAAGGGAGAGACGGGGAAGAGAGAGAGAGAGGGAGAGGAAGAGGGAGGGGGAGATAGGTCGATATGAAGAAAGAGTGTGTATGTCTTGGGGGTGATATAGAGAGAGAAAGGAGAGAGAGAGGGAGATAGAGATATAGATGGAAGGTTACTAGAGGAAAGAAGAGAGAGATAGAGCGAGGGAGGGAAGGATGGAGGGAGGAAGAGATAGATAGATATGGAGAGAGAGAACATGTATTCGTGTAGGGCTTATATAGGGAGACAAAGGAGGAAAGATGGAGGGGGGAGAGGGAAGAATATTTGTTGTACTAGATGCATTGATTTTAGTGTATATATGGATTTATAATTGTATTTGATTTATTTCACTGAAGGAGATAAACTAAAGGGGAGCAGAGTTAAGGAATGAAGAGAGGGAGAAGGAGAGGAGGGATAAAGGGATATAAGGGTAATAGAGAGAAAAAGGGAGATAGTAATACGGTTGGAGGGGAGAGAGAGAGACGGAGATATAGGGGAGAGAGTGGGAGCTACGAGAGAAAGTGAGAGTGAGGAAAGACGAGAGAGAGAGGAGTTTATAGATAAGAGAGAGAGGAAGGGAAGAAAAGGGGAGATACTAAGAGTTAAAATTGGAAGGGGAGAGATGGAGGGGAGAAGTAAGACATAGAGAGAGAAAAATGGAAAAAGAGAGAGAGGGAATCACAAGGGAGAGATGGAAAGAGAGTCTGTATGTTTGGGGGTGATATAAAAATTCAAAGAAGGAGAGATTGAGAGAAGGGGGGAGAGAAGGTGAGAGAGGGAGGGAGATAGTGACAGAGTTAGGGAGAGAGAGAGAGAGAGAGAGAGAGAGAGAGAGAGAGAGAGAGATGAGGGGGAGAGATCGGGGGATGTTGGAGAGAAAGGAAGAGAGAGGAAGGAAGTGAGAGAGGATAAGAGAGAGAAAGAGAGAAATGGGGTTAGAGGCGGAGAGAGAGGGAGTTAAGAATAATTACATATAGAGAAAGGTCGAGAGGGAGTGAGGAGTGTAGGATAGAATAGATATAGAAGAGGGGAGAGAAGGAGATAGTGGGGAGAGAGAGATATAGGGAGAGGAAGAGGGAGGGAGAGATAGATAGATGTGGAGAAAGAGTGTATTTTTTTCTGGTGATATAGAGAGATAGATGGAGACATATATATACATGGAAGGTCAAGAAACGGAAGAAGAGAGAGATAGAGAGAGGGAGGGCAGTTAAATGATATATATAGATATGGAGAGAGAGTGTATGTGTGATTTTGGTGTGGGGGGTGAGATAGAGAGTCAGAGAAGGAGAGATGA
This sequence comes from Pinus albicaulis, assembly GCA_034641835.2. Taxonomy (NCBI): domain Eukaryota; kingdom Viridiplantae; phylum Streptophyta; class Pinopsida; order Pinales; family Pinaceae; genus Pinus; species Pinus albicaulis. The sequence continues at coordinate 518,152,300 of CM076574.1, read as the reverse complement.
AGGGACACTAAAAGAAAAATACCGTCTAGACGAATTTTTTAAGGAACCCCTTAGAGAAATAGCCCAGATATCTGTTTTTAGAGGAGGTCTCTAGAGGAGGCTGGCAGGTGGAGGTTTTTGAGATTTTTTTTTTGTCTCGTGCATTTCTCATCATAAAGTGCACCAGTGTGTTTTACTCAAAATGCACTGATGCATAGTAAAAATTGGCACACCAAAACACCATGCTCTCTGTACAAACCTGCTCAGTGCATCGAAGTAATATAGTGCACTGGTTCTCTACGTGTAAATGGGCCTGGTGCGTCGCAGTAATCTAGCAAACCGTAATGACATGTGACACACCATCGATAATACCACTTAGTGTGTCTCAAAAACCCGCGCACCGAAACAGGGTTAAATGAAAAAAAAAATTACCAACCGTAAAAGCATCATTTTTACTTCTTTACTGCTCCAAACCTCTCAAGCACCAGTGTAAATTTGTCTTGTGTGAGGTGCCCTGCCCTCGATGCTCCCATTGCATGCATTACTTCCATCCATTGCCCACCTTATGGAGTTCAAATTTTCAAAAATGGTCGGAAAATTTGGTTTCTTCAATTCCTTAGCAAATAAGGCTCCTTGACAAACAAATGTATAGGTATTTTACCTTTTTCTTAATAACTTAACGTTTTAGTGGATTGGATTTTTAAAAAGCCTTAAAATTAACCGTTTCAGTTAAAAAAAGTTATGCGCAGTGTGCCCCATCCATTCTTCTCCCACTGTTCACGGTGCTACCTATAATTTTACAAGTTGCACTGCGCAAGGTGCTAATGGAAACCACACCGAGTTCTGGTGCGGTACCGAAAAACCATGCAACATGACTAATTTTAAACTAACATGGCGGTGTGGTTGTTCAAACGACCGCACTGTTGACTATGTACTAGTGTCGGGAAGGCATTGCATTGACCATACTATATGCCCCAAGGTGGATAGTTAGGTCAGTTCATTGCCTGCCTAATAACATTACATAGTAAAAGGTGTGGTCATTTTCATGACCACACTGCTGACCATATAATGTTGTTGGGCGGTCGGTTAACCAAAATATACGCCTCAGGCTGGATATTTAGGTCCACGCATCACCCTCCCAACACTAGTACATGGTCAACAGTGCGGTCATTTACAATACCGCACCATTGACCATGTATTATTGTTGGGCTATGCATTGATCTAACTATTCGCCCTAGGGCGGATAGTTTCTTCAATGCAACGCAGAAAAAGTAATTTTATCTTTTGTGGTGCGCGAATAATTTCCATGCGCACCGACAGTGATGCAAGATAAAAACTTACGCATCAGTACGGGTGCGTGACTGTTTTTTGGGAAACACCGACTGTTTTTTTTTCAAATATATATATACATGTCTCATTTAATAAAAAAATGTATTTAATATGTGAATCATTAAACGACGTCAATGGAGAGAACAAAGGGAACAATAAGAAGATATGAAAGACCATTATAACATTATTCAACTATGGGAGGCACAAGACAGAGAGAGACTTATGTACCCTCGCCCTATTACGGAAACCACCTAGTTGCTCCTAAGGGAGGTAGGCCTCCTTATGTTCTATGGGAAGGCTACATCCCTGAAGGGCCATACTGGGTTATTGGGACAGCTGATCCTTAAGTGGGATGCCCACTGACAGGCTTTTTGGGTTGGTCCTAGCTCGTGGTTATCGCCCAATGAGGAGGACATATATTTTATTACTCGCCTATCTACGAGAGGGCAAGATTTTCCCCATTTCCCATATGTCCCCATCGGCTATGCCACAGGGAGTCAGTTGGCGCACTCCCAGAGATACATTAGGGATGATATAGTTTCTCTTGCATATTTTTAGTTGTCTGGTGGTCAGCTACATATTGCTTCTCTTGGTGTAGAGGAGATGAGGTGCCTCTCACTACTACTGATGACCATTGCACACTATACTAGTGACAGGAAACCCATTAGTTTCCTAATTTTATTTTATGTTGATTCTTTATTCCAAGCACCACGACTTTTGAGATGGTCTATGATTTTTTGCAACACTTTTTTATGACATTAGATAGCTTCCATTCTCAGGCACGTGGGAGGTTTACCTTCCCTTTTTCTTTAGAGTTATTTTGTTTATTTTTTGAGAGGTTTACAGAGACGAGCCCTACTTTGGTCAGTAATGTCGTAGGCTGATTTTGCATGTATGAATGAAGATGTGGGGCCCGATGTTGCCCGAGATGGGCCAGTCTGACTTTCCCAGAATGATATCTCCTGATGCACTGGAGTTTCCATCCAGTGTTCACGATCACTCCTTCATTTTGGTGCCATGTCTATATGAAGGCTTGGATTGGCGAGGGTGTACCAACATACTCTTCACAAAGGATGAGCCACCGAATGTGAGAGGAAATGTTAGTGTCTTATTTAAATTAATATAGCTTCCTTTTATTATCTTAATTAATTAATTAGAATTATCAAATTTATTCTAACGCGTCCTTTAACTTGTTTTATTAAATTTTTTAATCAAAATGTCTAATTATTTTTGTGTACTATATATTTGTAGATATTGGGACATTCGTTGGGGATGAGATTCTACTGTCACCGAATGATCCACGTGTATATTTTGACGAGGAAATGGCATAGGCGAAGGATCAGGGTGATAGACCTCATCCTGATTGGGTGGAGATACCCGTGGAGGTGAGGCGTAGGCCAGACACCCGATTTAGGATGGAGTTGGCTGACCAACTCTGTAGACTCATAGTTGATGAAGGATTCTACCTATTTACGATCAGAGAGATCCATGTTTATCATAGGCTCACACATCTCCAGAGAGGCATGGCCTGCAATATGTTGACCCTCATGCATCATATCTTTGGATCTTCTAAAGTACTTGCATGTGCTAGGATGGGTAGTTGTCGTGGAGATGCATGATAAAGCAATGCCTCATCCAATGATCATGATCATGAGTGGAGTGATCATAGTTATAGTACTCCACCTCCTCCTCTTTCACCTCATGACAGAGATCATGATGAGTAGCCAACATCTGGTCCTGATCAGCAAGCATCGTCTCAGCAGGCTACACCATCTCAGTAGACACCTAGTTCTGAGTAGGGACCTAGCCTTGAACATGAAAATCCATCTGAGTCGGCTGCACCATCCACTGAGCAGTTTGTTCCATTGACGAGTCATCAACAGGAAGTTCCTGAGTAGACTGAACCATCAACTACTCAACATATACGCCATCTATCTAAACATGAGACTTCACCATTGACTGAGGAGGCCTCGACTAGTACTAGTATTGATGTACCACCAGATATTTGACATTTATATGTTGTTATATTATAGTTGTATATTTTTGAAATTATATATATTAATACACGTATATATATATATATCATATATATATATATATATATATAATGATACATACATACATACATACATACATACATATATATATACATACATATATGTATATATATATATATATATATATATATATATATCATATATATATATATATATTTCCAGGTATTTTATGTTAATATTGATGTACATAATTTACATGTTGGTGTTCATCATGATGTGTATATTCTTAGGTCATGATAGATATATTTATTTAATGTTATTGCACATAGATGTCTATGGGATAGCAGTTATTTGACATGATGATGTTATACAATGCTTGTGTTTTGTTAGATGATCATGATCATAATGATTAGATGATGTTAGCGAATTTCAATGTGCATTTTAGTCGAATATGATGTCTAGACGATGCTTATCATGATTATGATGTTTATTTTTAATATTAAATCATGATATTCATTAAATACTATGTTGCGATTGTAATTGAAAATTTAATTTTAATTGTATGTAAATTTGTAAATTTGTAATTGTAATTGTATCTATTTATGTGATGATTCAAATTTATTAAAATTGTAAAATTTGTAAATTTGTAAAATTCTAAAAATATGATTGTAATTGTATTGATCGTGATTGTAATTGTAACTGTAATTTCAATTGCAATTGTGCGTAAAATTGTAAAATTGTAATTGTAATTGTAATTGTAATTGTAATTATAATTATAATTATAATTATAATTGTAATTGTATTGTGAAATGATTGTAATTGTAATTTTAATTGTAATTGTATGTAAAATTCTAAAATTGTCAAATTTTAATTTTAATCATAATTTTATGTAAAATATTTCTAAATTTGTAATTGCAATTGTAATTGTATTGTGAAATTATAAAATTGTAATTGTAATTGTACATATTTTCATCATTCAATTTTATTAAAATTTTTAAATTTGTAAATTTGTAAATTAATTGTCAATTTTGAACCATAACTACCGTAAGTAAAATGTATACCTTAAATATTGTTAAATTACCATAATTGTAAAATTGTAAATTTATATGAATATAAATAATTATAAAATAATAAATGTAGGATAATATGAAAATTTCTGACATGATAATGTTTAGAAAATAATGCAAATAAATTCATGATTAAAATTATCTTTATTTTATTATGACATTACATACCAAAAATAACAGTATACATTTTGAAGTTATCATCCACACACATTCAAAGAAATCAAGTAGTTGTATTATTTTAGGAATTGACATTACAACAAAAAAGGAACTTTAAACAGTGCGCCATTATTTTCGAGATCAACATAATTGCAAATTATCAAGTGAAATGATTTTAACATTAACAAATTGCAAACCAATTAATGCAAATATATATTATAATGCTTTGAAAAAAAGAGTCTTAGTTATAAGGTAATTAATTCCTCTTCCTTATAAAAAATCATCTTAAAAAATATAAATGATGAAATAACTCATGTACCATATCACTCTTGGTTCTCATGATCACCCTCATTATCTTACAGTTCGATTGGCATGATAACATTATTGTTCTCAAAAATATGTTTTGATCTAGTGTCATGTCTCAATGTGAACCACCAATCCCTGTCCAACACATCGGGGTAAAAAAACACCTTGTTGTAGTGTTTTGGGAAAACATAGGATTCCTTAGCTTCATCCCACATCTTTCTAGAGTTGATACATATCACCCTACTATCGCGATCTTCATTTACATTATTCCGATCAAAGTTGTCCCACCAATTGCCCCTAAAAATAACACATGCAAAAGAAGATAAATGCACTTCAATGATCTCTTCTATCTTTTTGACGTAAACTAACATCCCTCGTACTAGGTTTTGATCACGGTGGCTACCACGAATAGATTGATCGAACTCAATTTCCACTCCATAGTCTTCTGTCATGTGCCCATCATCGACATTTTCTATTCGAAAATGGTGTCGATATTCCAACATATATGGGAAAAAATTCACCTATAAAAAAAGTTAAAAAATCATAGTGTCATGTGTCTTATAATAACGCAACTATTAAAATATGAAATATGGATGTTACATTTCAAAGGTGTATTATTAAGTTTAAAATGTACATAAATAGATTATTACTGAGTGGGTGCACCCAATCGCTACGTTTAGTGCATCCTCTTCAGCACGCGGGTGACGACCAGTTGCACCGTATTTCTCTTTGACTTGGTTAACAGCCCAACTTTTGGGGCTTATAATTGGCATATTTTTTTTAAATGATTGGGATAAGGCACATGTATTCCATTCAACCATCTAAATTCTTTCCTGTCACTATCCCATTTCATCCTCTTTTGTTCATACAATGCGAACCACAGTTGTGTCGCTTCGGAATTGTAAAGAACAAATCTATTAATTGATTCAATTTATGTATTCGCTGATGAAATAAAACCAACATATAGTACATATGAGATAAAAATATACATTATATCAAATTTCAACATGAATATATACTATTTTTAAATTTCAAAAATTATAAGTCGCTTACTCTAAAGTGCCTTTTTCCATTCGTTTGGAGCATCTCCCCTTCTCTTTTTTCTTCATCCCTTTCATCATCCAAAATCACCGCACCTGGTTTGTTGTTGATTTTCTTGATGTACTCACTATCGTAATAGAAAAACTCATATGATATGTACCCCTATGCCATAGACCCCTCGGGTTTTTCCCTTTGTCGAACAAAAACTTTCAATTTATTCATGTTCCTCTCTAAGAAGAACATCCAACGACAAGGAACCACCCCAACTATTTCAGCATCATCTACTAGGTGGATTAGAAGATGAACCTGCAAGTCCATGAAACTTTTCGTAGGTTCCTTCTCAAACATACAAACAATATCGACTATCTCTTAACACCATTATGGGATGCTAGCCACAAGGATCTCCTTTGACATGATACAACGTAAAAATGTAGATAATTTAGATATGACACGTCTAAGGTCTTGGGGGAATTTATGTTTCACACACCCACACACGAACAAAGGATAATGACACTATAAAGTTATAAACACATGCAATAAGATAAAAAATTAGATATGTTTTACGATACCCACATGGGATAAAATTTATTAATATAAAGAATAATAAAATCATGCTTTTGACATTATACGTACTCTTAGAAGATTCAAATGGCCATGTGATTTCAACCCTGAAGAATGGTCATCCACGGTGAAGCAGTGCCATAGTGAAGACTTGTATGAAGGTGGAACCCTCACACCCATTATAGCATCCTCTGCCAAAGAAATGTCATCTTATTTTAAAATCCATGGGACATCACCTTCTTTGAAATACCAATGAGAGGGACACGCGTCTGCCTCTGATCCTATGCTTTCTAATCCTCTTGGAAATTGTTTATTTTTAGTTTTTGAAGTAATAAGATATTTCCTAACAGCCATTGTATCACTTTTTTTTGATGATATGTGCATCCATAAAGAAGATGATTTTTTTTTTTAAATATATGCATGGGATCTAATAAGTGGGTAATCTTAATATGCTTCCAATATGGGAGATTATAAGAGGTAAATTTCCTTTTCACCCCAATGGGAAATTTCTCAACATAGGTGTCGAAGAATTTTGGATCATCAAACATAGGCTCCCCATTTGGATCAAACATTTTTATGAAATCCTTCTCCTTATCTCTCTCATATGCTATAAACCATTCAAATGGTGTTATTATGTGAGTCCTTTGGGTTCTCTCTCGTTTACCATTGAAAGTGGATGCTGCTTTTCTGTAAGGGTGTTATTTAGGGAGGAATACCCTGGAGTAGTCATACATTGGCTTTCGTAGGTCGTTGGACCATCTAGCTTTTAGAGAAGGTCCACAACATTTACATCCAAAATAACCTTTTATTACAACACCTGCTAAATTATTGTATACAATATGCATGGCACGTTAAAGAATATCATGAATATCAAGACAATTAAAATGAATTAAATAACCAATATGCGAAAGAATATTGTTACGTATATAAGAAAATCAATAAACATGTAATTTACTAGAGAAAAATCCTAAGCCTAGATAATCATGTGTCGTGTAGGCACATATTCCACATAACATAAAACTCCTCTCTGTTGGGATGGGTCTTGATACATCGTATAAATTTATCCGATCCCATAATTCCTTCAATTAATCTAGTAGTGGTTGTAAGTAGACATCCATATTCTTCACTTGTTTTCTACAATGGACTATGAGAGCCAACATAAGATGTTCATTCTTCACGGACAAGCATGGGGGGATATGATTCTTGATCACTGATAGGCCAAACAGAATATTTGGTGTTCTGGAGGGAATATGGGTTAATGTCATCCATGGTAATGTTGAGTTGTATACTTCATACTTCATCCTTGAATTTTTCGGGCCATGTATCCTCTATATGTTTCATGGATATTGAATCTATTGGGATTTTCATAACTCTCAACTCACTTATATGTGAGGCATGTAATCCCTGCAACATAGCTAATTCTTTGCAATGAAAGAACCTTTGAATCCTCGGGATTATATGCATGTTCCTAAATATCTTAAAATGAGGATCACATGATTTACCCTTATTTTTTGATTTATCATACCTACCATGCCCACATTTTAGACATATCTCTTTGTCTTCATATTCTCCTCTATATAGAACAAAATCATTTGGACATGCATGGTATGATATGTACTCAACACCCAACATTTTCAACAAGTTCTTTGCCTCTTCGTAGCTACCGGGAAATACATTATCACTCGGAAGAACCTTATCATTGAATAATCTCTAGTTGGTCATGGAAAACATTAAATATACATTAATACTGATATAATTATTAACGTTCTTAAAATTGACCATTTGTAATGTTCATTGTGTGATTCTGTTTCTCAAAATATAAGGGAGGATTTCATGGTCAATTACCTCAAAAATTTTGAGAAACATGCATTCGACAAGCCAAAATTTGCTTTCAATTGGTACAGTAACATCATTTTCCCCAACTGGGTAGAATTTTACTAATTTCCAGGTCCAAAGAGAGGGATGGTGGAAGAAACTTTAAGTCTTTCGAAAAAGGTATTAGCGATATCAACATCATCCCCTAGCTGATCATCGTTTTGGAATGCATCTAACAACATTTTCTCCATGGCAGTCATGTCCCTTAAGTAATCATCCATACCAAGCTCTACTTGGTTGCCTCCATCGCCATCTTGTGAAGAACTACTATTGCTTTAGTTATTCCTAATTGGTGAATCTGGAGGTAGTGGAAATTGAATAGGTGGTTGATTCAACCATTCTTGGTATCATTCCTCTCTGATTTTTTTAACTTATTTCAACCTTCTCTCGATTTTACATTGTCATGGGGTGCAAAATAATATGGTAGGTAGGTCTCTTATCATCAGTACAATCCTAATAATTTCAAAAAATATATTTGAACATGATTAGTAAAAAAATGATGATATCAATTAGTAGGCACGTCGACAATGCATCATTAATTGGTTTGACGTTGAAATAATTACATTAATATACCAAACAATTATTATTACCATCATTGTCTTAGGATTGTGGCTAGAAGATGCAATGTTACTATTTGCAAGGTGAAGCAGCTGTTTATTTTCATCTACCAAATGCGCCTTGTGGTATGCTGCTCTTGATAGGAGCTTCCAACGTTTTGGAGTTGTTTGAATATTTTTTGCATTTTAACTCGATTCTAAATCTACATGAACCTGCAAATTTGTATACATTAATTTTGTTCAGCTAATTCACATAGATAAAAAAAAAATAGATAATGAAAATATAAATAAAATTTGCTGTAAATATTACGTCTAGAGATGGATATGGAGACCTGCGCTATGGACTTGAAGAAATATTATGGAATGAGCTAGATTTTGAAGAATTCTCCATTTGATATAATTATGATATTGTCTCCCTGCATTTGAGAAAATCAACAATAAATTTTGGTGCACATACCTAAAAGTGATTTTGGTGCCTTAAAAATGGACTTATTGTTATCAGTGCGAAATTAAAGTTAACCCCACCAGTGCATTTTAGTTATTGTACACCGGTGTATTGTTTTAAAATGATGCACTAGTATGGTTAGTTAACAAACGCACCGAATATCTAGAAATAAAAAGAGCGCAAATTTATTTTTTTTAAGTGAAAAAAAAGAGGCAAAATTGAAAAGTGGGAGGAAAATTCAAAAGTGGGAGGAAAATTATTTTTAGAAATATAATTTCATAAAAAATTTCTTTAAATAGTAAAAGCTATTCATTATTTCATTATTTTTGCAAAAAATTCAGGTAGGGATTTGCATGAGAGACATCCGTAGAGCAGGATAAAATATGTTTTAATTTATTCTATTGCGTTCTCCATTGTCACTATGAAATGTTACACCACTGATTAAATATATGGATGATTAAATATTATAATGAAGAGATGCAGAATCTGATGATACGATATGACTACTTAATCCGAACATCACATTCAAATGCACTAATAAAAATTTAATTGGTATGAATATTTTTATAATATATGGGTCGACTTTTGATGAATAATGAATTTTAAAAAATCTCAATAATTGCATTGTCATAGGTTGATGTTTCTAAAAAATATAAAATAAACATCGATGTGTGTTACTTACTACGCACGGTGCGTTTTTATAACTTAACGGCCTGGTGTGTGTTATCATCTAGAGGACCCGGTGCAGTTTTACACCGTAACGACTAGGTGCATGCACCTTTCATCAGCTCGGTGTGACTGAATTTTTTTCTCCATCCCGGTTCTTGGTAGGTTTCCAGTACCGTTGCGTTCATGGTAAACACATCAGTACGTTGACACCTAATGCATGCACCAATGAGAAAAGCATCCATAACAACCTTCGGCCACCCAATTTTTTTTAAATTGTGTTGAAATTCCATTAGAAGCTCAGCTAAAACCTCCATTATCGAAAACGGATTTTGTAGCAAATGTTTTTTTTGACAATTTTGGCCAATTTTATAACACTAAAAACTCCTTTATAACCTCCGCTAGAGGGTATTTTCCTTGTAGTTGGAGATATAGGTATAGATGGAGGAGCAAGATGGGGAAGATATTTTATTGCACTAGATGCATTAATTTCAGTGCAAGTAGTGATTTACAATCGTATTTAATTTCTGGCAGTAGATGGATTTATTTTAGTGTAGATGTTGATTTCAAATTATATTTGATTTCTTGCACTATATGCATTGATTTCACTATAGAAATTGATTTCTCATTTTATTTTATTTCTTACACTAGATTCATTGATTTCAATGTGGATGTTTTATAATTATGTTTGATTACTTGCACTATATGCATTGATTTGTGTAGATGTTGATTCCTAATTATATTTGATTTCTCGCACTAGATGCATTGATATTAGTGTAGATGTTGATCTCTAATACTATTTGATTTCCTGCATTAGATGCATTGATTTGAGCATACATGTTGTTTTCTAATCCAATTTGATTACTTTCATTAGATGCATTTTTTTCTGTGTATATGTTGGTTTTTGAATTGATGTAATTGGATGTATGGTTGTACATTAATTTTAAAGTTATTGGATTAACTATGTGCATTGATTTCAGTGTAAGAAAAGGAATTTATTGATATTGTGCATTGATTTTTGTATTATAATAATTCGACCTAATAATATTAGAGAGAAAGAGAGACAAGGTATGATTCTTACTACAATAACTCTAGTTAAAGATTTGAATGGTTTACGATTTCAACTACCCTTTTCATATAATCAATATGAAAAGATGTCAAAACTAACTTGGGTGACAATAAGAATAATAGTAGAAAATATTTTGAGATTGATCACAATAAAGACTATCTGTAATTGACTATATTCTTATTATTCACATATTATATCATTCAACACTATTACATTATCACTTTTCATTCACAATTTTTATTTCCTCATTTTTCATCATTAAAGTTATTAACAGTGTCTATCATCTCAACAAATTAAGGTAACTAAGAAAATTTAAAATTAAACTCCTCTTGAAGGTATAGTTATTAATACCTAGAGGGACCCTATTAAGAATGAATTAGTTTTCAACAATTGTGATACCTAAAATTAAATGAAATAGTTGTGCACTATCAATCCTCCTACAAACTATTGATAACATTGTTTGTCGTGTTCATCACCAACTAAGCACTAACAAACAATTACATACACATATATAAATATAACACAACAACTATAACATTCGCAAACATTTGTAACAAAATCCAAACACATAAACAAACAAACCACTTAAAGCCTCCAAACATAGATATACAAACCGTTCAAGGAAAGAAGCATAGACTAAATTAAAAAAGAAAATGATATGGTCATGTCAAGAAAAGAAAGCATAATGCAAATTTCAAAGTATGAATTTTATCTCAAACATATGCATAATAATGAAAATATAAAAGTATGACATTGTTGCCCTCAAATTAAACCATCCTAGATCCACTAAATTTTGATCTATCATGCGCAGAGAGGGATCAAATACCTCGAATTGAAAATCTTTCCTCAAATTTTGTACTCCAGAAATAAGGTTTGCACCTTGAGGGATTTCATCCATCTCGGCGCATGATGGATCTAAAGTTGGATTGATATGGGCTAGTAATTTTACAAATTATATGTTTGTATTATATTTTTTCTATATGTGTGTGTGTGTGTGTTTATTTTTAAAATATAATATTAGCGTTCTCCTAACCTAATATTATAGATATGTTCCAATGCCATGTCCTGTATAACATTTTGATAGTCAAATAAGATAAAAACGAAAATAAATAAAATAATTATTAACACCTAATCTTTAGGATTAGGAATCCTTTGTAAATATGGTAAACAACAAAATAAATAAAAAAATCTAGAAGAAAAAGAGATATTGGGAAATGGAACCAAATAGTCACCCTCTCCTTATATATATTGTCATATTATATCTTAATGGAAAAATCAACAATTTCATTCGAAGTTACCTGTGGCCTGAAAAATCAACATTATAACGCAAATGGTATGTTGTAAGGTACCTTACGTTGAATGGAAATTTTGATTATTACTTTGTGTTTGACGTGTGTTCCTGGTTTATGTTGGATTTAACTCCATGCTACATTGTTTATATAGTAAAAAAAAGAGGGATCGTATGGCATGATGGCGTATTATCGATGCAGTGCATTTATGTATGATCATGTGTGAAAGACGATAGTCTGTGTGATGCATTTGATGCTGTGACGATAGTATGTGCATTCAAGTTTGTACTGACTATGTGCCCTCGACTCTCGTTAAATGTTGCATTGAATTGAAGTTTGTATCGTGTAAGTGGTATGTGATGGTCACTTCTTCTATGTGAGTTAAATTTTTGCTAAGTTGAAATCCACGCTGGTCAAGAAATACAAAGAGTTATTTCTGTGCGTTAAATAGTCTATGCAATGGAGCATTGAATTTGGTATTACGCCATATTCTATTTTCTGAATGCTTTTATCTGGTACATTAGCCATTCTGTTAATATATACTATCTGTTGGTCTTGTGTTAAAACCAAAAAAATTGCATTGAATGTTGCATTGAAAAGATCAGACTCCATAAACACGTTAACGTTTATGTTGCATTAAGAAGGCTGGAGTCCATACATGCATTGAAGTTTCTTTTATGGATGCATTGAATAGAATTTTTAAATGACATGGATTGGGTTCTTTTTTAAAGCCATGACAAGCATTGGTTTTTTTTGGTGATAGTACAAAAATCGTTGGAGTTTCTTTTTGGGTCATTTTATATAATGGATATATGAAGGTTATGATCCATGGATACAAAAAATTGTGAAGGAACACATATTGTGATATGATGGAATATATATCATATAGAGTGATATGATTTATTATGAATGGTGAGTGGTGACACGGTATTAGGAGTGGTGATACCATTAAAATCTTCTCTTTTTATATATTAAATCGATTTCTTAACAAATTTTTTATCTAAATAAGAAGGGAAAAAATGGTAAGGCAACAATTATTTTGGAAATCAAAATAACATAGTCCTAAGTGGGAGTAGTTCTTACTGGAAAAGAGAACTAACATGAGTGGTCCATGAAGATAAAACACACTCTCATTTTTAATGAGAAAAAAACTATTCATACAACTCTCACTATGTTGAAGGTACATTTCTACCAAGTCTTTTATATCATGCTATATTTAAACACTTGAACAATGACAACCTTCAAGAGTTGAAGAGAAATGGTATTACTAGTTTGCATACTATTCCTAGGAAACTTAAGAAATGTGATTCTTGTATTTGAGGAAAGCATAACAAATAGTTTTTCATGATTCTAGAGCACGTAAAAAACTTGAACTCATTCATTCTGATTTATGTGGCCCAACGCATGTTCCTTCTGCAAGTGTAAATAAATATATGATTACATTTATTCATGACTAAACGAGAATGTGTTGGGTTTATTTATTGAAGAACAAATTTGAATCTTTTGAAACATTCAAGAACATTAATGCATGGAATGAAAATGATGCACACTCTCATATTGGATCTATTCGTGCTTATAATGGAAAAGAATATACATCAAATGAATTTGAAAAATATGATCCCCAACATGGGATCAAACATCAAAAAATTGTGTCTTATAACCCCCAATAGAATGGAGTAGTTGAAAGGATGAACATAGAAATATTAAATATGGTACGTTCAACGATGTTTTTCAAGAATGTTAAGCTGATGTTTTGGGCTAATGTAGTCATATCTACTGTGTATATAAATAATAGGTGTCCATATCATGCTATTAAAAACAATACTCCTTATGAAATGTGGTATGGACACATTCCTTCGGTGGGGCATCTCACGGTTTTTAGTTCCACCAACTATTTCTTGATGCCTAAGGAGTAGAGAAACAAACTTAGTGCAAGGATTCACACATGTATATTCTTGGGGTACTCAAGTACCTTCAAATAATACCGTCTCTATGATGAATTTAATAAGAAATTTATAATATCTAGAGATATAATATTTCTTGAATCTTCCGAGGCTGAAAATATTGTTGAGAGGAAACTTGATCACTTGGATAAATTCATACATTGAAATTATTTCCAAGAGTTCGATAATGAGATTCCACATCTTTAAGGGTAGTTCTCTAAACTGGATCAATCTATGGAATCTTATTCTCGAGCACTCTCTCCCCTGCATCAAGCTCCAGCCATTGATGACACCTTGAGTGATGTGATTGACATAATTGGGAGACTAAATGTTGATTAAATCCCATCTCAGTCAGGTGATAAGTCTAGTCCATCTCAAAAAGGTCCGCCAAAATGGCTAGCAAAGACACTTGAAAGTGTTTGTCCTGATTAGGTTAGAAAAAAGGAATAAGAAGATCGACCAAACAAAATGAAGGTGTTGTAGATGATCTTGACTCACATGTTGATATGGATGTTTCTTATGATTTTGAATTTATTTTCTTTACATATTTCGAACCTACTTTCTCCAAATAATTCTCTTCTCATGATGAATGGAAAGAAGTGATTCAAAAAGAATATGATGTTTTAATAAATAAATGAAACATGGAAGTTGGTTGATCCTCGAATGGAAACCAAACCAATAGGCTACATGTGGGTCTTAAAAAACAAGTATAAATCATATTCCTCACATAAAAAGAAAAAAAATTTGGGCTTCTGTAAAGAAATTGTGCACAGAAAGAAGGGGTCAATTATGAGGATACTTTTTCCCCCATCGCAAAATCGGTTAACACCCAAATATTTTTTTCCTTTGCAGATCATAATGGTTGGAAATTCCATCAAATGGACATATAAATTAATTTCTTGAATGTATATTTGAAAGAGAATATTTTTATGTCCCAACCAAAAGGATTTATTGTAAAGCATGACGAACACAAAGTATGCATGCTTATAAAATCTTTGTATGGACTCAAGCAAGAACCACGAGCTTGGTATGAGAAATTAGCTGAGCATCCTCCGAAACTTAATTTGGAACATTAATATGTTGTTGATGCAACACTGCTTGTCAATAAAGTTGGAAAAACAATTTTATATTTTGTGGTGTATGAAGATGATATTTTGATTATAGGGAACAGTGAGAGCTACATTGCATCCATAAAGAAATAACTAAAGAAAGGTTTTGAAATGATATATTTGGACTATGTTCACTACTATCTTGGTAATTACGTAACCCAACATCGAAATTTTATATTCCTCTCCCAGAAGAAGTACATTGCATAGTTTTGAATAGGTTTGGCATGGCTAAGTGAAATCCTTTGAATACTCCAATGGAACAGAACTTAGATCTCACATCCACTGAAGGAAAATAATTTGAGGATGCAACAAAGTGCAGAAATCTTGTAGGATGTCTCAGCTAGCTAGCTACTACTAGACCAAACATTTCATTTTTTATCGGAATCCTCTCCAGATTTATGCAAAATCCTTGTGAGGTTCATTAGTCTATTGGAAAAAGAGTTCTAAAGTACTTGAAGGGAACTTAAGACCTTGGACTCAAGTATTCACAGGTGGCTGACATTAGCTTGATTGGATACTCTGATTCAAATTTTGATGGAGATAAAGAAATTGGGGTTTTTCTTTCATGCTATGTTATGAGTCTTGGATCAGGATTTGTCTCCTGTAGGTCACATAAACAATAAATTCTAATAGATTCCACAACCGAGGAAGAATATGTGGTGACAACTAGAGCAATGAAGGAAATTGTGTGGTTTGGAAATTTTTACAAGATTTGCAGGAGAAACAAGTACATTCATCTCCTCTTTTGATTGACAACACTTCTATAGTAAAGTTGGCCAAGAACCCAAAGTTTCGTGATCGAACGAAGCATATCAATACAAAATACCATCTTATTCAGCATCATGTTGAGGCCAAAACAATCCACCTACGAAATTTTTCCACAAATGAGCAACATCTTCACCAAAGCACTTGGAAGGGAAAAGTTTGAAAGATTCAGAATGATGCTTGAACTCACCAACATCGCTTCCAATTAAGGGGTGAGAATCTTGGCACCTAATCTTTGGGATTAGGAATCCTATGTAAGTATTGTAAATAACAAAATAAAAGAAACGGGAATATGAAGAGACACTGGGATATGAAACCCAACAATCTCCTGCTCTTTTAATATTGTCATGTTCCATCTTAATCCAAAAAACAACAATGTCATTCAGAGTTACTCCTAACTTGACAATAATAAATGTTTATAATTATCAATAAAACATTTTGATTAGGTTGAATTACATAAAACAATACTAATAATAATTATAATTAATAATTAAACCATGTGAGATCCATCTTAACTTTGAATCTACCATATATAACAGAGATCAAATCTCTTGAGATAAAAACCTCTTTTAAAATTAAAAAAAATGATTTCTCAATATTTGTTAGATCTAAATTAAAATAAATCCAAACTAACTTGTATACTATTTATATTTAAATATTATAATTAAAATGTTATAATTAAAATATTATATTTATATTTAACATTAAAATATTATTTTTATAATAAATATATTATACGATGAAAAAAATCTCATATATATCAAATTTTATATAAAAAATAAGAAATCAATCTCAACCAATTATTAAAAATTGCCTTTCAACATAACAACTCTCCTTTGAAACCATACGCCTCCTTTGAAAACACACGAAAGATAAAATCTAAGATACTATTTTATTTATAAAAAGAAATAATGTCTATTCCGGTTAAATTATTGTGATTTTATATACGAAAAAGCATATATTATACAATACATAATGCACTGCAAATATGGGCATCGTCCAAAAATTTGTGAACATAAAATCACGTTAGAAGTCCATATTAAGGAGTTAAAAATGTTTGAAAAATAACTTGTAAATCTAGAATGTAGGTTAGGTTTATAAGCAAAGATGTATGGTGTAAATATAACTTCGTTACCGACCAAAACATAGGATGGGGCCCGCGTTGACATTGTTGTAAAAGATTTTAGAGCAAGTAAAATGTTTTTTGTTTATTGTTTTCCTATTTTTTAAACTTTTACTAAGGGACAATGAGATTAATAATATTTTATATTTTATTGAACAATTGGTTGATAAGGAGTAAACATGTAGCAGACATGATTTTAAACATTTGAACTAGACTTAATTTATTGATATCCAAAATGAAATCAAAGTTTGAATAGGTAACTAAATAGAAAGGTAAATTGTTTTACTTTAGGGTAATCTATATTGATGATAAATTTAGTAAATTGTAAATCTCTATGGTTTAAAGGGACACGCAACTTTATAAATGTCGATTTTATTTCAGATTGTTAAGATAAGTTAAGAAGCAAGTCTAAATGTTAAAAAAAAGTTAGGAAGGAAGGAGCATAGGAAAGCTATTATTAAGAATATAAACTAAAGTTAGAGTAATAAATAGGATTTTAAAATGTTTGGGATTTTTTTTTGAATTTTTGTCGCTTTTTATGGTGTAAAGTTTTTATGTTAGGATGGTTCTCATGTGGAATTGATATTATTTTTTCATTAAAATATAGGAGTATGATGAGCCTATGGTGTCATAGAGATATATTCCTCTTGTGGTCAATATGGAACAAAATTTCCTCTTGTAAAGGGATTAGAGGAATAACATGTTATGTAAAAAATAATTTTTCTCTTCACACATACCTTCATAATATAGAGCCTCTCAATCAGTGCATTTGGATCAAACTATCTAACATTAATGCTAAGGAAATTTATATCATAATTTATTATATCAGAGTATCAACTCTACCTTTTATTAAAAAAATATCCGTTATAATAACTTACAACAAAAATTTCATATTCTAAGTAATGAAAATAACATAGTCTTGTGAATAGACACTAATTCTAAAATTGCAACTATTGCAACTATTCTTATAATAAACGATTCGAAACCTAATTTTCTATGGGTAGATGAGGAGCTCCCTTTAACTAATATATATAAAAGAAACTTCTAATAAAATTGAAAAATATCTTCCGGTAATAATCACATGCAATGGAACATTGTCGATGTGTTTCAAACCAACCAGTGTGTCTCATCGTCAAGACTAGGTGAGAGATTAGATCAGGACATTAAGTTTAAATAGATGTACAGATGGCTAAAGTAGCCATTAGGAAAACAACTAGTTTGACTTTTAAAATTTATTTATTTATTAATTAATGTATTTTTAAATATATATCATATTTTATAATAAATTAATAATGCCTAGTTTCCTTTTATTATCAAAATATTTGATTAATTTATTCAATTAATTAATAAATAAATAAATTAATTAATTAATTAATTTAATTATTTAATTATTAATTTTATTTATTTATTCATGCATGAGTTCCAACTAAAAATGACCAACGACCCACACCCCCCCCCCAAAAAAAAAAAAAAACAGCGTCTAATAGCTGAACAACGATATATATATATATATATAATTTAACTTAAAGTATAGTATAGTATATATTTGAATTGTATGATAGGTCCACACGTTGCCCATTCTTGTGGGTTTAATTTTATTTTTTAATTAGTTAAATTTTTTATTTTTATTTTTATTTATTTTTATTTTTTTCCTAAATTTGTCTACTCTTATTATTGATACAAAAATTTACAGAGAGGTCCCAACGTCAAAATTTCTAGCCCAAAGTTGCAGCATTTTGACAATTATAAAGCTGGTGGCTAACTGAGAAATTTCAAAAACGAGAACTACTACCCTATTCTGAACCATACAGATAGTAAAATTCCGCCCACGCAGGGGAAACTGGCTATTAGACATAGTAGCAAAGGTCTAATTATATAAACTGATGAAACAAAAATTCAGAGGATCAAGCCCAAACGAGCGACTGTGAGACAAAACCTGAGAATGTAGCCGTGTTCATGAATCATGAGAGTTGGTTGGCATTTCTTCGACGATGCGATAGCCAAACTCATAGAGGTCTTCAACTGCCGCATGATGTTCAACTTTTCCAACTGAGCCACCTCACTTCGGATCGCTTAGGTCAACACGATGGCTAGTGTCTTGAATCGCGCTGCTACAGGGCTCCTTACGCTTCAGAATGTCTGAGGGAGTATTTATTTGCAAAGCGCTGAAGCTATTCTCCATAGGCACACCAGGAATCTGGACAACCTCAGCCGTGGAGTCTTCATGAAATTCAATAGTGATTTTGGCTATAATGGTGGAGTGACTGAGAACACAGGGTATGCAGAGCTGAGCCGTGTGGGACTGAACAGGGGGGGAGAGTGGTGTAACCGGGATGTGGGGGGAGCCCTGTGCAAAAGTGGACTGCCCAGACCCACAGCCTCGACCACTCCTGGTGGCTGGATAGTGGCCAGAGAGGTACTACGAGGATTGGGAGGTCGAGCCAGAGGTGGAAGAAGAAGGCTGACGCGCAACCTACCCCTGACTGGTGCCTCTCATGCACCTCATTTGTTGGCGCAGTCTAGGCATTGTGCAGCGGGTAGGCAAGGCAATGCGAGAGGCGGGGAACACAGTCCACAGAGGAACGCAGGGGAGCATAAACAGGTGGAGCCGAGACACAAGAAGTGAGAGAATTGGACCAGAGTTTACAGAAAGGGCTGTGAGAAAAATGAATTCTCGGCATCAGCTTGATACAGCACGCAAGAGCACACCGCTTCCCAGTACCAGTCCAAGAGCGAGGCTCTGTTGCAGCTATGGAACAGTGCGAGCTCAGAGGAGTAGCAAGAATGAACCTGGTTTGAGGCGCCATGATAGAAATGTAGGCGGGTTGTCATGGGAGAATTAGCTGTGTTAAGGAAGCATTGAAGACACTGGAAGGGTGATAAATGCAAGGCCTCATGTAGAGCTGGGTGGTGATGGTATAAGTCCACACGCCAACCCACCATGCCTGTCCACGTGCCATTGTAAAAAATGATTCAATCACTCACATCCATGGGTCGAAGATATTGTTTCACTGGAAGAATGCAGTCTTGAATGAGTTGAGCATTATCGGAACTGTGCAAGGGGCCTGAGAAGAAAGGGAGCTGCTGGTTGACACCTTGATTAGCCAGACGGTCGGCCACTTTGTTAGCAGTATGCCTAATGTGCTTGAAGGTGATGGTGCGAGGGATTTTGAGCCATTCTTCAATTTGTTCTAATATACTAAGGAGACGCCATCTCGAAGCTATCTTTGCCGCAGGAGTGCCAGAGAGAATTCGAATAGCAGCTTCTATAAGAATTTAAGAGTCCCCTTCAACCTCCAGAGGGAAGAGGTTTTCTTTTTCAGCTAAATAAAGGCCATGCCATAATCCTTCAAGCTCTGCAGCATTATTGGAATTTCATCCAAGTGAGCCATAATAAATGTGCATAACAGAGCTTTCATCATTTCAAAAAATGCCACCAAAACTGGCCGGACCGAGGTTACCCTTGGCCGCTCCATCAAAGTTCAATTTGAAAGAAAGTTACGAGGGCGGAGACCATGAGAGGGGAGAATCGATATGGATGGAGGGGTTGGCCTGGAACTGAGCAGAAGGAGTGAGGTTGAGGTTCCAAATTTCCAAGATCAGGCATTCCAAAGGGGAGGAGGGCCTGTCAGAGTCTTGCCAGTGCCTTAGAGCAAGAGTTTCTTGGAGACTTTGTTTGAGGTGCGACCAAAGGATATCGGGGGGGTGCTTTGGTTTTTGAAGATCCTCTTGTTATGATCCCTCCAAACTATCCAATAGACAAAACTCGGAATTAGGACCAAGAAAGAGTTGAGCAAGTGACTTTGGAAAGGTTGCAACGGCCAATTCCGGATGGTATTGACTGTGCCTCCCAAGCATCTACTAGTTCTTTTGTTGCAAATAGCAGTTCACTCCTAGATTTGCGTTGCTAATGGGAAAGTGTCCAGAAGATGTGATATGGTTTCAAAATGAAGGTGGCAATTGGGACATCTAGAAGGCCCAATGAAGCCGCATTTTTGAAGATTGTCCCAAGTAAGGAGTCTTTGTTTTCTAAGAAGCCATAAGAAGGTAGAAACCTTAGGCCAGATGTCTACTTGCCCAAAATGGTTCCATAGATGATCCTTCAGGGTCTACATGGGATAATAGAGTAGCTAGAATGCCTCTTTGGTAGTGAAGTTTCCCTTGGGAGTGTATCCCCAACGTAGTTTGTCCCTTTGATCGAAGACTTTTATTCTTCTAATATTGAGTTCTTGATCGATCTCCTCAAAAGTTTCCTCCTGCCAATTGTCCTGCCATGTACCTGCTAGTTTCCATTGTTGAAAGCCTTGAGAGGTCTGTTGCTGCCAGAACTGATGGACGTGCTATGGAGCATTTTGATGGAGAGTTGCTTACCATTTCGGTTTGTGAAAGAGAGTAGCAAGCTTGGGGAGTTGCTGCCAATAGTCCTCCCAGAATGTCGCAGTGGTTCCAGAGTGAATTTTCCAAAAACTGTGCACTTGGATGAAGGCACAATGTTGCTTGGCGGTGTTCCAAATTAACGATGCAGGGATAGTCGTGGTAATGTGAATAAGATCCTCCTAGGGTCTGCCCAGAGCATATTTAGAATGTCGTAGACGTGCCCAAGGTGAGTGTGGTTTGGAGAGCCAATTCCACCATATGCATGCCCCCATAGTGTTGTTACTTTGTAAAGGATCTCTCAAGCCGAGCCCACCATCAGATTTTGGAAGGCAGACCTCGGACCATTTGCCAAGAGCCCATTTTCTATTGAGACTTGAGGAGCCCCATAGAAAATTTCTTTGAAGGTTGCGAATCTTTTTGAGAACCCATTTTGTGGCTACCAATATTGAGAAGAGATATAAAGGCATGGCTTGGAGAACAGATTTGATGAGGATTAGCCTACTGGCGATGTTGAGCGAGCGATAAGTCCAAGAAGAGGGCCTTGCCTCTAATTTGTCAATGAGAATTCTCCAGGAAGAATGTTTGATGGTGGAGTCTATGAAGGGGGCTCCAAGATACTTCAAGGGAAGCACAGCGATCGTGAAGACCAGAATCCTTGCAATGTTACGTTGGGTGATGATGGAAGTATGGAAGAAGAAGAGCTGATATTTTGAGGCATTTATGGTGGTTCCTAAGGCTTCTAAAAAGAGGTCCAGCAAGGAATTGAAGGCTGAGGCTTCTTGGACAGAGGGATGACCGAATAGCATATTATCATCCATGAACTGTTGGTGAGAAATGGGGGGACGATCATGGAAATAAATGTCTTTGACGGAGTTGGAGGAAACAACCTGATGGATGAAGCGGCTAAGACCCTCTGCCATGAGAACAAAAGGAAAAGGGGACAAAGGGTCACCCTGTCGAATACCACGAGAGGAGCGGAAAGGCGAGGAAGGAGAGCCATTGAGAAGGATGGAAAAACTAGGGGAAGAGATGAGGTTCATGAGCCAACGATTCCAGGTAGCACTAAAGCCAAAGGCTAAGAGAATTTGTTTGATATAGTTCCAGCTTAATTTTTCAAATGCTTTGGAAAGGTCTAGCTTGAGAATCATACATGTTTTCTTTAGGAGCTTGAGTGAATGTATCACTTCTTGTGAGAGGATGATACCATCCAGGATCTGACGCCCTTCCACATAGCCTGTCTCCTCAGGCGAGATGAGAAGAGGGAGAAGAGGCTTTAGCCTATTCGCAATGACTTTTGAAATGAGTTTGTAGATGACATTAGGGAGCGCAATGGGCCTATATTTGTCCAGAGTTCTGGAGTTCTCTTCCTTGAGAATGAGAGCGATGAAGGTTGTGTTGAGAGAGGGGAGCAGCAAATGCATTGATCGAGATTCTTCCACAAGCTCCCAAACTTCTGATTTAATCAGCTCCCAGAAAGCATGAAAAAAATTTGTCGTGAACCCATCAGGGCTAGGCGCTTTGCCATCTTTGAGTTGCCCCATGGCTTCCTCCACTCCATGGAGAGTGACTGGCCTGAGAAGCATGTTGTTGTGTTCCGAAGTGATGATTTTTGGAATGTGTTGCATGACAAAGTGTATGGCTTGATTCCTATCTCCTAGGGGTTGACGCAGTATGTCCTAAAAGTACTCTTTGAATTCATGTTCAACCTCTTCATGAACCTCGAGTCTCTCTCCTTGCCTATTGTTGACGAAAGCAATGTTATTGTGCATTCATCTTTGAATGGTGGAATTGTGGAAAAATTTGGTGTTTTTCTCACCATCTTTCAACCATCTGACCCTGGATTTCTGATGCCACAATGTCTCTTCCTGTTGCCTCCATTCTTCAATTTTTGTGAGGATTTCTTGCTCCTCTCGGTCATACTCATCCGATCTTCCCTCAGAAATGAGGCATTGTTGCAGAGTGCTCATTTTCTACTCAAGTTCTTTTTGATGGGCAAAGATGTTGCTGAACTATGAATGATTCCAAGATTTGAGAGCATTCTTAAGGTGCTTGAGCTTTTCTTGGAACTGATACATCTTGGCTCTTGCCGGGGGAGTGTAGGAGTTCCATGTCTCAGTGACCGCTTCTTTGAATTTTTGATGAGAGAACCAGAAAGATTCAAAGCGGAATGGTCGATTGCATCTTCAGCCTGGACGAGACCACTGCTGCATGATGGGCCAATGATCTGAGCCCGTTTGAGGCAAGATGGAGGTTTGAAAATCCTCACCAAGGTGAATTTCATTATCAGACATAAGGAAACGATCAAGCCGAGAGGCAATATGCTGAGTGCCCCTATGCTTTTTGGTCCATGTGTAGAGACCCTTGGAAGTTGGAAGATCCATAAGCAGATTACTGTGGATGAACTCTTTTAAACTGGTTTTGTCCCCATCCAACCTGGTTCGGCCCCCAGATTTTTCCTCCAGAGCTGTGATCAAGTTAAAGTCACCCCCACAAATCCATAAGGGGAAGCTCCTGATAGAGTTGAGCTCTGTAAGAGTATCCAGCAATTCCATTTCTTGTGTGGGTCTTGAGGAAAATACACATTGGTGAGATGGCCATGTGTGTTGGACCCCACTAAATGAAAAGTAGTTTGAATAAAATGATGAGAGGCATGAAATTCAAAGAGGGTAAAAACTTGAGGATTCTAGATGATGGCGAGACCTCCTGATGCTCCTGAGGTGTCCACGGAAACTGAGCGGGATCCAGACCAAGATTTGTTCAGGATCTTTTCTAGAGCAGTGCTGTTGCACTTTGTTTCCTGCAGATAGACTATTGAAGGCTTATCTTGCTGAATCATGTTTTTTAACATTCGGTGTTTCGCTAGGCTATTGAGCCCCCTCACATTCCATGAAATGAGCTTCATGAGGAACAGTGGGGAATAGTCTTATAGAACTTGGTTAGCTTGGGGAACCTCTAGGATTCCACAAGAATTTCTTCGAAAATAATGGTCCACTGCAGATCTATTTTGCGCCCTCGTTTCTTTCATTCTTTCATTATTTTTTTTCCATCCCAGAGACTTCTGGCTTGAATGGCATGATATTTTCTTTTCTACACTCTAGATAAAACCTCTTCCAGGCTGTCTATTAGTCAAGGGTGTATTGTACTGAAGTCTCGCTGGTGACAAGTTGTTTCCAGGCGGAGTATATCCAGATCACCTAGATCTATACTCTCTGGTTCTTCTTCCATGTGAGACGACATATTTTGATCTGGATTGTCCTATTTTTGCTAGGTGCTGAGATTTGTATTGGTATCAATCTCCATGAGTGCGTCTTTGAGAACTAGCACCTTCTCAAGGTTGTCTGAGGAAGTGGAGGCGAAAGTGTTGGTATTGGCAAGGGAAGGGGTAGTGGGAGTGGAAAGAGGGGTGGAGGTTATACGGGGCGGAACAGAGGAGGGGGCCTGAGTTTGGAGATCCTCTGAGGCGTTTTGCGTAGCCAAAACTTCGAAGTTGTTGCTCAGGTCAGGTTTCTTAGGAGAATCTGAGGAAGTAGGGGTTTTCTTGGAGTGCCTTCGTCGATTAGTGACCTTTGTAAATCCTTCAGCATCTTTTTTGTGCTCAGGGGTGGGGGTTTTTTGCCGACGATTCAGAGGGAAATCACGGTATAGGTGACCATGTTCATGAAATTTCCTATAGTGAAAGGGGACATGTTTATAGTCTATTGTTTGAACCCACTCAAAATCATCATGAAATAGGCTTATTGAGTCCGTGAGGGCCTTGGCAAGATGCATATAAACACAGATCCAGGCATAGTAGGTATATCTCCTGAGTTTAGTTTCCTCCACAACTTTAATGAACTCTCCCAAGCCGTTACCTATGTCCTTTAAGGTCTCTTCATCCTAGTATTCTTAAGGTAAGGAGTACATACGGATCCAGACTGGTGCCCAGTTGAAGTCCTCTTTGTCCGGATTGAATCTTTCTTTCCAGTCACGGAGGTAAAGGCTTGCAGAGTTGAAGAAATATGGTCCTTCTTCAAAGATACGATTCCTGTCCTCCAGACAGTTGAAAATAGTAGTAAAGAAACTTTTGGGGCCAAGCTGTAGGGTTACCTGTCCTTTAGGCTTCCACTTGGAGAGTGTCCAACCTTGCAACGCTTTTTCGGTTGGCCATAGGCCGATAAACTTTACAATGAGGGCGTGATCTTTCATAAATTGAATATTTCCATTGATTTCATGACTAGGGAGGTATATTTTGATTCTCTTTGTAGATTTTGGGATGCAGGTGGCAGAGGACACTTTTGGTTGTGCCATAGAGGCAACCTTCTCAACATCGTTGTCTTTATTGGCCACAGAGCCTGAAGCGGCGTCACCAGAAACGTCTGTAGATGGCATATGGACAGAGGCGGCCTGTTGGGTCGGGCTGGAGCTGGCGATTTTGTCTTCTTCGAAAGAGTTATCAGAAGAAGGGGTGTGGAGAGGAGGAAGGGCCATGCCCGCCCCTCCAGAGGTCGGATTCATGGACGGTGCTTCAGCAGAGAAGCCAAGGGCAGCAGGATTTGAAGCAGTGAACGCGATGGATAGAGATTCAGAGTTTGTGTAGGAGGAGCGAAAACCCTAGCAGAGCCATCCTCCAACTACCACCATTATTGAGTCATTGTCATTAGTTAATTTTTTATTAATGTAATGTATAAATTTTATATACAAAGATTTTAAATTTTATATATGTATGTGTGTAGTTTTTTTTTTTCTAAATTAATGTTTTTAATTAGAAGAGAAAGTTACATATATCGCTCATATTTATTTGTTAATTGTTCAAACAATAACATGCCGAACCTGATAGTAGAATAATAGATTAGAAATATTTGAAAATAATCTATCCAGAAAAATGAAAAGTTAACATAGTATGTTGAATTTTTACATAGGTATACATAGAGAGAACTTAGATACCATATCATGGCCTTAGCAGGCATACGATAAAATAAAAGACATAGAACAACGAAACATCAAACAATCTAGGAATAATTGGCGCATGAATATTAATAAGCACAATTAATAGGGTTTTGGTTTCCCAATGTAGGGCCTAGGGCCATTATCTGAACTTTTCCCATTAATATCTTATTTGTTTCCTTTAAAAGAAACACTATATCATCCAATACAAAATTAATTTCATTCTTCGATTGATTCCTATCAAGTAGGATGTGGTGGAAGAGTCTCCTCATGATCTAATAAATGTATATCATGTATATATAGTCATTTTATGGGCAAAAAATGTGCCATATGTCCAACACCAACACTCTACTATTGCAAAGACTTGAGTTAGATAGACGATTGCATTCACTAGCTATATTGTATTACCCCTTTTATAGGTGATCACTAATAGTTCGTGTCATGTGTTCCTTGTATGATATAGTAGGTAATTGCTAATGGTTTGTGTGATTTTTTCATTGTATAATACAACTAAGAACTTAGCCTATTTTCAACATTCATAACCCCCCGATAAGATCTGACCACCACTACATCTTATACATTAAACCCATTGATTTACCATAGCTACAACAAAAAAAATATGGAGTGAAACCAAATGACAAAGACAAGGTACATAATGAAGTGAGAAAAAATGTGAAGGGGATTGTGAACAAGGAGTTTTAAAATAAAAATTCATAGCCAAGAGCTATAGGAAAAAAGAACAAGGAGACACCTAGTTGAAATAGAAATCATTAAGATAATTCATGGAAGGGAAAATTTCCATATACATGAGAACCTGAGGGAAATGAATCTCTATCTAACTCGTGTGTACTTAATATCATCTGTGATATGGAAAATACCATGGAGATGATTGCAAACATATTGCCATGAATATCCATGATCATGTATCTCATCCTAGTGTGGATATGTGAAAAATTATTTTTACTCAGTAAATGAGGTGACGCCTCAGTATTTTGTATCCCAAGTCACGCATTAGTATTTAAAAAAATATCCCTGTCATAGAAGTTAATAATTTTTTTTGAGAGAAATTCTACAAAAATGTATTGGGATATTATGTAGGACCATCCTCTCTTCAAGTAAACTTTAACTAGACCCAAGAGTCTTTAAGATTTTACCAAGGGAGAATTTTCCTTTTATAAAATTTGTTTAAGTTGTAATATTTTAATCTAGGAGAATTTGTAGTTATGTTAAGGTGTCCTTAAGAGAAAAATGTAGTAATCCTGTTAGGATTAAGTGGATTATAGCTTATATAAATGGGGACAAGTATAAATAGGATAGAGGACTACCAATTAAGAGGGCTCCATTCCTTTTTTGGGTATCCTTCCCTCTTCTTGGCTATGACAGTAGCACGAGGAAGCTCATATATAGTACCTCAATGTAGTTTTAGCAAGACAATGAGGGTGACAGAAAGTGCAAGGGAAGAAAGTACCCATATATATATGTTTAGGCCATTTACTCCTTGTGTAATAGTTACATTTACTAAATGTTTTCTCTTAAATCAGGAAATTGTTGTGTATTCCCATGAGTTTCTCTATCGATGATTAATTAGGTGAATGTGTGAATTTCCTCCATTCTGTATCTTATTTTTCACTAATTTTAAGTAGTGAGTGAGCCTTGTCTATGTGCTTGATCAGAACTGGATCATGGACTAGAATGATAGCTCAAAATTTGAAGTGTTTGGAAGTGTGCCAAACCTGAGCGAACAAATAGATATCGTCTTCCTAATTCTGGTGTCATGAATGGTTCAAAAAACCGAAATCATATGAAGAATTTATCACAGTTTGAAAAGTCCAGTAAACTACAAAAAGCTAGACTTTGACCAAGTTTGACTTGGAAATTTTGGGAAAATTAAAAAAGAATATTACAGGGTATAATCCTGGAATATTCCTCAAAATATTTTGTATGTACCAATCATTGATAGCCAAGTGGAAACATATTACAGGAAATTTGATTGGTTGTGTTAAGTTGCGTCCAATGAGAAGCTACCACGTGGTAGCTCTCGAGGCCACCACGTGGCCTTGGAATAGTTCATTAAAGTTTTTTTTAGAGCTGGCAGGAATCGAACAACTGACCTCTATGCGCACAAGACCACGCCTTACCATTGGGCTATACCATTTTCATTAACTATGTTGGGTAGCGGCATATATTTAAAGTTATGCTGTTTATAGTTTGGGGGTCTCGAGGGCCAGCCTCAAGGGGCCAGCCCTCCCCCATGTGGCCCAACACGAGAACCTAGGGCTTAAGCCAAACTATCATCCACAAAACCTTAATGTTTTATCAACCAGTCACATGGCGGTAAAATGTAATCTGCGTGGTTTGTGTAACCGACATGGGAAACCCACAGTTCAATGAATTCAATCTTGGTTGAGGCCAGGGTTTCCGCCGACCATTATAGTCAAGCCTAGGTTAGGGGTGTGCATGTGGCCACCCCTACCCATAATAGTTATTCCCAACAGTTATCCTGGTGGAAGAGTTGGAGTGCACCACATTTGGGTGAAAAACACTATTTTATCTCCAGTTAATTGGAGTGCTCCAGATTTGGTGGAGCTGATGTCGAGGACAATGGAAAAAGTTGTTTTGGCTCTATCTTGAGCTGGATTCGACCATTTTTGGAGTACCAATAGTCAATTTCGACTATCTCGAACACTCCAGAGTCAATGCAGTGGGTTGGAAAGCCATCCGAGAACTTTTGAGTAGGTTTGAGGCCTAGCCAAGCGAGCTACATGTCTTTTTCAGCAATCCAATAGTCAATTTTGGATATTTCAGATGTTCTAAAACTAATGAGATGATTTCCATAACCTATAGAGGAATTTAGAATACCGAGAAGCTTCAGTAGAGCTCTAGGGGCCATCAGTGCCAGCTTTTTCTAGCAGCAACTTGGGGCCTAGCCAGGGAATCTAGAGGCCTTATTCAGCGAACCGATAGTCATTTATGACTTTAATAAACATTCTAAATCCATTGAAGGAGGTTTAAAAATATTTTTAGGACTTCTAGAGTTCTAGAACCCATCAGAGAAGTTTTCAGTGACCTTAGTGCCAAGGGGTGCCGATAGGTGTTGGAGGTGAAACGGAAGCAACCAGAGACCATTTTCAATGAATATATAGTCTATCCTTTCTAATTTTAGCATTATATATCCAATGAAGGGATTTTCAGTGAAATTTTATGATTTCTAGAGCTCGAGAGGATGAAGGGAAGTTTTGGGCAGCCCAAGGCAAACTATGGAGGAAGACATAATTTGGGGATGCAGTGCTTCTTTTGAGAAAATTATCAGTCAATATTTGGTGTCTAATGTGTGATGAAGATAGTAGGTGTGTTTTCATGGATAGAAGAAAAATTATGAAGCATTTAGTGCCATAGAGAATCTGAGTGTATCTCAGTGCACCAACAGAAGGAATCGAGTCTAAGGGAGCCTAAAGTTGTTTGCAGAGTGATGACAACCATGATAGGGATATAGATGGTATTATAAGCCCTTTGGATCATTTCACTATCTATTGGATTTAAGTGTGTAACTTGTAAAAGAAACTTTACCATAATCCCAAAGAACCAAGTCAAGATGACAAAGCTCAAAGGAGACGTAGCCCACGATATTCGAGTGATCTCCTAGATTAATTTTGATGTTATGTGTGGATGTTTCATTGATGCATTATATTTTTGTTACACATGTTTAATTTTAGAAAGAAAAAATGGACTTAAGACACTTAAACAGTTAAAAATCATACACCTCTTTAAAGTAATAATTCTGCAAAATGTCAAGTACAAGCTAGATATTTTATTTGTTTAACTGAGTGGGAGGTTTGTGAAAAACATAACAAGTTATCCAATCCATTTTTAGATCAATGTTGAGCTAATGTGAGTTAACGTGTGTGTCGTTAAATAAGTGTGTCTAACTTTAGTGTTATTGAATTATCAAGTAGTGTTTATGAGTCGTGTTTATAAGTGGATATAGTCAAAACCCTGGCCTCTAACATACATATTCCTAATAATTGGCATGAATGAGAGAACTTGGGTGATTTAATTGGAAATAGGTCCCTTGTTAAAAAAAAAAATTAATGATCCAGTTCAAAAGAGCCAACCCCTGCTAACAATATTTTTCCAAAGTTTGTAGCTATTTAAGAGGAGAAAACATTTTTGAGGAACTATTGAAAAATTTTCCTTTGATATTTGTGTTAGTTTATGATGTCCACAACCCATCCATGTCAACCTTTTCATTTAATAGACTTTAGCCAATCAGAACACGAATTATGTGATGAGGAATTGAACTTCGGGCCAATCCAAGATTGCAAAATTGGTGTATCGATTAAAATGATTTGTTAGTTGAATACAAATACCTTTGGAAATCAAGGAATCATGGATTTGGGAAGGAACGTGTAGCAGTATAGCAAGATAATAGAAACCTTAGATCTTGGTATCAGGTAGTGGGAACAATGTATATTTTAGGTAGTGATGTTGCAGAGACATAAACATTATTAGAGACCTAACACGACATTGGGTTTATGTCATTTGGGACCATGGGAATTTTAGAGTAGAGCCTAGGAGCTAGTGTCAAGTAAAAAGTGAAGGTCGCAACATTTGTTTTTTGTTGAGAGATGAGAAGAGCAGTCGTCAAGTAATGAAAAACTAGTGTAAGCTTTGGGAGTTATTTAGATGAGGGATGCATGTGGTGAGTAAACTACTATAACATGTTAAGTCCGAGCAACAGAAAATGATGGACCAAAATAGCTTTTACAGTTAGCACATATCTTTTACATGATCATATGCCATATATGAGAAAGCCTTGGGTTCTAAGAAGTATTGAAAATATGCAAGATATTGGAAAGTAATCTTGTAAAGAGACAAGAGATCTGTCAAATGTGGGTTGATGGTTTGATCCCCGTCATGAGATGTTGAGCTACATTAGGAATTAAGTACCTACAGTTTTTTGATTCAAACAAATAACTATGTTGACTTGTAGAATGAGGGGAAAGATAATTATTTCATATTTTTTCGTGGGTGATAGAACACATTATAGAGGATAAAAACTACATGAACAAGTGGATAATATGCATGTTTAAAGTTTGTGGAGAAGTAAACTTGGTACATGACTGCAAATATGTGTGAATAATGGAGATAAGGGGAAAAGGTTGAGCAAAAAATAGCCTTCAACTCCATTAAGTGGTATAAGAGCACTGAAGAACAACTTCGCAATGGTGTAGAGAGAAAATATTTATAGAGATATCAGACAATGAGGAATAGTAGAGCTCATGCAATATTCGAGAAGTAATCTAAATATTAAAAGTTCTAGGTCAAAGGAGAAGTCAATTCTAGCCAAGGAGGAGAGCTAGGGAGAATTATAAAAGGTCATTGAAGAATACTTAGGAGTGTGAGTGATTTTGAATCTCATAGTTTATGAGAGTTGTTAGGTAACTTAGTTTTTATTTTTCCACCTTTAATATATGCATGGAAAATTTTGATTGTAGATAAGCTTCAAAAGGAAGGAGAAGAGTGGAAAATAAATATTGCAGTAGAGATGAGAAGAAATTCCACATGAGGTTGGGTAGAATTTTGTGAGACAACTCTACATGATAGATTTGTCTACGAGAGAAGGTCAAGCTCTTGAGAAAAAGTCAGAAGAGAACAATTCTAGAGCAAGTAGTGTCACTAAGAAGTTCTAACAGAAGGAACCTAGAATAGTAAAAACTCAAGCTTGAGAGAAATCTTAATGAGTTGGTAGGTATCAAGTGTAGAGGCTTTCTATAGAGGAAATTTATTTGTATCTCATAGTGAGTATGGACAAACTAACATGTGGAGAGAAAGAAGTGACTATGAGTAGTCACAATAAGGGTTCACGAAGAAGCAACATAATGATGAGCAACGAGGACTTTGAGAGAGGGGTAGCCAAGTCAAAGGGACAACATGGTGTGTTAATTAATTTTATAGACTAGTGTAATGAACAACAAATATATGATGAGTATGAAGGAGGAAGAAGGTGAAATGGCCAATGCTACAACAGAAGCTAAAGCACAATTTCAGTGCTTCATTTTCGAAATAAAAAAATTTGAAAAAAATAGTATGAGAAAGAAGAGGTTTACCTTCATGAACCACAGTAAGGACTACACCTTGGAGAAGATGATGATTAGGAAAATGATTTCAGAGTTCAGTAAAGTCTCATGAAATGACTCAAAATTTGAAACCAATATTAGGAAATTATGTTAGAAGCATCAATAGAGACTTATGATTTGAAAACTAACCAATTGTGTACGTGTTAAGGTTAGATGGATCATGAAGTTGGAAAACCATTAAAATTTTTCATAAAGGAAGAGGAGAATGAATAATTTTATCAATGAGGCA
Organism: Pinus albicaulis; assembly: GCA_034641835.2. NCBI lineage: Eukaryota > Viridiplantae > Streptophyta > Pinopsida > Pinales > Pinaceae > Pinus > Pinus albicaulis. The sequence goes on along the minus strand of CM076574.1, from coordinate 518,119,357 downwards.
AAGACAACAATCGAGTTCCATGAGAGTAATATCAACAAGAGAACGAGGTGAATAAAATACTCGTAACATCTAATGGTATAAAGGTGTTTTCCTATCAAACTACTTATGTATTTGCTGGTATATAGGGAGATGATGAACACAAAGCTATAATTAAGGAAATAGAACCTATGTTGTTTTCTTGAAATGAGAATAAATCTCAAGGAAAAAATTCGAAGTGTTAGGATATTCTGACACATTGGAAATAGTTAAGTATAAGTTGGTGTAGCATAGAGTTAAGTAAAGTATGTTTCTTTACTATGTACTTTTGTAAGTTATAATTTGACGGTCACGATATGTAGTGATCGAATGGTTCATTCTCTCCTTGGTATTACCGACACTTGATCCATGGCTTAACACTTGATTGGTCCATGATATCTATTTAAAGAGCATGGAGGGTAATTTGTTTGGTGACCGTTTATGAGAGAAAATTATGTAAATTTTCTTTCTCTATATTAATAAATTGTTTGAAGTGGTAGACTTGGCTCTCTGGCTGTGGATTACTTCCCTCTTCAAGGGTTTTAATCACGTCAAATACTGGTGTACTGATATGTGAACTATTTGTGACCGGTGACCTTTGGTGTTTGATCTAAGGAACTTACCTTAGAAATTCCTACATGGTATCAGAGCTGTTTTGAGGGCTACATCCATTCTTGATCAAAATCCAAAGTTGGATCTGACTACATGTGACCATTGTTTCAAAAATCTACTATTTCTAGTGAATTTCAAGCCAGGATAGCTACTATGTTTTGTCTGGAGCCTCTGTTTCAGTGAGGAACCCCTTTCATTTCATGCGAAAAGTTTTCTGGGTGCCCTATCTATGATATTTTAGATCTAGAGGTATAAATATTTTTTGCAGTTAAATTTATTTATCCCTCTGTTTATTTAGGTTTATAGTCATTTTTTAATTACCATATATATACCACCTTATTTGGATATTCTCTTTTCTCTGAGTTATTTGTGATTTGGAAAACCAGAAACAAAAGGTGGGATATTTCTCCTATGTTTGCTCTTTCCCCGTGCCTTTGTGTGATATGGGGAAATCAGAAATAGAGAGAAATATATATAGTTATTGGGAGGGCTCAATGTAAATTTAACAGCAAGCCCGAAGGGTTGTATTTTTTCTGTTTTGTAGTTTGCGTGGTTGTTTTTTGCAGGAAAAATCACACACCCAAAGAGCCAAAAAAAAATTTCCTTCCTCATTTCGAGAAATTACTAAATGTTTTTACTAGTTCACTTCATCTAAAGTTACTTTATGAGAACATAGGTCTTTGGTTCAAGTCTTTTTGTCGAGTTACTTTTTCTAGAAATATTTTTGTCAAGTTACTTTTTCTAAAATGTTTTTTGTCAAGGTTTCTGTGGTGTACTTTTTCATATATAAAACTCGGAATATCCATAGTCGTTATTTTTAGTCTACGTTATGAGTCTAAATAAAGACTCATCTTCAGGACAACCTACTAAGAAGAGAGAAAAGTTCAAGGTCAATAAATAGTGGAAAGAAGGAGAATGAAAGGGCCGAACAACTCTTAAATTTTTTTTGTAAACTAATTAGCTATTTATTTTAGTTTATTAAAAATAAAATTATTTATTTCATTATTAAATTAAAAATGAAATAAATAAATTTTTTTGAATAAACTAAAATAAATAGCTAATTAAATTATAAAAAAAAATTAAGATATGGTCGGCGCTTTCATTCTCCTTTTCACTATTTATTGACCCTGATCTTCTCTTTTCTTAGTAGGTTGTCCTAAAGATGATTCTTGATTTAGAATCGAAACGTAGACTAAAAAAGATGACTGTGGATATTCCAAGTTTTATGTCTAAAAGACATATCTTCTTCATCCGTAAGCTGTTTTCAGAGCCGTTTTTTTTTACTAGCCTAATGTTTCAAGATATTTCCATTGGAGAAGTTATTTTCAACCTTTATAGCTTCAGTTTTTAAAAATTTAAAGTACATGATTTGTTATTCTTAACAGCAACAATTATTTCCAATGGCTATCCTACATGTTAGACTTACTTAGAAGTAAAGGGATTTATAGAATATCCGCAAGACTAGACTCAAACCTACTAATGAAGATAAACAAGCTAAATGGGAGAATAAACAAGATCAAGAACGAGGGTTGATAAGAATGTCCATTTCTCAAGATATTAAATTTCATATCCAAGAAGTTGAATCCCATTATGAACGTATCAAAAATATAAATACTTTTTTTGGCATTGAAAATGAAACAAGAGCCTACCAGCTTGAAAATGAGCTGCTTACTTTTGACCCCAATAATTTCTCCTCTATTGAAGATTTTTTTTCCAAATTCAAGGCCCTTATAATTCTTTTAGAAGGTTGTAAGGTCAAAAATGAAGATGGTATTCTTATCTATTCCATTCTTTCTAAGCTAGGCCTTGCATACTCTGTATTTGTTTCCACCTTCCATTCCAATAGAGAAGCCCTAATTTCTCAAGGAACAACCTACAATTTCCTCTCTTTTGATTCCTTTTTTGATTCTTTGATACGAGAAAAATAAAAAGCGTTACACCTGGGTCTTATTAATACTAGAAGCTCTTTTAAGAAATTCTTATCAGCCCAGAAGCAACCGAATCCAAATACTCCTAGAAGCAAGATCCTAAAAAGAATGGTCCTAAACCAAACAAGTGTCTTAAGAAATTTCAGCCGCAATATACCAAAAAACCCAATAAACTAATAAGCCAAATAAAAACACAGCGAATGAGACATCTAGACATTCCAACTTTTGTAATCGTGATGGCCAAGTAGAGTCAAAATGTTTTAAGAATATGGAAGAACTTGGAAGCAGTAATGAAGAAGCACAACACCCATTTGGAGAAATATTCAACTTCATCTTTGGGAATGGCATGTTTTGCATGTGGTTGTCAAGAATCAAGATTTGGTTATGCACTGAATGTATATTATTATTCTCATTCTCATGAGTGGCTCATTGATTCTAGAGCCTCTTACCACATGGCCTAGAATAAAGCCATGTTTTCTTCTTTAAATGATTGTAACACCAAAAAAATTTATGTTGGTGATGATAGATCTCTTAGTTTTCTGGGGTACAAAACCATTCATCTAGATAATGGTTTTTTTAATGATGTATTACATGCTTCTACCTCATCCTACAACCTTCTATCTATTTATTACATAACTCATTGAGGTGAAGGGAAAACCGTATAATTCTCACCTCATGATGTTGTAATTAAGGACCTAAGAGATCCTAGACATATTTTAGCTACTAGCATTGTTGATGATTCCACAAGGTTTTAGAATTTTGGCTTAGTTTGGGTCGTCATGTCTTCCCCCCCTTTTTGTTGCTCATAATGATGAAGTGAGGAAACTTTTGCATGAGCAATTTTGTCACATAACTATCGCTCTCTTCAAAATATATGTAAATAAAATATGGTGAAATGGGCTCCTATGGTATCCTTAAGAGATGGTGTTTGTTTTGGTTGTGTACTCAGAAAACATCATCGGGATAGTTTTGACAATGATGCCTCTTGGCACGCTTCAGCCCCTTTGCATCTTGTGCACAATGATTTATGTGGAACACTTCCCCTTGTTTCTTCTCTGGCTAAAAGTACTTCTTAACTTTCATTGATTATTTTTTTAGAGGAACTTGGGTATACTTCTTAAAACTCAAGATTGAATTTTTGAACATGTTCTTGGCCTTTAAGGCATTTGTTGAGAAACAATCTAGAAATCAAATTCTTAATATAATATCTGACAATGGAGGAGAATATATTAAAAAAAAATTAATCAACTTTTTCACTGAGCATGAAATTTAATTGCAACATATTGTTTTGTATACTCCACAACATCATTGTGTAGATGGAAGGAAGAATTGCACTCTAAAATAAATGGTTAATTGTATCCTTCAATCTAAAAAACTTAGTCTTAATTTTTCAGCAAAAGCAATTAACTATGCCAATTACATGGTAAATCTCACTCCTACTAATTTTTTAATGAATGTCACTCCATAAGAGGCCTAGAGCTCAATCAAACCAGATGTAAGTCACTTTCATGTTTTTTGAAGTGAAGCTTGGGCCCATCTTCCCAATGAGAAATATAAAGCCTTAGAACCTAAGAGTGAAATATGTGTTTTTGTTGGATATTCTGAATATGCCAAAGGATATAGACTCCTTCAACCCAAATACAAAAATGTAATCATTGGAAGAGATGTAAAATTTAATTAAAATATACTAGCCAACAAGCCTACTTTAGCGGGGTGTCACCTTTGGCCTGTGAGCCTAATTTGGCATATGTGCCACTTCTCTCAATCTATTATACTTCTGACAGCATTCCTTTTACTTCAGATGATGAAAACGAGGACAAAAATCCTCCTCCACCATCTCAAGATCTTCCTTCAACTCCACATCTTCCAAAATGGGTCCGCTCTACTAGGGATCCAACAGGGTCTCTTGCAGGTGACCTTGCAAATCAACGTTGTAAACGTTCTCAGTTTGACAAAGCCTCTTCCTTATTGGCTCAAGTTCCAAAAAATCATGATCCAGGGACCTTTGAAGAAGCTTAGGGTCATTTAGATTGGGATGCAGATATGAATGAAGAATATTGATCCTTATTTGCAAACGATATTTGGGATCTTATTCCTCTTCCAAAGGGAAGAAAACTTGTCATATGCAAATCGGTTTAGAGAACAAAGTTTGAACCAGATGGAAAAGTGGATAAACATAAAGCTCATCTTGTTGCTAAAGGATTTGCACAAGTTGAAGGCATTGAATATAATGAAACCTTATCCCCTTTTGCCAAAATGAATTATATCCTCATTTTTCTTTCCCTTGATGCCTCCTTTAAATGGGAAGTCCATCAGATGGATGTTAAATATGCCTTATTACATGGGGACCTGCATGAGGAAATCTACATGGAACAACCCCCTGGATTTATCCAAAACGACTCTAGCCTCGTTTGTCACCTTAGGAAGTCTATATATGGTCTCAAACAAGACCCTTGGGCTTGGTATGCCAAAATAGATAGCTTTCTCTTATATAATGGCTTTTCTAGATGTCATTTCGCCAACACTATCTACACCAATGAAGTGTGTAAGTCCTTAATCATCCTTTTTCTTTATGTTTATGAGCTTATCCTTACTAGTAGTGATCCCAACCATACAAACCATGTGAATTCTAGCGTCAAAAAGAACTTTGAAATGACAAACTTAAGACATTTTAATTATTTCCTTGGTCTTCAAGTCTTGCAATCCAAAGAAGGTATTATCCTTTATCATTCCAACTATGCATGTGATCTTCTACGCCACTTTCAGATGGAAGATGGTAAGTCAGCCCCTTCTCCCTTTCAATATGGAGTCAATATTTCAATCACTTTTACTTTCCCTAAAGTTGATGCTACCTTATACAATAAACTTGTTGGTAAACTTCGGTATCTAACCCATATACATCTTGACCTTTCCTTTGTCATTGGTCTTGGTTCTCAGTTTATGCACAAACCTCATGAAAGTCACTAGAAAGTAACGAAATGAATACTTCAATATATTGGAGGTACAGTTGAGTTCAAGATTCATTAGAGTGCAGGAGCATCTCCATTTTTGGTTGGTTTCACTGATTCTAATTGGGCTGGTGACCCTGATGATTCAAAGTCTATTGATTCACACTAGGTTCAGGACCTATTACATGTTATTGTAATAAAAAAATTTCCATATCTCTTCGTTTTGCAGAAGAATAGTATCGTGGTGTTGTTGAAGCTAGCAAGGAATCCCCGTGGCTTCGTTAGATCCTATCTGAATTTGATCTTCATTAAGAACATCTTACTACACTTTGGTGTGATAATCAGAGTGCCAGTTAGCTATGCAAAGATCGAGTTTAGCATCAGCACATGAAATACATTGATCTACTCATACACTTCATCAGAAAACTCATTCATGATCACATTGAAGTGCACTATTGTTCAACCAATGATTAAGTTGTTGATATCTTTACAAAGGCTCTCACAGAAGCGAAGATTACCAAACTTCAATCTACGCTTGTAGTTCAGGAATATTATCATCAAGGCTGGATAGGCTCTAATGCCTCCTTCCTTCTCCTATTGTGTCACCTTTTTAAATCCTTCCATCATGTCCCAAGTTATTCTTAAGGGGGGATTTTAGGATATTCCGATAGATAGGAAATATTTAAGTATAACTTCGTCTAGTGTAGAGTTAGGTAAATTTTGTTTCTTCACTATGTACTTTTGTAACTTATAATCTGACAGTCACGATATGTAGTGATCTGATGGTTCATTCTCTCCTCGGTATTTCCGACACTTGATCAGTCGCTTAACACCCGATTAGTCCATGATCTCTCTTTAAAGAGCATGGAGGGTCATTTTTCCAGTGACCATTTATGAGAGAATCTTATGTAAATTTTATTTCTTTATATTAGTAAATTTCATAAAGTGGCCACACTGGCTTACGCCATGGACTGTTTCCCTTGTCAAGGGTTTTAACCATGTCAAATGTTGGTGTACTGATCTGTGATTTGTTTGTGAGCAGTGACCTTTAGTGTTTGTTCTAATGAACTTACCCTCTAAATTCATAGACAGAGGTAATTTGAAAAGATGTTGAGGAAGAGATAATGTTATTAGATTAATGGTTAATGAAGGATGAACCTTTAATGAAGTCTCAAAATAGAGTTAAACTTGAATTTTCTGATGAAGGGTTTAATTACCTAAAGAAGAGATTAGTGAATTTAAAGGTGCATATCTAGTCTACAAAATTGGAACTGTAAGAAGAGATGGTTGTATTTAAAGACACCAAGGAGAATGAACTGGTGAAGTGTGACCAAAAAATTAAAAGGCAATCATTGAAACAAATATTGAATAGTATTTTCTAAACTATTATGTAATTGGAAGAAATGCATCAAGAAATTTCAAGTGCCACTATCAGCAAAGGGGTGGTACTATGTACCAGAAAGAAAATAAGTTGAACATCGAAATTTGTGAGGTTTCGATGATGATTAGGAGGATATATAAGGGAATATATAGCAAGAATGGAAATACAACCAAGAGAAACATATAATTGACTGTACGAGTTTACATTAGTAAGGCACATGGGTAACTGCAAAATCAAGTTTCATATCCTAAAATAATAAGGTCAATAGAGAAGTAACAATACAATTAGGCATGTGGGTATGAACAATATTACATATGGGATACAAGAGGAATGAAGAAACTAGATTCACATGATGAGGATATAATGGAACTTTTATACTGTACGATTTTTATGTAGGATTATCTTCTTTAAAAATTAACCCTCTACCTAGACCCAAGGGTTCCTTCAAAATTTTCCAAGGGAGTTTTTACTTTTATAATAGTTCTTTAATTTGTAATATTTTAATCTACGATAATATATATTTATGCTAAGGTGTCCAGAAGGGATATATGTATGAATTATATTAGTATTAGGTGTTATCTGACTTCTAGAAATATGGATAGGTCTAATTATGAAAGAGGACTACAAGTTAAGAAACATCCATTTTGTGGTGGTATATTTTTCCCTTTTCTTGGCTAGGAGAGTAGCTAGAGAAAGCTCAATTAGAGTAACTTGAAGAAACTATAGTAAGAGAAAAATGGAAAGAAGGACTAGGGATGAAATCACATATCTCAATATGATTAGGCCATTTACACTTTGTGTAAAAACTACGCTTAGTGATGTTTTCGTCTTAAATTTGGAAATGGTGGAATATTCCTGTGACTTGATATGTGGATTTTTAATCAAATAATTACAAAAATTTCCTTCATCATGTATCTACTTCTTCTCTAAGTTTAAGTATTGAGTGGGCCTAGTCAGTATGTCAACTTAATTTGCATGTTGTTATGGAGCTGTGTTTAAAATAACATGTTGTTGTGAGTGGGTCGTGTCTATTAGTGGATTCATTCAAACCATTTCATATGGAATAAAAATGCATAACAGTTTGTATGTCCAAAATAATTTAGGTTATTGAATTTTCAAAGGGTGCCTTTTTGTAGAAAAAGTCAATGATTTTGCTTAATGAAACCAACCATAGTTAATGGTGTTGTTACAAAGGCCATTGCCATTTTAGAGGGAAAAGAGTTTATTGGTAACTATTGTGAATCGTGACTTGAAGATTTACGTTGATTGATGCTATTGATAACCCATCCCCATCAATGTATTATTTTATTGACCTTTAGCTGATTAGAACACAAACTATCTGTGGAGAAACTGACCCTTTATCCAATCTCAAACCATGTAGGTGATATATTTTTTGATAGGTACAAGAATAGAAAAATATCCACTAGTCGATATGTTGTCTCTCACAACATTAGAGGATCAAGAGTCTAGGAAGGAACATGAATAAATTTATCGAGATAGTGGAGACCCAAGACCTTGTTATCTGGTATGGATACCATGTTGTGCTTGAGGTAGTGAAGTGACTAAGACATCATAGAGGGCCAAGCCCTAGCATTACATCAAGTTAATAACATTTAATACTATGGAAATTGTGGACTGGAGGTCGGGACCCAGCGTTGGGTTGAGACCTAAGGCACTAACATAAATAATATTTTAAGATTAAAGAAGAGTGACTATCAAGTAATGAAAATTTGGTGTAACCTTTGATAGGTTTTTGGAATGGGGATCTAGGTGGCTAGTAAACTATTATAACATTTTAAGGTTTTCTCATAGGAAACGACAACTCCAACAACTTTGTTAGTTACGCCTTGAATTTGAGCATTTTCGTATGTCAGATGTGAGAGATAAATGCGTGTTAAGGGTTGAAATAACACAAGAGAATGGGAAATAATCTAATAAAGAGAGAAGATACAGGTCAAATCTGAGATGGTGGTTCGATCCCTATCAAGCGATTGTGATACCTATTTCAATTTGAGGATATATGTGCTATCTAGATAAATAATTAATAGCATTGAGTTATAGAATAATGATAAAGAAAAAAACAACCTATTTTATGGTGGGTGATAATAGGAGCTTCCAAGGAAAACTGCTACATGAAAAATTGGAGAATTTTCATGTTATAATTCATGCAAAAGTAAACCTAGGCAACAACTACAAACATCAGTGAATAGTGTAGCCATGTTGACAATTTAAATAGTGAATGCATTTCATGTCATGGATCCAAAATGTATATTTGGTGACCATGTAACATTTCTATTTATGAATTACTTTTCCAGCATTATATAATCCAACACTCCTCATGTCTTTAACGAAATGTGAAAAATTTCCTCTGTAGGATCCATTAAATTTGGTGATGCATGCATTTAATAACACCTACAGGTCTTGGTGTAATTGAAATTGTGATTACCATAGGTGGTATCAAATCCAAATTTCACGAGCTCAAAACACATCCTTCTTTCACTCTCGGCGAAGGGTGTGGGGGGGGGGGGGGAAGGGATTGTTTAGCATTCGATAATCCAACTCTCCTTGTGTGTTCCACAACATGTGTTTAACCACCTTTCAATGATTTGATAACTTTGGAGATGTACTTATTTACTAACACCTACGGGTTTTGGTCTAACACAAATTGTGATTCTAATACGAGAATGTGTATGTTTGACTGTAGGATGATAATAACATAATCTATACTTTGGTATATGAGTTTGCCTAACTCCACTCACCAGTCCTAGATACTTCGTTCCATTTTCATATAAATTATTTTGTAATATATTTTGGCCATAAAATTCTCTTCTATCTCATACATTATTGGGGAATATTTTATATCCTATTTAGCCACCTTGAGTCAGTAAAAGAGACCTTTGACATATTGACCTTGATGCATAACTTTTCCTCTTGCTTTTTCCTCCTTAGCAATAATGACCCTCCCAAGAAACTAACGTCCTACACTCAAACTTTGTCATGAAGTATAAAACCAAAAAAATCATACTCCTTCTCCTAAGAGGGAAAATACATATTTCGTAATACTTCTAAATTTTGTCATTCTCAAGGAGATCAACTCAACCTGCTTGTCCATGAATTAGCCAGGGGTCAATTACCATGGAAGTTTCCTAAATACTATAGCCCCTAGATGTCCAATACAACCCCCCCGGAGAGTGAAAAATTCCTATATAATATGACCTTATCAAGAGGAGAAGAGTTATTCTAAATTAGAGAGAGAGAGCCATGCTATGTTGTTGTGCACTTATAGACGATCATTGATCTAGAAGATTGCTAAGATTTCAAGTTGAGAAGTGTTTATACACTGATGGTATATCATTTTCACTTGTGAATGAAAATTGGATGCATTTCTCATTCTATCAATTTATATTTTTTCATTCATGCTATACATTAGTTTTAAATTATTTTCATGCTAATGCATTTTGTAGGGTATTTGGTTAAATAGATATTTTTTTTTTCATGTGTGCAAGTTATTAGTGTTAGAAAGAAAAGAGTGAAGACTTCGTGCAAACATTTTAAACTAACAACATCAAATAACAACCTCTTTAGTTAGAAGGTATGCTACATTTCCATGATTTTCAATCTCCGTGGTTTTGTGCATGCACTAGTAGAGTTACTATATGAAATCAAGTACCATTAGGGTTGTAATACATACATTTTGAACTAGAAAATTTTCTCAGGAAATAAGAGGTGAGGCCCAAATAGGAAAGAGCTCAAAAAATGTTGAGAAGGAAGTGCACCGAGGTAGGATATATTTCGAAAACGCTGCCTTATTTTGGTGAATAACCACCAGAAAATCCCACATAACACGAACTTGATATCCAAATAAAAATAAGATCCCTAACAAGGAAAAATAATTGTAAAAAACACCTCCAAATAAATAATTTAATGCCCAAAAAGAGGAACAACAAGCATATTGAAGAATTATATAGAAATACCACATTAGGAATGGTGAAGTAGATATAAAATACCACCATAACTACATAGAAATGAAAGTTTTACAACATTTCACCTCAATTTCCTTTAGATTTTAAAACCTAATTGGCCAAATAGATAAATCTTCATCTGTCAAGTGATAACCTACCTAGATACCTATAATATCCCTTCGTTTCTAGGTAATAATTTATTATTTTTGACATGACATGTATTTTATTTTTAGACTAGATGACCACGTAAGCCATATGGGACTGTGAATTATGTGATCAATAAATTTTTTTATGATGTAATAAATAGATTCTTATAATTAAATAATAAATGTTGGGAAATACTTAGGAAAGGGAGCACTAGAGCTGGAAGATGTCCTTGCCACTTGGAAACAATTGATTTATGATTAACCTAAATATTCCTTATAAATTATATCCTTAAAAATTCCTAGGAGTAAATATTAGAAAAAAAAAGGATTTGTAAGACCCTCCTCCCACATATACCCATGTAACCAGCCAACCAGGGTAAACATGTGACAAAAATTTACTATGATATGATTGAACCTCCTAGGTGACCTTGAGGAAGTTGAAAATACACCACACAACAACACAAAACTTCTACACAGGCTACAGGGCACCCAGGAGACATCCAAAACTTCGAAGAGCCTAACCCCTGATCAAAATTCGCCTTTTAATGATTCAAACCCTAGGTCATACACTTTCCATGGGAAATAATGTGACTAGAAACCTTAAGTCGCATGAACACCATGGGTATGCATGCGATTGGGGACTTTTCCCATTAGTTCGGAGCCTGCGACCTCACTTTTTGTGCCACTTTTTAGGCCTATATCTCTGGTCACTTCCCAGAGCACCATGACAGTTTCATAAATGAAATATAACAACAGAATAATGATGAAAAATAAAATACTTGAAAAAGGACTTGAGTAGACCCCTACTATCCATGACAAACATTTCATAAAACATGTAACAAATGTGTAATATATAGGTTGAAACCATAGATATGAGCATAGGGATCTCATAATTATCTAAGAATCACTAAGAATAATTGTTTCCTCATCACATTAATGACATTATCATCTATTTGGGCATAGATACATTGTTCATTCATTTAGAAATCAAAACATGATGAGATCCTTACATCATCACTATCATAAAAGGCATTCATAACTAGCATATAAAAAGAAAAATGACAATAACACAACAACCATGTAAGCCTGATAATAACAAGCATATTTACAAATCAATACAAGAGGAAAATATCTCTTATTTTTTTGAGAAAAATTCAACCAAGTCAAGGACTTCCACTTTCAACCAGACCATAGATGCAGCTAAGATAAATCTCTCTTCATCCAGTCACCTTGGTGCCATATTCCAAGAATGAATGTGGGATCTCATAAAAATAATAAATAAAAAACAAACTAGGGCTTTCAAAGGCTAAACCACCTCAACTCTCAACTAGTGATTCCACCTCACGGTCGGACATCACAACCATCACTAGATTGGTCTCCACCTAAGATCTTCAAGGTTCTAGAGTTTTTGTTTTAACCAAGGCTTCCAGGACTAGTAACTCAACCCACAATTTTCTCTGGGCTTCAAAAGTGTTTTTCCAACCAAGGCTTCCAGGACTAGTAACTCAACCCACCGAGGCATTCTTCCAACTAGGGCTTTTAGGACTAGTAACTTAACCTAAGATGTTATAAGGCTTCCAGAGTGTTTGTCCAAACAAGGCTTATAAGACCTAATAAATCAACCCATGACTAGAATCACGAGAACCAACCACAAAAACACGTAATGCAATTAACACACCACACCATGGCTATCAAAGAAATGATAAGTGTAGGAAAATCCATTGTCAATCTAGGAAATACGCAATGCGAATGATAGATCATGGCCAAGAAACCACATGCATATTCCATGCATGAAAAAACTAGTGAGGAAAACATACATGTAACTTGGTGCGTGCAAAGAGAATATGTATTACCTGTTGATCTTGATTTCCTCTTGAACTTTCCTAATATTCTTTTCCTTCTTGCTCCAAATCTTAAAGCGTGGCACACTCTACAAAAGTGCTCCAAGAAAAATATAAGTATCCAAGTGTATGAGGGAGAGAGAGAGAATAATGAGAGCTCCAAAACTGCATTGAACAAAAGCTATGAATTGATCCTCAGAAGCATTTTTAATAATGAGACCTCTATTTTCTTCATTTGACATTATTTTCCTTCATCTTTCTCCTCACATGAAACCTGTGACCATTCACTTCCCTTTTCTCCTATTTTCCAATATTTTCATAAATAAATGCCAATAAATTCCATTGTTCCTTTCCAAATCCTTATCCATTTCCTTTTCCAATTTCCATACCCATAATAAACCATATGAACACCCACACTTGGAATTTTTTTCCACCATTCAACTTGTAGAACATGCCCCATGACCTTGGTTATTATTTTTTCTTTATTAACCTTTATTACATTGAATTTTCACCAGGGCTGTTATAGAACCCTCCCCCTTAGGGGAACACCGTCCTCGATGTTCAACAACACTTAAAACCAATAATATTGTTTTGAGAAAAACATAGTTCCCATGGAGCTTTATAACAATGAGCAACTTGCTGAGAAGCAAACCAACATGACAATATGACAACTATAACATCATAATGACCTGACACCCATACCTCTTATTAGATATTTATAATGTAGGTCATGGTGGTATTTTCATCGATATACATATGTAGAGATACCAAAACATCATACCAACATATATAAAAATACCAAAAGACACACGAAAGAACTTGCTCAACCAACAAATAATTAAGGATACATGACCTTCATCTGATCCACCATCTCCCATGTAGCTTTGTTGGGCGAAAAGTGATTCCATTTCACTTTTAGCTTCTCGATTCAGAGCATGAGCATATTTCTCTGCAAAATGCACTCAAGTTCTGGTTAGAATTCTCCTTTTAACTCCACTTTCAATACATAGTAGTAAATCACATGATTAACATATTTAACATCCTTCTTAAGTAATGACACATGGAAAATATTGTGGAATTTCACTATCGGAGGCAGTGCAAGTCGATAGGCTACTCGCCCAATCCTCTCAATAATATTAAAATGTCCATAAAACTGAGGTGGAAACTTGGCACATGATCCAATCCTCAAGGAGCTCTTATTTGGCTTGATGCGCAAGTAAACCTATTCCCCATCCTAAAAATAGTCAAACAAGATGTTCTAATTTGCAGAAATCTTCTGCTTATCTTGTGTTTCTGTCATATTTTTCTTAATTACTTGCATTTCATATTCCATCTCTGCCAATATATCTGGTCCAGTGAACACCCTGCTAACTGGATCACTCCAAATGATGGTTGTATTAGAAATCCTGCCATTAAATGCCTCAAAAAAATTCATCCTCAAAGATTTCTGATAGCCATTGTTATAAGTGAACTCTAATAGTGGGATATACTCTCCCCACTTTCATTGCTAATGCATCACATACATCCTCAACATTTCCTCCAATCTGTTGTTGACCCTCTCTATATTTCCATCTATCTACAGATGATAAGTTGTACTGAAGGAAAAATTTGTGCCCAAACCTATAAAAAAATCCTTCCAAAACATGGAGGTGAACTTAGCATCCCTATCTGACACAATCTTCTACGGAACACCATGAAATCTGACCAAATCCTTGAAAAATAACTATGCTACATCATTCAATTATTATGTAGGCTTAATTGGAATGAGGTGCACTACCTTCGTCAACCTGTCCACCACAACCATGATGGAATCATGTTTTCTATATTTTCTCGGTAAAACTATGATAAATTCCGTTAAAATTACCTCCCATTTCTACTTTAGAATTAGAATAGATTGTAGTATTCCAACTGGATGTTTAAACTCTTCCTTGACCTTGTTGCAATCCAAACACCTAGCCTCAAACTCTGGCATGTCTCTTTTCAAATATGGAAAATAGTGAAACTTATTCACTGCTATCAGCGTGTTATGATAGCTTTGATGAATTGAATACGGTTACATATGAAACTCCTTCAAGATGACTTTATTGAGCTCACTTTTTTTCTGGAACATATATCCTATCTCTAAACTTGATCAAGCCATTTGTTGTGAGATGATAGTCCACATATTGTTTTCCTATACCTGTTTCTATAATTGTACTTGTACTCTACTACAATTTTCACCTAAGCTCCATATACCTAACATCCTGATTACGTTCCTCCAAGATCATATCTTATAGATCCATTCCATAGGAACTCATAGTTTCTATATGATTCACCTATATCTGCCTGCTAAGAGCATGTACAACCATGCTGTATTTTACTTTAATGTACCTGATCTCAAAGTTGAACTCACTAATTGTGTACAACCATCTAGCTTGTATGGATTTCAGGTTCGGTTGGTCAAATATATATCGCAATCCACTGTGATCACTCATCAATAAAAACTGTCTACCCAGGAGATAGTGCCTCCACATGTTTAATGCATGAATGATCACTGCCAACTCAAAATCATGTGTGATATAGTTCTGCACATGCACATTTTGTTTATGTGATTCATAACATACCACCTATACTTCCTACATATGGATTCCACCAAGCCATGTATTTAAAGCATTTGTACATACCACAAACTCCTTGTCTAGATCTGTGATATTTAACACTAGAGAATGTGTCAACAATTTCTATAACTAATCAAAACTGGATGCACATTTCTCTTTCCCTTCAAACTTCATACCTTTCATTTGTAGTGATGTGATAAGATAAGAAACATGTGATAAGTTCCTTATTAGCCACTTGTAATAATGTACTAACCCCATAAGGGACCTTACCTCATCCACATTCCTAGGAGCTTACCGCTCCATGATGGTCATTATATTTTCTAGATCCACTTCTCTTCCTTCCTTGGAGACAACATGTTCGAAGTAATGTACTTGTGTATGAAAGAAACTTCATTTTCTAATATTAGCATACAATTGATGCTCTCTTATAAATCTCACCACTGCTGCTAAATGTTTGGCATGCTCTTCTTCATTTTTAGAATATACCAATATATCATCAACGAATACAATAACAAACATGTATAGATAAGGAGGCAACACACTATTCATTAAGCACACAAAGGTAGTTGGAGTATTAGTCAAAACAAATAGAACTACAACAAACCCATAATTCCCATACATTGTCTGAAAGGTTGTCTTGTGAATTTTATCTTCTTTAATGTGAACCTAATTATATCCTGATCCCAGTTTAATATTCGAAAACAATGTTGTTCCCTTTAAGTGATCGAACAAGCCATCAATCCTCGGCAAAATATACATGCTCTTGATGGTCACCTTGTTCAACTGTCTATAATCAATACATAACTTAAGGGTACCACCTTTATTCTTCACAAAAAATATTGTTGCACCCCAAGGTGATACATTTGTCCTAATGTACCCCCTTTCCAAAATTTCCTTCAAGTGAAACTTCAACTCTACCAACTCTGGTGTGAACCTCCTGTAAGGTTCTTTAGGTGTGAGCACTACATTTTTAGGTTTCAAATATGAAATATATGTTGGAAATACATCCTCAAATTGTTGTAGAACTGGGTACCTACTCAAAACATTTTCATCCTCAACTTCCTTACCTTTGACACTACAAATGTGCACTACAAATAACACACACCCTTTCCGATGAGTACGCTTGGCCTTCATAGTTGTAACCATTCTAACTAATGTTGATTTATTCTTACCACGTATTACACTTTGTTCCCCATTGTGATCCATGCACTCAATATAATTTTCATAACAATCCACCTTCATGTTATGAAGATACAACCAGTCCATACCCAAGTCATGCTATACTATGCCAATGGCAATACATTGAGATGATTTATGGTATGCATACCATTTAAGTCTAATGCACAATATATTACCCAAAACTGATTTTTCTTCTTGGTACCTATATCCAACTACACTAATAAATATTTTTCATGCACTTCTTTATTCAAACCACACTTATCCAGTAGGTCAAGATTAATATAACTAAACTAGATCTAGGGTCAATCAAAATAGAAACAAATTGATCATAAATCTTACCATCCATCTTGATTATAGATGCATGGTGATGTAATTTCCTGTTATCCAGCACTGCATAAATCTTGTGAATATTCTCTCCAACATCTCCCACTATCTCTACCTCCTGCACACTTTAGATCTGCGGTCTATCACATTGATGTTGTGGAAAATATCTCTTGTGACTATCTTTGCCACAAGTAAAACATTGTATAGGATTCCATCCTTCATCATTATTCTTCTCCTCAGATCGAAGTATCTATCCTCTACCAGATGTATTGAACTTATTAGTTGGTGCAACATTATTTTTGTTACATGTATATTGAGGTCTTTCTCGCTTTCTCTCCAATTTTCCTTTTTTTACCATTGCCTTTCTAGTTTGTATTTACCTCACATTTGCACTTATATTTCTCATAAATATTATTTAGTTTTTAGATGGAATCCTTTAATTATATACGCTCATCAAAATAAATCCTACCTTTAACTACTATCTGAAACCTAATAACGAATCTTTGAATTCAGGCCTTCTCTTCCTTCAGGTAAGGAACGTACCTGAACAACTACGTTGGTGTACTCCTCATCGGTCATATATCCCATCATTAGTTCATAAAAATATTATTCCCTATCATCATATTATCTCTCTGATAGATAATTTGATGCAGACTTGAGACTAAGCTTTCCCAAAATTGAGGAATTACTTTTTATATAGTGTGCTTTGAATTGAAACTGTACTCTGAAATAGTTCATAATACCTCTTTGAACCTATTAAAACCCACTACTACTCATCGCAAACTTATATGTTGCATCTCCCTTCAATCCAAAATTATTTCCTTCTCTATCAGAGCCCTAAAACGACCTTATCACAACAATTTTATAAAGGAAAAAAATCATAATTTCCACTTGATAATCATTGGCACCAAGCCTATGAGTTATCAGTTCAAAACCCAAATAAAATATTTTATTTATCCGCTTTTAACATTTAAGCACTTAAACTTACACTTATTACCCTTCACTTCTTTACATGCCCATTTCATGTGACCGATGTTTCCTTCACGAATCCTCATCAAAAATTCCTCATCTCAATACTCCTTCGCAAACATGACATCGAATATTCTCTTCGAAATACTTCTTCACGAATATGACATTGAAAATCTCGACTCATCACAAATCTCACTCATCGAAAATCGCAGAACAGGTCAACACATGAATCCTTATCACATTCCCAAGGCTCCTTTCACCAAATGTGATATGCGATGGAATACTTATGACTGAATGCGATATGCTTCACAATCGTCTATATTCCACGATAATCATGTGATTCGATATTGACCCTTCATCTTCCGCTTCATTTCTGTGATACAATCTCAACCGTCCATAGCTATTGTAAAAAATCTGTGGAATTTTCGGAAGAAATGGTGGTTGCTTCCTTCAGAAAAGTATACTTGTTTTCCTCCTATGCACAAGAGATCTAGATCATTTTCCACTTGCTATAGCACTATCCATGTTGGATGGTAAAAGTTCTGTGTAATATTCCAAAATTAGCATGCAGCTAATTGGAATATTGATTTTTGCTTATGTCGCTTAGGAGATAAATAAATGGGTAAGGAGGCCCATACATTCTAGAAATATGAATAAAATCCCTCATAGTGTGAAAAGGGATAGTCATAAGAGCTGGATTTCACACCCTCATGTGTGAAAAGGGGCAATTGCATGTGGACAAGGTCAAGTTTGACCAAGTCAATAGCGCTAGGATAGGAGGTGGAGATCATCTTGGGAGACAACACATAGATAGTGGGAGGAAGATTCCTTGGTGGAGGAAACCTTAATGAGTGGGACCCATGGTGAGAGGGCTTCCATTTGTTTAAAAGGAGGGCAAGGCATCCATATGAGGACATGTTATGGATTATTGATTTTATTGTCTAGTTAGACTATTGTGCATTCTCTTGCTGTTGGGTATTGTTGTTGTGCTGCTTAGCACAAGGCATTCCCATTTAGGAATTCCTTCTCCTTTCAGGAGAGGCCTCTTGAGGGAGCTTGCTCTTCATTTCTCCACATCTAGGCTTCAGGCCAAGCCACCTCCTTTAGTTACAACGTTATTTCTGCTGAAGTATAACATTGTGTTGCAGGGTGTTGCAGTGGAGGTTTCACAACACCACTTCCATAGCTTATTTCTGAGAGGAGGAAGTCTTCTTTCCTTTGGAGGATCAGTGGGGAAGAATTTGAGCTAATTTCAATATCTTTGGCATCATGCCAACCATTTTCCATCATCTACAGTGCATTCCCTCTCCTTGACTGTGTTATTTCAGAGAGCATTTGTGATGAGGGATTTGATTGCTTGATTGGAGGGTGAGATCTTTAGTGTTAGGATCACTATTTCACTTGGAAGATCCATTGAGGGAGGTATATTTATCTGATGTAGCATCTTCAGCCATCTCCATCCAGTTCTTGAGTTGCAGCTGCTACTCATTCCTAGGACTGCAACTCCGACATTTTTTCACTTTTGCATATTTTAGCCAATCCTTCCAGGATTGTCTTGAAATTGTGTTTGGGATATTAGATCTTCAATCCAAATGTTGTATGAGGCATCTGTTTGCATATTTATGTTATTTCACATTCCCATGTAGCAGTTTACCATTTATGACTGCGTTGTACATGTTCATGAGCATTCTGCAATATAGCATCATTCCACTTTTGGCATATGTATTCATGGGACGCTTCTTTGCCTTGATTATCTGAGTTTTATTATAAATTTTTGCTACTGATTTGCATAATAAAATGGCTCCATGGTTTCCATACATTTTGGTATGATGTTATTCATTGCTATTTCCAGTTTTGTGTTCATCTATTATTGCATTCCCCATTTGGTATATTAGAGTGGTATCAGAGCATAATCTTGGCTAAGCCTCTGGATCTTAGCCAATATGCTATCTAGAAGACAAGAAGAAGAGGAGATGAACAGAAAGAGGACTCCATTCTCTGGAGGAGGAAGAGAGGAGATGATTCCAAATTTTCTGTCTCAAACTTTGTAGAGCATTCATGAAGATCTTAAGAAGATGAGGAAGGAGATGTGTAGAGAATCTCCAAGAGAGTTTGGATCTGAATTAAACTCTATATTTTCATATGATGAGTGTGAGCCTGTAGCCACACACTACGATGCATAGTATAGTCCTATGCCCAAATTTGCTATGAGAGGACGGGAAGAAGAAGGAATGACTAGGAGGGAAACTGTTAGTGATTTTTTGCAAGACTATGAGTCTCAAACTCAAAATTTTAGAGATCATATCACTTTTCTATATTTTTGCAAGATCAAGGTGAAGAGAAGAAAGCAACATGATAGATTTCTTTTATCTACATTTGATGGTTCACCTACATGTTCAGCCAGAGTTTGGGTGGAAGAACTAGACAAATTTTTGCAGTAGCACCAAATTTCTGAAGATGAAGCCATTAGAGTTGCAGCGTTGCATCTTGGAGGTGAGGCCTATGCATGGTGGATATTTGAGTCATTTTCTTTGAAAAATGAAAATAATTCTTCTTATGCAAGGTTTATTAAGACATTGGTGGAAAGGTTTGATGGAAAATTTTCTGCAACACATGTGGTGAAGTTAAACAAACGTAAAAAAAAAAAAAATCTTGGATATGATGGAGGAAACCATAAACTCAACTCCACTTCAAAAAACCATTGAGGAGGCTGATATCTTGCATCATACCTTGCTAGAGGCAAGACCTCTATCTGATATTCTTGAGAAAGAGTGTATGGAGATCCATTTTTCAAAGGAGGATCCAATCATTGGGAGGTTTCCCATAAATATTTAGGAGGATGAGGGCAACAACGTTGTCATGTCTAGATTTTATCTAGAAACTCATGCAGAGGAAGAGGGAGCTCTTGCTCCAGCAAGAGGGATTATTGCAACATTACAAGAAATTCCCCAAGATCTCATATGTAGAGATCAAGGAACAACTCATGATCTACATGTGTTATTGATGAAAGGGTGTGCAACTATGGAGATGAAAGGAGGAATAGGGAGGATGACCAACATCATGTGATGGGGAGCACACACCCCTATCTATTTCAAGAGGTTGATGCACCCAAGAGAGAGACTGGATTGTGCAGTGAGGGTAAGAACAAGTTTGTCCATCTATATATGCAGTCTACTCTTGATGATGATGTCCCATTGCATGGAATAATTTCACCGGGGAGACCACTAGATCAACAGATGATGATGGATTCTTCACATTTGGAGGCATTAATCATTGATTTCAAAGGAGTGGAGACCTTGGGAGAGCTTGTTACATCACTGAGAGTCTTGGGTAGGCTCAAGCAGGAGAGAGGCACTGTCTTAACATCATCTTTACGCACTCTCATTTCAGATTCTGCGATGTGGCAGGAGAAGCATGGGAGGAATAGCAACCTTCCAAATTTCATCCTTGGCATGGGAGGTGTCAAAGAGGAGGATGACCATACGACATATGTTCTTCATGATATATTATCAACACTATCACTATGGAGGATAGATCCATATTGGAATTCCCAGCTATTGGTGGAGTATTCCAAGGATCTTTTCACTTGTATGATATTGGATGACCAACTACATGAGGAGGGACATTCAGTTAGAGATGGGGTCATCTACTATCATGGTTGGATATTCTTATCTAGAGCTTCTAAGCTCAAGAAGAAGTCGCTCCAAGAAGCTCATAAATATTTCCTTTTCAGCCACACTTATTCTATGAGAGCATACCACACCATCATGGAGGGATATTTTTCAGAAGGCTTTGACGAGGAGATGTATCAGAATATGAGGAGATGTATGGACCATGTGGATATGGAGGAGATACATAACTCTTTGGAAGACTTAGTGCAGCCACCTCTTTTATCTTTGAGGATGAGAGGAGACTCATCTATGAGCCACTCCATTTCCATGAGCAAGACATATGGTAAGGGTATTGTTTGTTTGCATAATGACTTGTATAATGTATATATGCATCCCTTAACCATATATGCATAGGAATTTGCTCAAATGAGGAGCATTATTCCTTCTATACTTCATGGTCTACTTGAGGCCATGAGTATTTTTTATGGCCACTCCCTAGGAGAACTTGGGGAGGATATTTTTCATGGAGAACATACTTACTTTTCATCATACATCATTCACTTTCTCCGAACACATGAGGAGAGTGGGGAAGAAAGAAAGTGGTTGAGAAACCACACTTTTTGTCATTCTCTATTGCATTTGAGGGTAAAACTGCGTTGGTTGAATTTGAGGGACCATTGTCCTTCTCCCTTGCTCCATATGGCAGCAGGTATGGTTCTCATTATGATTCCCTATGTTGTTTTTGTTCTCATTTGGGAGCATGTTTGGGGGAGACACACATTGGCTGGATGTGTCCCTTGGAAAGGAGGATTCCCACACTTTTGCATTACATGATCTAATGGGAGCATGGGAGGTGATATGGCCACCACAACAAAACACTTGTCTATTTATGAGGTGGGACATGA
Organism: Pinus albicaulis; assembly: GCA_034641835.2. Lineage (NCBI taxonomy): Eukaryota > Viridiplantae > Streptophyta > Pinopsida > Pinales > Pinaceae > Pinus > Pinus albicaulis. Next base: position 518,096,939 of record CM076574.1, on the reverse strand, counting down.
GATTGCTTGGATCACTTGGGCTATGACTCTCCTAAAGCATTGGGGGGAACTTTTCTATGAGTTTCCATGTCATGTTCTGCAATAGTAGTTAGAAAAATTGCATTGTGACCACTTGGGAAACTGTTGGTTCCATTCAGCTCTACATGAAACCTTCAGTATTCCGCTCACTTGGATGCCATAAGATGGTGATTTCCTATTCATCATATATGGGATGGGTTGGGCCAGCATGATTGACAACGTTGGAGGGAAGATCTTTGGAGATCCAGTTTTCTTCTTGCCACTTGGAGGCAACACCTTTGCAGCCCAGGAGCAATAGATACTCTAAAATTTTCATAAGTGGAGAGGAGGGCAGCATGGGGTAGGTATTTTGTCTACCATGATAATATTTCTAGCCCACCTACATTGCAGGAGCTCAAGGTGGAGGATGATTTGTATGAGTTACCATTTTGGAGGGTGACTCATTTTGTATGGTTGATAGCTTGGGGATGGAGTATCCACATGGGAATGCTAGTTCCCAATACCTTTCAGATTCCATGCCTCAAAGAGACCTTTAGATAGCACATTATTGCCTCCATGGACTTTTCACTTTCACATGATGATAGCTACTTGGGATGCTCACCAAAAGGTAAGTTGCATACTTGGGAGGGGCAACTTGGAGATGTATTGATCAGACAAAATCTTGATCCTTGGAGGATTTTATCATATGGGGATGCTACAGGGAGAGAAGAGGAGGCTTCTCAGTTCTATCCTTGCAGTTGCTTGAGGAAAAGCAAAATTTGGGAGGGGAAGAATGTAATATTCCAAAATTATCATGCAGCTAATTGGAATATTTATTTTTGCTTATATCACTTAGGAGATAAATAAATGGGTAAGGAGGCCCATACATTCTAGAAATATGAATTAAATTCCTCATAGTGTGAAAAGGGATAGTCATAAGAGTTGGATTTCACACCCTCATGTGTGAAAAGAGTCAATTGCATTTGGACAAGGTCAAGTTTGACCAAGTCAACAACACTGGGATAGGAGGTGGAGATCATCTTGGGAGACAACGCAGAGATAGTGGGAGGAATATTCCTTGGTGGAGGAAACCCTAATGAGTGGGACCCATGGTGAGAGGGCTTCCATTTGTTTAAAAGGAGGGCAAGGCAGCCATAGGAGGACATGTTATGTATTATTGATTTTATTGTCTGGTTAGACTATTGTGCATTCTCTTGTTGTTTAGCAGAGTTGTTGTGCTACTTAGCAAAATGCATTCCTGTATAGGAATTCATTGTCCTTTCAGGAGAGGCCTCTTGAGGGAGCTTTCTCTTCATTGCTCCACATCCAAGCTTCAGGCCAAGCCACCTCCTTCATCTATAACGTTATTTCTGCTGAAGAGGAAGCCTTATTTCCTTTGGAGGATTATTAGGGAAGAATTTGAGCTGATTTCACTATATTTGGCATCAGGCCAACCATTTTCCATCATCTACAGTACAATCCCTCTCCTTGACTGCGTTACTTTAGAGAGCATTTGTAGTGAGGGATTTCATTGCTTGATTGGAGGGTGATATCTTCATTGTTAGGATCAGTATTTCACATGGAAGATCCATTGGAGGAGGTATATTTATCTAATGCAGTATCTTTAGCCATCTCCATCTAGTTCTTGAGTTGCAACTGCTACTCAGTCCTAGGGCTGCAACTACGGATTTTTTTCACTTTTGCATATTTCAACCAATCCTTCCAGGATTTTCTTGAAATTGTGTTTGGGAGCTTAGATATTCACTCTCAATGTTGTATGAGCCATTTATTTTCAAATTTATGTTATTTCACATTCCCACGTAGCAGTGTACCATCTATGACTGCGCTATACATGTTCATGAGCATTCTGCAATATAGAAACATTCCACTTTTGGCATATGTATTCATGGGAGGCTTGTTTGCCTTGATTATTTGAGTTTTATTGTACATTTTTGCTATTTATTTACATAATAAAATTTCTCCATGGTTTCCATACATTTTGGTATGATGTTACTCAATGCTATTTCCTATTTTGTGTTCATGTATTGTTGTCTTCCCCATTTGGGGTATTACATTCTACTTCTATACATCCTATATACAACTTTCTAAACATATGCAAAACAAGTTTGAAATACCAACAAAATCCCAAAAGAAATACAATGAGCCAAAATATTTCAAAATAATTTTATAATATTTTCTAGGGTGTCATGAGAGGCTTTTAGAGACTTAAACATATTCCAGAAGTAAAAAAAAACATTACACCCCTTCGAAGAGTACCATGTCTTTTCCATGAATTATGGTCAATGCTGCATTATCCACGTAGTATAAATCATGAGAGGAAAGTTAAAAATATATTGGAGCTTGTAATTGTAGCGTATTCTAATAATTCAACTATTCTTTGCAACCGAAAGATCAATTCCATTCCAACTTCAGGATTATTTATGATATTGACAACATACAAATAGATATATCACACAAAAATAAATTACGAATTCAAAAACAGAGATAATTTCATAGATGCAAATCTATGTCAAACTATTCAAATATAAATGTCTTGATATACAATGTGTGGGAAGACCGAGTCTTGGTTTGTCTTTTCCTCACCATCGCAATCTTTTTGGCTTGTTTTTTTTTTTCATTTCAAATGGCCTCACATCTCTGGCCTGGGTTCCTTCACTTAAATTTTCCTCCTCTAATGCCTTTAAGGAATACAAATATATAGAAACAATTACATAGTTATCAATCATTCTTAATCCATGATATTCTCCATAGATCACTCAAGTACTAATTCCTAAAATATCTTAGTCCTCTTTTAACTCAACTAATTATCTATTCTAGGACTTCATAATTCCTAATATTTTTATGGAATATTCATAAGGATAATATCTCTGGTATTCTCAATTATTTGAGCATATTTACATTAAAAACCTCACACACCTATTCCTCAATAAAATCATTTAAAAATATACAAAATTGCCATTAATAAATTAAATTATTTATCAAACATTAGACCCCCTAATTCAACAAAAAATACAATGATATTTCGAGCCGGATGCTCCTGCATCAGTCTCCCAAAGTCGAAAACATTCATGATCTCTGGATCATGTGTTCCATATGTTGATGAAAAACTTCCAGGGCTCCAAACATTAGTTTGTAATTTTTGAAATGCCTTGCACCTTTTTTCTTGCTTCATGTATACTATATTTTGGTTCATTTTCCTTTCTTCAACCAACTTCAAATTCTAATTAATCATTCCTTTTGTTGTCAATTTCCTCCATATAGAATGTTTTATCATTAACTTCCATAGCTATTCAATCTCCATGTCCATCATATCCTTATGCTGATACATACTTTTCCATTTTTTGTCCCTTCTTCCTTCTTGATGAAATTTTTTGTTGCTGTCCACTAGCTGTCGCATCCCCACATTATGCATATCTTCAGGATTATTACTCTGAATTTATTTTTTATGATTGCCCTGTGATTCTGCCACCTCTTTAGTTGGATCTGCACTTAGTTTTCAGCCCTTACCAAATGCATCTTCTTTAAGCCATCGCTCAAATAATTTCACTTGATCTTGAAGCTATTTTGTTTCCCAATGTTGAAATTGAGATTTCTCTTCCTCTTCCATGGTTGTATCCCCTTGCACCGAATCCTGATTTTCAAACATAATTTCCAATAATTTAATGTCTTCGCTTCATGGGTTAAGCACTTCCACTGGATCTTCCTCTTCCTCCTTCAATGGTTGTTCTCGTGTGCCAAATATTCTTTAGTCTTTGCAGCAGTATCTTCATCAAAACCTGAAATCATATACCATCTATCCAAATTAAAAATATAAGACCTTATGGTCTCATTTGATTTCCTTGTCAACACATTCTTATCATGCTGATTTAAATTCTTCAAATACTTCCTGAGTCTATCAACTAATATCTCCTCCAAATCATTCATTCCAAGGATGCTTCCCTGCTCTAGTTCATAGTAGTGAACTTCTTCCTCTGCAAATTCCATTTGCTGCTTCATATCTTTATATTTACCTTCAAGAAGTAAATTTCCTATCATCTTTGTGACTACATACTCATCCATGTTTTCTTCTCTATTATCCAATACATCAGAAACTTGGACACTAACACATACCTCTATCCCAATCAAAGCTTTACACACTCCTTTATTTTTTACTACCATCACACTCTCATACTCTGGTTCTTTCAATAAATATTCCAACAATTCAATCTCTCTTTCACACCTCACAAGTACTTCATGATGATGATGTTTATAGTCTTCAAATTTTTCTTTTGTGTCAATTTTCCTACCAAATCCACCATCTTCAAAATCATGAAAAACATGTTCAAAATACTTCACCATCTGAGCCATTTCTTCGAAAAGTTTTATTTTCTCATCAATATGCACAAGAAAATTTTTAATTTGCTGATCTTCACCTATCATATCTGTAAACTAACAAAAAGTTTTAGAAAAAATAAAAATCTCTTCTTCTGATGATTTATCTATCACATCTTTGTGTAGACCCGAACTAATTTCATAGTCCTTCAGACTGTCTACAAATTCCTTCTCAATATTTCTAGTTTCCTCTTCATCCATGTCAAAATTTTGTTCAAAAAAATTATACTCAGTTGTCCTGAGTTCTTTCTTCAACATGGCATACACCTTTTTCTTTAGTCTCCTTTGTAGTGAAGGCAATTTCATTTTCTTCTTCTTCATTACCCATCCATAACATTGGTCCTCTTCTTGTTTTTCTAGAAGCTTCATTAATGCATTCATACTTTCTTTTATATCACCAACTTCCCTGTCAAACTCTTCTTGGCTCATCACCTTCATGCCCTTTACCTTGGCATATCTCCTTCTATCGTGTCTTTCCTCTGAGCCTCTACAATAACCTTTAGTGATCATTTGCTTCCCTTTCCTTGTGAAATTCATTTTGTTCACTTGTGGACTGCACCTAAGCCACTCTTTTCAGAAAGTATCCATATATGACTTAGACATCTCAGCAAGATTTTCACCTGAAGATTGATCTATGGTTCTCTCCCTCTGTAACCATTCTTTGAGAAAACTCTTTTTCTCTTTTAGACTCTACAACTTCCACTTCTTTCAAGAACATTCACTTGCCCTCCTTGTCCAGCCTCTATTGGAATTATTCAAGGTTATGCCATTGTTTAAGAGCTCATATGCTCTTTCAATTAAGAACATAACTGGTTATTTGTTTCATCTTCTCTCAATTTTCTTTGCTACTAACACCCTCTTTTTCTGCAACCTGAAATATTCAAACACAATCCTCAAAATTAAAGTTAAAAATAAAAACATACCATATCACCTTTAATATCTTTGCATGATATTGTTCCACCATTTATCCTCCTTTAAATCAATATTATCATGATCTCCTCCATGACATCTACTTATTCTGCAATCGAAAGTGTATCTTCATACACAATTTCAAGAGACTACTAGGTTTCGGTTTTCCTAAAGAGTGTTTACCAATCTTCAACATAATTCTATCTACTTCCATTGCACACAGAGTCTCCTTCTTCTCTCATACCAAATGATGTAGACTTAAGACTAATCCTACCCAAAACCCAAGATTTTCTTTTTTTATAGTTTGCTATGAATTGAAACCTCACTCTGAAATAGTTCATAAGACCTCTTCAAACCTATTAAAACCCACTGATACTCATCTAAAACTTATATTCCGAAACTCCCTTCAATCCAACTATATTTCCTTCTCTATCAAAGCCATGCACCAACCTTGTCATGCCAATTTTATAAAGGAAAAAAATCCTAATTTCCACTTGATAATCAACGGAGCCCAACCTATGAGTTATTGGTTCAAAACCCAAATAAACCCTTCATTGTATGAGCTTTTAACATGTAAGTGATTAAAATTAAACTTATTACCCTTCGCTTCTTTAAACGACCACTTCACGTGACTGATGCTTCTTTCATGAGTACTCATCGCAAATTCCTCATCTCAATACTCCTTCACAAATATGACATTGTATATTCTCTTACAAATACTTCTTTACGAATATTACATCGCAAATCTCGGCTCATTGCAATCTCAGCTCATCACAAATCTCATTCGTCGCAAATCGTAGAACAAGTCAACACATGACTTCTCATCGCATTCCCAAGAGTCGTTTCACCGAATGTGATATACGATGAGATATTTATGACTGAGTATGATATGCTTCACAACCTTCCATATTTCATTGTAATCCTGTGATTCAATCTTGACCATTCATCTTCCACTTCATTTTTGTGATACAATCTAAACCGTCCATTGGTCTTGTTCAGAAACCTTTGGAATTTTTGGAAGATATCCTGGTTTCTTCCTTTGGAAAAATATACTTTCTTTCCTCCTATCCACAAGAGATCCAGACCATTTTCCACTTGTTGTAGCACTATCCATGTTTGATGGCAAACATTCCACTTCTGTGCATCCTATATACAACTTTATAAACATATGAAAAACAAGTTTGAGAGGCCACATAAACCCCAAAAGAAATACAATGAACCAAAATATTTTCAAATCGTTTTATAGTATTTTCTAGGGTGTCGTAAGCGGATTTCAAATACTTGGACAAATTTTAGAAGTAAAAAAAAAATACATTACATGCCTTTCAAGAGTAACATGTCTTTTCCATGAATTCTAATCAATGCTTCCTTATCCACGTAGTAGAAATATTGAGAGGCAAGTTCAAACTATACTTGAGCTCGTAATTACAATTTACTCTGATAATTCAACAATCCTTTTCAGCTGAAAGATTAATCCCATTCCAACTTTCAGATAATTTATGATATTGACAACATACCAATAGATATATCACACATAAATAAATTAAGAATTCACAAACAAAGATAATTCCATAGATGAAAATAGATGATATCCTCTTGAAATATAAATTTCTTGATATACAACCTGTGGGAAGACCAACTCTTGGTTTGTCTTTCTTCACCCTCGCACTCTTTTTGTCTTGTTTTTTTTTTTTCATTTCAAATGGCCTCGCATCTTTGGTATGGTTTCCTTGATTTAAATTGGCCTCCTCTAATGGCTTCAAGGCTTACAAATATATAGAAACAATTACATAGTTATGTATCATTCTAAATGCATGCTCTTCTCCATAGATCACTCAACTAATCCCTAAAATCCCTTAATCCTCTTTTAAATCAAATAATTTTCTATTGTAGAACTTCTTAATCCCTAAGATTTGTATGAAATATTTATAAGGATAATATCTCTCATATCCTCAATTCTTTGAGAATATTTACATTAAAAACATCACACGCCTATTCGTCACTAAAATAATTTAAAAATATAAAAAATTCCTATTAATAAATTAAATTATTTACCAAACATTAAACCCCCTAAGTCAACAAAAAATACAATAATTTTTTGAGCTGGATGCTCCTGCGTCATAATTCTTCTAGAATAGCCTCTTAAAGTCACTCCAAGTCAATTACTCCTAATTAATATCCCTGAAATTCTTCACATATTCCCACCAAATATATGCTTTTCCTTTGAGGCTAAGTGTAGCTATTTTGGCTTTCACGTTTTCTGAGTAATCATGCAACCTAAAGAACTTCCTCATACCAAGAAACCATGCCTCTTCATCATATGGTTTCTTAATCTCTCTGACAAATGTGGGTGGGTTTGATTTCTTAAAATCATCTGAAAAATATCCCATGTCACTCCTCATCTAAGGATCATAATGATGACAATCGTATTGCCTATCATAAGCATAAGTATTATAGTACTTTTGTTTGTAATGTCTCCTATCTGGAGTGTCCGGGAACCTACTATATCTAATCGTTTCACCTCTACCCGACCCGTGACAACTAGAAGACCTATTTCCATATGCCCCATTAGTACCATCCTCCTATCCATCTATGATCCTATGTGGTCCTTATCACCCCAACTATGATAAACTTTGAAGGATTTTTGCATTAAAATTTTCTTTATTTTCTTGTTCGTGTATTATTATGTCAGTATCTACTTTAAAAATCCTTATTTATTCCTTCAAAATTATTAGTGTGTCTGCTAAGTTATAAGAGTTACCAACACCATGTTTCTCATCTGATTCATAAAGAGAAACTTTGTAATCTACCATATTTCTAGTCATCTTTGATTTCTTCCTACAAGGCATCTCATGTTAGCTAAACCAAATCAAAATAAACCAACGTACCTTAGCATAATTTTGATAGGATATCTCATTTGCAAGATCAATCAATCAACATAATACATGTATAGAAATGAACATAATAACATATATATTTATAACACATAGTTATATCAACACATGAACATCATTCTAGCTAGAGTCTAGTCATCATTACATGACTGTATCAACTACAAATACCATGACCTCATGCATGACAACAACCAACATACAAATGTACACTTGACAACACGCAAGTTCTTGGCATGCATAAAAAATGCATAACCAATCATACACTCATGAAGACACATTCCACAACCCCATTAACCTCCACATGACGACATCATTGCAACCATGACCAACACCATGCATATGCAGCACACACATAGACTACACATATGAAATGAATGCATGACTAACAAACCACCCATCCAATATCAGGTGTGAACCAAGCTCTGATGCCACTCTGTAACACCCTCCTCCCACATCTACCTAAGTAACTAACCAACTAGGGTAAACATGTGACGAAGAGTTACTACGGTATGATTCAAACTCCTAGGTCACCTTGAGGAAGTGAAACCCACACATCACAACAACACAAACCTTTTTCACATGTTATACGACACCCAAGAGTCATCCCAACCTTCTAGGAGGCTATTCCTTGATCCAAACTGACATTTTAGTGATTCAAACCCCCAGTTGAATGTTTAAAATGGGAAAGAGTTCAATTGGAAACCTCCATTTTCATGTAGGACATGGGTATGCATGCGAGTCGAGAATTTTCCCAGTAGTTCTGAGCCTGTGACACCAATATTTGTCCCACCTTTTCAAGCCTAGAGCCTAGGTCACTACACCAGAACACTATGACACTTCCAGAATTGAAATATAACATCATAATAATGATGCAAAAGGATATACTTGAAAAATGAATTGACAAGACCCCTACTAGCCATGATAGGAATTTTGTCAAGCATGTCAGAAATATGTAATTTGCAGGCTTAAATCACATATCTAGGCATAGGGTTATCATACTTATCTGGTAATCAGTAAACACATTTTTGCCTCATCACATTAACTACACTATCATCTATTTTGGCATAGATACATTGTTTATTCATTTACAAATCAAAACATCATGAGAGTCATACATCATCACTATCATAAAAGACATTCATAACCAACATATAAATAACATAAATGACAAGCACATAATAAACATAAAATCCACATGATAACAACCATATTTATCCATAATTATAAGAGGAAAAACACTCTCATTTACATGAGAAAAACTTTACTGAGTTTGGGACTTCCACGTTCCATCCAAAAATAGACATGGTTCAGCCAAATTTCTCTTCAACCATTCCTGCGTGTGCCATAATCAAAGCATGAATGTGGGATCTCATAAAACAATTCAATAAAAAATAAACTAAGGATTTCAGAGGAAAAACCACCTCAACCCTCAACCTGTGATTCCACCTCACATTTATAAATGAAAACCATCACGATATTGGTATCCATGCAAGTTTTCTAGGTCTTAAGAGCGTTTTCTCCAACGAGAGCTTCCAGAACTAGTAACTCAACCCACAAATGTCATCAATATTCTAGAGATTTTTTCCAACCAAGTCTTCTAATATTAGCAACTGAACCCACCAAGGGCTTCCATAGCATTTTTCCAACTAGGGCCTCTAGTAATATTAACTCAACCCAAGCTGTTATATGGCTTCTAAATAATTTTTCCAACCAAGGCTTCAAGGAAATAATAACTCAACCCACATCCAAAAGAACATGAGAACCAACCAGAAAAAATATCAATGAAGTGAACACACCACACCATGACTATCTAGGAGATTGTAAGGCTAGGAAAATCCACTGTCAATCCAGGAAATCCTCCATGGAAAAGACAGATCATGACCAAGAAGACACATTAATATGCCATGCATGCCGAAACTAGTGAGAAAAACATATACCCAACTCAGTACTGGAAAAGAAAATTTGTTGTAGCTATTGATCCTCATGTCCTCTTGTGCTTTCCTACTCTTCCTTTTCCTTCTTTTTCCAAATATCCAAGTATTCCACACTCTCCAAAAGTGGTCCAAGTAAACTCTAAGTATCTGGCAAGAGTATGAGGGAGAGATAGAGAATAATGAGAGCTCCAAAACTACACTTACCAAAAGCAATGAAATGATCCTCGAAAGAATTTTTATTAATGACACCTCTATTTTCTTCATTTTCCATTATTTTCCTTAATTTTCTTCCTCAGATGCAACATGCAACCTTTCACCGCCATTTTCTCCTATTTTCTATTATTTTCATAAATAAATGCTAATAAATGCCACTTTGTCTTTCCAAATCCTTAGCCATTTCTTTTTTAAATTTCCATATCCATAATAAACCATATGAACACCCACTATATGATGTTTTTCCCAAAATTTAACTTGGAGTACGTATTCCATGACCTTGGTTATTATTTTTCCTTTATTAACTTTTATTAAATGAATTGTCACCAACACTCTAATATGATTTAATATGATGGGATAGAAAGTTTGTATTAAATCCATTAGCTAGAGAAATATAATAATTTCAGGTGAAACAAAGCACCCCTAAAGAAAAATCTAGGGTTCAAAGAAAAGATAAATATCTTTTTTTCGAAAAAAAAAAAAAAAAAAACCTAGGAAAAGTTAGTTGGGAGACCTAAAAGAGGGACACTACTAAAATATGTTGGGAAGAAAATTTATAAAAGAAAACCACACAGAATTCAATGAGTTTTTTTATTCTCGAAAGAGAAAAATGTTATCTAGGGGAAATAGTCTAATGTGTCCATTGACACGAGGAGTGTGATCGACTCTTCAGTAATTTCCTTAGGAAGACAAATTCGGTCAGAATTCTGGTTATTTATTTTTGTTTGATGAGTTTTTTTATGATATAATTTTCCTTGGAGCTTGTTCGTCTTATGAGATATGAAGAAAAGTATTTTAAAGCTTTGAAATTTATGAGATTGAGTAAATTACAAATAACAAAATTTAAGTATGAATAAAGTAGGAATTAATAGCTCTGTACATCTTTCCAGTAAAATTTTGTCACAGGTTTGCACTGCAAACTGCTCAACAGGCAGACTAGCTCACTTAGTATCTTCTTGCTTGTTTAAGATACCCTATGCGAACCCATACACGAACCTACTCACACGTTCACACTTCTTTCAGCTCTTCTGCGGCTTCCTTTGCCTTTAACAGCCTACTCCGTGTCCCTCGGTGCTTTGGCGAACCTCTGGTGAACTTTTGGCAATAAAAAACAAGACAATACTACCTCACTTTTGCTAGAAACACACATGAGCTTGTATTCGGTAATCATTTGGTCAAGCATCTGCCTGATCTGGGCAGTAGTCAGATTGTCAAGATTCCATTCTTTATGACTATCTGCATGAAATATTTCCCTTGGGGGAATCTTTCGAACTCCATATAGATCAGGGGCAGGATGTCTACTGAACTGAGGTTCAAGAGGCTCATAGACAGGAAGGACATGATGCTCTGTGTCAGACTCAGGAAGGGATGTGACATACACTTTTTTTGACCGCTTGGGCTTTTTAGATTCAACAACTTCTTTAGGGAGAAGAAAGGGAAACTTAGAGACTGGACTTTCACTAAGTTCATGAGTGTGGATTGCTTTCCCTTTTGTTAAGAATGAAGTTGGTATGGGCTTATCAACTCTTTTCAAACCCATTATGTCTACTTTATCAGACAGGTCTGAAATCAGATGACGAGTAGAAATAGAATTCTCTATAATACAATTTTCTACTTCATCAATCTTCTTAAAAGATTCTATAGAATAATGTTTAGCAGCTGTAGAATTATACTGTACAGAGTTTAAGACATTATTTACATCATTAATAGACACATGGACTTTGTCTATTTGTTCTTTAACCATGACAGCTTTGGCCAAATTCTTCTCTAATCCAGTAACAACAGTGTTTGTCCAGTTTATTTGTTCACTGACTGTTCGTACTCTCCTTTCTATCCCTACAAGATTTTCTTGTTGCACTAAGGGATAAACTTTAGCTGAATTTTGTCCTTCTCCAAGGACAATTCCTTTGAAAGGAGGGAAACTAGAGGAGGTTTCAACTTTTCTTCCATCATTAGCTGTCCAGGAATGGATAGAAGAGGACGCAGAATCAGTCATCAAAATCATCTCTGATTCTTTATCCTTTTTCCAAGAATAGAAAGAAATCCAGACATTTCTTTCAGTCATATACTGCTTCCATTCAGAGGCTAGCTTTCTCTTCTCTTCTGTGATGTAGGATACAACAAATTCATCCACCTGGGGATGAGTATGGAGATCCCAATTTAGCATTAGCTTCATCCATTTCTCCAGGATCACATGTTTATCACAACCATCCATCAAAGTGTAAAACTTTTGAATTTCAGGAACAGATGGTCTTTTTATGTCAGAGGGTAGATCTTTAAATCTACATTCCGGAACCAATCCATATTTTTGACTGTACACCATGCTTATCTTTGGGAGATTGCATATTCATGAATATTTCAGTCAGTCTAGGATCTTCATCTTGCAAAATGGGAACTAAGTGCATCATAAGGACATGTTCGTCTTCATGTGGAAAAGGGATATCAGAACATTTTGGATTAGGACAGGAGGCGACGGATGTAGAAGGAGGGGCTTATCCTGTTCTAGGATTATGATTTTGATGTCTAATAACCAGTGAAGCAAGAGACTGGAGGTTTACTGACTGATGAAATTGTGGACAGTCAACTGTGACAGGATTGAAATTCACAAGCTGAGCAAACTCAAATAAAGACAAATGACTACAATTTGAAACAATAGATGAACAAGAATTATCTGTACAATCAGGAGCAATATACAAAGGATACTTTTTACATTTAGATTCAATTCTACGCCTATCAATGGTAGATCTTCTTGGAAAAGAAAGAATGGCAGTAGATTGATTTTCAGTGATATTTGCAGAAGTGATTTTTTGTATAGAGAGAGGCTTAGGATTAGGCACAACCCAGTGTTCAGGAAAAGATAGATCCTACCACTTTATTGCCTGGTGTTCAACCTTCTGGTTTTTAGGATCTGTCATGACTACTACATTGGTTTTTGACTCTCTGCTTGGGGCATGGAGGACTGCAGGGAATAGAGTGGTTGTATGGAGAAAACATCCTTTGAACTATATGGTGATATTATTCCTCTTTTTCTTCATATCAAATCCAGTGGTTTGGATTTGCAGTTGTAAAATATCGGCCAATGTTTCATCAAAAACATACACAGAGAAGTTGGGATAACAATCAAACCATACTGGACCATTAGACAATGGTGCAACTATTCCTCCAATTAAGGAATCAATATATTTGTTATGTGTTAGCTCTCTGACAATTGCTAACACATATGAGTCAACACCTTGATGGACAAGGGCTTGGATTCCTACTCTGATGCATTCGAGATGCAAAAATTGTGTCCCCAATTTTCTGGCTTCTGCTTGGAGCTCCTTAGGATTCAACAAAGGTATTAACTGTACACGATCAGAATTTTCTTCTATAGAACTAATGGATTCTTTAATAGTAATTCTAGTGGCAGCTTTTAAGTGCCAGACACCAAGATCATTATAGACTTGAGAGGCGGAGATCTTGGGTAGAACCCATTTAGCCCGTGGCTTAGTTTCTTCATACAAATGATCTGACTCATTTGTGACTAGACTACTACTAGAAGCAAACATTTCTCTGAGCGGGTCTTGGGTGGCCCTATCTTGCTCTTCAAGTTCTCTAAATGACACTGACTTTCTTACAGATTCCATTTTTCTTTAAACAAATAAAGAGAGTATAAATTCAAGAACTGACCTTTTCTCGAACCAGATCTCTCAGTCAAACTTGACTTCTGGCTCTGATACCAATTTTACTGCAGGGGCCTTTCACAGGTTTGCACTGCAAACTACTCAACAGGCAAACTGGCTCACTGAGTATCTTTTTTCTTGTTTAAGAGACCCTATGCGAACCCATACACGAACCTACTCACACGTTCACACTTCTTTCAGCTCTTCTGCGGCTTCCTTTGCCTTTAACGGCCTACTCTGTGTCCCTCGGTGCTTTGGCGAACCTCTGGCGAACTTTCGACGATCAAAAACAAGACAATACTACCTCAGTGGACATTTCATAAAGCTCTGAGTTACAGTTCTTGACAATGCGGAACAACAAAATTTCTCTCTTTTATTGATTTCAGAATGATATTACAATCAGATTACAGACTTATGGACTCAGATCTCTTTCCAGAGATTGACTGCAGTGGCATTTACCAGTTGTTGCTACTCAATAATTGAGCGAGCGATACTGGAGGCTATCTGGCCAGTTGCAGACTCTGTCTCGGAGTTCTTTACAAACACACAATATTTACAGACAGACTCAATCGATGATCAATCCACTTTAGGTTCTTGCCTATGCCAAGCACATAGACACACATGCTTCTCTGATCACCTATAGACTTGAGTCTTAGCACCGTGATGCAAGAAGATCGCAAAACTTTGCGCTGATGTAGAGCAGGGAGCTTCGAATCGACTCAAAACACAAATGACTCTAGACTCTCAAAAACTCCAACTCCAAATGCGAATGCCGAAGAATGAGCCTTAACCCTCCTTATATAGGAAATGAGGGGGGACAAACATCCAATCGGTTCGTCGGATGACTGACACGTGGAGGAGAATCATGGCTTTTGGGTAACACCGAAGTGACATCTGCACCGAGATTCATCCATCCGACACGAACATGTGAAATGTGTGTGCAATACATTGTGGATGCCTTTTCTGTACAAGGCCCACGAGGAAACATTAATTATTTCATACATGGAGGATGATTTTTCAAATAGGTGAAAAGCCCTCGAGAAAAGGCCTGTCACTGTAAACCCGTGACTGGGTATCAATACATAGTGGAGACTTTTTGATTTAGCGGAGTCCACTAGAACCACTTGTACTGGTTTCCGGTTGATCAAGAATAGTGATTCCGGGAAATCTGATTTTTGGATAATCATCATCCCATGCCTTGGTGTATATTCTTCGGAAAATCATGGGTTTATTCAATATGATCTGGTGTTTAATTTTGGTTAGGACCAACCATTGATGTTGCATCTTTTTATATGAGTTTAGAATAGGATTTACCAATTTATATTCTAACTGACTCATATCTTTGACTGTTTGGCATGGACTGTGAAAACATTCTCCCCAACTGCTTGTTAAACAGTCATTACATTGCCTTTGGAAATAGGCCTCATAAAACTGTGGATCCATACCATAGGCACTTAACCCATAGTCAAACCACCAATATTCTATCCACGGACATGCATAATGGGACTGATTTATCCAGGTAGGTCCAGATCTGAGCTTGGTGTGGTGCGTCCCACCCCGACCATCTTTATTTAATAGATTCCACTAGAGCTGTTTATATCCTGCAAAATTGTACACAGTGTTAGATAAAATCAAGTCAGGATTATTACCTGGCCATGTCTGATATCTTCCTCCTGTATATTCTCCCGGCCACCGTGTGCAGTTTATGGTATAGGATTTATAATAAACCCTTGTTCTGTCGCTGCCACCAGTACAAATGACGGACAGATCACAAAAATCCTGTGAGAGGGATCTTTCAGCTTCATGTAAAGCTGTCATACTAGTAGAGTATACCATGTCATGTATCCAACGATTCCCTTTTGGATATACTCTCCTTTCAGGTACAAGATGCAGGATGTCAGTGTGGTTTTGTAAATCTGCATCAAGGATTTTGGTGTTGCGGAGTTTCCACGTAGGTCTCCACTTTTCTTTATAAATTGCCCATGACTCATCATCTGATATAGATCTGAGTGTCTATTTCTGCTGGGCATGATCCCACTCAGTGATGATAACCATTACATGTTCATCTTCTTCTACTTGGTCATCAGGTTGTTCTTAATGCTGGATATATTCTCTCCTGAGAAAATCTGGCAAACGGTTCTCAGAACCCTTTATATGTTGTACTTTGAAAGTAAAATTTGCAAAAAGTGCCTGCCACCTTGCAAATTTGGCATCTTCAGGATTTTTTATTCCTTTCAAAATAACTTTATCAAGTGCACGAGAATCTGTTCTCAACAGAAAGAGTTTTTTTACCAAGTGAATGGAGAATTTACTAACACAATTCCATGCAACTTTAACTTCTTTTTCAATAGTGGAGTAATTCTTTTGAGCCTTACTCCAAACTCCAGATGCATACTGCACGATTTTTTCTTCATTCTTCTGACTCTCCTTACTTGGCCTTTGCTTTAGAACACCTCCCCAACCTATATTGCTGGCATTTGTTTCAACAATCTTAAAAGAGCCATCATCAGCAACATAAAGAATTGGAAGGTTTTTAACCTTGGATCTAATATTTCTAACAGCCATAGTATGTTCCTGAGTCCAAGGTTTAGGATTATTTCGGAGTCTCTGGTTGAGCACAGACCTATCAGTAGCACAGGAAGAATAGAAATTTCTTACATAATTCAGACATCCTAAAAATATTTGCAACTGAGTTTTGTCTAAGATGATGTCTGGAAATTTGTCTGCAAACTCAAGAGCATGGCTTTTTAAGGCAATTTTTCCATTCTCTATGCTATGGCCTAAAATTTTTATCTTGGTCCTACATAACTCCATATTTTTCTTACTGAGGACCAATCCATTTTTCTCGACCAATTTCATGAATATTTTTAAATGCTTAAAATGGTCCTGGAGATTCTTTGAAAATATTAGGAGATCATCAATATATGCAAGCAACCATTCATTGTAATGCTTAAAAATGGAATCCATTACCTTCTGGAATTTAGAAGGTGCACGCTTCAATCTAAATGGCATCACATTCCACTTGTAGTGTCCTGCTGGCACACTGAAAGCTGTCTTCCATTTATTTTCTTCTTTTATGGCTACTTTATAGAAGCCAAATTTTAAATCAAACTTTGAAAACACTTTAGCTCCAGATATCCTACTCAGCAGATCTCCCTTGTGCGGAATAGGATATGTATCATCTGCAAGAACAGTATTTAGAGGTTTATAATTTATAACAAGTCTTGGAATACCTCTAATATGTTCACTTCTTTTGCTGACGTAGAAGCCATAACAGTTCCATGGACTGTTAGACTCCCGGATCAGCTTTCTTTGAAGAAGCTGATTTATTTCTTTTTCACAGAGCTGTTTCTATTCTTTTGACATGGGGATAGCTCTGGATTTTCATGATTTTCCCGTATATCTTTCCTTGTAGGGAAATTCTACATAATGTTGCTTACGATGCCAAAAGGCATTTGGTTCTTCTAAGCAACAAGTCTGTTCAAACTGTTTCTGTAATTCAGAGATCTGTCTCTGAATCTTTTGAGAACTCAACTGATCTTCAATTCTGATCATATTCTTATGATCTTTGAGTTCTGTAAGACTGGCTTCTACCTTGTGCAGTTCTTCCTGCATAGCCTGCACCATGGTGGACATTCTGGTTTTGGAAACATAAGGTAAATTAAATCTTTTACCTTTTATAGTGATGAAGTACCCTGCCTTCTTATTTTGGAATCTCGTTGAACCATGTGGTTCAGCTGCAGCAATAAAAACATTCCCAAGAATGAAATCAACTGGAATATCACCTACAACAAACTTCATAGTGATACATTTGTATCCAAAACAAATTAAAGCTTCTAGTACTTCATATTCTAAAGTCATTTCTCCTAAACCAGTGAGCTTGCAAGTAGCAGTAACCCAAAATCTTGAAGGAATAGCCTTTTTTGAAAACATATTTACATCTAACCCAGAATCAATCAATGCTTTTAAATCAAACAACTGCCCTTTTACCCAGACTCTAATATTAACATGATGTTGTTGGTATTGGATGGAAAGCAGATGCATATCTCTGATTCCCATACTTGGATCAGGATGTCCCTCTACAACTTCAACTTCTTCAATAAATTTAGGAGGAGGACCATGCAGAGTATAATTTGTTTTTCTACCAGAAAATACAGGAGAAGAAACAGGAGAGGCTAAAACCTGTTTATTCTTTTCAAGGTCTGAAATTCTAGTTTTTAAGTCAGAAATTTCATTTTTCATGTTGTGTATCTCCTTACTCACATCCCCCAAAGTGAGTGTACGAGATTTGCTAGAATTATGTTGGAGATACGATCTGGTATTGCGGTCATAAGAAGCATCAACAAAGTTTGGCTTCTTACCTGAAGAGGAACTTGAAGGAGTAGTATGCTGCATAAAAGTCTTCAAAAATGCAGCTTTCAAATCACCATCCTCCATGGCACGAATTTGGGCAAATGCTTTCATTTCTCCTTCATCTGTCTGGGCCATGAGGACTTTTAATTTTTCATAGAATTCTTCATGAAAAGAGGATTCTGAGGAAAAGTCTGAATCATCATCAGAACAATCACAGTGGCAAGATTTTGAATCAGAACATTGACAATAGGCATGAACCTCTTCTTCAGAAGAATAGGAAACAGAAGATTCAGAAGAAGATACAGAATCTTCAGCAGCTTGCTGAATAGCAACGCGATTATGACAATCTTTAGTTTTATGAAAGGCACAATGGCAATGGCGACATCAGTCCTCTATTTTCACAGCAGTACTAGTACTAGCTTGATGGGGTCGTTTAGACTGTGAGTTTTTGCCAAGGCCACGTTTAGACTCAAGAGCTGTAGGACACATATTAGAGGTGTGGCCAGGTTGACCACAGAGCCAACAGACAACAGACTTTATCCGGTCCAACTTAGCATCTCTAGGCTTAATGTCCATGGGAGTATAATAGTGAGTCTTTGGGTTATTCCTGTAATAACCTTTTCTACCTTTTTCTGGTCTTCTTTTGGAAGGTCTGAGTTCTCGTCGTTTTTTAGAACTCAATCTGTAAGTGGAGGCTAGAGCTCTGCGCTAAACCTTCTTGGCTTTTCTCTTTGTCTTTTTGTGAGTGACCAAAGGATCATCAATAGTTATTCCATACTTGCTACAGAAAGACTTAGTACCAGGCAATCTATTTAATTTATCAATCAACTTGGCCATCTTAGAGCTGGTACAAAGATTTATTAACACCTTAGTGATGATAAAATAAATTTCTCCCCATAAATAAACTTCAAGAGGTAATGGGAAGACTTCTTGCAGCTTCAATATGTCAACCAATTTTGAGGGAAGGGCTGCAAGGTATACTTGTTTCCACAAGACATTCTTTGGTTCTTTAACCAAATAGATTCTCTGTATCCAATCTCTGTGGAAGTCTTCAAAATGATTGATATTTCTACACTTCAGATTCATCAAAACCATCTCATGCTTATCTGTAAGTGTAATATCAGTACCACAAAAATGTTCTTGTATAAGTGCAGTCAATGCACCAATGATATTATTTTTTGCAGTCCCATCAGGATTGAACCTTATATCACCCTGCTCATCTTTTAAAACTTCTTTCTCTAGCTTATCAAGCATTGCAAGAGAAGATTCAAGCTCCCACCATCTAGCAAGTGTTCCAGTAAAACACTGTATTAATGTTCAAGTATGGGTTTAAATTTCTAATTGATAATTGAATGTTAAAATTTAGGGGTTGTAATTTATAGTCGATAACCGGTTCTGGAATGCAATATATGAAACCGTAATAATTTGGTAGTGATAAAATAATTTTAGAAGAAATTACGTACATACAGTTGCACTCTATGTTTTGTTTTTGGGGGGAGAATCACTATTAGTCATCTGTACCAGAATTCAAGAAAGATATAGATATAAAAACATTGCTATGGGCGACAATGGAAATAGCCAATGAAACTTTATAGAACCCTCAGGAAGAGACCGAATCACTAGGAAAGGATACAAACCATTAGAAGTACACATTAAAGGAATGCAAAATGACCACCTTAAAATAAAATTGAAGCTATAATTTTTAGTGATGGGACACTGAGTATAGTAATAATAAACATAGGCGACATAGGCGACACTAAGAAATTTCACTTTTTAGAAAGGAATAAAAAACTGAAACAAATGGTTATCCTAAACAAGGAAAGGTAATATCAAATAAGAAAATGAAATTTCCATCGTATAGTTGTAGTGTTGTGTTTAAACGATGTTACATCTCAGAGGGCAAGCAGGTGTGTCAAATATTTCGGCTAGAAATTGAAAGACTAGAAACTGACATAATTAGAATACTTTAATGTATATTTGTCATATATTTAATTATACCCTACAAATTTTGAATTGGTATCACTGTGAAAAGAACCTCGTCAATAAATGATAGTATATTTCATATATTTCATATATATTTTTTATGTATAACGGAGTAGCCATATATACGGATAAAATCATCATTTAGGAATGCATTGCAACCAAAATCTCTAAATAAGCTAACATGGTGTATTAATGTTATCAATGCAGAAAAAAAGAATTATGTTATTTTCTTTAGAACGTAAGCATGTCACTGAATGTATAAATGTTTATCACCTATCACATATAATGGAAGAAAAAAAGGTACACATTGTAGTTGTTGTAGGTGGTAGAACTAAACTATTAAATTTAAAAAAAAACCTTAAAGTTGAGAATCTTAAACACCTTGATGGTTTGGTAACATATATAAGATAAATAAAACAATAGTTAGAATGAAGGTTTCAGTTTGTAATGATTCAATGTATAAATATACATTGGTAATTACAAATAAGGAAATGTCAGGCCATAGGCCTAATGTATGGAAACACAGTAGCGATGTGATAATTATCAGAACCCAATCCTATTTTAGAATGAGAGGGAGATGCCAAAACTCATTGCAACCTTAACAACAAGTAGCGAAAGGAAACCCAATGACCATTGACCTGTTACATATAAACTAGTTATTAGGGTTCGAAAAATTTCCTTCTCCACACTCTCATATGGAAAACTCAAACTATAATGAGAATAAACGTACCCATGACATGGTTTATAGAAAAGTTGTTTAGAGCATATTAATCTATTTCATAGATATTAGAGACAATATTTTATACATTTGATAGCGGGGAAAGAAACCACCTGTTATGAGTGAATACAAGAGAATTTACCATACGGGGTCATATATATACCAAATATTAGTGCTATTATAAAACAACGTAATGATAAATATATACATTCGAAGAACATAAAGGAAAGTTAGGAGTGTGTTTAATTATAAGGTACTAAAACTAAGGACACTTACAACATGAAATGGAAGACGATACCAACACACCTGTGATGGAAGGTGAGGGAATTTATGTGGAGTTATGCGGAGGAATTACTCCACCGACAACTCAACTGATAGATATTGTGAGAAGTTTAGAACAGGATATGGTTTATCTTAGAACCATTAATGAGAGGTTACTGAAGGAAAGTGAAGAACAAGAAATAATGATCAGAGATTTGACTGAAAATTCCAGTAATAGAACGATATAAATAGGATAGGATGGAGGAAATAAATAACCAATAAATAGAGGTAATGTTGAGACTGAAAAAAGAAATGTAAAAGTAGAGATGGTTCAGAAAAAAATTATTTAAAAACAATGAGTGGGAAGAAGAAAGTGGATATGAAAAAGGATTTTAGATAAATAAAACCCCTACATTTGATGGTGACAAGGAGGAGTATGCAGAAGAATGACTCCTTAACATGACCAAATATTTTCAAGTGTATGAGTCTGATAATAATTTGAAGGAAAGATTGGCCATTTATCAGTTACAAAGGAAGAATTAGGAGAATTTCAGGTCTAAAATGGGCCTCCTAAGGAAATTATAAAATTACAGTAGAAATAATAAAATAATACTTGATTACATCATCAAATTTTAGAGGGAAAAAGGAAAAAAAACTATTTTTTCAACTGATATTTTCAACTTATCTCCCTATGGGTTTACTCAAATTTCGAGTGGAAACATTCATTGGATGCATAATTTTATTTCTCATCCAAGGGGTACCCATGTTGCATACTTTCAACAGACCTTTCTACACAAAAAAAATAGAAATACATGAAAAACGTAATTGCAATTAGCTTCTTTCATGTATTTCTCATTTTTCGTGTAGCAGGGTCCATGAAAAGTATGCAAGATGGCTACCCATTGGATGTGTAATTAAAATTTTCATCCAATAAGTAATCCCACTCAAAATTTGAGTAAAACCTTAGGGATATAAGTTAAAAATACGAGTTAAAAAAGTAGTTTTATTATTTTATTATTATTATTATTATTTTTATTTTTTTACTCCAAAAATAGTGAAGCATCTCCCATGGTTGACGTCACCATCTTGAATACTATTGGCTTTTATAAAGTTTGTTTTTGTTGTAAGTTTTTCTTACGAGGCCCATTTTAGACCTCAAAATTCCCCTAATGGTTGCTCTCTAGTGGGAGGAAGTCAAAATTGTGCATATGTTGAAGGAAAGGATAATTTCCTAGGAGGATTTACAGAAATAATTGAAGACTATATATCTGAATGAATGATATTATGATGATCGAGATAAGGAATCCCGTGAGTTGATACTAGTACATATAACTATGGATGCATTTTCTACTAAGTTCACCAATTTTATAGAGTATGTTCCTTACATTAGGGAAGAAAAAGAGAAGGTGAAAAAGTTTTTAAACTACTTACCAATTAGTTATAAAGAAATAATTGAGTTCTGCAATCCTAAAACAATGGAAGAAGAAGTAAGGAAGGAAATATTATGTTATTAGTAATTCAAGGATAGGGGATAAGGTTCAAAACCATAAGGTAGATATTGAAAAAAATATGCACGGGGAGTAAAAAGGCAAAAACCTAGATATTTGAGAAATTTTGGAAAAGGTCATCAGTGGAAGAAATTTGAGAAAGGGAATTCAACTTAGCCATTTTATTCTATGACTTGATCCAAGCACATGGAGTTAAACAATAAAAATTAAGTAGGGGTCAAAGAGAGAGGACATTTGAAGTGTTGGGGGTGTGGGGAACCTCATTTGTTGAGGGGCTACCTACATAAGCCCATGTATATTCAAAATATACAAGGCACATGAAGGAACAATAGTAAATGATATTGCAAGGAATATTCCAAAGATCAATGAGAAGTTGGAGGATAGAAAAGTGGATCATCAATCCACTATGATCAAGATCGAAGGTACTATTTTGAACCATTTTGTATTTTCCTTAATTGACCCTCGGTATATTCGAAGTTATATTAGTCCTAAAATTGTGGAAAATTTTAAAATTAAAACTAAAAAATTTTAAAATTCATGGCTGCTATAGCTAGCTACTGTCACGAAAAGGAAGGTAACTAACAATTTAGGACCATGTCCCATAAATGTAAACAGTCGTCCCACTGAGGTAAACTTAAAAGTACTTAAAATAGGGTTATATGAAGCATTTATAGGAATGGATTAGCTAGGAAAACATGGATTTGTGATAAATTGTTTAGAAAAAAATAGTGACTTGTATGAACCATGAAGCATAACCTCAGTTAATAAAAGGTTTGTAACCAATATGAATTAGGAATATTTCATATTTATAACTAAGAAAGAGTGTTATAAAATGGTGTAAGTTATTTGCAATGCATGTTGAAGAAAACGAGAAGAAATTAGAAAAACATAAATTAGAGGAACTACCAATTATTAGGATGTTCTAGGATGTGTTTCCATAAGATATTCTGGGGTTATCTCCCAGCAAGGATATAGATTTATACATTGATTTAGTGCTTGGAGAAATCCAGTGTCTAGAGCACCTTATCTAATGAGTATTCTATAATTATTATAATTGAATATGTAGTTGCATGAAATACTTCATAAATGCTATATTAGACTTAGTGTTTCATCGTGGGAGGCTCCCATGTTATTCGTGGAAAAGAAGGAAGACACATTAATAATTTTCATAGATTACTAACAATTAAATAAACTAACAATTAAAATCAAATACTAATTTCCCCATATCGATGATATGTTGTATCAAGTAAGAGGAGCAATGATATTCTCAAAAATTGATTTGACGACCGTGTATCACCAGTTGAGAATAAGGGATGAATACACTCATAAGATACATTTTCAAGCTAGATATGGTCACTATGAATTCATCATATCACCATTTCTCCTTATAAATTCACCAACAACATTTATGTGCTTAATGAGCAACGTGATTAGTAAGTACCTTGATAAATTTGTATTGTTGTTTATAGATGACATTTTGGTGTATTCAAAGAGTGAAGAATACCATAAAGAACATCTAAGTCTAGTGCTGCAAACATTAAGAGAGCATAAATTATATGTTAAATTTAGCAAATGTGAGTTGACAAAATACAATATTTTGGCCATGTTATTTCAAAAGAGGGACTATTTGTTGATATTGAAAAGGTTAGGGACATTCTAAATTGGCATGTACCTAAGTACATGTTAGATCTATGATCATTTATAGAAATTACAAGAAACTACATAACATTTATTGAAGGGTTCTCTAGGCTTACCTAACCTGTTACTTCTTTACAAAATAAAGGAAAACAATTTGAATGGAAAACCATGTGTCACAATTTTTTTGAGAAATTAAAATGTATGTTAATAATAACACCTATTTTAAAAATTGCAGATCTGGAAAAGGAATTCTTTGTATGTATTGAATCTTGTTTTGAAGGTTTAGGAGGAGTACTGATGCATGAAAAGGAAGTAGTAGCTTGAGAATCTATGAAACTAAAACCAGATGAAAATAAATATGCATTGTATGATTTGGAGCGTGTTGTGAAACCAGCTCCAAAAAGAGAAGAAAAGAGATATCAACGCCTTAGAAATAAGCCACTTCGAGGGGGCAACCTCCAATACATTACATGAATGAAGAATTCTTGGATGATTCAAATTACAAAACCTCCTTTCTATATATAGGAGTCCATGGGGCCACAATGTAATCCTAGCCGACCTAACAATAATAATTTAAGGGCACAATAATAACAATATGGGGGTTACAAGGGTACAATAATAACAATAAGGGGGTTACACTAACAACAATAAGGGACTATACTAGTAATATAGGGACCTAACATGCCCCTCTCCTTGAAAAAAGTGTTGTCCTCAACGCTTGAGTAGCTCTGGGTGCTTCTGTATAAAATTCTCATCCTCCCATGTAGAATCTTCAGTGGGTAAGTTCTTCCACTTGATGAGATACTCTCAAATTGATCGATTCCGTAGTTTTCGAGTTCTTGTTTCCATGACCGCTTCTCGTTCCAATATGATTTTTCCTTCCTCATCAAGTTCTGGCAATATTGTTTGAACTGGAATATTTTCACCTATAACCTTCTTTAAGCATGAAACATGGAAAACTGGATGCACTCGTGAAGAAGCGGGAAGCTCCAATTTGTATGCCATAGTACCAATCTTTTGCAACACCTTGTAAGGACCATAGTACTTTGGCGATAATTTATTATCCTTCTTAGCTTGCTTGAGGGACATTTGTTTGTATAGTTGTAGCCGTAAAAATACCCAATCTCCTACATCAAAACTTCTCTCGCTGCGATGTTGATCTGCCTGTTGTTTCATTCGATTTTGTGCCAAATTCAGGTTATCCTTTAAGAGTTGGAGAACTTCTTGTTGATGCTCGATGTGATCTTCCACTGCTTGAACCCTTGAATTTTCTCTTAAAGATGATGTGATGGATGGTGGATGATATCCATAAAGTGCCATAAATGGGGTCATTTTTGTTGCAGTATGGAAGGAAGTGTTATACCACCATTCAGTAAGAGGTAACCACTTGACCCATTGTGTTTGTTTATCAGATACAAAACAACGAAGATATCCTTCCAAACATTTATTTACTATCTCAGTTTGACCAACAGATTGAGGATGATAAGATGAGCTATGAGCTAATTGAGTACCCAAACAAGAAAATAACTCCGTCCAAAAATTTCCAGTAAAAATGGGATCTCTGTCGCTCACAATAACCCTTGGTTTTCCATGTAGCTTTTGAATTGTGTCCATAAATGTAGTAGCAACTGTACTTGATTTAAATGGATGAGATAATGCACAAAAGTGTGCATACTTGGTAAGTCTATCAACTAACACCATGATGACACTCTTTCCTTCAGACTTAGGTAAACCTGTGATAAAATCCATTGAAATCTCCTCCCAACGTTGACTTGGAATGGATAAAGGTTGTAGAAGTCCTAGGGTCTTAATTGTTTCCACTTTATTCTGCTGGAAAACCAAACATTCCTCCACAAACTTTTGAATATCAGATTTAAGGCCATCCCAAAAAAATTCTTTCTTCACCCTGTGGTAAGTTTTTAAAAATCCTGAGTGTCCTCCTAAAGGAGAAGTGTGCAATTCCAAAAGAATCTTTCGTTTTAGTTGGGAATTCTTACAAAGATATAAGCGATCTTTGTACCATAAGGAATCATTTTTCCAACTAAATGTATCAGATGTACTAGGATCTTGCTGCAACTTTTGAATGAGTGTCCATACATCTTTTTCCATCTTCCATTCATCTCTTGCTTCGGTTATCCAATCTGGTTGGATAATAGAAATGGCACAAAGCAATGCTTCCACCTCTTCATTCTTTCTTGAGAGTGCATCTGCAACAACATTAAGCTTTCATTTTTTGTAGATTATTTCAAAGTCATAACTCAACATCTTTGTGACCCATTTTTGCTGCTCTTCTGAAGATAGTCTTTGTTCCAAAAAGTGTTTAAGACTATCATGATCAGTTTTTACCTTGAAGTGTCTTCCCATTAGGTAAATTCTCCATTTCTTTAGTGCATGCAGTATTGCTAACATTTCCTTCTCATAAATAGGTTTCTGTAAATACTTTCCTTTGATTGGAAAACTTTCAAAAGCAATGGGTCTTCCTTCCTGCATTAAAACAACACCAATTCCATTTCCTGAGGCATCACATTCCACAATAAAGGTTTTTGTGAAGTCTGGCGTAGCTAAGACCGGTGCTAGGCACATTGCCTCTTTAAGATGTTCAAAGGCCTTGGTTGCTTCAGGAGTCCATGAAAATGCATCTTTCTTCAATAATGTTGTTAGAGGTGCTGCTATTCTCCCATAATTCTTAACAAACTTGCGATAATACCCTGTTAACCCGAGAAATCCTCGCAAATGCTTTATGGTTGTGGGGACTTTCCATTCCTTAATGGCTTTAATTTTTTTAGGGTCTACCTTAACACCCTCGTGAGATACAATATGACCCAGATATTCCACCTCTTGTACTCCAAAGAAACATTTGGATGTTTTTGCATATAATTGTTTCTCCTGTAATAGTTTGAGCATTGTGTCAACATGTTGAACATGATCCTTCCAAGACCTGTTGTAGAGTAGTATATCATCAAAAAATACTAGCACAATTTTTCTAAGGGAGGGTTTGAAAATGGAATTCATCAACCCTTGAAATGTAGAAGGTGCATTGGTAAGGCCAAAATGCATGACCAAAAATTTCATAATGACCCTCATGAGTTCGAAATGTTGTTTTCGGAATATCTTCAGTCTTCATTCTAATTTGATGATACCTGAATGAAGATCCAATTCGGTAAAATAAATTGCTCCATGTAATTCATCCTATAATTCATCAATCACAGGAATGGAAAATTTATCTTTAATGGTGAGCTTATTGAGCTCCCTATAATTCGGACACATGCGCCATGATCCATTCTTCTTGTGTACCAATACTACAGGAGCAGAGAAAGAACTTTGACTAGGTTGAATTATACCCGCCTCTAACATTTCTCCAATCATACGTTCAATTTCGCTCTTTTGGACATAAGGATATCTATAAGGCCTAATGTTTGGAGGAACACTTCCTGGAATCAAATTAATAGCATGATCATGATCATGAGTAGGTGGGAGTCCTTTTGGAGTTTCAAAAACCTTGGAATGATTGTCCAAGAATTTTTGGAGATTTGTAGAAATAGATGATTTTGATGTTGGAACTTCTAGTGAGCATAATTGTGCAATTATGCCTCATTATTATTTATTTATAAGATTTTTCATGAAATTAGAGCTTATTATCTTTCCCAGCTTCTCTACAATACCTCATAATTCGACTTCCTTTCCTTCTGAAAAAAATTTCAAGAAAAGTTCTGGAAAATTAAAAGCTATCGTCTCCAAAGATTGTAACCTTTGTACTCCTAGTACAACATCAGCACCTCCCATAGGAATGGAAAGTATTGGACTATTCAATACATATTCCCCCATGGTTAGCTTGATATTATGGCATTTTCCAGAGCAATTTATAGTTCCTCCATTTGCAACCCTCACTTGACATTCTGGTGTTGGGTATAGGAAACAATTCAATTCCTTGGCTACCTTACAATGAATAAAATTATGGGTACTACCTTAATCAGTGAACACTATTACCTTTTTTTTTCTTTATATGTCCTTCTATCTTAAGAGTTTGAGGAGTGGTAATTCCTACCAATGCATTACATGATATGGTCAGACTCATTTCTTCCGCTTCTTGGGTTGGTTCCTGGTGTATATCCTCTTCTTGTTCATTTTCTTCTTCCTCTTCACAATCTATGTAAAATAATTTCTTCTAAGCACACTTATGACCTTTAGTGTATTTGCTATCATAACTGTAATAAAGCCCTTTTGCTCTTTTTTATTCCAATTTTTGTGGTGTCAACCTTGTAGGTTGTGGAAATCTAGGAGTAGCAACACTTCCCTCTTTATAGAAGTGAGTGGTAGGCTTCCTTGTCGCCATAATTTTACATTCAATTTTTCTTGCCAACCTGAATGCCCTCTCCAATGAATTAGGTTCCAAAACGCAAAGTTCATGTTGGATGTTATCATTTAAAGTACCTATGAAGAGATCAATCATGTGTTCCTCTGGAATATCAATTACCGTTATATTCAATTTTTGGAAGTCCTCAATGTGTTGCCCCATTAAACCCCTTTTTTTGAGATTTATCAATTGGATAAAGAAGGTGTTGCTCTTTGTATCCTCATAATGTGCTATCATTTCCTCCATAAAAATTTACCAAGTGAATCTTTTTTTACCGGAGCAAAGCCATCGATACCATAGAAATGTATTTTTTTCTAAATGTAAAGTTGCAATGCATACCTTTTGTGTTTTTTACACATTATGGAGATCAAAATATTGCTCCATCTGTAGTATCCATGTTACAGGATCCTTTCCATCAAACTTCCTCACATCCATTTTTGGAATATGGTGGTTCTTCCATCTAACAGTAGAGTTTACGAAATCACGATTAACATTTATTTTGTTCTCGTCATGAGTCTGATCTACTATCTTTTCACCATTAGAAAACATTTCTTGTGTCAACTTTACTAAACCTTCGATGTCTACTTTTAGATCCTTATTCATCTTTTCCATGTTGTATTTCATTTTTTCATCGACCTTAGCTTCCATGTCATCCATCTTAGCTTCCATGCCCACTTCCATGCCATCCATCTTAGCTTCCAAACCATTCATCTTAGCTTCCACGCCTTTCTTCAAACAATCCATCTTAGTTTCCATGCCTTTCTTCAAAACTTCGATTTCATTTTCTGTTGTTCTTTGCGAGAGAGAAATTTGTTGCACTTGCTCTTGTAATTTTGATATGTCTTGTTGCCATTATTCATCTTCATGAGTCATAGTAGAGCCTTCTAAAGGCTTAATGTGTGTTGAATTCTTTTTAGGGGCCATTTTGGAATCCAATACTGATATATATTCTACAATATGCCCTTGGAATCAATTCAACTTGATTCTTCAAACAAGACTTATGCAATTCAGAAAAAAATACACACCTTTTACTTGCTTTTGAAGAGCTCGATATTGAAATTAAATTATCTCTACAATTGTGGATCTTCAATATCTGAAATTAATCCCTTTAGTAGCTCTCTGAAGCTTCTTTCAAATGCCATAGGTCTGATTTGATTTTGGACTGGTTCAGTAGAGTGAACTTGTATGAATTTCCACATGTCACTGTTTCCTCCTTTGGCTCTGAAATTGATAGGACGAAAACTACAGTCTGTGTACTTGTGGCCACCTTTTACGGAATTCCAATCCGATGCTCAGAGAGATATATATGAATATTTTCCAACGATCACCTCTTTGAGATGAAATTCAAAAGACTCAAAAATACCTAACTTCCACAGTTCATATCTCTGAAAATATTGCGAACAAATATCCAAAATTTTGCGACAATGTTCCTTAGGATTTCGGCTTCGCCCTCTAAAAATTTCAGCTTCTAAACCTTCGTAGAAAAAACGTTATTACGAAAATACCACATGACCTGTTTAGGTTAAAATCAGGAGCCTGCAAGACCTAACTTGCATAGATAATATCTCCGAAAATTTTGCGAACTAAGCTCCGAAATTTTGCGACAATGTTCCTCAGGATTTTGGCTTCGCACTATAAAAATTTCAGATTCTGAACCTTTGTAGAAAAAAATTTATAGTGGAAATTCCACGCTGACCTATTTGGAGCAGCGAAACCCTAGATTCTAAAAGTTTTGAAACCAAATGTTGTGAAACCAGCTCCAAAAAGAGAAGAAAATAGATATCAACGCCTTAGAAATAAGCCACTTCAAGGGGGAAATATCCAAGACATTACATGAATGATACATTCTTGGATGATTCAAATTACAAAACCTCCTTTCTATATATAGGAGTCCATGGGGCTAGAATGTAATCCTAGTGGGGCCACAATGTAATGTTAGCCGACCAAACAATAATAATTTAAGGGCACAATAATAACAATATGGGGGTTACAAGGGTACAATAATAACTATAAGGGGGTTACACTAATAATAATAAGGGACTATACTAGTAATATAGGGACCTAACAAAGCGGGTTGCTGTGATACATGCTTTAAAAATGTGCAGACGCTACCTATTGGGAAAGAAATTCACATTGATAGTAGATCATATAAGCTTATAATATTTTTCTAGCGAACCATATATGAACGCTAGACAAGCTAGGTGCATGGATTTTCTTTGTGAATTTGAATTTTATATAAAACATATTAAGGGGAGATAAAACAAACTTTCATATGCTTTGAGTAGACATGCAAATATTGTGATGGAAATTTTTGTTCGAAATTCCAAAATAAATTTTCCTGAGAAGATCAGAGATTCCACATAGTAATATCTCAATTAGAAACAAATTCTATAGAAATTAAGAAAGGGTGATATCCTAGGCTATAATGAAAATTAAAAAAAAATGTTAAATTAGAAAAGGAGACAGTATGTTTCCAATGCAAGTGGCCTACAACATATGATATTTGATGAATAATACAGTAAATTTTATGCTGGACATCAAGGGTATCAAAATATGATAACATCACTAAGAAAGGATTTTTACTAGCCTGGCATGAGGAAAAAAGTAACAAAATATTTATCTAAATGTTTGAAATGTTAGTGGCTAAAGGTAGAACACCAATACCCAGCTAGATTGTTGAATGCACTCCCCATTCTGGAGTTGAAATGGGAGGTGATCTCGTTAGAATTTATTACATTTCCAAAAGAAAAATACATCAACATGATTCCATAATGGTGGTATTGGACATATTAAGTAAGGAAACACACTTTATACATGTATAGTCTTCTTATTTAACAAATCAGATTGCAAATATTTTAATGAATGATATTTTTAAACTACACAGAATACAAAAAATGGAAATATCTGATAGGCATGCTAAATGCACTTCCAAATTTTGGAAGGAATTATTTGGGGGGGATGGGGACTCAACGAAATTTTAGTACTACCTAGCACCCTCAAACTTTTAGGGAAAATGGAGAGGACAAATTAAATTCTAGGGGACAAGTTAATAATGTATGTCATGGAGATACCTGCTAAATTGGAAGATTACCTACATTTAGTACGATTTTTCTACAACATTAGTTTGTCAATCCTTGATAAAAATGAATCCTTTTGAAGCCTTATAAGATAAAAAATGACACACCCCTCTGAACTGGAGTCACCCGGAAGACATACTAATTCTATGACCCGATGCATTACAAGAAATGGTGCAAGTAGTGTGAAAAATGAGACAAAACATCGAAATGGCTCAAGACTGATAGAAAAGTTATGCATGTAAAAGGAGGATAAACAAGGAATTTAAGGTTGGATATCATGTATACATAAGATTTAAACTGAGGATGAGCACCTTAAGGGCAGGAATCTGCACCAAATTAGCACCATGATTCTGTGGAATTTTTGATATTTTGCACAGGGTTGGGCTAGTAGCGTACCGGCTAGCATTGCTCGTCCATATAAAAGTACACAATGTTTTTCATGTATCCTTGTTAAAAAAATGCATCCATGATAATTCTCACATAATTTATTGGAATTTGATACTGGTGGAACCAAAAGGATATTTCTTGGCAAAACCACTTCACATATTATATTAGAGAGAGATCTTGGCTTGGAATCGAGTCATTGCTCACGTTAAGGTGAAATGGAATAATTTTACAGTTGAGGAGGCCACTTGGGAGGTGGAGAAGAACATGTTGGAGAAGGAAATTAGAAAATGAACACTGAGGATGGTGTTGAATAAAAAGGGGGGAAGATGTACTAACCCTTAATTTTATATGTAATAATTTATTGTTTTAGACATGACCTATATTTTATTTTGGGATTGGATGGATATGTAAGCCATATCAGATTGTGAATGATGTGATCAATAAAACTTTTGATTATGTAATAAATAAATTATCATAAATACATAATAAATGTTGGGAATTACTCACAAAAGGTGATACTTGAGTTAGAATATGTTCCTTCCATTTGGTAACAATTTATCTATGATTAAGTTAAATATTCCCTATAAATATCCTTAAAAATCCATAAGAGGAAGGATTAGAAAATAATGGATTTCATATGATGGGAGAGAAAGAATGTATTAAATCCCTTAGCTAGAGAAATATTCTAAGTTCGGGTGAAACAAAGCACCGTGAGAGAAAAAGATATACTTTAAAGAATAAAGAAAGAACCTTTTTTGAAAAGAGGAAAAAAACAAGATTCCTAAGGAAAGTGCGTTGGCACAACCAAAAGTGAGACACTAATAAAATCTGTTGGTAAGAAACTTATAAAAAAAATCACCCAAAATCAATGAGGTTGTTTATTTTGGTAGCTGTAAAATCTTAGCTCGGGGGAACTGGTGAAACTAGTTCATAGTCAGGAGGAGTGTGATCCACTCTTGATTAATTTCCTTACGGAGAAAATTTTAGTTAGAATTTCGGTTATTTATTTTCACGTGATAAGTTTTTATTCTATTTTATGATATAAATTTCCTTATAACTTGTTCGTCATTTGAGGTATGCATAAAATTATTTTAGATATTTTAGATTTATGAGCTTGAGTAAATTACACGTAGTAGAATTTAAGTATGAATAAAATAGGAAATAGCTTTGTACATATTTCGAGTAAATTTTTCTATGTGGATGGTTGAAATATATAATTGATAATCGAACGTTAAAAATTAGGCGTTGTAATATCTAGATGAATATCGTATACGGAATGAAATATATGAAATCGTAATAAGTTGTTAGTGATAAAATAATTTTAGCAGAAAGTACATACATACAATTGCACTCTATGTTTGGTTTTAGGGGGAGAATCACTAGTATTCATCTATACGAGAATTCAAGGAAGTTATATATATACAAACATTGTTATGGCCGATAGAGGAAATAGCCCACGAAACTTTACGAGATCCCTAAGGAAGAGACCAAATCACTAGGAAAGGATAGAACCCATTACAAATCCATGATAAAGAAATGCAAAATGAACAGGGTAAAAGAAAATTAAATCTATAAGTTTCGGTGATGCGATACTGTGTATAGCAATTATAAACCTGGCAGGTGTAAATTCAAATAGAAAAGCACACAGCAATTCCTTTCAACTAAGTAACAAACAACCAAACTTACAAGAGGAAATACACTGCTGAAGGTAAGAAATTTCCATTTTTTTGAAAGGAATCAGCCAGTGAAAAAAAATGGGTATCCTCATTAAGGAAAGGTAATATGAAATAAAAAATTAAATTGTCATTGTATAGGTGTAGTGTGGTGTTTAAACGATCTAGCATCCTTAGAGGGCAAATCAGTATGTCAAATATTTTCGACAAAAATTGAAAGACAACAAACTGAGATAATTAAAATACTTTAATGTATATTTGTCATATATTTAATTGTACCCTACGATTTAGGAATCATTATCATAGTAAACACTAGTAGAAAATGATGAAATTAGTGACTAGGTGACTAAAAAATTTAATCACCACAACTTTTCCAAGTGAAATACTACAGAAAGTGAGCAATCTTAAGTGACCCAACTACAAACTACTAACGTAAATGACTAATTTAGTCTTAGGTTAAAATATAGAACTAGAAATAGGTAATGCAACTAGAAATGACTAACATGAATGACTAATTTAGTTTAGGAATTAAAATAAGACTACTTAAAAATTACTACAATAATACAAATTAGTCATTTATATTAGTCATTTTGATTGTGGTCGATGAATGACTACACAACAGGGACCCTATGAGCCAATCATTCATATCATTGATGTAGTTCCCACATGACACAAACATTTGATGGTCTATCGTAGACAAACACTCTATGATGGTTTTCATAGATTACCAACCTATAACAATGAGTTGCATTCTATTTCGAAATCGTGTAAGAAATGAAAGGATTATATTCAAGCCTAC
The DNA here is from genome assembly GCA_034641835.2 of Pinus albicaulis. Classification (NCBI taxonomy): domain Eukaryota; kingdom Viridiplantae; phylum Streptophyta; class Pinopsida; order Pinales; family Pinaceae; genus Pinus; species Pinus albicaulis. The sequence continues at coordinate 518,062,187 of CM076574.1, read as the reverse complement.
TATGAAATGTTGTACTCACATTCTTATCTGACACTAGGGCAATGGAAATTTTGAATTTTGATATTGAAGTGTCACACTTCACTAATTTTTAACACTACAAATAGATTCAAACCCCTCTAAGGGTTTTTTTTTTCTGAATCACTATAGAATGTTAAAATTTAGAGACAAAAAGGTCTCCATATACCATGTTAAATTTTTACATCTCGAATTTAGAGAATTATTTTAATCCTCACAATACGAAGATTGATTTAATAACTTGGGAAAATCTTTGGTTTGGGATGGGGAAACCCTTATCACATATTAATTAGGCAATGAGGGGAATTCCACACGTTCGAACCAATTTTAGTCTTCATTCATTCTTCTTAAGTTCGGATAAATATTTTAATCATTAGAGATTGATTTAATAACTTTCCCAAATGTTGGGTTTGGGATAGGGGACACCTTAACTCATATACATTAGGCAATGAGAGGAATTTCACATGTTCCAACTCATTTTGGTTTTTATTTTTTATTTCCTGCAATAATATAAGATCAACGACGTTATTGTGATGCATCTTTCCTCCTAAAAGGATTGCAATTTAATATGTTTTGTCTGGATTCTTTTCTTAGTTTCTGCGAAACCCAAATTCTTATAAACCCAAATTATCGTTATGTATGAGATAACAATATGATGTCTGAATCACAATTTTTTTTCATTGGCATAGAAGGATGAAAATGTTACAGCCACAAATATTGTATTGAGAAGGATTGCAATGTTTTCAACATATAGGTGACAGGTTTATGCTATTTTTAAAGTTCCCTTAGAGATGAATCTTTATTATATTTTCTTATTATGGGAATCAAGCTTTCAGTAAATTGATTTATTTTTTATTACTATTAGTGTAGTTATGTACAGGAACCAACTGTAGGAGATTTCTTAAAGGATTTGTTTCAACCTACCTTCATATTTTTTCATACAGGAAGGGCACGATCATGCCCCTCATTTCAGGGCAGCAGTCACATTCAATGATAAAACTTTGGAAAGCCCCAAATGTTATACTACTTTTCACCTGGAAACCCATGTGGCTATAGAATTTGATCTCAGTATTCTCTTGAGAAAGGACCTCTCACAATCTCTTGCAGAAAGAATACTAGTAAGTATAACATTTCTTGTCAATTTTTCCATGTTGGTTTTGATATTATATTGAAAGAAACACACAAAAAAAGTGTTATCCATTAAAATCCCTAGGCACTTTCACATTATAAGTATATTTTGTTGTAATATTGAATCCCATTGTCCTATGAACAATAATGAAATTTATTTCTTTCCATTATCATTCCTTTCCCTCACCCATCCTGAACTAGTTTACACCCATTCAAACCTTTAAACCCTATGGCGTGGTAATAGAAATCTTAGATTAATAAAACAATTATGTGAAAATCAGGCAAGGCTGCTGAACCTAGCCAGACCGAAATGGAGAACAGTGCACCAAAAGTAATACATAGCTTTAGCTTTGTTTGAAGAGCTGATAATTCCTACACACAATATTACAAGTTTACCTTGATAGGCTGGGGGATGTAAGGTGTAACCCTTGTGATGCCATGAAGAATCCATGTTTTGATCCTTGCAAAATCATCACAAACTAGACAAACTATCCAAGGATAAGGGAAGAGAGGTGGGGTTTTAACCGTGTCTTATAATATCAATCCACCATCGACACTAGGTTGGTTACCGCAAAACAGGTGGGTAAAATTAGTGACAGGGTAGCTAACCGACCAGAGGCAAGTCGTTTGTTTGATTCATAGCCGCTCCAAGTTTTAACACCTTTAGCCATTTTTATCAGTTTTAAATTCAGATCAAATAAATTTTAGGGATACATTATCCTCTTATGTAGAAGTAATACAACTATTAATAACATCTATAGAATTTAAAAATAAGGTGGTAAACTATGTTCTCTAGTTGATATATGTTAGTTCCCTATATTACAAGTTTATTCCCTTATTTTTATTAGTGTAGCCCCATTATTTTTATTGTTGTACCCATGTAACCCCAATATTGTTATTATTGTGCCCTTACATTTTTATTGTTAGGTCGGCTAGGATTATATTATGGGCCCTTGGAGTCCTATATATAGAAGGAGGTTTTGGTCATTTGTATCATCCAAAAATTGTTTATTTATGTAATGTGTTGTAGGTTTTTCCCTCTAAGTGGCCGATTTCTAAAGCATTGATCTCTCTATTTCTTCTATTTTTGGAGCTGGTTTGATAACATTTGGTATAAGAGCTTTGGATTCTAGGGTTTCACTACTCCAAACAAGTCATCGTGGAATTTTTGCAATAACATTTTTTCTACGAAGGTTCAAAAGCTGAAATTTGTATAGTGCCAAGATATTTTAGATAAAATTTTAGAGCTTGGGTCACCATATTTTCGGAGATATGATCTGAGGAAGTTAGGGTTCTTTTAGGCTCCCGAATTTCAACTAAAATAGGTCATCGTGGATTTTTCCATATAAATTTTCATATACAAAGTTTCAGAAGCTGAAAATTTTAAAATACAAAGCCGAAATCTTTAGTAACATCCTCCGAAAATTTTAGATCTTGGTTCACAATATTTTTTGAGATATTATATGTGGAAGTTAAGACTGTTTCAAGCTCCCTAATTTAATCTAAAAGAGGTGACCATGGGAAAAACATCATAACTCTCTCTCTGAGTGTCAGATTGGGATTCTGTAAAAAGTTTCTGCAAGTATGCGGACTATAGTTTTTTGTATATAAATTTCAGAGCTGAAGGAGGAAACAATGACATCTGGCAGGATGTACACGTTCGCTCTACTAAACTAGTCCATAATTAGGTCATCGTGGGAGATTGGGCACAAGTTTGGCTTGAAGAATCAAAATCAGGTCAGACCTATGGCATTTGAATAAAGATTTAGAGGGATACTTTAGGGCCAAATTTCAAATATTGAAGATCTGAAATCAAAGAGATAATTCAGTTTCAATATTAATATCCTCAAAAGCAAGACAAAGGTGTGTATTTTTTTTCGAATTAGATAAGTCTCATTTGAAAATATAATAGTTTGAATTTATTCCAAGGGCATATTGAAGAATAGATATCAGTATTTCGTTCTAAAATGCCCCCCAAAAATAATTCAACACCCATTAAGCCTTCAGAAAGCTCTTCTATGACTCATGAAGATGAAGAAGCACAACATGATATATCAAAATTACAAGAGCAAGTGCACAAAATTTTTCTGTCGCAAAAAGCAAAAAAAAATGAAATCGAAGTTTTAAAGAAAGGAGTGGAAACTAAGATGGATGGTTTGAAGAAACAAGTGGAAGTTGAGATGAATGGTTTGGAAGCTAAGATGGATGGCATGGAATTTGATGGAAGTGTGGGTGCAGGTCTTAAGGAGAGCCATTCAAACTTGCTAACGATAGTTTCTAACTCTGGAGGAGTCTGATCCTGGTCTTTAATTTTAATCTTGGTCATCAAATTTATGAAATTTTGTTAATGGAATTAACAAAATTCGTATTCAGAAACAAAAGACCCTTTTGTCCATTCATAACAATATAACTCACATTAACCATAGTCTTTATTTTCTTCAGGAGTATAATATTGTAAAGTGCACTTTTAGACAGATCTTTGAAATACTATACCAATCTTCAAACTCAACAACTATTAGACCCAGAATGAACCAATTCAAATGAGTCATTTTGTTTTTTTAATTGATATGACAACCTTTGGATACATTATATAAGTACTGAAACCAAAGTTAAAACTTTGAAACTCGTATATACAGACTTCATCATTTAACAAAATGTTGTTTTATTAAATATTTTGGAACCATACCTTACCATTAAATCCCACACAACTTGTGGACATGAATACCATCAGATCAATCATCAATCAAATTGGATGGATATCACGTTGATTGTTGTCTGGACTTTAACAATTAAAAATCAAGTGAAATCACTGGTATTGCTGGGATGACGTGTCTCACTACCATTCGATCGTGTTCCAAAAGAGTAAAAATACTCTTAGCCTCAAAGCAATGCGAAAATAGTGGTATGGTTGGCAAAACCACCTATCTTCAGTTTGTTTCAAATCGCGTTTTCAACATGAACCTCTCACTTGGTTTCGGCTTAATATTTGGTTCACTCGAAATCCCTCATTCTCTGTGTGCAACTAATGACATGGATCGGTTAAAAGATCGATCTTCACCAAAGGAAAGCAGAGTTCTATTCAACTCAAGCACATAATCAAAGTTTACTTCGATTTCTTCCAATTTCTTCACACATTGTTTTAATACATATAATTCCTTCTTTTCGTTGCGTAATCCAACAAGCACCAAATGATTATCAACGTGCCTTCAAATATTATGGATTGCTATTAATTCAATCTCAAACCAAGAAACAGAGTTTCTTTGATTCCTCTCGAATCCTTCACACAGAATTAATAATTTAAATTCTACTCAACATATATATATATATATAACCAAATGGATTTTCAAAGGACTGAACCTTCAGGAAATTTTCCAAGTATACACAGATAAACAATAACTCTACAATTTTATTAAATCAGAGGGAAACCCCTCTCAAATCCAATCATCTACATCAAATTCCGAATTCCTCTGTTTCTGAGATTACAATTTATATCATTATTACATAGCAGAGATCCTCCTCTTGAGGATCAAATTCTCTTATCTTAAGGAAATCCTAATTACATAATTTTCTTCTTAAATCTATCAGCCGAAGCTAGATACACTCAACAATCTCACACCTATTCAAACAACTTATCTCTAAATCTAATTAAACATATTCTCTTAGTTTATTACAGAAATAAATGATAATAATTTGTTGAGAGATCTAACCCTCTTAGTAAAACCGGCTTTGACCCATCAGTCAATGAATTTTAGTTCATCTATCCACAACATGTGAACAATCTTTCACATTGCTGGCTAAAATCTAATGCCGTTGCATCAGACTCCTGAGGAAAAAAATATTCATGGGCTCTTGTCCATGAGATCCTCCACAGAACTGCCCAGTTTCTGCGACATAACTTCTTTCATCCAAGTAGCATCCTCAATTGGCTGATCTTTCCACTTGATCAAGTATTGGAAATACTCCTGTCTTCTGGTTTTCTTAAACACATTATTCTCTAATATCCTTTCTAGCTGTAATTGTTGTGCTTTAGGTAACTGTTTTACCCAGTCAATATGTTCTCTATCTTCTGGTCTTTCATCTATGCCACCATCTTCATACCTGTACAAATCAACAACATTGAATATTGGAGATATTCTAATGTCAGATGGTAATTCAATTTCATAGGCATTTGTAGAAAATTTTCTCAATATCCTGCATGGTCCTATCTTTTTGAATTTTAATTTTTTATATTGTATCATTGGAAATATTTCTTTCCTCAAGTGTGCCAAAACCAAATCCCCAACTTCAAAATTAACTTCTCTTCTGCACAAATATACTTTGTTCTTGTACTTGATGCTGCTGTCTTGTACCTGCTGCTTTACCTACTCATGTATTTCTTGTATCACTGAAGCAAACTCCTCTCCATCAGCACTCCTCATTTCTGCTTTTCCCAAGCTCCTCAATTCAGATACTCCTCTTGGGTGCAACCCATAAACTATATTCAATGGACTCTGCCCTATACTTCTATTAGGTGAATCATTGTATGCATATTCTGCCTATCGTAAAATATGATCCCACTACTTACGATGTTCTCCTGCAAGACTTCTCAAAAGATTACCCAAACATATGTTTACTACCTCAGTCTGCCCATCAGTCTGAGGGTGATAAGCTGAGCTGAAACTCAATTTAGTACCAATGTTCTTCCACAATGTCCTCCAAAAATGACCAACAAACCTAGTATCTCTATCAAAAAAATTACTTTTAGGTAACCCATGTAACCTAACAATTTATTTAAAAAAAAAATTTGCAACATGAGTAGCATCACTGTTTTTATAACATGGAATAAAATGTGCCATCTTTGAAAATATATCAACTACAAAAAAATTGCGTCATCCCCTCTCTGTGTCTTAGGCAATCCTAAAAAAAATCCGTACTTACCATATCCCAAGGTCTGTCTGGAATAGACAATGGAATGTAAAAACCTGCATTTTGGCTTTTCCCCTTTGCATAGTGACAAATTTTACAATTCTTCACAAACTTATCCACTTGAGATCTCATCTTTGGCCAATAATAAAAATGACTCAGCTGCTCATAATTTTTATCAATATCAAAATTTCGAGCAAGTCCACCACTATGCTTTTCTCTGATTAAATTCTCTCTCATGGAACAAATTGGTATGCACAATTGATTTCTTTTGAACAATAAACCCTCTTGCAAGAAATAATCTAACCGCTGACTTCTGTCTATCAAAACAGGATTACATCATGCTTCAAATGCTTCTTTGAAATCCAAATATGTTTTACAGAGTTCTTTAATAAAATCAAAACCTACCACTTCAATTTGACTTTCTTGAACAAGGATGTTTTTCCTACTCAAGGGAAAAGCTACCTTATTTGCTTGACCACTTATATGCTTCAAAACAAAGTTAAAAATTTGAAGTTATTGAACCCATTTTGCATGTTTTTGATTAAATTTAGGCTACTGAAAAATATACTGTAAAGCATGATTATCTGAATATAGAAAAAATTATTTAGACATTAAATAATGTCTCCACTTCTTCAATGATTGTACTATTGCATAAAACTCTTTGTCATAAGAAGAGTACTTTCTTCTTTTCTCATTCAAATTCTCACTGAAATATGCTACAGTTCTATCTTCTTGACTTAACATAGCCCCAATAGCTTCTCCACTAGCATAACACTTCACTTGAAATCGTTTGTTAAAATCAGGAAAAACTAAGTCAGGTTTCTCAGTTTTCTTTTGTTTCAAAAACTAAAAATTTCTTTTAGCTTCAACAGTCCATTTAAATGGATTTTTATCCTTCTTTATGGTTTCAATGATAGGTGCATTAATCTTGCTAAAATTCCTTATGAATTTTCTATAAAAACTAGCAAGTCCATGGAAACTTCTTACCTCAAAAACACTTTTTGGTGAAGGCCACTCCACAATTTCCTTTACCTTCTCCGGATCCATCTTTAATCCTTCAGCACAAACAACAAAACCCATATATACCAATTTTTCTTTCATCAATGAAAATTTCTTTAAATTTATCAGTAACTTATCTTGATGTAACTTCTTTAACACATAATTAAGATGCCTTAGGTGTTATTCCTTTGTTTTACTATCAATTAATATATCATCCAGATATACTATTGCAAATTTACCAATAAACTCCTTTAATATTTCATTCATGAGCCTCATAAAATTACTAGGTGCATTTGATAAACCAAAATGCATTACCATCCACTCATATAATCCCTCGTTTTTTTTAAAGGTTGTTTTCCATTCATCACCTTCCCTTATCCTAATTTGATGATACCGAATTTTCAAATCTAGTTTCAAAAAATATCTTGCTCCACTCAAACAGTCCATCAAATCTTCAATTCCGGGTAAAGGAAATCTATACCTAATTGTTATCTTGTTGATTTCTCTTGAATCAGTGCACATTATCCAACCTCCATATTTCTTCGGACTCAACACTGTAGGTACTGCACAAGGACTCAAACTTTCTCTGATCAGACCTTTGTCAACCAATTCCTGCACTTGCTTTCTAATTTCTTCATTTTCTGTAGGATTCATTCAGTAGGCTGATTTGTTTGGAAAATTTGATCTTGGAATCAAATCTATCTTATGGTTGATTCTTCTTATAGGTTGTAATTCATCAAGAAAATAATCCACAATAATATCATAGTAATTGTCCAACATTTCTTGAATTTCAATTGGAAAATCAGAAATTTTAGTAGAAGTAAACACTACCTTAGGTCTCCAAACTAAAGCAAAATTCACCTCATCATCTTCAATCTGCTGCAAATATTCTTTCCCACTGAGCAATAAATCATTTGGATCAGACTTCTTGGTTGATGCATCTCCTTCTTCCATAGTTAACAATGTTTGATTCATACCATCCTCGAAAAACTTGTAAGTGTTTCTCTTACCATCATGCACTGCTGCTCTGTCATACTGCCAAGGTCTACCCAGTAGTATGTGACACACATCCATAGGCATCACATCACACATGATTTTATCTTTGTATTTTCCCATCTGCAATTCTATTTCACATTGTTCTTTCACTATCAATTGGTGTCCCTTCTGAAGCCATGACACCTTGTAGGGTGTTGGATATTCCATTGTTTTCAATTTTAATTTCTCTATCACCTCTGTAGAGACCAAATTGGCTCTACTGCCACTATCAATGACCAATTGACAACATTTCCCTTGAACTTTGCATATACTTCTGAACATATTTTTTCTTTGTGCTGGCTCAGCAACTTCCTTTGTTTGTTTCAACAAAACCTTGTTAACCACCAAAGATTCTCCCTTCTCTCTTTCAAGAAAATTTGCTTCTTCTTCTCTAATTTGAGAAAAAATTTCATTTCTCTGGCTTGTACCCACATTCTCTTTCCCTGGGCATTCATACGCTCTATGTCTCAATTTTTTACATCTATAACATCTCACTTCTCTTCCTCTGCTTCTACCTCCTCTTCCTCTATAGGAAATCCTTCTGCCACTTGCATCACCTTCTATGTGTGCATGCTGAGGTGAGCTTCTGCTAGCTCCATCTCTTGGTGCTGTAGATCTTCCTCTACCACCTCGACTTCCTTTAAATCGGAAATTACCTCTCCCTTTGGCAGTATGCTTTCTCAGGAGTTTTTCCTCAGCTTTTAAAGCCATTTGATAAGCCTATTGTACTGTCTTAGGAGAAACTATACTTATCTCATCTTGGATATCCATTCCGAGACCATTTACATACCTCGCAATATTCTTTGTTGTGCCTTGAATTTGTCCTGATCTTATGCTCACTTTGTAAAATTCTTCTGTGTATTCTTTCACTATCATTAATCTCTGTCTAAGATTCTGCATTTGTCTAAATAATGAAATTTTATAGTCACTAGGCAAAAACTTACCTCACAGCTTTTCCACCATTCTTCTCCAATTCTTGATTGGTTGTTTACCAGCTCTCCTTCTCTCTGTTTTCATTCCATCCCACCAAAGTGTTGCATGTCCTTTCAACCTTGTCACTGCAAATTTAACTCTCTTGTCTTCACCCATATCTTCATAATCAAAGCATTTATTCATCTCATTGATCCAATCTATCAATTCCTTTGGATTCAATCCTCCTACAAAAGCTAATACTTCAATTCTAGGCTTGGATGTAGAGCCTAAAACTGATTTATATAGTTTCATATCAGGGGTAAGCGCAATATTCTCTTCTTCTTCTTCAACTTCTGGTTCACTGACATCTTCAGGATCTCTTGGGTGTCATACTTCAATTTCTTCCAATCTGGATTGAATTTGCTGCATAGTCTCTAATACCTCTGCATTAGCAACTAGCCTACCTCTTCTTCTACCAGAAACAACTCTACCAATTTGGACAACCATTCTAGATTTCTTCTTTTGGCTTTTGGAATCCATTTCAATATTTGAAAAATGCTTTGAACTTGGCTTCGATACCACAAATGATGGCAGTGTGGGTGCAGGTGTTAAGGAGAGTCTTTCAAACTTGCTAACAATAGTTTCTAACTCTAGAGGAGTCTGATCCTGGTCTTTACTTTTACTCTCGGTCATAAAATTTATGAAATTTTGTTAATCAAATTAACAAAATTTGTATTCAAAAACAAAAGTCCCTTTTGTCCATTCATAACACTATAACTCACATTAACCATAGTGTTTATTTTCTTCAGAAGTATAATATTGTAAAGTGCACTTTTAGAGAGATCTTTGAAATATTATACCAATCTTCAAACTCCACAACTATTAGACCCGGAACGAACCAATTCAAATGAGTTCTTTTGTTTTTTTAATCAATATGACAACCTTTGGAGACATTACATAAGCACTGAAACCAAAGTTAAAACTTTGAAACTCGTATATACAGACTTCATCATTTAACAAAACGTTGTTTTATTAAATATTTTGGAACGATACCTTATCATTAAATTCCATGCAGCTTGTGGACACAAATACCATCGGGTCAATCATCAATCAAATCGAACAGATATCACACTGATTTCTCTCTGGACTTTAACAATTAAAAATCACATGAAATCAGTGGTATTTCTGGGATGACATGTCTCACTACCATTCGATCGCGTTCCAAAAGAGTAAAAATACTCTCAGCCTCAAAGCAACACAAAAACAGTGGTATGGTTTGTAAAACCACCTATCTTCAGTTTGTTTCAAATCGTGTTTTCAACATGAACCTCTCACTGAGTTTCGACTTAATCTTTGCTTCAATCAAAATCCCTCATTCTTCACGTCCAACTAATGACATGGATCAGTTAACAAATCGATCTTCACCAAAGGAAAGTATAGTTCTATTCAGCTCAAGCAAAAAATTGAAGTTTACTTCGATTTCTTCCAATTTCTTTACACAGGGTTTTAATACATATAATTCCTTATTTTTACTGCATAATCCAACAAGCACCAAACGATTGTCAACATGCCTTCAACTAGTATGGATTGATATTACTTCAATCTCAAACCAAGAAATAGAGTTTCTTCGATTCCTCTTGATTCCTTCACACGGAATTAATAATTTAAATTCTACACAACATATATATAAAACCAGATGGATTTTAGAAGGATTGAACCTCCGCGAAATTTTCCAAGTATACATAGATAAAAAATAACTCCACAACTTTATTAAATCAGAGGGAAACCCCTCTCAAATCCAATATTCTACATCAAATTCTGAATTCCCCTATTTTTGAGATTACAATTTATATCATTAATACATAACAAAGATACTCCTCTTGAGGATCGAATTCTATTATCTTAAGGAAATCCTAATTACATAATTTTCTCCTTAAATCTATCAACCGAAGCTAGATACACTCAACAAACTCATACCTATTCAAACAAATTATCTCTAAATCTAATTAAATATAGTCTCTTAATTTATTACATAAATAAATGATAACAATTTGTTGAGAGATCCAACCCTCTCAATAAAACCGGCTTTGACCCATCAGTCAATGAAATTTTAGCTCATCTAGCCACAACATGTGAGCAATATTTCACATTGCTGGCTAAACTCTAATGCCCCTGCATCAGAAGTGGGCATGGAAGCTAAGGTGGATGGCATGGAAGCTAAGATGGATGACATGGAAGCTAATATCGATGAAAAAATGAAAGACAACATGGAAAACATGATGAATGATCTAAAAGTAGACATCGAAGGTTTGGCAAAGTTGACACAAGAAATTTTTCCTAATGGGGAAAAGATAGTAGAGGAAACTCATGATGAGAACAAAATAAGTGTTAATCGTGATTTCACAAACTTTAATGTTGGATGGAAGAACCCCCATATTCCAAAGATGGATATAAGGAATTTTTATGGCAAGGATCCCGTAACACGAATACTACAGATGGAGCAATATTTTGATCTCAATAATGTGCAAAACACAAAAAAGGTAAGCATTGCAAATTTACATTTAGAACAAAATACATTTGTATGGTATCGATGGCTTTGCACCTGTAAAAAAATGTCACTTGGTCAATTTTTGCAGAGGAAATGATAGCATATTATGATGATACAGAAAACAACACCTTCTTTAGCCAATTGATAAATCTCAAACAAAGGGGTTCAGTCGTGAAGCACACTGAGGACTTCCAAAAATTGAATATAAGGGTAATTGATATTCTAGAGGAACACAAGATTGATGTCGTCATAGGGACTTGAAAGGATAACATATAACATGTAGTTTGCATTTGGGATCTTGATTCATTGGAAAAGGCATTTAGGTTGGCAAGGAAAATTGGATGTAAAATTATGGCAACAAGGAAGCCTACCAGTCACATATATAAAGATGGAAGTGTTGCTACTCCTAGACTTCAACAACCTACAAGGCTGACACCACAACAATTGGAAGAAAAAATAGCAAAAGGGCTTTGCTACAGTTGTGATATAAAATACACTAAAGGTCATAAGTGTTATGAGAGGAAATTATTTTAAATAGATTGTTAAGAGGAAGAAGAAAATGAAAAAAAATATTCAAAAGAAGAGGTTATACAATAGGAACCAAACCTAGAAGTGGAAGAAACGAGTTCTACCATATTGCGTAATGAATTGGTAGGAACTACCACTCCTCAAACCCTCAAGATAGAAGGAAATATCAAGAAGAAAAAGGTAATAGTGTTGATTGATTCAGGTAGTACCCATAATTTTATTCATTGTAAGGTATCCAAGGAATTGAATTTTTTCCTATACCTAGCACCAGAATGTCAAGTGATGGTTGCAAATGGAGGAACTATAAATTGGTCTGGGAAATTCCATAATATTAAGCTAACCATGGGGAAATATGTATCGAATAGTCCAATTCTTTCCATTCCTATGGGAGGTTCTAATGTTGTACTAGGAGTACAATGGCTACAATCTTTGGGGATGGCATCATTTAGTTTTCAAGAACTTTTCCTAAAAAAAAATTCAGAAGGAAATGAATTTGAATTACGAGGTATCACATGGAAGTCGAGAAAGATAATAAGCTCTAATGTCATGACAAAGATTCTGAAGAAAGAACAATAAGGCATAATTTCACAATTATGCTCACTAGAAGTTCCAACATCAAAATCATATATTTCTGTAGATATCCAAAAAGTCTTGGACAATCATTCCAAGGTGTTTGAAACTCCCAAAGGACTCCCTCCTATTTTTGATCATGATCATGCTATTAATTTGATTCCACGAAGTGTTCCTCCAAACATCAGGGCTTATATATATACTTATGCCCAAAAGAGAAAAATTAAATGTATTATTGCATAAATGTTATAGGATGGTATAATTCAACCTATTCAAAGTTCTTTCTCTACTCTGATACTATTGGTGCACAAGAAGGATGGATCACGATGCATTTTTCTAAGTTATAGGGAGCTCATTAAGCTCACCATTAAAGACAAATTTCCCAAATTTCCTGTGCTTGATTAATTATTGGATGAATTACATGTTCAAATTTATTTTACCATGTTGGATGTTCGTTCCAGATATCATCAAATTAAAATGAGGACTGAAGATATTCTGAAAATAGCATTTCGAACTCATGAGGGTCATTATGAATTTTTGGTCATGCCTTTTGGCCTTACCAATGTACCTTCTACATTTCAAGGGTTTATGAATTCCATTTTCAAACCCTTTGTTTGAAAATTTGTGCTAGTATTTTTTGATGATACAACAGGTCTTCGAAGATCATGTCCAACATGTTGACAGGGTCCTCAAACTATTGCACGAGAAACAATTATATGAAAAAACATTCAAATGTTTTTTTGGAGTACAAGAGTTGGAATATCTGGGTCATATTGTATCTCACCAGGTTATTAAGGTAGACTCTAACAAAATTAATGCCATTAAGGAATGGAAAATCTCCAGAACCATAAAGCAGTTGCGAGGATTTCTCAGGTTAACAGGGTATTATCACAATTTTGCTAATAATTATGGGAGAATAGTAGCATCTCTAACAAAATTATTGAAGAAAGATGAATTTTCATGGACTCCTGAAGAAACTAATGCCTTTGAACATCTTAAAGAGGCGATGTTCCTAGCACCGGTGTTAGCTATGCCAAACTTCACAAAAACCTTTATTGTGGAATGTGATGCCTCAGGAAATGGTATTGGTGTTGTTTTAATGCAAGAAGGATGACCCATTTCTTTTTAAAGTCATCCAATCAAAGGAAAGTATTTATAGAAAGATATTTATCATAAGGAAATGTTAAAAATACTAAATGCACTAAACAAATGGTGACCTTACCTAATGGGAAGACATTTCAACGTAAAAATTGATCATGATAGTCTTAAACACTTTTTGTAAAAAATACTATCTTCAGAAGAGAAGCAAAAATGGATCACAAAGATGTTGGGTTATGGCCTTGAAATAATCTACGAAAAAGGTAGGCGAAATGTTATTGCATATGCACTCTCAAGAGAGAATGAGGAGGTGGAAGCATTGTTTTGTGCTATTTCTATTATCCAACTAATTTCGATAACCGAAGCAAGGGATGAATGGAAGAAGCATGAAGAAGTGTGGACACTCAGTCAAAAGTTGTAGCAATATCCTAGATCATGTGATACATTTATTTGGAAAAATGATTCCTTATGGTACAAATATCGCTTATATCTTTGTACAAATTCCTAGCTAAAACAAAATATTCTTTTGGAATTACACACTTCTCGTTTAGGAGGACACTCAGGATTTTTAAAAACTTACCACACGGTGAAGAAAGAATTTTTTTGGGATGGCCTTAAATTTGATATTGAAAAGTTTGTGGCAGAATGTTTGGTTTTCCAGCAAAATAAATTTGAGACAATTAAGACCCTAGGTCTTCTACAACCTTTATCCATTCCAAATCAACGTTGGGAGGAGATTTCAATGGATTTTATAATAGGTTTAGATAATCTGAAGAAAAGAGTGTCATCATGGTGGTAGTTGATAGAATTACCAAGTATGTACACTTTTGTACATCATCTCATCCATTTAAAGCAAGTACAATTGCTACTACATTTATGGGAAAAATTCGAAAGATACATGGAAACCCAAAGGTGGTTGTGAGCGACAAAGATCCCATTTTTACTGGAAATTTTTGGACGGAGTTATTTTCTTGTTTGGGTACTAAATTAGCTCATAAATCATCTTATCATCCTCAATTCAATGGTCAAAATGAAATAGTGAATAAATGTTTGGAAGGATATCTTTTTTGTTTTGTATATGATAAACAAACAAAATGGGTCAAGTGGTTACCTCTCGTTGAATAGTGGTATAACACTTCCTTCCATACTGCAACAAAAGTGACCCCATTTATGGAAACTTATGGATATCATCCACTGTCCATCACATGATATTTAAGAGAAAATTCTAAGGTTCAAGCAGTGGAAGATCACATCGAGCATCAACAATAATTTTTCCAACTCTTAAAGGATAACATAAATTTGTCACAAAATCGAATGAAACAACAATCATATCAACATCGCAACGAGAGAATTTTTGATGTAGGAGACTAGGTATTTTTAGGGCTACAATGATACAAACAAATGTCCTCAAGCAAGCTAAGAAGGATAATAAATTATTTCTAAAGTACTATGGTCCTTATAAGGTGTTGCAAAAGATTGGTACTATGGCATACAAATTGGAGCTTCCTGCTTCTTCGTGATTGCATCCAGTTTTCCATGTTTCATGCTTAAAGAAGGTTATACGTGAAAATCTTCCAGTTCAAACAATATTTCCAGAACTTGATGAGGAAGGAAAAATCATATTGGAACCTGAAGCGGTCACAGAAACAAGAACTTGATAGCTATGAAATCGATCAATTCCAGAGTATCTCATCAAGTGGAAGAACAGACTCACTGAAGATTCTAAATGGGAGGATGATAATTTTATACAGAAGCACCCATAGCTACTCAAGTGTTGAGGACAACACTTTTTTGAAGGAGAGGAGCATGTTAGGTCCTTATATTACTAGTTTAGTCCCTTATTGTTATTAGTGTATCCCCCTTATTGTTATTGTTGTACCCTTGTAACCTCGATATTGTTATTATTATGCCCTTACATTTTTATTTTTAGGTCGGCTAGGAATATATTGTGGGCCCATGGACTCCTATATATAGATGTACGTTTTGGTCATTTGTATCATCCAAGAATTGTTCACTTATGTAATGTATTGGAGGTTTCCCCCTCAAAGTGGCTGGTTTCTAAGGCGTTGATCTCTATTTTCTTCTATTTTTGGAGCTGGTTTCATAAAAATATAGGTGTATGATGTCTATTATTGGCTATATCTACATTTAGATATGAAATTAAGTGATTCCATGTCCCTTGAAGAATGTGTGAAAAACTAGAGTTGATATTTGGCAATCTTCTCTATCCGAGTTAGTAAACTTGAGGGGATTTGAATTTTGGCCTATGAAACATGCATATGAACCAAACAAAGGAATTTGGAATTCTGATCAATAGAAAATTATTTCCATTCATAGTGGAAACCATGGGTGAACCTTGTTTTCCCTTAAAAGTAGACATGCTTTCTTTGTAGAAGAGAGAAAATTAACAAATATCCAACTTGTGTTTCATGGACATATTATGGAGGGAAATATCTTAAGTAAGATGGGAAATTGGTTACTATTGGATTTACACTCAATGTAGGTTGGGCACTCCAATCCATAAAGTAGAATTCCAACATAAAATTTCAATATTGTTTGTTTAAAGAGTGAAGGCCAACAAAGTTGAAGATGACAATATTCCATGAAACTTTGTGAATGTTTTTCTAGAAAAAGTTGTGGAAATTTATATCTAAAATGTAAAAGATGCTAAATGTAACACACTTATCAACTTCATTCAAAATAAGTAATTTGTATGATGTTTTTTAACTTACATGAAGAAACTGAAGTGTGGAAAACTATATTACAAGATATCGCCTAAAGGGGTAGGGTGTTTCTACCAATATATATAACAACGAGGTCACGATTGGGACATATTCTAGTGTTTACTTGCTCAGTGGAAGTTGCAGGAATGACGTTTCAAGGTGATGTTTCAAAGTAAATGAATTAGGATGAAAATAATTCTACAATTTTTGTGTGGTAATCCTTAATGTAGTGTATGTTTATGTGAATTGTGCATGTGGTTTTCATTCCAATGTATTAAATCCTTGGGTTAGTAATGTTATGATGATTTTTTATTGTTGTGTGGCTACCAGATATTTGTATCACACCCACATCTACAAATAATATTAATAAAAAATTAATACCCCTAACATTCAACATGACATTGAGATCAAATGTGAAGCTCCTAGACCACTTATAGTTTCAGAAACATTTGATTGGATGACGTTACTCTAATTTTTGTGTCTAATGGCCTCAGGAAAATATGACGAAACCTCACTAATGGAGTTTGTTAATATTATTTTCTAGTGAGGTAAACATAAGTTTTTTTTATGAAGGTAATTAAAAAGCGAGTGGTAATTGTTAAATTAACTTTAGTGCCATGGACAATTACGCTTGGTCAAGGGTGTTTTGGAGCTAACATTTCTTCAATGCTAAGGATTTTTGAAGAATAATTGTTACAAGATTGAATAGAAAGAATTCGAAAGTTCTTTTATCAACTAGATCTTCTAGGTAATATTTCTAGAAGTATTTGAGTCTAGACGTCATGCGACATGTCATTTCTTGCAAGGCATAAATGCAAAGAACAAGGAAGCTAGTTGTAGAAATGCTTGTGAAGGAGAAAAATTATCACATTAATATAATCTCATTATCATTTTTTTTTAAAATAATGTAGTGATCTAGGTAAGTTTTATGTACTAGGGTTTATGCCAATTAGTGTTCAATGCTGAGACATCTGTATGTCAACTAACAACTGAATAAGATTAAAACAATATATATTCTGATGAAAAACTCAATAAATAAAACAAAATAATGAATATAATGAGCTTCTCTTAATAAATTGCTTCAGTCAATATATTCAATGTGATTTCAATTAAATCATACTACAAGAGTTCATATAGTTTTGTGTTTAGATAAATAACTAAGTTCTGCACATTAAGGTTGCATGCCCTAATCAAAATTCAATTAGAATTCTACGTATGGACTGATATGAACAAATTCAAGGAATAAATCCTTCTTGTTATATATATCTCACTGACTTCAGATACACATCCTTGTTTTTCCTTTATTATCTCTACTAACGTAGAATACCGGTTCTGATTTAGCTCGAGTTGGATGTATCTATTTTATCTAGACTATGAGGTATTTATTCTACCTTCTATTAGAGTTAAAATACCTTATTTTTCCTTAGAGTGTGATCTCTATGCGTGAAAAAATTCTTGATGACTCTCCAAGCTTGTTCAGTGATGCCTGCTCTAAATTGGCCTCTTGAGGATTTTATGCCACGAGAATTGGGCTACACTACAAGAGGACACAAAGCATTTTTCACATAAATATGTCTCCTCTACAGAGAGGAATCCATCCTAGTTAAGAAGTCAATGTGCAGTGTGCCTATGATCATCCTGGACTTAGATTTTCATTACAAGTCCTACTGCAACTTTGGTCCTCAAAATTCCACAATACTTATATTCTCAAAAAGTCTCTGAGTTTGGATTATCCTCCTAGAATGGACATCGATGCCTCAAGAGTCAAATTGTTTTTTCAGGTTAGATATGTGTTTTCCCTTGTGGTGGAGAGGCAACTTCGAAAGACCTTATTTCTTGAATCAAAGGGTTCTTGTACCAAAACAAAACAAACAAAGAAATTTGTTTCCCCCCTATTACTCTTATCTCCAAGATGAAATGCATAACTCTTCTTTCATTTAGAAATAATTTTTTTATTCATCAACCAAGAACAATACCCCTATAATTTCACTACCCAACTAGAAAAACCTTTGTGCCAAAACAGGGACAAAAGAAAAGGAATGTCAACTAGGGTGGAATATTTCACCATTGAAATTGACAAGAGAAAATATTTTCTTAAAACCCTCAAAGCCTGAAACTCGAAAAAAATAGAAATAAATTGATCCATAATAATTCTCCAAAATTAGTTCATCCATCTCATATATATAGATATACTTTCTAGAGGGGTCTCTTCTTCTAAAATTATTGAGTAAACTTCACTTCAAGCCCAAATTTTTGGTTTCTTCACTCATCTACCCCAAAAATTGTCCAATGGTGGTAATTTTGGTGGGCTTCCCCTTTAAGGATGACTATATGCTACTTAGTCCTTTGTAAAAGTAATTTCTCAGGAACATTAACACTAAAGTTCCTACAAGGGCACAAAATTTTACAATTGTACCCCAACTATATCTATATGTACATTTGTGTTCTGTTGTTGTTGGATTCTAACGAGTATTTTTAGTACTGGTTGTCAAAATATTCCCAACTCATATGCTATCAAAGGCCGAGGCCTATTCCCCATATTAGACATAATGAATAATTGCCCATAGTTTCTCCAGATCTTTCTCAACATTTCTTGTTGATTATTTCATGAGAATTTCTTGTTCGTATATGGTCCATTTAATTTTCCACCTTTTCAGTTTCTTTTTAACTTCCATGATTTATATTTCGTTGGAATGTGTTTCCTCTTTTGGGATGCTTTCTGATTCTTCTTGTCACTGATCTTCAGTAAATCCATCCTACTAGATCAAAATGGTTCGTAAAAAATGAGGATAGATGTGGAGATAAGGAAATTAACATGGAAGAATACAATTTTTCATTAATTAAAAGATACGACGTTTAGGGTATTGGAATAGCAAGCCATTTTTAGAAGGTCGAAATTTCATCTCTTTTAGCGATACAAGTACCATCTTTTTTCACGGGAAAAGAAAAGATAAAGTAATGCAATTTTTATTTTTTTTTGTAAATTCAGTGGGTCCATTCCATTTTCTATTTATGTTTGACAACAGGTTACATACTATAAAAGTTAAACTGTGGCCTCAACCTGCCCGCAGGAAACCAGGTCTGTTGGCCATCTAAATGCATGATAAGCAGTCCAAAACTAGAATTGTTTCATACGCCTAAACTTCTCCTGAGCTGTCTGTTCTATAATTCCTATATTTGCTTTCCTAGAGCATATTGCAGATTGATTTCTAAACAGTAATATCATCAAAATTTAATAAAACACTAACTTCACTGTTTCTAAAAGACATAACTATTATACTTCTGAAGAAGAGACTGGGGCAGGGTCCTTGGCACTGGTGCCAGGCATGTATGTTTGTTGTATCTGATGTAAGATCTGTTGAAGGATTGTTTCCATCCTTCCCACTTTATCATCCAGTCTAATAACTCTTTCAACTGTCTGATATTGAGTTATCTTTATGTGCTGAAGCTGGTCCTGGATTTCTAGAATTTGAGCCTGTAGACTTGTCCCCTACTTTACTGTTTCTGCCTGGGTGTGCACTGGATGAAAGCTCTGAATGGCTTTCGCTATTAAGCATTTCACTATCCAATATGTGTGGACAGTCTGATTGAACAAGGTGAGGCGGCCCCTCGTGTTACCTGGATCTTGGATAAAATCCAAAATATTTGCTTCTGTCTCATTATCCTCAAGATCAGTTTGGATATCCCTCTCCCATCCTCTAATGACTTGCCTTGTGTTAGAAGAATTTCCTATAACATAGGTAGCAGCTAACGTTTCCAAATGTTCCTGGTTGGTCTTGCGTCCTCTTTTCTTCGGGGCTGGTTCAAATTGCTCTGGCTGTTTTCCTTTAGCAGCCTCTATTTTTACTCGGCGTTTTCCCATGTCTGCTGAGCACCTATAAGCATGCATCGATACATCAACAGGAATAGCAACAAAATAAGGAGTTAGATGGCTGTGGTCTATGTGCCACCTTTGGGCTTTCAGCTCATGGTTGTCATACAAACTATGAGACTTAACCCGAAAGATTAAACTCTGTAATTTGCCTGACAGAAGTTCAGTTTGGGCCTTGGGACTCTGAGTCGGATAATAGAGGTTATTTCTCGGCTTAAGGGTCCAGAGAACATTAACATAAGTTAACTGATTGACTCTGTGGGTGACATCATTATATATATGGTTGTGGCCAATATGCTTGATAGCGTGCAGATGAAGGTTTAAAAGTCTAGGATTCAGGTCTTGAAGGAGACAGGGCCTCTAGCACTTATCGAAAATAGGGCAGAGCTGAATAATATATTCCCCATGCACTATGCAATTCCTAATATCTACCATAATCCCCGGCTGGTCATGGCTATAGTGGTTTCTGGAGCAGATGGTATACTTTCGGGTATGTAAGAAGTTTCTTGTAACCCGACACCCCTGTAACTGGAAGCCTTGAATCTGATGGCTGTTCCCGGAGGGCTCGCCCTTAACAAAAAATAAACAAGGGTCCCATAAACAAGACCACAGAGATTGCATTATGGGGGATACAAAGCACAGGATTTTACTGAAACCCATCCTTGCATGCTTATGCAAAAGACTCAGAAAACTTACCGTAGTTAACTTCATATTATCAATGATAATGACTAATTCATACCAAAACAGGATCAAAGGAGCGTTCTGGGCTGGTAATAAACTAGGGTCCCAGTAATAAGGCAACTCAGTTTGCTTTATATGGATTACCCATGACAGAGTTTCGCTCCAACCTCTCCTTGCATGCTTATACAATAAACATAGGATACGTTCTGTGATTAACTCCATAATCACTATGAAACTTACAATTACATACGAAGACAGGATCAAAGAAACCTTTTGGACAGGAATTGCACTAGGGTGTTTGAAACAAGGCCTTACTGGTTGCTTAATGGGGATTACTGGATATGGAATTTTACAAAGACCCTTAATTTCATGATTACATTGACATCTAAAGAAACTTACTATATCAGGCTCCATAATAGCAATGAGAATGCTGCTTACATACCGTGACATGAACGCTTGCAAATTCGACTGAATGTTGTTGTTTCTCCTCCGCTTCCGTCTCCAAACAAGTGCATGCACAAGCTCATGCATGAATGAATAGAAGAGCGGAGGAATGAATCTTACCTTCACGGTGGTTTGCCGCCTGTGAGCTGTCCAAACAGCCTGGCCACCTTTCCCCATGATATAATGATGTGATTTTTCCAGTCCTGCCATCATTAAGACTCTTAATGACTCGGATTTGGATCGTGTGCCCAGTTGCCACGGCACATATTTCCTAATGTCGGTTGCACACCCCGATCGGGGGGTTGGAGATCCTTGTTGACGATCAGTTGGAGAGAGTGTAGTTCTACATTCCAGATTGGGTCCACAGGGCGACCTTCTATTGGACGTTCAACATTTTGACATCCCCAATTGGCCAAGTAGTTTGCAGCTAAAAGTGGAAATTAAAAGGTGGAATCAACAGGAATTCGACAATATGCACCAAGACCAAATCCGTTTAAATGAAAAAATGAAGCAGATTCAGCAACAAATCATTCTTCAGGGTAGAACAGAGGAACTGGCCTTGGAGGAAGGTCGTACCCTGAGTCAGCAAGAAGAAAGAAGGAAACAAGAGGAGATACTGTGGAAACAGAAATCTCGTGTCAATTGGCTCAAAGAGGGAGATCGTAACACAAAATTCTTCCATCGAGCAATGATCCAGAGACGCCAACAGAACCGCATCTTCTCTTTAAAAACAAAGAATGGAGAACGACTAATCAAACACGAAGATATGGAACAAGAACTGGTTCAGCATTTCCAGGATCTCCTAACTGAACCCATCCCAGATCGCCAGGAAGCTATTCAGAAGATCACAGCGCACATCCCTCAATTGATCACTCAAGAACAAAACCTTGCGCTGCTAAGAGCTGTTACACTACAAGAGGTTGAAGAAGCGGTAATGTAGTTACCACAAAAAAAAGCCCCGGTGCCGGATGGATTCACTAGTGAATTTTTCAAAACAGCATGGCCATTTATGGGTCAGGATATCTTAGAAGTAGTGGAGCAATCTCGAAGGAATAAAAAGGTATCCCAGCTCTAAATGCAACCTTTCTGACACTTATCCCTAAGCAACAAAATGTAGATACTCCAGTTGGCTTTCGACCGATTGCACTATGCAATGTTATCTATAAAATCCTCTCAACAATTATGGTTAACCAACTCAAGCCCTTGATGCCAGTGCTAATAGCCCTGGAAAAAATAGGTTTTGTGCAAGGGAGGCAAATCTTGGATGGAATAGTAGTGGCACAGGAAGCTATACATACTCTAAAGAAGGATAAAAAGAGAGGATTGCTAATAAAATTGGATTTATCAAAAGCATACGACTGCATCAGTTGGCACTACCTCAGAGAAGTGATGCGAGCTTTTGGGTTCGAAGAAAGATGGTTACAATGGTTACACTCATTCATCTCGTCTCCGCATTTCTCAATACTCTTGAATGGTAGTCCATTAACGTCGTTTAACAGCTCGAGAGGCCTAAGACAAGGAGACCCCCTGCCTCCTTTTCTCTTCATCATTGCAGCAGAAGGATTAGGAAGATTAATTAAAGATAAAGTCGTAGAAGGACAACTACATGGATTAAAATTGTGGGGACCTCAGCTCCCGTTAACTCATCAACAATTTTTTGATGATACCCTCCTATTTTGCATGGCCTCACTCAAAGAATGCAAAACTATTCTCAAAGTTCTGGAAGTTTTCATGGAAGCCTCGGGCACCGAAATCAACAAATATAAGTCCAATCTGTATTTCTTTAATTGTACAATTGAGTTGCAGAATCACCTAGCCATAACCTTAGGATTTCAAAGGGGATCTTTTCCCCTCAAATACCTTGGTATGCTCTTAAATCCAGGACCTACACGCCTCATAGATTGGAAAGAAATAATAGTAAGAATAGAGAAAAGAATTCAAAACTGGGCCTTTAGAAATCTGAATGCACCAAGTCGCCTCATACTACTAAAATCGGTGCTGCAAGAATTACCAATCTACCAGCTGCTGGGGCGGGCATGCCCGAAAGGAATCTGTACTCAATTAATAGACATCTTTAAAAAATTATTGTGGCAAGGAGCCCAAGCCAAGAGAAAGTGGGCGCTTCTCTCTTGGGACAAATTACAAAGATCGAAGGCATCAGGTGGACTGGGACTTCGCGACCCCTTCATCCCCAACAATGTGTTGGGTGCAAAACTATGGTGGCGCTGGCTTATGGGAGGGCAAGATCTCTGGAAGAAAATTTGGCAAGTGAAATATGAAATGCCAACAACAATAGCAGGACGCCTGAAAATCGACAGGACACCAAAAGGCTCCACAATATGGAATCTTGCAGCCCTGAACAGAAACTTAATCCGTATACACAGTTTTTGGGAAATAAGAGATGGTAAAACAACTCTATTCTGGGAAGATTCATGGCAACAACGTGATAAACTGTTTACACGGTTGGAACTAGGGGAAATATTCCTATATATGAACACTCCTAACAACAGGCTAGTACAGCAGTATTGGTCAAACAATCTAAATGGAATATGGCGACAATGGAAAGACAAAAATAGCTAGCCTCAAGCCCCACCAACGCAGCAATGGAATAATTTTGCTAAAGAACTCAGCACACAAAAGCTTCGTAATATTTCAGGCCCAGACATTCTGCGCTGGGGCCATCAACCTAGAGGTCTGTTTACCATCAAGGAAGGTTACCATATTCAAACTCAGCAAGCGCAGGATAATGCTCAGCCAATATGGAAAAAAATATGGGAAATGCGACACTGGCCAAAGGTGACATATTTCTTATGGCTACTAAGTCATAGCAGAATTTTAACATGGGAGCACCTCAGAAAAAGAGGTATGATAGGTCCTTCTCGATGCCCTTTCTGTGCCATTGAAGAAGAGACGACAGAACACCTTCTTATCCTATGCACAAAGGTACAAACGCTTTGGGAGAATCTAGCTCAACTTTTCCGACAGACAGATAAGAGCAATGATGACATAAAGGAAACAACAGTCAATTGGAGAAAAGGAAGATTTCATTGTCAGGTTATAAATAGAGCATGGACCCTTTCATATGGATTCCTAGTCTGGAACATTTGGAAAGAGAGAAATCAGAGAATATTCCAAGACAAAGAGAAACCAATGAATAATATTTGGCAACATTCAATAGGCAACATCTGAGAAACTATTTTAACAGAAAGTTGGTCAGATGAAGATTGGAAAACTGTGGGGATTGAATCCCAGATCCTAGAAACTCTCAATCTTAAACCGCAAATGCTGAACCAGGGCTTATGGAAATTCAGACCACCCAATCAATCAAGTCAAGAACAATGGACACTCCCACAACAAGGCTTTCTAAAGCTCAATTATGATGGGGCCTCGAAAGGGAATCCAGGGCAGGCTGGGGCAGGTGGACTCTTCCGAAATTCTCAAGGGACAGTATGTAGATTTTATGCTTTTGACTTGGGCCATGCTACTAATAATGAAGCAGAATTAATGGCGGTCAAACAAGGCCTCCAGATCGCAATAAGAGAAGCTTATCAGAGAATTATAGTGGAGGGAGATTCAACAATGGTCACAGAGATCCTGAAAAAGCTTCAAAAAGGCACTCCCTGGGAGAAAATCTCACAAATTTGGAGAACAACAGGCCTTATAGAAGACATCAGTCATTTGGTGAAACGTATAGAGTATCTCATCCCTACTCATGTTCGTCGATAAAGTAATGCAATTAATGTTGTACATGATGCAGATTTCCTTATATGTGAAGCGTGGCGTCCCTTCTATAAGATATGATTGAATTAACGACATATAATTAAATTTAAATTAAAGCTCATATAAATTATGGTGCAAACATCATACTATCATTAAGGCAAGTTTCCAAGCTGAATGTAATGCTTCGATTCCAGTGAAATTGATAATCGATAAAAGGATAGCATGTTTGTTTATATATGAGGATTTCATTTTACAATATAATTTAAATGTTAGACCTTAAGTTTGTGGAAATATGTGAATCCTTGACTATACCCTTGGCTCTTTCATTTATTTTTACTGTGTAGGAGTTATAGCATAGTTTGTCTCCATTCACTCTAGTTCTATAGGAGAATATATCCTTACCAAATAGAGATTTGCAGTTTTGATATGTTCAGGAGAAGATTAAACTAATTGATATATTATTCAAAAATTTCGTGGAGGAATATTGTGGGTGAGAGTAATTTATTTTTAGTCTTGATGAAAAGATTTCCATTCAAACACGTCTCTTTAAAATTTGTAGCTTGATGAACCAACATTTCTGTTCATTATCCAAACTTATTGACTTTTATACTTAAATAGTTGTATCCATAATTAATTTCGAAAATGATTAAATCCCAGGCTAGTGTAAGAAATCATATGAATGCTAATATATCGTGGCATCATTTAGTTTATATAAACATGTAACTCAGCCATAAACTAAACTATGAGCAGAATAAAATAACCAACATTGGAACAATTGATGACTGCCTTGTGATTAAGGAAACCCTACATTATTTCCTTATATATTTGTCAAAGCGGATTGATTGTCTCCCTTGGTTTCCTCCACTCGGACAATGCATATTAATTTTATTACTAAATAAAATATACCAAAACAATATACTTACATGAATGAACAAAAGATATATACATTCACCTGAAATAGGTAAGGAGAGGAAACATAGCTATATTGGCTCCAACCTAAAGAAGTTTTAGGTATTTCGTTCAAATGCTAATCCATTTTTAGGTCGCGATTTCTAATTCTAATCTAAAAATATCACTCCCCAATTAGAAGTTTTAGGATGACCTCATTTCCTATGAGAAGAATATGCATCTCAATTGTAAGAGTTATAATATACGTTCTCTTTCAACCCAGCCTCAACCCTCACTCACATTTTCAGCCTGCTCAGGACTCTCACCCTCTCTTTCCTAAAAATTGTTACCACTCTTCTCATATTCTCTGTCTATCCAATTTCTCCTATACAAATTGATGTTACACATTTTTTCCCCTGATATTAAGTCATTCGAGCCTCTCAGTCATGATAAAATTGGTGGACACTTAGCCTACATACAATAACTTCCAATTCTACAAACATCAACATTTTTGACTCACCTAGGGTATGTGAAGCATTTTGACCAAGAAATTACATGTATGACATGCAACCAAGTATTTGATTCCTTTTAGTCTGGGCTTTATTCCAATCATCAAGATATTTTCTCATGGATTGTTATGTCAATGTTGATCATGCCAAATACTGGATTTTTAATTGGCAACATTGGTATTGTAGTAATTATATTCATTTTACAACACATTTCTTTGAATGACATATTCAAAGTTGAAACTACCTTGCACCTTCTCTACACTATGTTGATTTCCATCCCTGTAGGAGAGAAAAATGTTTCAAACGAATCGACCCTCAAAACTATTATTTTTTAAATTTGAATAGGTAATAGGTCCCTAAAAACAAATCCATGGCAGAATATCCCATGAAATTGTGAAAAAATTAAACCCAAGACATAATGTTGAGACAACCAACCCCAAAAATGACTTCGGTCTAGTTTTAGATATTTTTTGTATTGATTTTATCACCAGTTCACTACTTTCATCATTTATGCTTGATCCAAGTGAAACCTCAAAATTTCATGCAACCTAAGGTCACCTGGTTCATGTTTTTGTTTGAATTTAACAACTCTGAAATTCAAAATAAATTTTTAGATATGAAACATGACAAAATTTGTTGTGTTGACAAAGAATTAACTATTTTTTTTTGTAAATCCCTGAAAGAATGTTAAAACATCCCATATTGTTAAAAAAAAATGTCAAAATTGCATGTCTACTTTAATTAAAATTAAAAAGAGAATCCTTATCATTTTTTTTAAGTATTTTATATAAAAAAAATATAATTATACCCACCATTGAATTTTAAAGTTTCCATCAAATTAACCAATTATGGAGATTTGGAGAACTAGAATATTTTTTTAAAAGCATCACCTAATGTCGTGACTAAGCATGGAGCTATGTGTTGGAATCACAATTTCCATTATACTAAAACCCGCAATGTGTTAGTCTTCGCTACAATCACCAGAGGATCCACGAGAGGCGGTTAGTCCATGTCGTGAAACACATGGGGAGTGTTGAACCCAATGTCCAACAATCTCCCCCCTCAATGCGATCCAGGTGTGTTTCAAACACAAGACCTGTCGCTTTGATACCACTTGTTGGAATCATGATTCTTGTTAGACCAAAACTTGCAGGCGTTAGTCTCCGCTACAATTTCCAAAGTTAGGATCCATGAGAGGCGGTTAGTCCATGTCACAAGACACAGGGAGAGCATTGAAGCCAATGTCCAACACTATGGAAGGTCAATAGTAGAGAAGTTCTAAATTTCATCTCTTATTTTCAAAATAAAGACCCTACGTAGCATTGGAATTTGTATGGTGCACTCAGTTCAACATGAAACTCAATTGCCGCACCAGGTTCTCCATTCCTTTATAAGATGTGTTATAATCTACAACATGATACTAACAACAATACGAGTGAGGTTCAGATGCGGCAAGTTTTAAAGGTGTCAAGCTCAAAGAAGGTGGATGATGATATTTAAGAATGAACATTAAGATGTTGGGCTCCAATGCCCATGTTGTTTTGAGTATCTGCTATCTCAATAAAAAATTTCCTTTGTTGCTGATTTTTTTATTAGTTTTAACTTTAAGGCTTCAAACATGTACTCTGCAATTTAAGACTCTTCTTTATCAAAAAAAACAATTTAAAATAAAATCCATAACTCTTGAATCAATACCATCTAATATATTCAATTTATCTGAGATTTCTCACTGTTTTTCCTGCAACAACAATGGGACACCTACTTTCCTCAATGCATCAAAGTAAAACAAAAACAGAGAAGGGATCAGGGCACAACCCTAGAGTGCTTTGGGAGCCTTTTTTTTCTTCTGTATACATATAGGTTGCATGGATGGTGAATTCTCTAGAATGCCTTGGGAGGCAATGCGTTCTTAAGTAAACAGATGGGACACATGCACATGCAAACATTGTGATTTCCTAGATTGGTTTTCATTCCATATCTAGTCTGTTGTTCCTATATTAGGTTACCTCTCTAGAATTAGCACATTTGCTTCAGTTAAAAAACAAAAGGTGTTTTTCTAATTTGAGTTTTATTTATCTCTAGGAAAGGTACAATAGTTAGGTATATTTTCATATTTAAAGGGAGGGTTTGATGACAAGGAGAAGTTTAAGGTAAGTAGCATGAGTCCTATCTAGCTAAGGCACATTTCCTTAGGGTTCCAAGCACATGTAGGCATGCAAGCTAGCCACATTATCCTAGGCTCCTAGGGTTACAGTTCCAATATTATAAACATTAGACCACTTCTCTATGGAAATGTGCAAGGTCTCTCTCTGTTAAAAATGTTGGGTATTCTGTAGTGATTGAATTGGACAGTTTCATCTTCCAGCCAATAAAAGAAAAACATATGTGATTTTGAGTGTTGCAATTTTGTGCAGTTTATTGTTGATACTTTTCAATTTTCTATGTGTTTTAAAATTGTAGATATTTCATAAAAAGGGCAGTTTTGAGTGTTCATTGAGTTTCCAAATTTCTAAGGTTTGTTATTTGCAGCATAGTTGCAAGAATCATCCCCCCTCCCTCCAGCTTCTAGAACAACAGTTCGAACGAGACAACTTAGAAAAAAAGTTCAATACCTTTCGGGCGTTCTCCTTACCATTTCGAGAGAATTCCACTCCCAAAATATATTCTATCGATATTCTATTAAAATAATGTATCTCTATCTTCTTTTATAGTTAGAATTCACACCTATTTTTCTAAGGAAAATCTGTTCTATCGACAATCTAGCTTGTGTAAATGGTATGGTTTATATTGGAAGGTTTGATGTGGCTAGTTGGGAAATATATTCCAAAAATCATGTAGAAAAATCCTTTGATATTATCGATGTGTATTTTTACCTAATTTGGGATTAGTTATTATAAAATACCATGCTTTTGAAAAATGTGGGTGATTGGTAATGTTTGTGTTTATGGTTTGAAAAACAAGAAAATGTAATTTTCTTAGACTTCACAAAATGTCCCCATATTTCATTTTTAGGCTCAAAAACCATTTTTTAACATGTTAAGCTCATCTTCGCATACCAATGAATCTATATTTTAAAAATCATATCCCCTTACAAAAACCCACATTAACACCCTTGAACATTAGTGACCTTGGAAAAAGAGTACTTTCTCATCTTAAAAATGTACATTTATGTTTTACGAAGAGAAGGGAGGTGGTTTTATAACGTGACATGAAGCCAAGTAGTTGATGCCTTTTTTCAGTCTCAGCTATATGCCAATCATCGACATATTTTCCGATGAATTTCTATGTCAATGTTGAGCATGCCAAACACTATATTTATAATTGGAAGCATTAGTACTGCAATAACTACATACATTTTACAACACATTTCTTTGAATGACATATTTAGAGTGGCAGCTACCTTTCACCTAATCTGCATACTGTTCAATTCGTTCTCTATAGGAGAGAATATTTTTGACAACCAATGGACCGTTAAATTTTATTTTATTTTTAACTTTTAATAGGTAATAGGTCCCCGAAAATAATCCACATCATAATATCTGACCAAAGTATGAATAAATTAAACTAGAGAAGTAATGTTGAGATTGCCAAACCCAGCAATGAATGTTGTCTAGTTCTAGATATTTTTTATATTGATTCTATCATCAATTCACTACTTTCATCATTTATTCTTTACCCAAGTGATGCAATAAAATGCATCCAACCTAATTTCACTTGGTTCTCCTACGTGTTTGAATTTAACAACAAAAAAATTCAAAAGAAATTTCTAGATAAAGCACATGAAAAAATTTGTTGTGTTGACAAAGAATCAACCAATTTTTTTTTGTAACTCCCTGAAAAATGATTAAAAACTCCTATATCGTTCAAAAACATGTCAAATTTTCATTTCTATTCCAATTCTAACAAAACAATTTTTTTTTTTTTATTATTTATGTAATTTATATAAAAAAAAATTACATGATAATTATATCCACCATTGAATTTTAAAGTTTCCATCAAATTCACCAATTCTGGAGACTTGGAGATCTCCAATATTTTTTTTAAATTATCACTAAATGTTTTCATTAAGCATGGAGCTATGGAATGTCGATAGTAGAAAATTTATAAATTTAATCACTTATTTTCTAAATAAAGGCCCTATGTAGCTCTGGGAGTGGTATGGTTCACTCAGTCTAGCATGAAATGCAATTGCAGCACCTGGTTATCCATTCCATGATAAGATACATTATAATCACAACATGCTACTAAAAAAAATATGGTTGAATCTCAGATGAAGCAAGTTGTGAAAGTGTGAATATGAAATAAGGTGGATGATGAAAATTAAAAATGAACATTAATATGGTATTTTCGAATGCCCATGTTATCCTGATTGTCTACAATCTCAGTAAATATTGACCTATGTTGGTGATGGCTTGATTGGTTTAAACTTTAGGGCTTCCAAAACATACCCTGCAATTTAAGACTTTTCTTTGTCAAAAAAACCCTTCATAATGAAATGCGTCAATGTTGAATCAATACCATTCAAGATATTGAATTTACCCCAGATTTCTCATTGTTTTTCGTACAACAGGAATGGGACACTTACTTTCCTCAATGCATCAATGTAAAACAATAACAGAGAAGGGATGAGGGCGCAACCATATAGTTATTTGGTAGGAAATAGTTTCTTAGGTAGATAGAGAAGGTGCATGCATTATGAATCCTATAGAATTCATTAGGAAGGAAGTATTTCTTATGTAAACAAATAGGAATCATACGCATCCCAACATTGTGATTTCCTAGATTAGTTGTCATTCCATATTTAGTTTGTTGTGCCTAGATTAGGTTACTATACTAACTTAAATGGGGTTTGTTAAGGAATATTTCGTTATAAATAATATTGCATATGGATTTCTAATGAATCATATTTGATTGTTTAATTTATGCCAAGTATTAGCTTGTAAAAGCTATTATTAATGCATGTTCCGTGGTATTTAATTAGTGATGATATTTTTTCTTACTACTTACATCTTATTTGAGTGAAAATTTATTAATTATTTGATTTTATTGTGTTTCATAGGAGTTGTGGCTAACACTCTTTACATATGAATCTAGAGGCATTTTTTATCATATCATTCTGTTCGATCCTCCTCTTCATTGTCTATATGAATGGGTTCACTGGGATTTTTAATGGAGGCTTATGTATGGAAGAATTACCCAGGGGGAATTTGTTCCACTGGAAAAATCAATAATATTGGTTCAAAAAATTCTATTTGGAATGAGAAATAATTTCTGAACGCATTTTGG
Organism: Pinus albicaulis; assembly: GCA_034641835.2. Lineage (NCBI taxonomy): Eukaryota > Viridiplantae > Streptophyta > Pinopsida > Pinales > Pinaceae > Pinus > Pinus albicaulis. The sequence continues at coordinate 518,030,327 of CM076574.1, read as the reverse complement.
TTGGCTATGATGCTAGTAACATTCAATGGTCATATCAATTCAACATGAAACATCGAAAATTGAATGGTTCCTAACCTATTGAGGCCATCTGGGCAACATCTAAGAGACAACATGCAGCAATTACCACTTTGGTTTGTATGTTTCTAGATTTATTTGGTTTGTGTCTCCTACAACCTTCCAGATTATGTCTGGTCCTTGATGTCTTTTTTTCAGATTGCAATGAAAATAATCTGAATCTCTTAAGGATTGTATTTCTATGTTGGTATTAGGGATAATGGGCTTGTTGGCCCTTGTTTTTTTCTCTCTTTTTATTTATGAAAATACACTTTATTTACCATGTTATCCATATATAAAACATCATATTCACACTATTATTCCTAATAAATTCATATCCAGGTATATAAATTAAGTTTTTCAATTCTTATAAGTTTTTATAAACATTGATTTTTGAGTGCATTTTTGGACAAAATCAGAAATTCCCGTAATGGACTTGTGGTTGTCATATTTTTAGGACACTTAGGCTCGAGTTGGATACATTTATAGGAAGCTTGGGAGCTAATATTAAATTTACGCCTATTGGTTCAGTGAAACCGAGCTTAAACAGGCCCGATCAAAGGCGGTCAAACATGGCCTATTTTTATGGAGATCCCTAGGAAATAGGTCAAATTTCTTATTTTATGGGATTTTCTAGATTTTAATGGATTAGATGGATGAGACTGACCTGATTATATAGGATAAGGATATCCATGTCTATAGGAGACATTTTAGATGAGTTTGTTTCATAATTTATCTATTTAAGCCTAAGATTTTGAAGGCATTGATATGTAGAAATTGTTATTTCTGAGACTTTGGAGAGTTAACTAAAAGACCTATTATATTTAATTTGTTGTTGTTATATGGTTAATTCTTGACTAAATTTTTAGTAGCTAAAATCACTTTCAGTGTGCGAGGCAAGGGTGGAGGGCTCCCACACTGAGCTAAGTGCACTTTCTAGTTATTTTATGTTGAAGTTTCTGCACTAATTTGTTTTACGCTTAATTTGTTAATTAGATATATGTTGATTCCTTATGAGTTCTCAGTTCTGATGAATCTAATTCTTGTTAATATTCTGCATACGAAAGGAAAATCTAATGTTTAAGTTAAACATTATTTCTATCTGATCGAGAGCTAAAGTTAGAACTCATCTTTTCCTCCATTTTAATGATTTTCTGAATTCCTGTTTTCTAACAATAGTATTAATGATGAATGAATATGTAATGAAGGACAACCAGGATCTGTCTATTTAAGAGCCTCTTCAAGTATTGTTTCATGCATTTTAATATATTTCTCATTAGTCGTTTCTGGTTTCTAATTCATGAAGTGATTTTGTAAGAGAAGGACAAACAAGTCTCCTAAGTTAAGAGTTTCTTCTGTTGCTAATTACATAATTTAATTTAGAAATTAAATAGTTTAAATTTATATTTGTAATATAAATTTCCCTTATTATTAATAATTCATATTATAACTTGATCATAGCTTAAACCCATATATCTTGGGGATGCTTCTAAGTCCTACTAGTCCGAATTGACTATAAATACTTGTTTTTGTTTATCCATTAAACAAACCAACAGGGCTCTTCCAATGGATATTAGATTAGATATACTTTTATTTTCTTGGTCATAACAAAAGTGATGGAAATTACCTTTATCTGTCAAATGATGGCAGTTGTGTTTGTCCATGATATGTTCTTAGTGTTATTTGTCTACCATTTCCAAGTCAACATCAAGAGAACTTGTTATCTTTTCTTGGCCAATAAAGTGAGGAAAGCATAGAAATCAAGGATTCATATATCTTTAAGTTGAAGCCTTCATGTTCTGCAACTAAAGAGGTATAACTATCAAGGGTTCTTATGAAAAACCCTCATTACTTGTTTATTTTTTTCTACGATGAATAAAAAATACTGACACTAAGTTATAAATATTTTTATTTTGATATATTTACTAAGAAATGTTGGTCCTAGCTTTCTATGCCCTTTTCCATATTATTAGGTGGCATATTTCTTGGAAACCGCCCAACAACTCATCCATCCATAGGACTAACAACACCAGTTGTTGGAAGACCTACTACAGAAGAGTTAGAGGAAAAATAGGGATTAGGAAAAAGATTAACTCTAGTTGAAACAAAATCTTTTTAGCCTTGGAGGTAGAAAGAAAAAAATCACCAAAATAACCACCTTACTTAGGGAAATAGAAGGAAACCAAAAAACTAGTCCTTGAAAAATTAGAGGCACTTTTCCTTGAACAAATCAAAGTAGTTGAAGAAACACTGGATCAAACTCATATTGAAAAAATACATATATTTGAACAAGAAATGACAAACGAAGGATAAGGATCAAATAGACCAATCATGACTCTTGAACAAATAGTTGAATATGAGAGACAGAAAAGGGAATGGAAAAGGAAAAGAGAGGAAGAAAGGAGATTGGAATTAGAAAGAAAGGTAGAGGAAGATAGAAGAACATAAGCACTTAGAAGGATAGAAGAAGAAGCAAGAAGAGAAAATCAAAACAAAAAAGTACACGATAATGAACAAGAAAACAACAATGATTAGGAAGATATGTTTGGCTTTCTAATAGTAGATGCAAGAGAAATATTAGGAGAAGAAGTGAAAATGAAAAAAATTCCACCTTTTGTATTGCCTAACTTTTATGGAATGTCAACAGAAGATCCTAATGCATTCATGTTCAAGTTTGATATCTTATGTAGAACTTATGGATACACAGTTGATACACACAAGCTTTGACTCTATCTTTCTACTTTGAAAGAAGCAGCATTAAAATGGTTTATGGGTTTAGGAGAACATACAATAGCTTCTTGGGATGATATGAAGAATTTTTTTCTTAAAAAGTATCAAGTTTACTGCAGGGCTAGAGACTGAAAAGAAGACATTTTTAGAATGACACAACAAGAAGATGAATGTTTGGAGGAATATTTGGAAAAATTTATTTACAACTTGCAAAAATCCAAAGAACATTCTCTAAATCCTGATACCATCCATACAATCTTTATTAAGGGTATAAGATATGAATATTTAGATATCCTTAATGTGATGAGAAAAGGAGATATCTCCAATCTACCATTTGAATAAATTGTCGAACTTTGTCAATAATACTCTAGGGGAAGATCAAAGAGTGGAAAGAGATATATTACATCAAGGGCTTGAAAATATGTAGCAAGTGGAGTAACAAGAGAAGAAATAGGAGGTTTGTTAGAAAATTTCAAAATAGATATCTTGAGCACTTTGGGAACACAAGTATATGTCTTAAAAGCTAAGAAGAATAAGGAAGAACAAGATGAAATATCAATAATATTCCATCAAAAGTGCAGGCAAAAACATCCATTTAGGGAATGTCCTTTGCAATGTATACAAGTGTGTGGAATTTGCACAAAAAATCATCAACAGAAAATTGTCCTAAACTAAAAGAGCTACAAATGGAAGAAGTGAAAGTGGTATATTCTCTCTACTATATGGCACTAATAAGACCTTGGAAACCAAGTATGCCTCAACAGTTCCCTCAAAAAAACCCCTAGAATTTTCAGTATCCTCAAAATTCATGGAAAACTCTATTTCCATGGCAAGTTTGGCCTCCACAACAATATAAAAACCAACCTGCACAAGGTTGGAGGGTATATGGTTATGGAAACCCACCACCTCAGCATATGTAACGTCAACAGTATCAATATCAACAACCATACTCTCCACAACCGTTTCCTCAATACCAACAATTCCAACAACATCAACCAATGCCATTTCCACCCCAAAATCAACCAATGTTAACACAACCTCAGTAACTTCAGCTACCTACTAACCAACCACCTCCTAGACCAACACAGTTTCTAGCTCATATAGTAGCTAATCTAAGTAACAAAGTGGATAGACTAGCATACAATGTGAAAGAGGAAAAATATTGTCCTACCTATTCTATTATTCCCATAAAATATGTCCACTTAAGGTCTTGAAAGGTGTTACATAAATATTCTCCTCCGATAATAGAAGAAAACTAAAAAAGGAGAACAAAGTCAACAATCTCGACTAGAATGGAAAATTTAGAGGATAAATCTATTATGACTACAGAGACTATGAAACATTTGAACTTGAACAACATTAGACCTACTACTACAATATTAGAACTTGCAGATAGATCTAAAGTTGTAAGAGAAGGTATATTGGAAGATGTCATTGTCTCACTAGATTCATGGGAGTATCCTGTAGACTTCCTGATTTTGCAGCCAAAAACAAATCCAGGAGGGCATCCATTAATTTTAGGCATACCATGGTTAGACACCGCAAATGCCTACATCAGATGCAGGTTACGAACTATGATTATTTCACATGGAGATGAAAGAAAACATGTTCCATTGTATCCTCCCGCTCAATATACTTCTTTATTATCATGGCTTGATAGAGAAGAACAAAAAGAACTTCAATACGTTCTTAGTATTAATCAAGTTTATAATTTTAGAGAGGAAAAAGAAAAAGAGGACCTATTAGATCTTTTCATCTTAGAACCAAACATTTCAAAGAAAATTAGAATAACACAATATGAAGCTACAAGTCACCTTTTAAATCAATTTTTTTAGGAAAACTGTACTATACAATCACTACAAAATACATTTGAAACTATTTTTCCTATTAACTTAATTACCAATTCAAAGAGAAAAATCATTGAGATCAGTCCTGGGATAAATTTGAATATCGGTAATAACTTACAATCATTAAAAGAGCAAGAGGTAATAGTACTGCTACAGAAATACTCAAAATATTTTGTCTTGGATTATAGAGACATGCAAGGGATTCATCTAACAACATGTATCCATCCAATTTACACTGATGATCAAATTAAACTTGTAAGGCAACCACAAAGAAGAATGAATCCTATGATTAAGGAAATAGTGAAAGAATAATTGCATAAATGTTTACAAGTTGTATTATCTATCCTATTTCTGATACTCAATGGGTTTCACCCTTGGTTTTGATACCTAAGAAAAATAGAAAGTGGAGAATTTGTGTAGATTACATAGAGCTCAATAAGGCTACCTTAAAAGGTCATTTTTCTTTTCCATTTTTTGATTAAGTACTAGATTCATTAGATGGAAAGAAATTATTTTCATTTCTTGATGGATTTAGTGGGTACAATTAGATAAATATAGCATTGGCAGACCAAAATAAGACAACATCCACATGGCCATGGGGAAGATATGCATACAATGTCTTACCCTTTGGTTTATGTAATGCACCTGCTACTTTTCATAGAGAAGTCCTTGCAATATTTGATGTTTTGATCCATGGGTGTGTAGAGGTCTACATGGATTATTTCACTATGTATGGTGGAATATTTGAATATTGTTTACAAAATCTTGAAAAAGTTTTGAAAATATGCATACAGAAAAATCTATCACGCAGTAATGAAAGATGTTTTATGATTCTATCTGAGGGAATAGTGTTGGGACACCATATTTCTTCTTAAGGAATTAAGGTGGACCCAGCAAAATTAAAGTCATTGTGAATTTAATACCACCGAAAACACAAAAAGAGGTAACAATTTTATTGGGTTATGCAGGCTACTATAGGAGATTCATTGATAATTTCGATAAAACAACTTTTCCATTATTCAAGTTACTTGTGAAATATGTGGAATTATAATGGAAAAATAATTGTCAAAATGCATTCAAAAAATTAAAAGAAAAATTTTCAATTGCACCCATTCCTCTGGGACCTAATTAGTCATTACCATTTCATATGTCATCTGATGCATCTGACACTGCTATAGGAGCATCACTTTGATAGAAAGAGAATCAGTTTAGTTATGCCATATATCTCAAAATTAAAAACTTAACACCGACAGAATTGAACTATTTTGTTACAGAGAAATAAATATTAGTTTGATTACACACAATTAATAAACTTAGACATTACATTACAAGTTATCAAGTATTCATCCACACAGATCATTCAGCCATAAAATATTTAATGAACAAAGAAATTACAAATGGTAGAATAAATAGATGGTTTTTATTGATGCAAGAATTTAACATCGGTATACAAGATTGACCAAATAAGGATAATCAAGTTCCAGACTTTCTATCAAGACTTCATTCACCTGGCGATCCAAATCCAGTTTCGGATAATTTTCCAGATGAACATCTATTTTCTATAGTTGTAAAAACTACATGGTTTGTAGATATAGTAAACTATTTATCATCTGGCATCCTACCATCTCATTACACAAATAAACATAAAAGAAAGATAATTAAAGAAAGTGATAGATATAGTTGGGTCAATGGTGAACTCTTTTATAATGGTTCTGATATAATAATAAGAAAATGTGTTAGAGAAGTCAAGATAATAGATATTTTGAAAGCATGTCATGACAAGTCATGCAGTGGTCATTTTGCAGACAAGCGGGCAGTATACAAAGTGCTGAAACTTGGCTACTACTTGTCAGCCATCTTCAAAAACTCCTAGGCCTATGTTAAGAAATGTGAGAGATGCCAAAGAATTGGAAGACTAGTGGCATAAAATCAAATTCCATTAAAGCCACAAGTAATGATTGAACCATTTGAACAATGGGATCTAGACTTTGTAGGACCAATAAATCCTCCATCAAACAAAAATAAGTACATCCTGGTATGTACAGATTATGTTATTAAGTGGGTGGAGGCAAAGGCAGCAGCACCGACAAAAAAATATATAGTTGAATATTTTCTATTTGAAGAGATATTTGTAAGGTATGGAGTTCTGCGACAGATTGTAACGGACCAAGGCACACAGTTCACATCAAAGATTTTTTGAGATCTTATAGAGAAGTACAAGATCAAACATGGAAAATCAACTCCATACCATCCTCAAGCGTATTGATAATTAGAATCATCAAACAAAGTCGTAGAGAATATCATGATGAAGACTATACAAATGAATAGAAAGTATTGGTCAAATAAATTGAGAGATACACTATGGGCATATAGGATAACATGGAAAAACACAATTGGGTTCAGTCCATATCATTTTGTGTATGGAAAAGACGTCCTATTACCCATAGAATTTCAAATACATACATTCAAAGGAGCAGCAGAGTTGGGGACATAATTATTTGAGGCACAACAACAAAGAATTGTGGAATTAAATCAAGTGGATGAGATATGAAAGTAAGCAGTATAGCACAAATATTTTGTGCAAGAACAAAGAATTAAATGGCATGATCAATCTGTCAAGAATAAAGTGTTTTAAAAACGAGACTCAGCACCATTGTTCGACTCCAAGTTTAAAGATTTCAAGGAAAATTTTACAACTCAGTGGCTTCGGCCATATGATATTGAAGAAATATTTGACAATGGAGTTGTCAAGATAAAAACAATTGATGAAGCAAATATTTCATTTGTCTTTAATGGACGTAGGCTTAATATTTGCAATAAGCCTATAAATGGATAGGAATTTATGAGAATAATTGCAAGAGATACTAATCTAGAACTGATGGGACAACACAGAAATATGCCTTCCATGACTACAAAAGAAGAATAAAAAAAATATATTAAAAAAATAAATAAATAAAAGATTTTGGTTGAGAAAATCCACAACTGGCACCATACAAACTTGAATTCATATTCGAAAACCAAATTTTTTTGCCAATATGTATTATGTTTTTGTTTTTATTTTACGTCAGTATGATTTTTGCAGATTTACCCTCTGAGACATGCAAGACTTGAGGACAAGTCTTAACATCAGCAAGGGGGAAGCATGTAGTAAAACTATGTAAATAGTCTGAGCAAGATGAATTAAAGAAGGAATATGAATTACAATTACAAAGAGACCTGATACATCATTGAAAATTTTATGCAGAAGGGACCTGATAAATCAGTGAAAATATTGAGCAAAAGGGACCTGATACAACATTGAACATAATATGCGGAAGGGACCTGAGATATTGTTAAGAATATTATCCAAAAGGGACTTGTATCATATGACAGAAGTAATTTCAAGCATTGTTGAAAATTATGTCAGAAGGGACCTAAAATAACAAAGAATGGACCTGAACTACATCAATATTCAAGACTAGAGAACATGACAGAAGGTACGTGAAATGTCAAAATTAAACTTGCAGAAGGGACCTAAAATGTCAAAATTAAACCTGCAGAAGGGACCTCAAAAACATCATTCTAAATCAATAATCAGGTGAAAAGAAAAAATAATTCTCTACATTTCTACATATCCTAGAAGAGCCATCATTATTAAAAAAAATACAATGTCAACCCTCATTCGATCAAAGGATATCATGGACATGAAACAATTTGTGGGGATGTTGACCCTTGTTTTTTATCTCTTTTTTTTATGAAAATAAATTTTATTTTCCATGATATCCATCTATACACCATCATATTCACCCCATTTTTACCAATAAATTGATATCCATGTATTTAAATTAAGTTTTTCAATTCTTAGAAGTTTTTATAAAAATTGAATTTTAAGTGCATTTTTGGACTAGATCAGAAATTCCCGTAATGGCCTCATGGTTGTCATATTTTCAAGAAAATTGGGCTTTATTTGGATGAATTTATAGAAATATTGGGAACTAATATTAAATTTACACCTGTTGGTTCAATCAAATTGAGCTTAAATAGGCCCGGTCAAAGCTGGTCAAACATGACTTGTTTTTATGGATATCCCTAGGAAATACGTCAGATTTCTTATTTTATGGGATTTTCCATATTCTAATGGATTATATGGATGATATAGACCTGATTATATAGGGTAAGGATAGCCATGGATATAGGAGACATTTTAGATGAGCTTGTTTCAAAATTTATCTATTTAAGCCTTCAATTTGAAGGTGTTGATATGTAGAAATTGTGTAACTTAACTTTGATATTTCTGAGACTTTGGAGAGTTAATTGAAAGAGTTATTTTGTTTCATTTTCTATTTTTATATGGTAAAATCTTGAATGAATTTTTAGTAGCTTAAATCACTTTCAGTGTGCGGCACAAGGGAGGAGGTCCCCCACACCCAGCTAAGTGCACTTTCTAGTTATTTTAAGTTTCAGATTCTAAACTTGTTTGTTTTATGCCTAATTTGTTAATTATATGTATGCTGATGTTTTATGAGTGCTAATGAATCTAATTCTCATTACTATTCTGCATATGAAAGGGCAATCCAATGTTTAAGTTAAACATTCTTTCTATCTCATTGAGAGCTAGAGTTAGAATTCATCTTTTCCTTCTTTTTAATGACTTTCTAAATTCTTGTTTTCTAACTAGTATCAATGATGAATCAGTCTGTAATAAAGGACAATTGAGATCTCTTTATTTAATATCCTCTTTATTTATTGTTTCATTCATCTTAATCTATTTCTCATTAGTGGTTTTTGGTTTGTAATTCATGAAGTGATTTTGTAAGAGAAGGACAAGCAAGTCTCCTAAGTTAGGAGATTCATTTGTTGTTGATTACATAATTGAATTTAGAAATTAATTAGTTTAAATTTATTTTTTTAATATGCATTTCCCTTATTATTAATAATTCATCATCTAACTTGATCGTAACTTAAACCCATATATCTTGGGGATGCATCTATGTCCTACTTGCTCGGATTCATAATAAATAATTGTGTTTGTTTATCCATTAAACATCCCAACAAGGCTCTTCCAATGGATCTTAGATTAAATATCATTTTATTTTCTTGGTCATAAAAAAAGTGATGGAAATTCCCGTTATCTATTAAATGACGACATTTATGTTTTTCCATGATATGTGCTTAATGTTATTTTCATATCATTTCTAGGTCAACATCAGGAGAACATGTTATCTTTTGTTGGTCAATAATGTGAGGAAAGCACAAAAACCAAGGATTCATCTATCTTTAAGTTGAATCCTTCAAGTTGTGCAACTGAAGAGGTATAAATATGAAGGGTTAATATTCAGAACCCTCATTCCTTGTTTAATTTTCATTGTGATGAATAAAAAATAATGACATTAAGGTATATATATTTTTATTTTGATATATTTAATAATAAATATTGGTCCTGGCTTTCTACGTTGTTTTCTATTTTATTAGGTGGCATATTTCCTAGCCTATTTGAAAAATAGTTGAATTATTGAAAATAGATTAGACCATAAGAAGGATGTTATTTAAGAAAATGTTAATGTTGAACATAAGGGTGTATACGTTGAAAAATACATCCTGACTCAAGAAGATGAAAAAGAAGAGAATGTAACAAATGTGTTAGAAGGTTCTGCGATTGTTATAAAGGACTCTAATAATTTAATGGTTGTAGAGCTTGGTTGTGCGCAAGCACATGGGATAGAAGATACATATAATGAATGGAAAGTTGTTAATCATTATAAAAGTGTTGAATATTATTATTGGAATTTTAAACTACTGAACCTTATGGGACATACCCATTTCTTTGATTCAACAAGTTACATAATAAGCTGATGGAATGTATCTATCAAAGGAAGAAAGGTCATAGTGTGGTGGGTTAGGACCTAATGATACTACTTTGGAGTGAGAGGGTGCATAGGAGGAATAACATGGGGCCCCTAGTATTCAAGAGGATCCTAGTTCTACTTCAATACTACCTAAAAATTCAAAGACTTTAGTAAACAATTCTCACAATAATGAGGAAATAGATAACCATAATTAACTTGGATTCAAGAAATTGAAGGAATAGGATGGAGATGTTAAATTGACCTGTTTTGATGACATAAATGTTGAGTTTAAGGATAAACCATATCAAATAGATAAACCTAAAGTGGAAGAAGTCATCCCAAGTAGTTTTGTCTCATGAGAGAAAATGGTAGATGGAGACTTTGAAAAGATAAAAATAGAAGATATGGTAGTACAACTTTTAGAGGAAACAAAAAAGCCTAACCGAGAAAAATAGTTCATATCTCTCAAAAAATATATTCAATAGAAAAGTCCCAATGCTATTGAAATTCTTATGCGGAGTGAAAAAATTTCTTTGAGATTCAAGGCTCTTAACGGGCACTGTATATATTACATTTAGTTTTATTGTTGATTTATTATGGAAGAAAATTTTATGTCTTCAAAGTATGACTTTGATCATTTTTATATTTATGTTTCTTCGAGTGATTTAGTTTTTTACAAATTTCATTTTCTAGATTCTCTTTAATAGTTTCCTGTACATATAACCATTTTTCTGGAAAATTAATACCATTTGAGCTCTGAACTTATGAATAAGGTATTCAATGGAGGCATAAATTTTTGTAGCTAACTGCAAATCCTTTCTCTCAGATGGTGATTATTTGGGGCCATTTTGGTTACATATGCAATCACAACTTAAGAGTCTTGAGTCAATTCTTACTATGGAATAGCTTGCGATGTGAGCTGGAGCAGATCAATGTAGGCTTTTATTTCCACTTCATTTTCTTCCTTATGACATTCAACTACATCGAAAAATGTATTGAGAGAAAGTAATAGGGATGAAAAGGATAAAATAATTTCATTTTTTTAATTTAAATATCACACAAAATATCAAACAAACACAAATTTCCCCACATATAAGAATCAAATTTCTACTAAGGATGAACACTGCACATTGTATCCTCAGTTTGAAAACTTTCTTTCACCTAAGCATGAAATATGTAACAAGTTTCCCAATAAATTATATAATTACATTGATACTGATACAAACCATTAATTAGAGGAAGGTAAGATAAGTAAGGTAGTTGATTCTAGGGAATTAGAATGTTCTATCAGAGATTTTTCAAGTCCTCGGAGGATAGAGGAAAATGACTTGATGAAGGATATTCCTTCAACATTTAGAAAGGTTGTTGAGATTTTAAAGGATGTAGGTGAAGATGTAGACATGTAAGTTGATATGGAGGGTAATTATTAGACTGCTACAAGAGCATCAACTCATAAGGGAGTTGAACCATCATATTTTCATAACTCTAATTTGCAAAAAAATTCATTGGATCCATAATTACCTTCATCAATTCTCATTGTATCTAATTTCTCAGAATTCTCATTTACTAATTTCCAATAGAGGTTGTAGATGATGAATTGAGAGTAGCCCCTCAACCTCCACTGGAATAGTGTTTTCCACCATCACCACCTCCATGTGGTGGTGATTCCATTCCTCTACCACCCCCTGACGAACCAAACCCATCCCCCTTAGCTCCGCCATTACCCTTTAGTAGCTATGAGGAACCTTTATGCCCCATTCCTTCAAACAGAGAACAATATATTTCAAATTATGTTCCCATGCCTAATTATAATTGTTACTCATATTCAAATAATGAAGCTTCCAACGCTAATTATGATGCCCATCCTGATGGTCTTATGGATGGAATGGAGTTGTCTTATTATGAACATATCGCAGTTTCATACATGGAATTTCTAGGCTTTAAAAATCCTATGGAAAGTTTAATTTATTATGACTCTAATAGAAGCACAATACCTAAGGGTGTAGGGACCAGTAACTAGAGAACTCGCACTTACCATGAACATATTGGTGGTATCACTAATGTTGGGAACTCAAAAATTAGCACATACACTAATCGAGTCTCTATTGAAGGTGTCACCGATGTTTTTGGTGAATCATCAGGGCCCATGAGTATAGGTGAGGTCACCTTAATCCAATTTTTGGCGTTTGGTACCAGTAACTCAACAACCTCAGCTACTTTAGATCCCTCAAATGGATGTGTAGTTGCAAGGAAAGTGGAAAATGTAGGAGGAAAAAATGTATCAAAGGCTAATATCCAATAAAATGAGTATTCTATGGAGAGGGCTACCTATTTTTCAAGCTTAGTAGTGTTTCTTTACTTTTGTCCTCTTTATAAACCTACAATTTTCTAATAATTAGTTTTTCAATGGTATACCACGATATTCACAGACTAAGGTTTCCATTTGATTGTATTTTGAAGTAAGAAATGATCTATTATGGAGACATCGACACTGAGTTACAACTGTAAGGTTTTTTCCTTAGTTGACAAGGTATTCCAAATATTTCTTTGCCTAATTCTTTTAATTTAATAAATCCCATCAATGTGTGTGTTTATTCTTGGAGTGTGATTTTATTTCAAAACTATTATTCATATCTTAAATTACAGCTAAATGATCTTTAAATGGCCTATTGTGTTCCATTGGAAGGAAACTAAGGAGGATTTGCATGGAAGTGATGATGAGTATGAAAGTGAAAATGATTTGTAAGTGTGGTTAATAAAAATTTCCAACCCCTTCAAGGTGATTGGTAATTGTGGATTTCCAATGTCTTTTTTCATGATGATGCTGGAAACCATGACACATTCTAATATATTCATTTTAAGAAACAATATCCTCATTGAGTCAAGTTCTTAATGTGCAGCCATATTGTGTACATGTTTTTGCATGTTTTTTGTTATTAGTGGAATTTGAAAATGAATTTCAGTTGAATATTTGTGCTCCTAAGATGAGAATTCTCTTCTCTACCTGGTTTAAGTAAGAAATGTGTACTTGAGGAGGAAATATTTGTGGTATTACAATGGCTGTTGGAAAATAGTATATTTCCATTCACCTAAGTCACCAAGGTTCAGATTCAGATATAGATCAAACTGACTTTTCGAAAAGTTATGATCTGGATATCAGAGGGAAATGAAAATTACAAACACTGAAACATTATATATATATATATATATATAGATATAGATATATTAAAAATAAAAAATCTAAATGTTTGTAATATGTAATACTTATATAAAATAACAAATATATTAGACTAACAGACTTTACATTAATTATTTTATACAAGTTAAATTATAAATATTCTTAATTTTTATGATTATTAAATATGGATGATTAGTAAATAGTTAATCGTTAATGTAAAATATAACATAAAATATTTAATAATAATTTCCTTATAAATTAAACTATTGGAATTGGATTCATGAATTTAATAACAAACTATCGTGGGCTTATCACAATGAAATCTAGAACGTACTACAAGGCTTCACTATGTGACCTAAACAATGTGCAACATATAGGAATGTTACCAACTTATCACTATCACCTCAGCAACTACTCCCCTCTCTTTAACGAAGGGCTTAGGGATGAAATAACCCAAGGCTCTTAGCTAAGTTCCCATTTAGTATCTTACAATAAAAATAGTCATTGTATTACAGTATGACAAACAAGGGCTTTCAGTGGATGAAGTAGTGAAATTAAAACTTGGGTTCAAGGTGCCTATGGATCAATTTAAAGGCCAATGTTTAGCCTAGGGAATTTAAAATAGGTTACCTGAATACACTAAATCAAGAGAAACTCAAGGTTATTATAAACTAAGGTTTTAACACAATGAATTGCAGAAAAACAAAAGTTTACGACAACATATTTAGCTAGAAAATGGTGAAAATACATGAAAATTTTTAAATTAGTTTCTCTATTGAAAATTTTAAGCAAAACACGCCCGTAAGGCATACATCAACAAGTTAATAACACAATATTTTTTCGAAAATTAATATTAGTTTACCACCAAAAAAAAAAATGGGTTTAAAATAAAATTCCACAAATGATAAAGACTGACAGCTTATGAATCTAGGGAAAATGAGTCTAATATGAAAACGTATATATGGCTTCTTTAGGAGAAATTATAAATAAAAACAAATTAGGAAAAAAAAACTAACTTACCCAACTTCTTGTAGTTTAGGTTTTTAATTTTCCATATCACTATAAGAAATAAAATTCTATATTCCTCAAACACTTGGGGGAATGCTCTAGCTCAATAAGGAATAATTAAAAGAATAGCAAATAAGCTAACCTGGCACAAGAAAATCCATCCCATGGAACAATATACCAAGATAATGAAAAGAAACCAACTTTCTTAACCATGGAAAATCTAAGGGAATATTGTAGACAATAGTTATTGCATCCATACATTCACTCTTCTCTAATAAAAATGAATCCATAGATATAAAAATCTATGAATAATTATTAAAGAATTATAGGCATGAACTTTGCGAGTAATCTGGGATATAATAGGATGTTTCACCATAGGAATGTATTATATTCTCTCTAAATTCATGAAATCCCAAGAGAGCCCTTCATATTAAGCAATTTTTGTTTGCTATCCTTGATACTAACCATTATAGCAAGGGACACAAATTAGACTGCACTCTTAAATTCAAGAGTATTCTGGGATTTAATATGGATTCTACATCACAATAAGTCATTATCTTCTCTCTAAATGCATGAATTACCAAGAGAACACCTTATATTAAGGCATGTTTTCCCCTATCCTTGACACTATCCAATCTAGCAAGGGATGCCCTTAACTACATGTTGAGAACACAAACCAGAGTGCAGTATTAAAGATAATCAAGAAGCTAGAAATTTCATGGAATTTTAGAGGAGCATGTTGGGAACATACTATACTCATGTAAACCATATTTTCATTATCTATTTATCCATATATTTTGCAACCAATTTATCATCTTTTTAAACCTCTTTACGGTGTAATTATCCCAAATTTTTGTTTAACCAAATTCTCATTTTTTTAAACCTTTTTTTATGTTGTGATTTTTTTTAATATATTTATTTATATCATGTTTTATATATATTTGGAATTATGATTTAGATATCTGGAGTCTTTTAATAAGAGAGGTTCATCTACCATTGTCTATGCCTAATTTTACTAGATCATCTGGTGCCCAATACATTTGTTTCCATATTAACAATGATTTTTTTCCCTATATAAATAATGATTTTGTTATATTTTGGTCTGTTCTTCAGTTGCCACAAAAATGAAAATTAGAGATTTTATGAAGGTGTATTGTCTTACCAATTATGACACCAAAATCCATTTACAGGAAAACATATTTTCGAAACACCCAATTTCTCTTATATGTCATTTTGAAGGTATATTTCATTGAAAATGACATTTTTTGTTTATTTTATATTCTACACTTGGAAAAAAATATCGCGTGCACACTATAAGGCCCAATCCTTCACCACCAAGCTCAAATCCTCAAGCACCTCAGCTAGTGCTTGATGGGGGAATTTGGGTACCTATTCCCTATGCAGCACATGCAGCTGCAGCAACCCAGTAAGGGTAGGGTGGGATTTACAATACATTACGTACAACCATTTCTTTCCCACCTCTAACATATTACTCCCAACCCTCCATTTTCCAAGGCCATGCTTATTATTTCCAAATGAATCCAACAACTTCGTGCACAATCCTCATTTCCAATAAATCGATGCAACTTGTTAGATTGCCAGGATTTTTTGATTTCTTAGAAATGGGTTCCAATATGTTGGTTTCAGAGTTTATTCCATTACTTTGATAACACAAACTACCATATCATTTTAATTCTTTCATTCTTTGAGAAACCATGACCCACTTAAATTGGAGGACTAGGAAAATTTGTAGTGTCCTTGTATAATGATCCTCCTCTTGTGGATTATGGGGTTGTAGCTTCTTTACCTCCAAAAATTCTATAAAATGGTCCACCTCTGTATTTAAGAAATCCTTAGAGAGACTTAAACTTACCATTTTGAGCGTATATCTTCCCTTGCATCAATCAAAAACTGTAATTGTATTGATAAGTAACTGAGTAGAAGGATTTTGGTCAGAAAAAAGTGATAGTAACTCATTCATTGTTGAAAGTTTTGGGCCATTTTCGCAACTATTTTTCCTATACTTTTCTTCAACAGGAAAAATTACTCCAGTTTTTTTCATTGATATCTCGATCTTTGACTTCACCTTAAAATATAGGTGTTGTATCTTTTTGTAGGATTTAATATCTTTCCAATATATTTATTTACCTTTTCTCTCCCTCTAACTAGACTTTTCAAAGTTTTAATTGCATATGGATCCTTTACAGAATCAAATGCTTCCATGTCTTCATCCTTATCTCTCTTCTCAACTAAATGCACTAATCCTTTGGTACTACTTGTATCAACTTTAGGTTTATCATTACTGCTTCCCTTCTTACAAGCCCTTTATGATGCTCAGGCTTCAAAGAGTTTTGTTACCTTTATGAATGCTTGGCTATAGTCATCAAATTTCTGATTTGGAAACATCTATTTTTCTTAGTTACCTTAGACCTTCTTATTCTAGTTCCAAAATTATTCTTTTCAATATCTTCTAGGCCCACATCGAGCCAACAGAATGCTCTGATACCACCTTGATGTACCAATTCTAAATCATATAAATTTCCCTTCATAAACAAACTTTCTTTAAAAAATATTTACAAACAGTTCCAGTTCAATAATTTCATCAAAATCTTGGTGTGCACAGTAAGGGAAATACTACAACAAGAGGAAATCAGAGGAAATCATCAATTTTATTACTTAATTCAAAGAGATGTTACAATATAGGAAGATCAATGAAACTGGAGCTTCACTTGGTGACAAAATTTGACCAATATCGACCCACTGGTATAAACTCAGAAATAAGGTACAAAATGTTAGGCTCCTTCAAAAATTCTAAATCCTTTAATGTTGTTGCTTAGTACAGAGAATTTGGCCTAAAATTTCTGCAAGAATGTTAGGTCCCTATAATACTAGTGTATCCCCTTATTGTTATTATTAATATAACCCCATTATTGCTAATTTTTTGCTAATGTATTCCCCATATTATTATTATTCTGCCCCATATAAGCCCACTATTTTTATTTTTGTACCCTTACATTGTTATTGTTACGTCAGCTAGGATTATATTATGACCCATTGGACTCGTCTATATAGAAAGGAGGTCTTTTCATTTGTATCATCCAAGAATTTTCATTTATCTAATGTAAAGGATGTTTCCCCATCGAAGTGGTCAATTTCTAAGGCATTTTTCTCTCTTTCCTTCTATTTTTTGACTTGGTTTGATAACATTTGGTATTAGAAATTTGGATTCTAGGGTTTTTCTGCTTCAAACAAGTCATCATGGAATTTTTGCTATAAATTGTTTTCTACCAAGGTTCAGATGCTAAAAAAAGAACTCATTTATGAATAAATCCTAAGGAACTTCCTATAAAATTTTAGGATATTTTTTCGTAATATTTTTAGAGATATGATCTGTGGAAGTTAGGGTTTTTGTAGGCTCTTGAATTTCATATAAAAGAGGTGACCTTGGGAAAATCTTCATAATACTCTCTCTGAGCATCGGATCGGAATTCTGTAGAAATTGTCCAAAATTACACGAACTGTAGTTTCTTGTGGAGAAATTTCAGAGCTGAAGAAGGAAACAGTGAAACGTGGCGCACTATACAAGTTATCTCTATTGAACCAATCCATAATTAGGTCATCGTGGGAGATTGGGCATAGATTTTTCTTGAAGAATCCAAATCAGGTCTGACCTATGGAATTGCAAAGAGGAGTCAGAGGGCTAATAAAAGGTATAAATTTAGATCTTCAAGATCTGAAATAACAAATATAAATCAGTTTCAATATCGAGCTCCTCAAAAGCAAGAAAAAGGTGTGTGTTTTTTAGTTTGAGTAACATTTTTTTGGAAAATTAGTTTGAAGTGATTCTAAGGGCATATTGAAGCATATGTATCAGTATTGAGTTGTTTAATGCCTCTCAAAAATAGTTCCACACCCATTAAGCCCTCAAAAACCTCTACGATGACGCATGAAGAGGAACACTTGCAGTATGATCTATCAAAATTATGGTACCAAGTGCAACAAATTTCTATCTTACAAAGAGAAATAAAACATGACATAGATGGTTTAAAATCAGAAATGGAGGCTAATTTGGATGGCTTTAAATACCAAATGAAAGCTAATATTGATGATAAATTAGTGGAATATCACATCGAGCATCAAGAACAAGTTCTCCAACTCTCAAAGGATAGCCTAACTTTGGTGCAAAATCAAATGAAAAAATAGGAAGATCAACATTGCAGCGAAAGAAGTTCTAAAGCAGTCACAAAAACAAGAACTCGAAAACTATGAAATCGATCAATTTCAGAGTATCTCAACAAGTGGAAGAACTTACCCATTGAAGATTCCACATGGAAGGATGATAATTTTATACATAAGCATCGAGAAATAATCAAGCATTGAGGAAAACACTTGTTTGAAGGAGAGGGTCATGTTAGGTCCCTATAATACAAGTGTATCCCCATATTTTTATTTTTAGTATAGCCCCGTTATTCTTATTGTTTTTCCAATGTAGTCCCCATATTATTATTATTGTGTCCCATAGAAGCCCAATATTGTAATTATTGTGCCCTTACCTTGTTCTTGTTATGTTATCTAGGATTATATTGTGACCCATTGGACGTGTATATATAGAAAGGAGGTTTCTTCATTGTATCATCCCATAAAATTTCATTTATGGAATGTAAAGGAGGTTTCCCCCTTGAAGTGACCGATTTCTAAGGTGTTGATCTCTCTTTTCTTCTATTTTTGGAGCTATTTTCATAACAAGGAAACATATGTATTATCGTAGCTTAGAAATATGATGATTGATATCCAATATGCCCTCCTGAATAAACTAATATATGGTGCCAAATATGAGAAAAATCACCACTGAAATCTCATCCCTCCCTCGAGAATATATTATTAGCATATTAGTCTTCTTCCAAAAGTATTCTATTGAACCCCTTTCCCCATACATCTTCCCAATAAGAAAACCTTATGTTTACTAGGTATCTCCTTTTTTTACTAAATAACTTTTTTAGAACCCCAATACATATAAATGTGACCATATAAATACAATATAGTAACTCTATTTTTTAGAATTGTAAAACCCCTTTATGAATGAATGTTTTGAGATAGTGGTCAATAAGGGGAAGAACTTGTGCACAAATATTGGGTATGTTTGTTATAAAAATCAGTTTATGAGCTTCAAGGAATCCACGTGAAAAATAAGATAAGGTTTGAACACTATGTATAGGCTCTGATTATTCCTATACCTCATGCCTCCTCGGATGAAATAGGTGTTCCTATTGATGTGATGGAATAATTTTCCTCCTGTCTTATCAGCCCAAATATTTTTGGACAAATTTCTCATGATGTTTTTATGCATTAGATGATGAACCCCAACAAGATGAATGTACATGTGGTGGCAGCTAGAACCTTAGTTCATATTTTAAATCTAGTAGTGTTAGGCATTACCTTGGTAAAAAAAATTTGAGTTACTTTTCCACTCCATAAATTACCATGTCCAAAATATTCTTGTGTCAATCCTGTAAGTTGAAGGGGATACCAATTAATTTACATCTTTCAACCTCTTGAATTCAGGATCATAGTGGATCAGCTAACAAGGCAGTGTTGTCTCACAGACATTTTCTAGAAAAATTAGTTGTATTTTGACAAATTGAATTGATGATATTTGAGCTGGGTAGCTTTTAAGGAAGTCCGTTATATTTTCGACTCATGCATGTTCCTCCAGGATGTGAGGAATCATTTTCAAATTTCCCAATAATTGGTTTTCTAGTTCTTAATTTTCAAGGAGGGTAGAACACTGTAACCGATGAAATAGGTAACTATCATGTGATCCTTACTACATAATTTCACATTTCTGTATGATAGATATAAATCACCTTATATGTTAAATACTAAATGCACTTAAGTTTACAGGTATATTCCATTACAAGGACAAGTAAATGAACATTGTGTGGATGAAAGGATTAACACTGTTATCGATGAAATAGGTAACTGCACTGGTACCTATTTTTTCAGGTAGTAAGAAAAACACCTGATTTTTAAAAGTGATGATGCAGAATCAAAAAAAAATATTTGGAGCATGTTTTTGGCACTTTAAGATTATTTATTTATTTATTTATTTTTTATGTCGATTTTGAATAGTGGTGGTGTATCATCACCAACATTTTTTTAGAGGATTGATTTTGACACTATAGATTTTCTAATGTCTTCTTCTTCTGAGAGATGTTTATTTTTAAGTGCATTTATGTACTTGTGTTTTAAAAAGAAAAAAGTAATTTAAAAAAAAAATAAAAGTTTGTAATAATATCTTCACTTTTTCACATAGATAAAAAATGGAAAAAGGGTCAATATTCTAAAGTTTATATTTTCTAAATGTTTATGTATTGTTAATTAATTTTTCAATGCACATCAAATAGTTGTCGCTAAAAAACCAATATTTTGAACCATATGACAAAAAAATACAAATTTTCAATATAAATAGAATGCAAAAAATACACTTTTAGAGACTTTTTGTTAGAAAAAGCATGTTAAATAAACTTATCTTTTGGGAAAATATTAACAGAAAAACTTAAGAAAATAACATTTTTATTGAATTTTATGTCAAAACATAATAGTAATCACATGTTTTTTGCAAAAAATAGTGATTCTTCTCATAAAATATCAAAGTATAAACATTACAGGTAAAACTTATTAATAGATCTAAAAAATGAGCTTTGTTTGCAAGCATAACTTAAATATCATCAACAATATCAACTAATACATCTTAAACATCATCTAGAACATCATCTAGAACATCATTGATGGCTTTTTCCACAACATTTTAATCTTCATTTTGGTCATTGTTAGGTTCTAATGGATCTTTCATGTTCGTAAATATTCCAAAGTGTCCCTTTCCAATCATTTCATATAATGGTGATTCAGGTTCCTTTGATTTTTTTCCACACATGATTCATTAAAATCCCCCTTCCTCAAACCAACTTCTTGCTTCCAATCTGGAAGGTATTCAAGAGCGTTAATTCTTTGCTGAATAAATTTGCATTGCACTGGGTTTTTCTCAATGGAAATGAAATTTCTTCCTTTTAGTAGGCAACATGCTAGTGTTGTACCTAATCATCAAGCACAAAATAGATAATTAATAAAATTAGCATGTAGACATAAAAAGTAAAAAATAAAATATTTAAATTTAAATTTGTATAATCAAAACTTACCTGAACCTGAGAATAAATC
The DNA here is from genome assembly GCA_034641835.2 of Pinus albicaulis. Classification (NCBI taxonomy): domain Eukaryota; kingdom Viridiplantae; phylum Streptophyta; class Pinopsida; order Pinales; family Pinaceae; genus Pinus; species Pinus albicaulis. The sequence continues at coordinate 518,008,470 of CM076574.1, read as the reverse complement.
CAAAACCCAATCTCATTCATTTGAACATAGAACTATAATATAGTTAATCAATGCTTGTGGTTTTTGATAAATGTTAAATATATCTCTTTTTTCATCTTTATCCTCATATGTTAGTTTTCTTACAACTGCATGATGAACCAATACTTGACTATGACTCTTCCCATCTACTCGATTCATAAGAATACGCTTATAGTTATCCTCTTTTATCCATCATTCAACATGTGTGAACTCACCATCATTTATAATAGGCTGATCTTCGGAAGAAACAATACTTGACTTATGCCTGTAACATAACATAGTAAAATTTAAATTAAATTGTACATAAATAAAAAAATTTAGGAGTATTCAAACATACAATTTCAAAGTCTTACCATGTAAGTTGCCTCCTTGAGTTTGCTTTACCCTTGAAGCTTGTTAATAACATTGCAAACTGTGTTTCTGAATGAAATGTCATAAAATCCTATGAAACAAAATAAAACATGTCAATAATCAATAATTTATAAAAAAATCAATCATCCTTACAATAATGCATAGCGAAAATAAAAATAAGCATACTTACAATGTTATTTGCAATGTTGCTTGAGATTTCTTCAGAAAGATTTGTAGATATTTCATTTGTGTCATACTTGACCTTTGATAGACGATATCTAACCTTGTCACATTTATTAGCCTTCCTTGCAAGAACATAAATAGTGTTTGTATTCGGGACCATACATATGTCTCGTACTCTGCCCATCACATCATATGGTTCATTTAGGTAAATCATACCAAAAACCAGATAGGTATGTATATCAGCCTCCATTTCACTGTCTTCAAGATACTATGAGAAATTAGTTTTATTTATTTCCTCGGCATTCTTCCAATCAAAAATAAGCTTTAATGAACCTGGTGGCCCACTTGCTTGACTTTTATTAGTCTGTACAACAATGTCCTTATTGCATCCAGCAGTGTCTATAGTGCGTCCAGCTGGAACTTTAGATTTGGGAGTTGTATCCATAGTGTGTCGAGCTACAACTTTAGATTTCGGAGTTGCTACCCTAGGTGCAAAAACATTCACATAAATCTTTTTTGATGCCATTTTCCTGATATATATATATATATATATATATATATTAGTTAACGAGAAAACAGTTAATCCATTTTTTCTTAAATTTGCCAATATAAATTTAAATTTACCGAAAAATAATGTCTATAAAATAAATTAAAAAAAAAAGTTATTTGTAAAACTAAATAAATTGAAATTAAACCAATAAAATTAACTATAGAAATTTTCATTTAAAAAAAAAATATTAAAAATCATATTTAGATATATGTATATATATCTATATAATATGTTTTGAATACCTTTTATGAAAAAATAAAAATATCTTTTAAATTGTATAAAACAATTTAAAAAAAAATAAGCATTAATTTAAAACTTAAGTTGTTGTTTAATATAAAAAAAAAAAAAACAAAAAAATTATTTACTATTTAACCAATGTTAAAATTAAATTAAAAAATTTTTAAGCTACAGATTTAAAAAAATAATATTATTTTTTGTTTTAATTTTAATTGCTTTTTTTTATTAAATTTACACTTAATGAATTATATTTTAAAATTTTAAATATATTGAATAAAATTAAAGCTTATATGTTAAAATGAAAATGAAAATTTAAAACTTATAATCTTTTATTATATTTTAAAATTTTATTTTACAACATTGGAATTTATTAAAGTTTAAAAATTTTAAATATAAAATAGATTTTAAAATTTAAAATTATTATATTGTTTATAATTATAACTATAATTTTTTTTTAATTAAACTTTATATTATATCAATATTACAATTATACATTTAAAAAACAAAATCAAAACTTTAATATAAAACATTATAATTATTTAAAAAAAAAAAAAACTTATATTTAATATTTAAAACAAAAAATTTATATTTAAAAAAAAAACAAATTAAATTTTTTATAGTTTATAATTTATATTTAAATTAAAAAAAAAATAAAAATAAAAATAAAAAAATAAAAAAATCTTATAAAGTTTATTTCATATTTAAATTTAAAATTTAAAAATTAAAAACTGAAAAACATTTTTTGCGCCCACCAGGAGCCGGAGTCTGGCTGGGCAGCCCTCTGTGGCACCATTCGACCATCCTCCAGCCCCCGGCTGGGTGGAGGCTGATTATTTTTCACGCAGACCGAGGGCTGGAGTTTGGCTGGGCAACCCTCCATGGCACCGCCCGACCGGCCTCTGGTCCCTGGCTCGGCGGAGGTCGATTCTCGAAATCATCGTCCACCCAGCCAGGGCCCGGAGGACAGTTCGGTAGCCCTCCATGACACCTCCCAGCTAGCCTCCGCCCCCGAGCTAGGCGGAGGTATATTCCTGGAAGCGGTCTCCACCCAGCCGGGGGCTGGAGGCTGGCTGGGCAGCACTCCACGGAGCCGCCCGACCAGCCTCTATCCCCCGGTTGGGTGGAGGTCAATTCCTGAAATTGACCTCCGCCCTGTCAGGGGTCAGAGGCCAATCGACCTCCGCCCAGCTTGGGATCGGAGGTCGGCTGGGCAGCCCTCCACTGCGTCGCCTGACTGGCCTACGGCCCCTGGCTGGGCAGAGACCGGTCGAGCGGCGCCATGGAGAGCTGCCCAGCTGGGCGCCGGAGGCCGGCTGGGCAAAACTGCATCACGCAGCCCAGCCAGCCTCCGGCCCCGAGAGGGCAGCAAAATTAATTTTTTTAATTTTTATTTTTAAATACCAAAAAAAAAACAAACTATATAATCAAGCTCAATTCTTTTAATTTTAATTTTTTAAACTAACCTATTATAAAACAAAAACATTGTTTAATATTAAAAAAAAATAAAAAAAATATTTAAAAAAATATATATATTATATAACAAAACAATAAATAAAAAATTAATAAAATATAATATATAACAAAACAATAAATAAATAAAAATCTAAAAAAATTGTCTTAAAATATAAACTAAGAACTAAAAATATAAATATAAATTTTATGTTCTATTTTTTAAAAATTAAAACAATTGTAATTTAAAAAATAAAAATAAAAAAAAAATTGTTTTAAAATATAAACTATGAAAATTTTTATTTTTTATTTTTATTAAAAAAAAAAATTATAATAAAAAACAACCATTGTTATTTAATATAAAATATAATACTCTACTATTTAAAATTAAAAAAAAAATCATATATATATATATATATATATAAACGAAAACAAATTTAAATTATAAATTACAATTAAAAATAAGATTTAAAATTTTAAAAAATAAAAATAGAATATAAAAGAAAAAAATTGTGAAATAAAAAGCAAAAAAAACAATTTAAATAATGAAACTGCAACTATATTTATAATAAAAAAGAACAAATAGGTTTAATATAACATAAAACTATCTATTCTCCTTTAAATAAAATAAAATAAAATATCTAATAATATATCTAAAAATAATTTGTCATGTTAAGAAATAAAAATAAAAAAATAAATTTTTCTTTTCAATTTTCGAGTTGCACTTTGAGAAAAAATAAAAATATAATAAATATAACTATTTTTTTATATGCATGGTCGTTTTATGGTTTTTTTTGTCTAGATGAACATATAAACCCTATAAAAAAAAATTCTAAATTTTTTCCCTAAAAACCCTAAAAAATTAGTTTTTTTTTTTACATTTTCTTCACTAAAAAAATATAAAAAAAAATTATGGTTTTCGAACCTAAAAACCTTTAAAAATTGTTTTTGAACACAAAAACTATAGAAAAACATGTTTTCCCCAAAATCATCTTTAAATGGACAGAATAGAAGGAAAACGAAATTTTGAAATGCAAAAAATTCTTGTGACCAATGCGAACACAACGACTCCACAAATTTACAAATAGCAACACAATGTTTCCAATGCGAATGCAATGCATCCACGAAGTTACCAATGCCAACACAACACATCCAGAAAATTTCTCTAACAAAAATCATAAAACTTGATGTGATGTGATGAATAGAAACAATGATTCTTATTATATATCGAATATTGTGTGATTTGTTTACTGTTTAACGAATGTGGGATTAAAATTTAAGTTATAAAATATTTACTTGTAATTTATTACAGTGAATATTATAGTTAAAATGCTTAATATTTGCATGTAGTTATCATAGTTAATATTTTATTTAATATTTACATGTATTGAATGTTAAATAATTCAAATATAATCTTGGATTAAAATTTACAATTTAAAATACTTACATGTACTTAATTATAGTTAATACTATAGTTAAAATAGTTAATATTTGCATATAGTTATCATAGTCAATATTTTAGTTAGCATTTACATGTACTCAATGTTAAATCATTCAAATATAATCTAGGATTAGAATTTAAAATTTAAAATATTTACATGTAGTCAATCTTAAATCATTCAAATAAGAAAATTATTTTAGTTTGGAAGGCATGCATGAAAGGAATCGTTTGTGGATATTTTAAATAACAAGTATCGTGAAATATTTCAGGACCAACAGTTTATTAAGAAATTTTGAAATATATTTTAGATGAATATAATGTAGGCTTAAAATTTAAAATTAAAAATATTTACATGTAGTTAATTATAGTTAAAAATTTAATATTTGAATGTAGGTATGATAGTAATATTATAGTTAATATTTACATGTAGTCAATCTTAAATCATTAAAATAAAAACATTCTTTTAGTTTGGAAGGCATGCATGAAAAGAATATTTTATGGATATTTTGAATATAAATATCGGTAAAATATTTCAACACAAACAATTTAAAAAAAAAATTTTAAATACATTTTTTGACTAGTATTTTGTATGAAATATTTGAAATGAAAATTTTGGAGGGAAAGTTTTTCGCGAATTTTTTTTTTTGGGGGGCGGGGGGGATTTGGAGGGAAATTTTCAGTCTTTAAGCTATATATTGTAATTGTGAGAGACATTTGTATCATTCAACATATTCTTGTTGAAAGCCATTGGTTCTTCTGATAGCGAAGTTTTTCTTTGTACAATATCAACATCTTCGTCACGCAACAACTCTAGTCATAATGATGAATATAACAGGAGTTCATTCACCGTGAATAGAGTCAAAAAATCGAATTGGTTATAATCCTAAGGATGATGAGAAAAAAATTGATGGGGTGCAAAAAAAATAAATTTTTGGAAACCAAGAGTCAGCTATTCCACTTACTCTTAATCCTAAGGATTATGAAAGCAACAATGATGAAGGGCATGATGAAGAATTTTGAGAGTCAAAATTTTCACTTTGTCCTAATCCTAAGGATTATGAGGGCACCATTGATGAAGGGGGAGATGAAGAATATCCACTTCAAATTAATCCTAAGGATTATGCGAGAACCATAAATGAAGAGGTGAATGAATAATTTGCAGAGTCAAAATATCCACTTCATCTTAATACTAAGGATTATGCGAGCACCATTGATAAAGAGGGGAATAAAAAATTTCTAGAGTCAAAATGTCCACTTCTTCCTAATCCTAAGGATTATGCCAACACCACTGATGAAGAGGGGAATGAAGAATTTGAAATGTAAAAATATCCACTTTGTCCTAATCCTAAGGATTATGCCAGCACCACTAATGAAGAGGGGGATGTAAAAATTCCAAAGTCAAAATATCCACTTCATCCTAATAGTAAGGATTATGCCATCACCACTGATGAAGAGGGGAATGATAAAGTTCCAGAGTCAAAACATCCACTTCGTCCCAATCCTAAGGATTATGCCAGCACCACTGATGAAGATGGAAATGAAAATTTTGTAGTGTAAAAATATCCACTCCATCCTAATCCTAAGGATTATGCGAGCACCATTGATGAAGAGGGGGATGAAAAAATTCCAGAGTCAAAATATCCACTCCATCCTAATCCCAAGGATTATGCGAGCACCACAGATGAAGAGGAGAATGAATAATTTGCAGAGTCAAAATATGCAGTTTGTCCTAATCCTAAGGATTATTCCAGCACCATTGATGAAGAGGGGAATGAAGAATTTATAGCGTCAAAAAATCTACTTCATCCTAATCCTAAGGATTATGCCAACACCACTGATGAAGAGGGGGATAAATTTCCGGAGCCAAAATTTTCACTTCATCCTAATCGTAACGATTATAAGTTCACCACTAATGAAGGAGGGGGATGAATAATTTCCAGTAAATATAGAGTCAAGGCATCCACTTATTCCTATTCCTAAGGATTATGAGAGCACCAGTGAGGAAGGGGAGGGGCAGGATGAAGAAATTCTAGTGAATACAGATTCAAAGCTTCCACTTCTTCCTAATCCCAAGGATTATGAGAGCACCACTAAGGAAGGGGAGGATGAAGAGTTTCTTGAAAATGATAATTTTGGAGGCATAGATCTGAATAATGCATTTTCTCTAAATGATCATTTCAAACACACTCATGGTGATGAATAATTGAATCCTCCCAGGGAAGAATTTGAAATCATGGATCAAGATTGTGAAGAATTTCATTTGATTAGGGGTTAAAAAAGCGCAGATGATTCTTGTGAAATGTTTTCTTCAAGTGATGATGCTAAAGAAAAATTTCCAGGCAATGATGTTGATGAATTTCTTAACTATGTTGAGAATGATGATAGTGGGGATAACATTCCTCCTAATGGTGATGAAATTGCTTCTACAAAGGATGATGGAATGATGAAGCTGTTGCAAGAAAATATTGTAACTAGGAGTAGGAGTAGACCTTTTCATATCAATCCAAAACATTCTAGTTATACAAGGGTGAGGACAAAATATCTCACAAAAAAAATTTATGTCGTTCATTTGATTTCCAGTGATTGTTGTCAAAGGGATTGCTTGAAACATATGGATTTAAATTTTTTTGGAGAAAAGTAAAAGATATATGTTAATGAATAAAATCATGCAAAATTCGTATTTAGTGGGTTGCATGCAATCTACACTAGAAGGTTATGATTATCATATTAGCAATATATTGCTCTGCAGAAAGGCTTTCAAAATGTTGCTTTCAATTGGTAATTGTCATTTGTCAAGAATCCAAGAAAAAATGGAAAAGGATCCCACATATTATTCAGAAGTATGTTATAAACGGGACGTTGGTCCATTTGCAAATATTGCTAAGACATGGATGAAATACTTCTTTTCAAATCATGGAGAGTGTATGCCAAATAAAGACACAATACATATTCCAGATAATTTCTTGAGACGAGAAATATTCATCTTATACAAATATTATGCAGAATTTGTTGAAGGATTTGGTAATTTTATTACATATTCTTATTTTACAAGGTTATGGAAAATAAAATTCAACAATGTTCGTATTCCTAAGAAGACAAGGATGGGGGTTTGTAGCACATGTGCTTCTCTTAAAGAAAAAAGAGATAAATGTAAGGGGCAGAAAGAGGTTTGCGTTCAAAAAATTGCTTTTTAAAATTGGATAGTTATCAACTATGAAAATATATTTATTCATATGTTTCTTTTATTTTATGTAGAGATTCTGTTGTCAAGGAACTTCAAGACCATCGCAATTAGCAAACAAGTGAAAGGAAAAAGTTTTATAAACATCGAAAGAAGTGTTATGATCATCCAAATAAATATCTGGGTTTGATAATTGATGGTATGGACCAAAATAAAACACTTCTTCCACATTTTTTCTGCATGCCAAAAAAATTACAGGAGGAAAATTTCATTTAGTTTCACTTGGTTGGTTGTATGGTATTTAATGAGAAGATGTTTCCAAGAGTTTTCTTCACAACTCCAAATATTCACAATGATGCAAATCTGACCATAACTATAATCTACGATGTTGTTACTCATTGGTCTAGTATTATTCCTGAAGTTTTGTATTTACAATTAGACAGCACAAGTTGTGAAAGAAAAAAATCAAGTTCTTTTCGGGTATCTAAACATGCTTGTTGAATTGGGAATTTTTAAAAAGATAAAGGTTGGTTTCCTTCTTGTTGGGAATACTCATGATCATATTGATCAAATGTTTAGTTGTTTTTCAGTAACATTGAGGAGGAAATTTTTTGGGAGCCTTCCATCATTAATTGAATGTATTAAAAAATTGTACATTCTAGAGCCGGTTTCTAATGTGTTGGACGAAACTATTGACATGCGAAGGTTTATTTTGGGATGGCATAGTGAGGAGAAATGCATTGAAAAACTTAACGACATTAGCTTCCAACATCAATTTCGTATCAAAAAAATTGATGGGATAACACTTATATGGGGCAAGAAGTATTCAACTGTTGCAAAATGGGGGCCATCATCAAGTTTAGCATTTCTGAAGTTCATTCTAGAGTGTCTAATATTTTCATCAAAGATATTGTTATTACAGTCAGTTTCTGAACTCCATAATGTACGAAGGCATAAGAGAGACATAAATTATTCTGAATGTCTAGAGGAAATTAAAATATGTATTACAGATACATATGAGTACTTAGATGTTGCTGATTCAGTTTCGTGAGAGTCTTTTTTAGTAATCAATGCGACATGATTTCAAGATCAATAAATTTGGATATGCTTTTGAAGACTCCTTTTTTTTGCCACAAAATATGCCAAATGAGCATCAGGAAACACACATTTTTGAAAAACAACAGCCTCAATCTATTATTAATTCTCCACAGGTAGAGGAAAGAGAAATATATATTGGTTCTAGAAGATCACGTACACAACGTGAAGCCATGGAAGACCTTTACAAGGGTTTTGTGTAGGATGTTAAGGAGGGTTGCATGATAACAGTGTTAGTAGATGAAGATCGACTTGGCTATCCATTCTGGATTTCCAAGGTTATAAAGTTCATTAATGAAAATGAAGATATTACAACATTTGATGTACATTGGTATGCCACAAGTACCCACCCTTTCAATGGTGTGTACAAGACAGAGATGGTAGTTGAAAAAAAAATTGGCAGAAACAGAAAAAGAAAGGGCACAAATATAAATTGTCGCCGCACAGATGTCTTAAAATTGGAGGATGTTGACATACTTGTGTATGACTTCAATTTGAAAAATAGAGGAAAGATTCGGTTGAAGACCAATAAATATTTTGAACAAACTGCTACCAGAACAATTACTGTTGAGATGGGACTCTACAGAATGTAGTCGTAAATTTACAAGACATTTGAACTCTGAAATGGTGGGCATGCATGTTGACTCAGATGGAGCACTAGTTGATGAAAGAGAATAATATGGATCATCTTCATCCGTATCGAGTCATTCATCTGAAGATGTACATTCTGATGGTGTGCTAGAACCTATGGTTGATTTTGAATAACTATCTAAGACACTTTTTTGTAATTGATGTTTGCATGGTAACTTGAAATAAAATTTTTGACTTCCATCTAATTTTTCATGAAGTTATGAGGCATTTCTATGTTTGTTGGATTATATGTTTTAATTATGAAAAATTCATCTGTTTAGAATATCGACAATGTACCAATGTTGATATTTTTATTAAAAGAAAAATAGAAAATAGAAATTAATGTTGAATTTTTAGATTATACAGTGATATCACCATGATATTGTGTGTTGTTACCATTTGGTATAAGATACTTTTAAAGTTTTTAATAATTATATGCATCATTGAAAGGGGACACTTTGTTTTGATGCTTGATTTTTAGGTTTTGGTTGCAATTATATTTAAATTTGTCTTAGGCTAAGATTTGAAAAGAGACAAATTTTTATCCTTTAAAATTAAAATTACTCTTGGAATAATAAATATTTCATCTACTTGTTCATTTTTAAAAATTGTTTAAGTCATATAATTTCTCCATAATTTCATTGTTCAAGTATGTTGAAAACTTAAGATTGAAAAACTTGAGATTTACAACTTTCCATTAAGGTTTTTATGCACTACAAAATTTTATCTTTAATTTTATGGTTGACAATAATTGCAATTTTATAGTTTCTTAGAGTGAAGATATTTTATCTTTAACAACATGGATGAGAATTGTTCGAAAGATAAGCCCTTCAGACATGTTTTTGTTTGTCTTTAACATCATCTATCAAAATTTTTATAATTTTATGATTTTTCAAAGTCCTAATATGTTGTCTTTAATTGCATTGTTACAATGTGTCAAAAGTGTGACACAGTGTTTTTTTTTTTTTTTATTCCAGCATCAACTGGTTTTTTTTTTAGAGTGTTTTTTCAATCCCTTTTTCAAGAAACAATTTTTTTTTTAGCATAATTTTATAAAATGTTGAAATTTGACCTTGAAAAAAAACCAAATGCATTCTAGAATACACACTTTTTGTTTTTGGGGCGTTTTTTTATGTTTTTTGAGTCTTTTTGGGCTAGAGTTCCCATTTTGAGGTAATAGATCCCGTTTCATCGGTAACAGTGTTGTAGCTCCTTTGATTAAACCTTATCCACTCTATGTTATATATATAGGATATCCAAAGGATTCAATCGCCATTAACTACATAGTTCGGGTTAATAGGATCTATTGTTAGATAGATGTAAAATGCCCTAGTTTTTTTTGTTATTAGATTCCTATTTATCTCGTTTAACTATCTTGCATTCAATTCTGTCAATGAGTGGGTGTTGGTTATAGGATTTGAAAACATAACAGTGAAAATTTTTGATCTGTCTAAGATAACAAATTCTTTTCATACCTTTTCTTCTCACAAGTATGTGATTTTTGTGGGTCTAATTCATTGTGGTGTTTATGGAAGTATCATCCTTAATTTCTATGATGTATTTGGAAACTTGACATGTTATATCCCTTTATGTGGAGGTAAATCACCATTTTAATGAAAATGGATTTACTAAGATAGAATATAAGGAAATGAATATGCTTTTATTCTTCTTAAAATGCATTGTAAAGAAGAGATTTTTCCTCTAGTATTTTTAATATTTTATTTGGTAGAACACATGGTCTAAAATGATGCACTACTCCTTTTCTCATTATGTTTGGAAATTATACCGATTGACTGGGGGTATTTTGTAGCTTTATTGTTCTTTGTTTGATACCAATAACTTCATTTGTATTATGTGTAGTTAACACTAGAAATTAAGCTTCATTGTGTAGATTCATTGTTTTTTTTATACCAATAGCTTCATTGTTTCTTTTATAAGAATAGTTAGTTTTGTTTAGCTTCATTGTTGTACAATGTTGATCATAAGAGAGTATTAATTCTTATGGTTTGTGGAAAATATGGATGAGCATTAGGATGTGGAGATATTGGGGTTCTCTTTTTGTTTGAAACGATACTTTTTAGGATGTAAATGAATATGAAAGAAGAAAATCAAGTGGGTACATTTGGTTAGATACATTGGAAGGGGGTATCAATGACATAGTTTTAGAAACAATTCCAAAATTCCATTTTTTTGGAATATATGAAAATTTTGGTAGGTAGGTGGAGATAAAATGTGAAAATGGAAATATGGAGTACAACTTGCGAATGATGGACTTATTTTTATTGTTTTTGACACAAAGGAGAGGCAAGGCCAACATGTAACCAATCAATCATTACGCTCATAGGAGATTTACTTCCTCTGGAACCTAAGGATCATGGAATATTGGGGAATGTTACCCACCCACATGTATGGGTAACCATAGGGGAATTTTCTTATTCTATGATGTAATTTTCTAGCTATTTGTCAAACATTATTTATTATATGTTGTCTTTTTTTTTCCATTTATTTTCACAAGATATATACAAATTGATCTCTTTAGATTGTAACTTAGCTAACATAAATGTTATTAAGTTCCCAAGGTGTTATTTTTCTATGGTGATGTTTTATTTTTTTTGTTTATATTGGTAATCTAGCCAGATAGTGGCCATTATTGCCCAACAAAAGAAAATTTGTTCGATTTCCTTACTTTTCTGGGGAAAAATGGAATTGACATAATTGATGTTAAGTTATATGTCATATAAATACTTTATATTATACTTTATGTATATCTCATGTCTTATACTTTTCATTATATCTTCTTTCATTTTAGAAGAGGAACTTAGTTTTTGATGGTCAAAAGAAGGAATTGAAGAAAGAGGAGAAAAATAACACTGGAGTGAAAAATGAAAAGATATAGAGACAGAGATAAAATAAATAGTCTAATGATACCCTTAAAGACAATATCTCGCATGAGACACAACATAGAGATTGATGATCAAGTCTGCAGATTTGGTGAATTCACCTACAATGCATTGCCAACACAATGATAATGTTTTGAACTGATGAAACAATATTTCATGTGTAAAATGTAGTCCAAAAAATATTAAGTTTCAAACTCGTATTGTAATTCTTGAAATTTCATATAATATAATTTATGTGGTTGAAATTATTTATAGTTGTACTTGATCATTAGTTAGTATTGTAATTAACATATGTAATATTATGTTTTCATATTACATGAACATGCACATTATATGATATTTTTTTAATTTAGTCACAAAATGATATTAATTAATTTATGTTGATTAATAATAAACAGATAAAATAAATCTAAAACTAATAAATTAGTAGCTTATATTCATTAACGATTAACATAAGTAACATTAATATACGACTAAATTAGTCATTTATAATTATTATTAATGAAATTAAATGAAATGAATATAAAATACAGGACTAATCATTCATATAATGAATATGAAACTGCAAAAAAAAATACAAATCATAAAGATGTGATTACAAATTAGAACTAAATTTTTCATATATACGACTAGTAGTAGCTAATTTACAATATCTTATAACACAACAAAAAATTATTGATATTTCTTTGGTCATTAATTGGTTTCAAACGATGACTAAAATTTGCATATATATGACTATAATTTATAGTATATTTTAACAGGAAAAAAAAATTTGTCATATTTTTTGGTCATTAATTGGTTTTTGTTGAAAAAATTATTTAAAATTTCTCTTCCATGTTAGTTATTTGTGTTTTTGTGATTCTTATTTAACCTAGATCTTATCTCCATTATATTATTATGTTCTTTATCAAGTCAATTATCAAATGCACAAGAGACACAAATATTTATGCTATCAAGCCAAGGCTAAAACCTCTCCCTCTTGGAGAGGAAAAACCAATCGTAAATTCTTCTTATAGAATTTCAGTTAACGAGTACCAATACCATGACCCATGACCCATCTAACCCCTCCAAGACCATTCCACTGGTTTCCTTCACTGTCTTATTATCCTTTCATCTGGAAAGCATAATGGACATATGCGTTTCTATCATCACTGTCACTATCATCCTTGTTGCAGCATCATAATATTATGACATAATCAACACCGAAGACTAACATTGTTGTACATAGTACTTGTACCACATCACATACATCACTGTACTGTTGATCCATGTACTTGTATCACTGAATCATATCACAACATTACTGAACCAAAACATTGTACATGATTACCAATGCATAGTACCACTGAGCATCACCGAACAACATCACTATACAACATCACCAAGCCATTGTATCACTGATCATCATCGAAATCCATCACTATACAATATCACCAAGCCATTATATTACTAAGCATTACCTATCCACAATGGTGTAATATATTGAGAGGTCTGAGACCTATCCTAATCCTCTTCATGTATTTATTTGAGCCATGTATCCATCCAAAACATACTTTTGTATGGGAGACCAAAAATTGTGCCTACCTACGAAGTCACTTCTTGTGAACTAGCCCGAAAATATTACAGATATGAGAGACTTTTTCTATAATGTGGGGTTCCTACGCACCTATTTATAGTGGTTCGACCATGCTAATAGGAAAACCTTTTCTAGTGAACCGATGTGGCTAATTTTGGTGAGACGACATGACTGTATACAGTATCTTAAGGCCAATATCAAGGAATAGAACCATGTTTGGTCTTGGAGGACTTTCTAGAAATTTACAAGTATAACATCACTTTGTATACATGATTCTGTATTAAATTTATGACAAGATTACAAATTCTAAATACATCAAGAAGAAGTATTTTACCTATAATAAAAACTCCTTGCTCATGGAAGCTATGAGGAAAGCATTACAAAATACATTTTATTATCTTTGTCTTCTTTATTACATAAACTCACAATTACAAGTCATCATGAAGACCCAACCTAGTTACACTTTTCAAAAAAAAATTCGAGTTCTTGTAGAGAAATATATGTTTTTGTATATTTGGCCATTAATTGTGACAATTAATGACTAAATTAATTACTAAATAAGTAACTAGATTAATGACTAAATACACAACTAGACAATAAAATTGAGACAAACAATTCATTACTAGGCTAAAACTGACTAAAAGTTGGTCGCGTTATAAGATACTGTAAATTAGATACTACTCGTCTCCGACTAAAAAATGGTTGTTTATATGAAAGATTTAGTCATTTTTTTAGTAAGTAATTAGCCACTTTGTATTAATGAAAAACCACCAAGTTAATAAACTATAATAGATTTTAGATCTGGAATATAAGCTTCCTATCTATAATGAACTAGCCAGGCATATAGAGAAAACAATCAGTTATGAATGCATTGCAACAAAAATATTTGAAAAAGCTAACATGGTGTATTAATGTTACAAATGCAGAACAAAAAAAAATTACATTCCTTAGGAAGAAAGAATGTAATTGAATGTATAAATGTTTAACATATATTGGTAACTGAATTATATTTGTAACTGAAGATTATAAATAGGAAACCCTGCTATCACTGCACTAGAGGTGTAGGCCTTCACCTTTTTATTTTTCATTAATTTTCACAAAATCCCTCTAATCCTAGCCTGTCACATTTTTTCATTTAACAACAGTTAAAGCCTTTTTCATTTGGTCACGTATGAATCCCAATGGACAACTGGTATTATATATGCCATACATAACAATTAGGAAGCCAAAACAAGTAAATTCAATGTTTCAAATATAACTTCTTATTAGGAAATGTTAGTTACAGTAACAACAATGGTATGCTAATTGCAAAATCCATATGTATCAACTGTGGAAAGGTTGATTGTAATCCCCGTGTGAGCCAAAATATTGATAAATAGCAACATAAATAACTAATATGCTGTATAATTGTTGTAGAAACTATTTTATAAATGGGAAATGTAGTGAATTATGGAATAGCATATCATGCGTACTACCTATTTTGTTGCTTACCCTGCAATATCTACTATCATTTTCAGTTTATTTATTATTTAGGTACATTGCTCATTTTATCTAGAATTACAGTGAGATAGTTGTCCAATAGTTGGTCATATTACAATAGGAACATCATCAATATAGGAAATCTAGTTTTTTACTGAAAATGAGAGTAGGGCATAAGGAAAATCATTGCCACAAGGTAAAACTATGATTGAAAACTTCTTATTGGAATGTATATTATTTGGAGTTAAATACAAACTATGATTATTTGTGATAATTATATGGTTGTTGAAGAATAAAAATTCAAGAAAGTATTGCCATTGTAACACATCTACAATGTAGTTGTAGATACGTTTTCACCCTAGTTTCTATTTTCTCCAATGGCTTGTAGTGGTAGCATGATGCATGCATTAGATATTTGCTTCCACTTTTCTAGTGAACCTGTTCTTTTCAAGAGGGTCATAACATGTTAGGAAGAACTTATTTTTTCATAAGAGGAATTCCTAGAAAAAATTGGTCAAGAGGTCAATTTGCAAGAAAAAATTATAATATATATTGTCACTTCCCCATAGCTTGAAACTTATTCACTAGTTGATACTTCACTAGTTAGTCAATAATGTAGCAGCCTTTAGAAACCAAAACACAATGGTGACTTGCAGGCCATGTTTTCATTATGCTAGTACAAGCTTAGTCTATTCAAAGGCCTACCATATCCAACAAAAGAGATTTGCAGAGAAGCTTTCCATGTGCACTATTGGAATTGTAGGAAAAATGAAATAGTTAGTTTATATATATTTAGTGATTTTGAATTAGGAAAGAATCCCTTAAAATGTAAATCCATCATAAGACTAGGCTGAGTTCAATCTAGTCAAGTGTGTTGCTTCTTGCACACACTTGTTATTTATTTTTACCGCTTAGGCCTTAGCAAAATAACATAGTAAATGTATAAGAGTTCCCAAAATAAGTTTCTAAGTGAGATGGAAGAAATGTGAGAAAATTCGAGCTGGCCTATCCATGTTCACCCATTATTGGGCTTCTTTAGGTTTAATAGTTGAGGAAAGTTTTTTTGCACTGTGGGACTAAGAAAGTATGCCAACTTCTAAGATTAAATAACAGTGCAACACCATGAGTGTCATCTAGAATTTTTGAACTGATGCTAACAATTTTAGCATATTAGTAGGAGACAACTTAGCAACTTCTTAGTATCATGTTGCATGAAGAATTGACTTGAACCTAAGTTTTTTCAGCAACTGATATACTGCACAAATCATGTCCTTTAGGAGAAAAATTTTGCACATAGAGTGTATGAGAGAGATAATGGGTATCATGTTCACATGGATTGATATATTCATCCAATTTATATTTTCTTATCCTTTTCTAAAGGCTAATATCAGTAAATGTGAACATGAGAGTGGGTTCCCTCACATTTGAAGAGACAAATCTAGAGGGATTGTGTTAAAGACCATTTAAGTTAATAATTCTACCCTCCTAATTAATGGAAATAAAAATTTCATATGATTCATTTCATATGTACCCAAGGTTTGAAAACACTAAAGTTTAAACTCCCAACATGTCCTTTATGAGAGTGGGTGCCCTCACATTTGAACAGACAAATCTAGATGGATTGTGTTAAATACCATTTAAGTTTATCATTATACCCTCATGCTTAATGGAAATAAACATTTCATATGATTCATGTCATATATTCCGAAGGTTTGAAAACACTAAATTTTAAACTCCTAGGATCTCATCATTCCCTCTAGTTGAAGGAAGAAGAAATTTGAAAAGAAACATTGATCTCCTATAGTGACTTGAACATTTCTTATTTCAAATTTTCACTTCAAAATTTGATGGCTTAGGATTTGAACCTCAAATTAAGTGGTAGGTTCAACATATAATTGAGGTTGTTTGACCTTTTGGGAACTATGCAACGATGAGTGATTTCTATGTCCAAGATTATAATGATCCATTTTAGATGAATCTCTTACCTTTTGTTGTCTTAAGATTCTTGAATATTGATATTATTAGAAATTGTAAGTTAAAGGTAATTTTTATTGCAAAATATAGCACCCCTATGGAATCATAGGTATGGTCACCTCAACTTGACTATCTCTCTCAGTTGGCATGAGAGAAACTAGTAGATGGACTTCCTAACATTCTGTAGAAGATCCACAGAGTTTGTAGATCTTGTTAGGCAGGGAAGCTACATTGAATACCATTTTATTAAGGAAAATCTTGGGGAGCATAGAGGGCCCTTCAGTTGGTACTTTCAAAAATATGTGGACCAATGAACATGACATCAACCACTGGTGCTAGGTACTTTCTTTCATTTGTTGATTATTTCAGTAGAAAAATGTGGGTATATTTTCTATAATTAAAATATGATGTGTTTAATGAATTTCAGAAGTTCAAAGCATTAATAGAGAAACAGTTAGGTTTTCATATTGCCTCTCTTAGATATGATACTAGTGAGAAATTATACTTAAAATATTTCAATAAATTTGGTGCTAAACATGGGATCCAAAGACAATATGGGATGAAAACACCTTTCAAGACCTTGTGGGAGCCATACAAGAATAAGAAGCTCCCACCCCTCTTCAATATGATAACAATATCACTAAAAGGAACCCTCCAAATTCACAAGATTAGTTAATGATGGACAGGCTACTTTGTGACCCGCATATCCCCACAAAAAACCCCATCCTCATCAAAGAATTGGTATATGTTGATGTCTGTGTCCTATATTCTATGAAATATTTTCGTGAAAAAAAGGAGCATGATAATAATTTTCACCATTGTGAGGAGGCTAGTCATGATGTCCAACATGAAAAAGCAATAAACATAGGAAATGAATTTTTTTTTAATAGTTCCACCAATGATACAAGATGTATTCAATTCTAGTCGGGTAGAAACCATGTTTCTACCCAAAAGGAACAACCATTTGAAAAGTATGATGAATATCATGCTTCCCTTGCTGATAATTTAAATCCTAAAAACACTTTTGAGGTCACAGAATTATACTTCAATCACACTAATCCTATTTTGTCAAACAATGAAAGTAATGGAGATGCAGGCTTTCATGGTAATATACTTGGCACCTCTACATTCCATTGTGAGTTTGAGTAGAGTATAAATGTTCCCCCACATTGCACTTTGATTTTAATCATGATCATGTAAGAAATAAATGGAATTAATCATGGTTTCCTAGAGTTTGAGGTTAATAAACTCAAAGGGTTTTTCAAAACCATGAAAGTAATAATGTGACCCTCATGATTATATCAGTGAAGAAACAATTAATTTTATAGTTCAACCCTCAAATATCCTATACCATGGAATCTGATGGTCCCCCCTATTTTTTATGCCTATGATCTAAATTCATTCCTCAATCCTGATGGGATAGGGAAGCTTCTCCCTTTTAATTTCAATACTCATCTAAAAGACAAAGTTAGACATATGTCATGAATATTCCATGGTAGAAAAACAAAAGGTATATTATAAACACGCAATTAATGAATCTCTCAGTCATACAGATCCATTTCCACCACTATATGGCTCTATTGTTGAAAATTATGAAGTTGGATAGCCCCAGAAGATTGATGAAACCTGTAATGAAACCATCAATGATATTTACAAATACAGCGCTAAGAATGAAATCGATTTCAAGAAAATAATTGATGAATAATATAGGCTTTACCAAAATAAAAATTCTCTCTAGACCACATCAAATGCAAAGACATTCTCTTCTCCATGAACATGTGGACAATCGTTCATGCACTAGCTTTTTACAAGGAAATGTAGACATCGAACATCTAACAAATCCACATGAATTCGACACTGAGGGACAACTTTGGAGCCTGGAAAAGGTGCATTCTAGAATGATCAATGATATAGGTCAAAATTATTTTGAAACCAACAAGAGAAAATTTTATCAACATATTCATGAACATGATTTTTCTGCTCCGACCACTCAGCTTATGGGGTACCTTTCAAAGTGTGATTCACATCAATAATATCTATATATGCATAGGTAACCAAAAAAATGAATTGCAGGAATTTAAAAAAAAAAAGAGGCTACTAGCAGGAGTAACAAGTTTGGATATGATCATGAGCCCTATAATATTTTTCATAGGAAATATGTTCTCTAGCACATTGAGGATGTGGTTCATCTTCAGTGGACTATTTTCTTGTATCATTGTATTGCTGTTAACGCTGTGAGTGAAAGTGTTGATGCCAAGTTAAATATTCGACCCAACCATGTTGGAACCAAGCAACCAGTGGTTCACAACTATAGGCTTATTGAGTACCATGCAAAGATAGCTAAAGGAGAACATTCCAATGCACAATCTAATGCCAGGAACCCTGTACAACCCAATCAAGAAACTGAAATATTTATCAAAAAAATTAAGTGAAACTTATATGACGTGATCACGCAAATAGTTGTATTTGTAGACATTTAACTTCATACTTTGTATAAATATCCTAGAACACAACTGAAAAATGAATTTTTACCCACTCTTTTTCATGCTCTGGGGGACAGGACCATTTCTAATATTATTCAAAAATAAAGAAGAATTGGCATAGGTGATCATTATACTATAAGAATAGTTCTCTTCATTATACTATAAGAATAGCTAACTCACATGATATTTTGTATCTAGAGGAACAATGGGACCCAAACCCCTTGCATAAATCTGTGTACCATGTCCACAATAAAATAATGGAAGTCATTTTAAGCTTAAATGATTTATATTTTTCATTTTTAGCACATAAAGGAGGGGTGGTCGACCAAGAGTCAATTATGATGTGGAAACCATCTTAAAATAGCTTAATAGACAAATACAATGTGCTTGTACTCTAAAATTACTTAGTGTTTTACATGAGATTCAGAAATGAAAATTGGATTTTGGAATTATTTCACATGTATCATTGCTGGCCCAAAAAAATATTGAATAGGGGTCGATTTGGTATCACACATGCCACAAGTACTTATCTTTGAGGTTGCTGCATATTACTATGGATTACCTATACCTTGCAAATGAGTACAACATAATTGGGTCAAGAAGGTTATTAGTGCAGTATTGTCCAAGAGAGCGACAAAAGCGTGTGATTACATTTTCTAGGGTAATTTTTCAGTGTTGTTCAGAAGTCTGAGCTAGACATAGCCTTTAAGATTAATATTAGCCCTAAGTAGAGGGACCAAGCCTACTAGGGTTCGAAAAATAACCTAATTTCTTGAGACTAGCAGAGACATTTCCAGGTCTGCGGTTATCTCTAAGGTAAGTTGGAGCCCTGTGCAATAAAATTAGAATATTCAATAGACATTAAATTAAGATAGTATGCTTGTATTGGCTAGTGTAGCAGAATTGTAGCGTGTATGGCTTTATCAACCATGTATTAAATATTGATTGGATGCATTCATTGCTATTGGGCAGTCAGCCCTGAGTTTTTGTGCTTTGAGTGAAGTATTATTTCTATGGGAATTTTATATTCATGCATACATTATATAGTTTTTTAGACTCTTTATATTTATGCATACATATTTTTAATGAATGTGTAATACTACTAAATATTTATTGAAGAAACCCTCGCCAGAATAGCAACCCTAAGTGAAAAAATCACCCTAGGACACTAGACAATATTGGATGAGTACTGTTGATAAATCTTAAGCCTGATGATGTTAATTGTTTGATGCTTGTGTTCAAAAATACAAAACGTTGTTGAAGTGTGGATGTGATCTCTCAAGGGAAACTCTGTAGCTATCACAACGGACTACATTCCCCAACTATTTATAGGCCTATCACTTAGAGCCTTAGGGGCAGAACTTCCAGATGGGTTGGATCACTAGCACTTGTGGTGACCTAATAATGGTTATGGAAGATTATGGAATCAATTTCCTTACAATACAGAATTGTAGATCATGCTTCCCTTGTGACAAGTTTTCATATATCCAATACAAACCTTTAAAAACAATAATTTGGACAATAGTATGTGCTCTCATGAGATGAAAAAATGGGAGTTTCAGGAAAAGGGGGCAGTGTGTGGTTTGATAGAGTCTGCGGCTACGGTGTTGATCAATGAGCATAGTATTCAGATCAGCCCTAAGGATAAAGCTCACACGTGCTAGATCTGTCAAAACTCCAGTGTGAAGTGGGATTTTGAATTTTAAATAGAAGCCATAAACATAAATTCTAACATGCTCATGCATGTGTGGTCTAGCAGGTAGCAACAAGGTGACTGGGCTTGTCCTAGCATAGAAACCCAGGTTCAAAAGTGATCACAATGAGTGCAGATGAGGCTAAGTGTGAGTCCTAGGTGATTTTAATGGCATAAAATTACCCCTATGGCACATCAACATGGCCAATGGAGGGTTGTAATATACTATAAGCATCGTTTCCAAAAATAAAAATAAAAAAATAAATAGAATACATTAAAACAAATCATGCACATTGATTAACTTTTCAACCTTGCAGCATGCATATTAGCATAATATGATTATGAACTTACCATGGAAGATGCTAAAAAAAATTAATTATATGAGAAGTATATTTTATTCTTACCAGCCTGATAAATTACCCATTCAATGTTGGTTCAGTGTTTTTCTATTACATTTGCACTTGAATAACATTTCAGTTGTTTATTTTGGTTTACTGCAGCTTGCTTTGCTGGAAGAGAAAAGGTATGTTTCTAGCCAATTTGTAACAATTCAAGGGTTGTTTTCATCAGTCATGGTTAGTCACACACAATATTTTATTGATATGCCCTCACAAGGCTCTTCCTTGCTGAATATATCAGATGAAACGGCTTCAACATCTTTGGATAATTCCCCTCACAACATTGATCAACATGAGGGATCAAAGTTAAATTCTACTATTGGCTTACTATAGAGTGATTCTATATTGAAATCTAAAGCCTTTGAACTAATTGACCTCAGTAAATGTGTAAATGGAACTCAAATTTATCCAAGATACAGTCTAAACCTATCTGTTCCTTAACAGACCTTGCAATTGTCGAAAAACGAAGATAAATATGCAGCTCTAATGTGTTTGGAATAAAGTCGACTCATGCTTCTAAGAAGACTCAGAGAACATCGTGGCAGAGAATTAACTCTTATTCAAGAAGCTCTAACATTTTTTACTGACAGAGAGGAGGAAGAGGATATACATTCAAGCCATTATGCTCACCAAAAATCTTCAACCAAAGAAGAAAATAAAATAGTCTGTTGTAATTAAAATGACAAAACCGATGAAAATAGTAAAAACTTACAAAACAAATGCTAGAATGGCCTTAATTGTTTTCATAATTGCAGTATCCAATTCTTGAAGAATTCAAAGACGATGCATAGAATCATCGTTGTAGTAGTATCCAAGATTGCACTAATAGCTGTGAGCATGCTGATAGTGCTTCAATTACAACATACGACACTATTATCCCTAAAAAGAAGTGGTAGCAACAAAATTTTAAGGGTTGGGAAGAACACTAGACATTCAGAAAGGCTTAATCCTTCTCGTCTGAGTCCATGTCATTTCCTCAGGATCCAATTTCTTTGCTTTGGGACTCTTGGGAGTATGGGTCCAAGAAAATCTGAGGCCATTTTTATATTATGATTCAGTATGTGTGGTTTGATGCTACCACAACAAGAGCTTGCAGTACACCATGGAGTCTCACCAATCTCAACAAAGCTTTAAGTACTGTGTTAATAAGAATAATACTCTCTGCTACGGTGTTGATCAATTAGCATAGCATTCATATCAGACCTAAGGATAAATATCATAAGTACTAGATCCAACAAATCTCTAGTGTGAAGTGGGATTTTGAATTTGCAATAAAAGCCATAAACATAAATTATAACATGCTCATGGATTTGTGGTCTAGCAGGCGGCAACAAGGTGATTGGGCTTGTCCTAACGCAAAAACCGAGGTTCAAAATCCCTCACAATGAGTGCATATGAGGCTAAGTGTGTGTCCTAGGTGATTTTAATGGCATAAAATTACCCCTCACGCACATCAGCATGGCCAATGGAGGGTTGTAATATGCTATAAGCATCATTTCCAAAAAATAAAAATAAAAAAATAAATAGAATACATTAAAACAAATCATGCACAAGATAAAATATCACACTACAAACTCTATTCAAATTCCATATTACGAATTAAAGAAATTACACACATATTTATACATGAAATATTCTCAATATAGGAACTTTATCTTGGATGCACAATAATGTGGTTGAGAGATTCTCTCAACCACACACTAAACTAGGAAATAATATAGTTCTAGCTACATCCTATTATATAGGAACAAACTCCTCAAGTAGGGAATTACAACCATAGACAAGTAGGAATTAGATATTCCAACTCCCCCCCTTAATGACTACTTGTCATGATGTTAATTAAAAAAGTCTTGTTGTGGTCAAACATAACAAAGGATATGTCGACGTCCATATAAATGAGTAACCATCCACCGGAATGCATGGGTACCAACCACTGCAACCACTAGTCCTGTAGGATGTCCTTCACATACATGATTTTGTCAACCATTATCACACCATATATGTACCTGTATCTACAAATCCAGCACCATCGGGTGAATCACATGTGTAGAACCTCCAAAACAAAGAGAAATCAGTGCCTTTATAAGCCAAATATTTATGTCCAAATAAAAATCCCTAACAGTTGCGTTGATTGCGCTTTCAACGCAATTGTCAGATAGAAAAAATGAACCTACCCTCTTGTGCTTAGACACACCAATATCTGAGACCATGAGCCAAGTGTTACTGCAGTCCACCTGCTCCTACGAGCACAAAGCTCTTATGAGCACAAAGCTCCCGTGTACACATAGCCATAAAGGAAATTTGGCCACAAAGGCAATATAGCCATTAAGGTGAGTAGCCACTAAGGAAATGGAGCCACTAAGGCTCTGTATGTGGTTTCTGGCTCACCAAAAACCATAAATTTATAGTGACAAAAGATGGTTTCTGGCTGACCATAAACCAATTACAAAGTGGTTTTAAGATCACCATGAACTTTTCAAATGCCTTTACAAGGCTTACATTCCATACTTCAACATTTGGAGTTTCTTGGTACATATAATGACCACTACAACAATCATCTAGACTTGCTTATAACATGTTAGGGAGTCTATTCCAAAAATCCACACTAAATCAAACAAACATCTACCTTGTTTTCCATCATAATAATTGTTGCTTCTACTTTTCTCCACCTTCTAAAATTGTCTTCCACTACTTGGCATCTTCATCTTGAATCTTTGCATCTTCAATTTGCTATTGTTAGAGTGATCAGTTCTAAAAAATAGCATTTACATGCTAAGTTGATCAGGCTCAACATGCTTCAAAAAAGAATAATTCAAGAAAACAATTCAATTCATCAAACATTATGGAAGTAGAACTTAATAAACCGCAACACTCCATAGCAAGTTCTTCAAACTGCAAGACCTCATAGCATCCTATCAAATATTAGTGCAAAGGCATCATTTTTTGGCTCAGGCTTTAGTCATCGAAGAGAATTAAATGGTCTTCTGTATGATCCTTCCGCACCTCGTGCCACCACACAAACACCTCCTGCGAGGTCGGGAAACGAAAAAAAACCCAAAATAGGCAAATAAAAACCCTAGCGTAGCGCCATAAATCCTCTGCTCAGCTTCTAATTTCACGACTAGGTCCTAGAACGGGAACTGATACTTCTAGCTCACATAAAAGCCAACACCGAACGCTGAAATCAAGCGCAGCTTCTTGGACCTCCTCATGCAGGAAATCAAACTCTCACCTTCACAAACAAACATCTGATCAAGTCGCGTGCAGCAAAACTTACAGTCGGAGAATCTGGAAACTTCAATTGCTGCCCAACAAAATTCTGTAACGTTTCTCTATTGCATGCCCCCTTGAACAGTGTCGTCCCATAAAGCAGCTTGTATAAAAAATATCCCAAATGTCCACCAGTCAACATCACTCCCATGATCCTGTCCTTTGATTATTTTGGGTGCCAAGTACTTGATCAGTCATGATTCATACATTTACCAGACTTTATCATATGAGTCCAGATCATTCGAATCATAGCCAACAATTGAAAAATCTCTCATTGCCAACATGCCAACACTGTAATGTTGCCACTATCAGCATCCAAAAACTGTGATCCGCATTTCGGGCTCTGAGAACTAACCTTCATATTTCGGGCACGTTCTTGTTTGATTTGAGCGCCATATAAAGCCTCCAAAGAATCCCAACGAACATAATTAATCCACAATGCTCCACATCTCAGACTTTCAGCTTCACAACGCTAAGCTTCAAATCCATGTCCTTCATTTTTCTGGTAAAAAACTAAAAAATATGAATTTTCCCGCTACCATCTATACTCATAATCAACATTTATAGATTCATCAGTTTCAAGGCTCGATATGGTTCCCAGAGCATGTTTAACGCCCTCAAGATGAATACGCTGGCTCTATTCCACCATCTCGGAAATCAATGATTTTAAGCTTCGTAGAAGTTGCAGAATATATAGATCGAATGGATGCAACTAGAGCTTGTGCATCCTTAGCTGTTGAGGTTCCCATTTTCACTTGGATATCTCAACTTCGATCACTGCGTGTAACTAAAGCAACGAGACCTCGCTGAAATATTTCGAACGTAGCATCAGGGACGCAAGAAGCACCAATTCCCTCAACTCAGCCAGCATGAATCTTTCCAGCAGGAATATTTGCAGACACATCCCAAAAAGAGACCACCAGTTCTCTGGCTTAATGATGACGACTCGGAAATTCTGTTGAAAAAACACAAGAGCCAACGCAATACTTGATGGAGATACATAGCACAACAAGAGCGTCGTGACATTGCACATGGTCGGGAGCTCGAAAGGATTCTGCGGCACCACAGCTTGCACCACCAATGATGAATCTAGGATGTCTTACTGTGCCTTACACTCCACCAATTCACACATCCACCATGAGAGGCAGTGGATCACTCGAAACAATCCATATCCCATATGCACAGCATGTAATCCAAGATTGGCCTATGAGCCGCGTCGATAATTATCATAAGGAACCACAACCACCTCAATCACTTCCACCCTGATAAAAAATAGCAGATCAACCTTGCCTCTTTTCATAAAGGAAGCTCGTATTCATATATATGTGAGGCATCAAGATAATTTCCAATCACTGAGATTTTCTGTGACAAGTATTGACTCCATTTGGGTCTGTAAGGTTATAACAGAAAAAGACTACAAACTGCAATCACCACGGATTCTAAACTTCTATCCTCCTGGCCTCCACGTAGCTACACTCTCTAGGGTAAGCGAGATGCCATGGGGATGGTGATGCCGTTGTGATTTATAATAGCACATCCTGCTTCTCCAAGAGAATTCCAACACTATTTCCTCCTAACTCGGTTCTTTCAATCATGCCAAACATCACTCATTGTGATAGCATCAAGTTTCTCAATGGGCATAAATTCAGCTCTCAAAAAATCTCCTCACACTATCAAAACATTGTGGCTTCAGATTCTAGCTAGTCCTGAGTAGAGGAAACCCACAAACCAAACTAGTATGGTCTTCACAGTTTCGAAATCCATTGTTTCCTTGGCCGAAAAAGCCACGAAAAACAAAAAAAAGCTACACGAACAAGAAGCCAACAAAAATCCAATGAAATTCGATACTCTCAAATGAAGGAAGTCATCTCTCGGCTCTCATCATCTGTATTTTTTGCCGAGAAAAATATCTTCGTGTACTATGCCTTTGTCACCTCGGCCTCTCGTAATACCACAGTGCTTCCATGCAACTCCACGGATTGAGATCTCACTCGTGCAGACAGGATGACTTCCAATGCTTGCAAAAATTCCACTCCATGGTCACCGCACCAACAGACGCACCATAGCAACGGTGGTAGTTTCAGTCCAGCTCCAATCTTCATGGAATCCATCGCAGTTGTTGTCACGCAGCGAACAGAACGAGTGGAGCACCAGCTCCAGAGCTCCATGCTCATCTCATTGTTTCCAGATCTTATGGCGCACAGGTTCTGTGATACCCTCACGTAGACGAGCCATCTCTGAAAAACCAGAGCGCTTTCCACAAAAAAATTCAAGGTAGCCACGCTATGAATTCCCCGCTCCAATTAACAACAAATTGGCTCAGGTCTCGCTCTGATCAAGCAGATCGCTTACAACAATAGAAACTCTACATGGAAAAACAAATATTAAAATAAAATATATTTTTCTACGCCCAGGAAGGGTCAAAATCCCTTACTGGCTCTGATACCAAGATAAAATATCACACTGCAAACTCTATTCAAATTCCATATTATGAATTAAAGAAATTACACACATAATTATACATAAAATAGTCTCAAGATAAGAACTTTATCTTGGATGCACAGTAATGTGGTTGAGAGATTCTCTTAACCACACACTAAACTAGGAAAGAATATAGTTCTAGCTACATCCTATTATGCAGGAACAAACTCCTCAAGTAGGGAATTACAACCATAGAAAAGTAGGAATTAGATATTCCAACTAAACAGTAATTAAGTTTGCAACCTTCGAACATGCATATTAGCACAATATGATTATGAACTTACCAGAAATATGGAAGATGCTAAAAAACAAGTAATTATATGACAAGTATATTTTATTCTTATCAGCCTGATAAATTACCCATTTAGTGTTCATGGACTGTTTTTCTATTACATTTCCACTTGAATAACATTTCAGTGGTTTATTAGGGTTCATTGTAGCTTGCTTTGGAAGAGGAAATTTTTTTTGCTGGCCAATTTGTATCAATCTAGGAGTTGTTTTCATCCGTCATGGTTAGTCATACACAATATTTGATGGATATGCACTCACAAGGCTCTTCCTTGTTTAATATATGAGATGAAACTGCTTCAACATATTTGGAGACTACCCCTCACAACATCGATCAACATGAGGGATCAAAGTTAAATTCTATTGTTGGATTATTACACAGTGATTCTAGATTGACATCTAAATCCTTTGAACTAATTGACCTCATTCAATGTGTAAATGGAACTCGAATTTCTCGAGGTTGTAGTCTAAAGTTGTATTTTCTTGAACAGACCTCTAAATTGTAGAAAAACGAAGATAAATATGTAGGTCTAATGTGTTTGGAAGAAATTCGATTGATGCTTATAAGAATACTCAGAGAACATCGTGGCAGAGAATTAATTGTTATTCAAGGAGCTCTAACATTTTCTAGTGACAGAGATGAGGAAGAGGATATACATTCAAACCATTGTGCTCACCAAAAATCTTCAACCAAAGATGTAAACAAAACAGTCTATTGTAATTAAAATGATAATACCGATGAAAATAGTAAAAAATTACAAAATAAATTCTAGAATGGCATATCTTAATTGCATTATCCAATTCTTGAAGAATTCAAAGCCGATGCATAGAATGGTTAGTGTAGTAGCATCCAAGGTTGAACTAATAGGTGTGAGCATGCTCATAGTGCTTCAATTACAGCATACGACACTATGATCCCTAAAAGGAAGTAGCAACAACAAAAGTTTAAGGGTTGGGAAGAACACTAGACATTCAGAAAGGCTTAATCCCACTTGTCTGAGTCCACGTCATTTCTTCAGGATCTAATTTCTTTTCTTTGGGACTCTTGGGAGCAAAGGTCCAAGAAAATCTGAGGGCATTTTTCTATAATGATTCTGTATGTGTGGTTCGATGCTATCAAAAAAAGAGCTTGCAGTACACCATGGAGTCTCACCAATTTCATCAAAGGTCTCAGTACTGTGTTAATGAGAATAATACTCTATGCGAAGGTGTTGATCAATGAGCACAATATTCAGATCAACCCTAATGATGAAGCTCACAGGGCCTAGATCCAGTAAACCTCGAGTGTGAAGTGTGATTTTGAATTCGCAATAGAATCCATAATCATAAATTCTAGCATGCCCATGTATGTGTGGTCTAATAGGCAACAACAAGGTGATTGGGCTTGTCCTAGCATAGAAACCCAGGTTCAAAAGCCCTCACAATGAGTGAATATGAGGCTAAGTGTGAGTCCTAGGTAGTTTTAATGGCATAAAATTACCCCTCAGGCACATCAGCATGGCCAATGGAGGGCTATAAGATACTATAAGCATCGTTTCCAAAAAAAAATATAAAAAAATAAATAGAATAAATTAAAACAAATCATGCACATTAATTAACTTTGCAACCTTCCAACATGCATATTAGCACAATATTATTATGAACTTACTAGAAATATGGAAGATTAAAAAAAAATAATAATAATAATTATATGACAAGTATATTTGATTCTTATCTACCTGATAAATTACCCATTCAGCGTTGGTGAAGATTTTCGCTATTACATTTCCACTTGAATAACATTTCAGAGGTTTATTTGAGTTTATAGCAGCTTGATTTTCTTGAAGAGAAAAAGTCTATTGCTGGCCAATTTGTATCAATCAAGGAGTTGTTTTCATCAGTCATGGTTAGTCCCACACAAGATTTGATTGATATGCCCTCACAAGGCTCTTCCTTGGAGAATATAGTAGATGAAACTTCTTCAACATCTTCAGATACTTCCCCTAAAAACATTGATCCACATGACGTATCAAAGTTAAATTCTATTGTTGACTTATTACACAGTGATTCTAGATTGACATCTAAAGCCTTTGAGCTAATTGAACTCAGTAAATGTGTAAATGGAACTCAAATTTCTCTAGGCTGCAGTCTAAACCTGTCTTTGCCTAAATAGACCTTGGAATTGTAGAAAAACACAGATAAATATGCAGCTCTAATGTGTTTTAAATAAAGTCGGTTCATGATTCTAAGAACACTCAGAGAACATCGTGGAAGAGAATTAATTGTTATTCAAGAAGCTCTAGCATTTTCTAGTGACACAGATGAGGAAGAGGATATAATTTCAAACCATTGTGCTTGCCAAAAATATTCAACTAGAGAAGCAAATAAAATAGCTTTTTTTAATTAAAGTGACAAAACTGATGAAAATAGTAAAAACTTGCAAAACAAATACTAGAGTGGCCTTAATTTTTTTCTTAATTGCAGTATCCAGTTCTTGAATAATTCAAAGCCGATGCATAAAATGGTCAATGTAGTAGTATCCAAGGTTGAATTAATAGTTGTGAGCATGTTCATAGTGCTTCAATTACAACATACAACACTATGATCGCTAAAAGGAAGTGGTAACAACAAAAGTTTAAGGGTTGGGAGGAACACTAGAAATTCAGAAATGCTTAATCCTACTTGTCTAATTCCATGTCATTTCTTCAGGATCCAATTTATTTTCTTTGGGACTCTTGGGAGCATGGGCCAAAGAAAATCTGAGGCCACTTTGCTATTATTATTTGGTATGTGTGGTTTGAGGCTACCACAACAAGAGCTTGCAGTACACGATGGAGTCTCACCAATCTCAGCAAAGGTCTTTGTACTGTGTTAATAAGAATAATACTCTATGATATGGTTTTGATCAATGAACACAGTATTCAGATTAGATCTAAGGTTAAAGCTCACAGGGCCTAGATCTAGCAAACCTCCTATGTGAATTAGGATTTTGAATTCTAAATAAAAGCCATAGACATAAATTCTAACATGCGCATGGATGTGTGGTCTGACAGGAATCAACAAGGTGATTGGGCTTGTCCTAGCATAGAAACCCAGGTTCAAAAACCCTCACAATGAGTGCAGTTGAGGCTAAGTGCCAGTCCTAGACGATTTTAAAGGAATAAAATTACCCCTCGGGCGCATCATCATGGCCAATGGAGGGTTGTAAGATACTATCAACATCGTTTCCAAAAAGATAAAATAAAAAATTAATAGAATACATTAAAACAAATCATGCACATTAATTAACTTTGCAACCTTCCAACATGCATATTAGCACAATATGACTATGAACTTACCATAAATATGGAAGATGCTTAAAAAACAAGTAATTATATGAGAAGTATATTTTATTCTTATCAGCCTGATAAATTACCCATTCAACGTTAGTGGAGTCTTTTTATATTACATTTCCACTTGAATAACATTTCGGTGGTTTATTTTGGTTTATTTCATCTTGCTTTGCTGGAAGAGGAAAAGTCTGTTGCAGGCCAATTTGTATCAATCCAGGAGTTGTTTTCATCTGTCATGGTTATTCACACACAATATTTGATTGACATGCCCTCACAAGGATCTTCCTTGGTGAATATATCAGATTAAAATTCTTCAACATCTTCGGAGACTTCCCCTCAAAACATTGATCAAATTGAGGGATCAAAGTTAAATTTTATTGTTGGCTTATTACACAGTGATTCTAGATTGACATATAAATCCTTTGAACTAATTGACCTCAGTCAATGTGTAAATGAAACTTGAATTTCTCGAGGCTACAGTCTAAACCTGTATTTTATTGAATAGACCTTGCAATTGTAGCAAAATGTAGATAAATATATAGCTTTAATGTGTTTGGAAGAAAGTTGGTTCATGCTTCTAAGAAGACTCATAGAGCATCGTAGCGGAGAATTAATTGTTATTCAAGAAGCTCTAGCATTTTCTAGTGATAGAGATGAGGAAGAGGATATACATTCAAACCGTTGTGCTCTGTAAAAATATTCAACCAGAGAAGGAAATAAAACAGTCTGTTGTAATTAAAATGACAAAACCGATGAAAATAGTAAAAACTTACAAAACAAATGCTAGAATGGCTTTAATTTTTTTCTTAACTAGAGTATCCAATTCTTGAAGAATTCAAATCCGATTCATATAATGGTCGGTGTAGTAGTATCCAGGGTTGCACTAATAGTTGTGAGCATGCTCATAGTGCTTCAATTACAGCATATGACACTATGATCCCTAAAAGGAAGTGGTAGCAAGAAAAGTTTAAGGGTAGGGAAGAACACTAGACATTCAGAAAGGAAAGAAGGACATACCAACATTGAAGATCATTTTCCAAAACATTCAATGGGTGAAAAGAAAAATCTTCTTAGACAATTCAATTTCAAAATTTTAAATGTGTTAATTGGTAGGATATGGAATGCATTACAAGTCTCCTTATTTGTTGTGACTAATCAATCAATAATTGTTATCACGGCCTTAGTAAATGTTAAGGGGTTTTGTACTCTAAATTTTCTATCCTTGTTACTTGGTAGAATGGCTTTATTTCACATTGTAGCTGGGAGCCTTTTGAAGGAAAGGGAGATTCATATTTTGCATGCTTTCTGTTTTTTCAAAAACAAAAGTATTGCAGAATTCTAGCACAGATCGTGAAATGTGTAGTATATGAATTAAGTATATAGTGCTTCTTAATAGGGAAAATTTCTAAGATAATGTAGTGTGGTATTTGAAGATGCCTCATGCAGTTTTTCGAAGGAGGTTATAAACAACTATGGTCTTTTACTGGAGGATTAATACACTTGTACATCCAAAAGTTTTTTTTTGTAGAATCACTCTATGCTTGATTTTCCCTTTCACTCACTGAATGATTACCCCTTTACATCCCAAAGGCTTGTGGAATTTCTTTAGGTGTGTGGAATTGGGTCGCGCGGTTTGTGAGAAAGAGTAAAATGATCACATAGTATTGGCTTATTTCACTCTTTGCAGAATATCTAAAAAAATATTAAGTAATTTCTACTTATGAATCATAATTTTTAAAATTAAATTCTACTTATTTTCATAATTTAACAGGTTTCACCAATCTAAAAATAGATAATAAATAAATGAGACATAAGCTTACTGATGGTCACATTTTCGTTGGGACTGTGAAGCATATTTTTTGTTCCCTTGAGGCTGAGTGAGGTGGAGAGGGTTCTCGTAACAACCCTGTTGGCCACAATGTTGGCCTTCATCTATAACTCTCATTTAGGTCTTATATTCTTGCTCCTTTATTATGAAAAATGGCCTCCCAAACTCATCAAAATCCAACGTCATCCATACAAATAGTAACAAAATGTAGCACAAAGATCAAAGTCGAAAGATACAAGCATGGATGCAAAAACAAATAGTACAAATAGATACCTGAAATGTGTGTACTCCTCTATATGTGGAACACTAAAAATGGGGTGGAAAATCAATGAAGTTAAAAATGGAACCAATCGTAGCACCTTCAATGGACTAAATAATCGACGGTGGGGTTCGAGATCGGATATCTAGTTTTCCACTGGTAAACCCCAAGTCCCAACTCTCTTCATCTGGTTTTTGCTCTAGCCCTGTTAAAACAGAAAAGATACTACTTGGATACTTTCTGGAAAGTAAATGTTTTCGTTCTCGCCCTGTGAAAACCATAAAGATATTACTTACAAAAATTTAGGAATATGGGAGTTTTGTAAATCATCGAAGAAAAACAAAAGAATCCTATAATTTTATTTCCAAAGTTTTTTAAAATAGTAATGCTTTATTGTATGTTTTTGGTTGTGATGAAAGCACTTTTGTTATATTTTGGCATATTATAATAATAATAATAATCTATTTTAAAGATTATTTATTTTATGTAATTATTTTATTATTAAAATTTGTTGACATAGACATGTATTTTTGAAATTTTAATGTGAAAGTACTTTTAACTTGGTTGTATTGAAAATATTTAAGTTTTGTTGTATATTGGGTGGGTGTCAATAAAAGAGAGTATATGGTAGGTGAGGTTAATAGTTAAAAAGTGTTAGCTCTTAAATGTCATATGAAAAATTTGGAAAGAATAAGGTGTGTGCCTTTCTTTAGGTTAAATATATTCAAATTGTTGTGTGAATGGGGTTGTAAGAGCCTATGTTTTCACCTTGGGAAAATGGAGTCATCTCGATGTGACTCACATATTTTAGGTTGTCGTAATTAGAATATGTGTTTTCCCTTAAGATGTGAACATTTAATTTTAGGATGTGTGATAATGTGGTGTCAGTGACGCATTAAAATAGGGAATGATTATGAAAATTTAGGATACTAGTGTTATGTTCTTCTTGAGGCATGAGTGCACATCTAAGAAGACTCTAAAAAGTGTTGAAGAGGTGGAATACTTAGATCGGTTTTGGGGGGTTATAGTCTCACTTAGAGGTATAGAAAAGAAAGTTAAGCAGCATGAGAAGTTTTGAAGAAAAGTTAAGGTATTTGAAAAGTTGCACAAAGGAAACTTAGCAGTGGTACTAATTGAAAATTCCATGATCGAAGTTGATACCCTCTCCTTGGCACTACCACTTTGAAAGACAAAGAAGAAATGTGAGATATATGTGGAACCCACTAAAGAAGTTGGCAAGGTTGTTGCAACATATATAGGTGGTTTTTTCGTGTTGCAAAAGGCGTTATTGGAACGTAGAAGGTGACCATTGGAGTAAATTTTTTATGGGATGTAAAGGAGGTGCAAGGATATGATAATGAGTGTATTACACAAACCTAACAAATAGGTCATATTGGGTTAGGATATTAATGCTTTGGGACATCCAAATTTGAAGGTGAAATATTTTATTGTGGTGTAGTGTAAGCGCTTGGGTGTAGGCCACATCTTACGGGTATCTTGTACTTTTAGTGTTTGTTAGCGATCTTAGTGCATTGTGTTTGATGAGCACTATCCATATTATGTTTCATGAAGGAAAAAAAACCCACAAGTTTTAGATCTCTTGACCATTTGGAATTGTAAGATGTGTTATGCTATAGTTTTGAGGAGATAATTAGAACCATCTTAGAGTATGATGGGTTGCACCATTGACTTAGGTCCACTTGCATGGGTTGAGGTGTAAAGGTGCCCCATGAGTTGAGGAAAATGATTGCAATGATTACCTATATAGTAATTCTTCAACTGTGGTGGAGAGTCCAATAAATGAGTAGGTAAGGTTGTTCGTTTACAAGGTTGGCATCAATCAAGTATTCTCCCTCTCTTCCCAACTCTAAGAGGAGAAGTGTGCATAATGGGATTATTATTGAAAAAAATTGTAAATATTGGGTTATATTGAAGTTCAAGTGCTTGAAGTGGTTGCCTCAACCTAGAAATATTTAAAGGAACTATGTATTTTTCAATTATACCCTTTTGGTCAAGAATTTTCAAAATAGGAATACCTTATGGCTATTTTTAAGGGGTTGGCCTAGGCTCACCTATGTACTAACTTCCTTTTTAAAATGACAAATGCATCTTTGGTTATTGTTGCAAGAATAGGAATTGTAGGAGGCAAGCCTGTGATTACAATAAGGGGCTTGACAAAGACATTTCAAACAAAGGGAGACTTCAGGTTGGGCACACCATTATTTTTCCAATAACTTGGATGGGTTCCCAAGTCACAAAAAAAGAAAGTATCCATGAGGGCATGACAGGTAGGGAATATGAACGTGTTATAGGGAATTTGAGGAAGTACTAACACATGTTAAATATTTCCAAGGAAAGATAGGCATGCCAAGACAAGCCAAGTTATAAGGCATACCAAGATGTTCTAGGTGCCAAGGTGTGGCATGAATGCATGACGCAGAGTGTGAGGGCCAAGTGTGAAGGAAAAACAAGGGAGCACTAGTTTCAAATGCATGTAAATGAAGTGTCAGTGAGTTCTAGGTGTGCTAAGGAGGGAGTGAAAAGATATTCTAGGCAATGCCAAGGCATGCTAGAGTGCTAGGGAAGCATACCAAAATGTGCCAAGTGCCAAGGTGTGCCAATGTGTGCTGAGGACTGATAGGGAGTGCCAAGGAAACACAATGGAGCACTAGTTCATAATGCATGGAGATGAATGAATAAGAGTGTGTGACAGGGATTTTTAGTGAATTCCATGTGTGTTGAGGAAGGAGTGGCATGGTATGCTACTTAAGTTCTATGGCGACATGCGTCCAAGATGTGTCAGGTGCCAAGGTGTGCCAACATGTGCTAGGAAGTGTTAGGGAGTTATAGGGAAACACAAGGGAGCATGAATAGATCAAAATTCATGGAAATGAATGAATAAGAGTGTGTGACAGGGAGTTCCAGTGAGTTCTAGGTGTGTTAAGGAGGGACTGACATGGTATGCTAAGAAGCGTTAAGTCGTGCTATAGTGCCAGAGTGACATGCGGCCAATATGTGCCAAGTTTTGGGGTGTTCCAACAAGTTATAGGAAGTGTTAGGGAGTATCAGGGAAACATAATGGAGCACTAGGTCAAAATAATCCATGGAAATGAATGAATAAGAGTTTATGAAAGGAAGAGTCAGTGAGTTGCAGGTATGCTAAGGATGGAGTGACAAGGTATGTTTGGAAATGTTAAGGAATGATAGAGGCTAAAGAAACATGCCAAGATGTGTCATGTGCTAGGGTGTGTCAATGCATGGCAAGGAGTGTTATGGAGTGTTAGGGAAACACAAGGGAGTGATAGTTTCAAATGCATGGAAATGAATCAATAAGAGTGTGTGACATGGATTGTTAGTGAGTTATAGGTGTGCTAAGGAGACAATGACAAGTTATGTTAGGTAGTGCCAAGGAATTCTAGAGTGCCAAGGCGACATGCCAAGATGTGCCAGGTGTCAGGGTGTGCCAATGTGTGCTAGGGAGTGTTAGGGAGTGCCACATAAACACAAGGAAGAACTAGTTCAAAATTCATGGAAATGAATAGATAAGAGTGTGTGATAGTATGTTAAGTAGTGTTAATTCATGCTAGTGTTCCAGAGTGGCATGCGACCAAGATGTGCCAAGTGCCAGGTTGTGCCAACACATGCTAGGAAATTCTAGGGACCCAAAAGTGAGAAATAGGTGAAAATAATGCATCCAAATGAACATTTGAGAGATTGTGATAGGAATTTGTGGAAATAAGTTCCAAATGTGCTAAGGAGGGAGTGAAAAGGTATGCTAGGCAGTGCTAAGTGACGCTAGAGGCCATGGAAACATGCCAATATGTGTTAGGTGCTAGGGTGTGCCAAAGAATGTAAGGGAATGTTATGGAGTGCCAGGGAAAAATAAGGGAGAAGTAGTTTCAAATCCATGGAAATGAATGAATAAGAGTTTGTGATAGGTATTGTTAACGAGTTCTAGGTGTTTTAGTGAGGGAGTGACAAGGTATGTTAGGAAATGCCAAGGCAACATTCCAATATGTGCCAAGTTCCAGGGTGTGCCATTGTGTGCCAAAGAATTTTAGGGAGTGCCACGAAAACACAAGGGAGAACTAGTTAAAAATGCATGGAAATGAATAGATAAGAGCGTGTGATATGGAGTGTCAGTGAGTTCTAAGTGTGCTAAAGAGGGAGTGACAAGGTTATATGTTATGTAATGCCAAGGCATGCTAGAGTGTTAGGGAATGTCAGGGAATGGTAGGGTTTGTTAGGGAGTTCCAAAGCATGCCAAGGAATGTAGGTTATGCTAACATGTGCAACATAGTGCCAAGGGATTGTTAGACATTCCAGGTGTTATGGCATGTCAAGATGTAAACTATGTTGCTTAACTATTTTATGGCCACGCTTGGACGTGAGCCTTGACTTGGTAACTTGTTAAGTGGGATGAGTTAATATTGGAAATGAGTATCCTTATATAAGTTATAATCCAGTCTTAGGTGAACAAGGAATAGTCTATTTGTAGTAAATGAAACTTGGTCAATTTGTTGTAGTCGAGGCAAGACTTGGTTGGGTTTCCAACTCTAAAAAAAATAAGGGTCGTTATGGGGAAATGATACTTAAGGAGTTCCTGAGCATGCCAATGAGAGAAAAAGTGTTCTAACATATGTCAGATAGTTTCAATGCATGTCAAGGAGTGTTGGGGAGTGTCATGGCATCACAGGAGAGAAATATTTCAAAGTGCATGGAAATGAATGAATAAGAGTGTCTGCCAGGGAGTGTTAGTGAATTTTAGGTGTTCCATGGACAAAATGCATTAGGAGAATTTAATAATAGGACTTGCAAGAGGCAAGCCTAGGATTTTTATAAGGAGATGGACAAAGAAGTTTCAGAAAAAGGGACACTTTAGGCTAGACACAAAATTATTTTTCAATGATTTGGTTTGGTTCCCAAGTCGCAAAAAAAGTAAGGATATCTATGAGGGCATGACAACTAGGGAGTGCCAAGGTGTGCAAGAAATCCCAGAGAGTGCTAACACATCTTAGAAATTTCCAAGGAATGTTATGCATCCCAAGATGTGCTAAGTGCTAGGGTGTGGCACCAACACATGCTAGGGAGTTACATGGAAACAAAAGGGTGGATTAGTTTCAATTGCATGGAAATGAATGAATAAAAATGTGTGATAACGAGTGTTAGCAAGTTATAGGTGTGATAAGGAGAGAGTGACAAGGTATGTTAGGTAGTTACAAGGCATGATAGAGTTCTAGGAAGGCATGCCAGAGTGTGTCAAGTTCCAGGGTGTGCTAATGTTTGCGAAGGAGTGCTAGGGAATGATAGTGAAACACATGGCAACACTATGTCATAGTTCATGGAAATGAATGAATAAGAGTGTATGAAATGGACTATAAACTAGTTCCAAGTGTGCTAAGGAGGATTTAAAAGGCATGCTTGGTAGTACTATGGAATTTTAGAGTGTTAGGGCACCTACGTGTGTAAGGAAGTGTCAATAGGGAGTGTCAAGGAAACACATGGGAGTATAACGCCAAAATGCATGGAAATGAACAAATAAGAGTTTGTGATTGGAAGTGTTAGTGATTTCCAGGTGTGCTGAGGAGGGAATGACAATGTATGCTATGTAGTGCTAAGGCATGCTAGAGGCCAAGGCGACATGTCAAGATGTCCTAGGTGCTAGGGTTTACCAGCACGTGCCAAGGAGTGTTAAGGAATTCTATGGAAACACGAGGAAGCACTATGTAAAAATGCATGGGAATGAATGAATAAGATTTTTTTACTGGGAGTGTCAATGAGCTTTAGGTGTGCTAAGGAGAGAGTGAAAAGGTATGCTAGGTAGTGCCAAGGAATGCTAGAGTGCTAGGGTGGCATGGAAAGATGTGATCGAGTTCTGTAAATCCTGTTTGAGGGTGTGAATCAACTATATTTTGTGTCTCCGAGGATAGAGGTATTATTGCCATTTTTATTTCTCTATCGGGTGAACTAGTTTTTGTGCCTAGGATTGTTGTGATTTGATTCTACATAATAATGAAAACCCTCCAGAGCTAGCTGCACCAATTTTCCTGCATTGAGTTTTTTCAGGGACACTTGTCCATAAAATCTGCGTGTCACTTTGTCTATGAGCATGTTATTTAGTATTTGATCTGTATGTGTAGGCTGCTAGTTGTATTTACTTTTCTAATTTATTGAATATTTCAGAAAATAACTTGTAACTTCATTGAAGTAGGAGAAGTAAATGAAGATACTGCATTAGGGTTTCTTAGATTAAGAAATTTTCACATTCCCTAGGTCTAGCCCCATTAGGTCACCTAGGGCATCTATTTCCTAGGAATATAGCCAGAGGAAAATTTCTATCTCCTAGAGGCAACTGTGTTGGTGGGTCCCCTCACTCTCCTCATAATTAGGGCCAATTCTGACGGTGGACTCTCCAGATACCTCAAGCTTAGCTCTAGGATCAACTTTTTCCTAGGTGTTCTTAAGGCTAGAACCTAGTAGGATCAATTTGACCTATCGAAGTAAAAAACCTTGCCTAATCCTTTCCCCTCACCTTTTCCAAGATAGGAACATCATTGGTTGCTAAATTACATCCCCGAACCTCGGTTGGGTTCACTTGGCCCTGTGTGGTCCCATTTGATGTCAAATAACTTTCATCCACGGCCATTTTGGAATCCAAGTTCCCAAAGGATTTTATGGATTGAGAACTTCCTTCATAAGTCTTATTATTCTCCCTAAACCCTTCAATCCCCCTCCTCTCTCCCTAGAAGATCATTTCCCTTACTTAAAAGGAAAGAAATTCCCACTCTTTATTCTATCTTAGGGAAAGGGTTTCTAGGGTCACTTCCCACCTATTCATTGACCTATACTAAACAAGTTACTTCCTAATTTATCGGGACTCCTCCCATCAGTGAAATTCCATGAAGAGAAAGGAGCATTATCTATGGTGACAATGGGATAAGCCTCCACCATTCATTCCCTTGTCCTCGCAGTTTCCCTCTTAGGAACCCCTTTTAGGTCCACTACTAGTTTGAGTGGTAACAAGTTCTTCACAACTCTTTGGTATGCTCACTTTTTCCATACTATGGCTCCAAGATGAAAATTCTAGGGCTACGAAGGCTTCCATTCTTCTCACTGAATCAATCCTCCACAATATAGTGAACTAGGACTAGTTGGTTGGCCCACTTGACTAGTACTTTAGTCCTTCAAAGTCTGCACATCTTTAAGCCATATACACCTGCCCTTCTACCAATATTTTGTCCCTTGACAAGAACAAAAGTTAGGGCTCTTCTTTGACAGTCACTTGACAACCCTCCAACTATACTTGGACTACCATCAATCTACCCAACTACAATCAATTATTTTTACTGATCTAGGGCCGAAAATATTGTCTTCATATATGGCTCTTAAAATCTTCCACCTAACAATGGTTTGAGTCCTCTCAAAATCATTGTTCTTGTGTATCGAAAACTTGATCTTTGTTTTCCATTCTATGAAAAAATATGAACTACTCCTCTTATCATCCTTTTAACAATCTGTAGATGACTGAACTAGGGTCACAGGTCAGCACTAACAATCAATTGACTAATTTTTTATAAGTTACTTCAGATCTCTGTATAAAACGCTATCAATAGTCCACCAAAATCAACTCCTCTGCATGTCAATCCATTCTTCATATGGCATGTTTCTTATGCATGCTAAATATTCTTCTTAGCTTCCACCCATCTTTCGATCTGTTGTCTCCACACATACTGAATCTGAAAACCGTCTTCCAGATCTACAATCTATATTGCAGAAATAAACCTCACTTTAAGGGTCACAACCCGTCTTCTTCTATGCAAATTTTTCATAGTCTTAATGGCATACCTTATGAGCTAAACATGCAAGGAAATTTTCCTCACTAGGGCATTATACTTATGTACTTATAATTTTTGTAGAACAAACCCTCTCCACCCATATAAAAAAAATGAATCTTTCCTCCATAAGAGGCTCGACCTAGCTCATATGGATCCATAGATTCTAGGTATTTCTTTGATTGAATCTTGACATGAACTTCAGATGTCAATGTCGACCCTCAAACTAGGGTTAACTTTGTCAATATTATTCATGCGTCAACTTCTGTTATGGCTCTAAATTACAGTGCAATCCCTCCTCTATTTATGCTGGTCTTTATCACAAACCTTGCATTGACCTACTAACCGCCACAAGGCAAGATGGTATCAACCCTCTCTTATATTTCATGTATAAAATCTAACCAATGAGATTCAATATGATCTTGTAATGTACTAGAACAAGATACTGAATCCTTCCTATGATTTGCGGAAACAAAACACAATCGCACAATCACATATAAGTAAGAGAAAAAAATTATTAATCACACAACACAAGATGTATTTGAAAAAAGCAGCTGCTCAAAACACTCTATCTCTATTGTTTATTAAGTCAAGGAATCATGAAATAATACAATTCTTAATCTCTCTTGAGATTATTGGCTAGCACTCTGCCAATTATCTCTTGCTGATCTAGGCAAAATTGGTCTAGTACTTAGCCAATTCTTAGCCTTCCTTAAGTCTTCCTTGCTCATGCAAATACTATGGAGTTAGCTCCCTATTAATTGGGAAAATCAAAATTCCTTGATTTCACAATCCATCATGGAATCCCAATGACTTTATAATTCCATATGGGAAATTTTCTATAAATACAACTGATAATTATGTTCCTCTGAACTCTGTTACAATAAGGCTCAAGGGCTTTTTTATTATTGAAAAATAAGAGAAAACCCTAAACAAAAAAAATCCTAACTCGAGGATATGTAACACCAAGATTTTGTGGGCCCTGTTGGGGTAAGTTAAGCATCCAACTTCCTGGACTCATAACTTGGTCATATTATCTACGTTTGGCCCACATGATACCCTGTTAGAAATTTATCTCCGAGGTCTACAATTACTTATGTGATTTCTATGAAATTTCCAAACCTTTCATGCCCAAAAAATGTTGTTTTGGGCCTCAAAACGACTTTGAAAGTTCAAGACCCAAAAAACTGACAAAAATATTAAATTGTGCTATAATTAAGGAAACTGCAAAAAGTAAAAGAGACAATGGCGAGGGCCCAAGTGGAATAGGTGGGTGGTCACCAATATACACCTCGATCACCTCAACTCGAATTTATTGAGCTAACTTATTAATCATGACTTATTTAACTAACACAAGTTGTTATGAGATGAAATTACAATTTATTGTCCAATTTAATTAAGGGAAAAATAAATTAGACATGTCAATTTCCTCACTCCTAGTACCTAAAAATTCCTCACCAGTGTGGGTGAATTTTTTTCTATCCTTTCTAGTTGCCAATTTCACTATTTCTTGTTGCA
Source organism: Pinus albicaulis (assembly GCA_034641835.2). NCBI lineage: Eukaryota > Viridiplantae > Streptophyta > Pinopsida > Pinales > Pinaceae > Pinus > Pinus albicaulis. The sequence continues at coordinate 517,966,045 of CM076574.1, read as the reverse complement.
AATTTCAACACTCCCTCTCAACAGGAAAAGAATTCAATCTGTCCCCATCTAGTACCTTTGGAATGTTCTGCATGAAACACTTATCTAGTGTTGTTTGCACCTACAAATCGTGAAACTGAATAGCCTCCGAGAAACTGAATCAGTATAATGGCTTTTTCATCAGAGTCTTATTATTTCTTCTAGCTATTGCACATGTCTAGTACTGGATTCTCTGCGCTGCTACCAACATTTGCATCCTCGCCCTTTGAATCATTTCCGACTCTGATCTACGTTCCAGTATCTGACTTCTGTCACTCTGCTTTCTATCTTATTAGCATTTTACTGCAGCAATCTAACTTATGCTTCATGCTACTACTGTATCGCGGGCTTCTCCTAGCCAGGTCCGATTCATGAGACATGCCATCTCAGTGGACCCTACCCAAATTTCTTATCTTGGGATTATTTCTACATATCACGCCACCTTTCACCTAGAGGAATGGCTTCATGTGCTCCCTCTTCTCATCTGCATTGAAATTTCCTCCTCATGGAGGTCTCTGCTTGAGTGGATGCTTCCACTCGGTCTCCTCATTACCTCTCCAATTGTGGTTGCTCCACAGCCTTTTGAGACTTCTTTTGAGGCTACATGTTGAGAGGTAATTTATTCTCCCTCTCAAACACTGAGTCTCTAATGTCTTCTTTGCTCCTCAAAGCTTTGCATGAATCTGGTACCTCAAGTGCATAGAGGTTATTGACTCGCTCACATTGTAATTGTCTCTTTGTTTCAAAAGTTTCTAGAAAAGAGTTGATTTTAAATTGACGGTATCTCCCTCATCCGAGCTATGATTCGATCGATTTTTTTTCCATTTGGGTAGTTTTTCGAAAGGAATCCAAATATTCTATTATTTTTTGAATTTTTTACACCAAAATCATCAGATATTATCTGCAAACTTTCCGCCCAAAAAATTCTTCCTATGATATCATGTAAAACATCTAACTAATGAGATTCAATCTGATCTTGTAATGTATTAAAACAAGATACTAAACCCTTCCTACAATTTTTGGAAACAAAATACGATCGCACAATCACATATAAGTAAGAGAAAGAAATTATCAATTGCACAACACAATATGTATCTGGGGAAAACAACTACTCAAGGAATCATGAAACAATACAATGCTTAATCTCACTTGAGATTCTCGAGCACTCTGCCAATTGTCTCCCGCTGATCTAGGCAAACCCGATCTAGTACTTGGCCAATTCTTCGCCTTACTTCAGCCTGCCTTGCTCATGAAATTCTTAGGGAATTAACTCCTATTAATTAGGAAAACCAGTCTTCCTTGATTGTGAAATTCATCATGGCATCCTTATTACTTTATAATTAAAGATGGGAAATTATATCTAAATACACCTTATAGTAATGTTCCCTTTAACCTCTGTCTCAATTGGGTCTTCCTCGAAACTAACATGAATGAAACTATTAATAGTGAATTATCAATTATCTGATTGATCACTCATTATGAATTAAATCTAATTTAATTCACTGGACCTCTCACTATCTCATCACTCAGTTAGATCTAGCTAAACTAATTTTAACTCATTTAATTGAGTTAACTAATTCACGCCTGCGCCCCGTTAATGCATCAACTGCAACTGGACCAAAAATATATTATAATCCCTCTAGATGCCTCATCTTAGACCCTCAACTCAAATTTATTGATCTAACTCAGTCATCATGACTTATTTAACTGACACGAGTTGTTATGAGATGAAATTACAATTTATTGTCCAATTTATTTAAGGGGAGAGTAAATTAGACGCCCCACATTCCTCACTCCTAGTGCATCAAAATTCCTCACTAGTGTGGGTGAATTATTTTTCTGTCCTTTCTGGTTTCCAATTTCACTATTTCTTGTTGAAAATTTCAACATTTCAGAATTCGATGTGGCCTTCACACAAAGACACCATTGAAAACACATGCCTATATTATCATGAGAAACCTCTCTTAAGCTTGATTTTCCAAAAGAGAACCAACAATATGCCATCCTACTTCCTAGCTAGAACTCACCATTAAGGTATGAAACATTATTGTGAACCCTCACTTGATGATCTTGCTCTTCGAGGATGATCATGACCTCCCTTTATCAACCCTTACTCGGCCCTCGTACTCAACCTACTTTGGGACTACATCTCTCTTCGCCCCCTTGATCAAATGAGCTCCTTATCATTTGATGCTCTTTCCTTCATCCTAAGGCTTCCTTAAATATTTTTTCCTAAGGAAACCTCTATAAATTATGGGTTTTATCCACTTAGACCTTAGGAAATATTAATTTTCCTTTTTAATTTTCATTTAGATTTTAAACCCCATCTTGGGTCCAAAATTCCTTTTCTTGTCTTCTTTGCCCACAAATCATTTTGTGATGAAACTCACACAAAGCCATCTCAATAGGCTTGTGGAGTACCTCCCAAGCTACAAATTTCAACAACATAGTCTAGTTGTACTAACCGTAACTTTTTAAATCTCTTGTAGTCAAGCGAGGGCTTGGGTGGGTTCCCAAGTTGAAAAATAAGTAGGGTTACTTGTGAGGGCATGATAGCTACAGAGGGTCAGGGAATGCAAAAGAATGAAAAGGCATGCTAGCACATGTCAGACAATGTCAATGAATGTTGAAGAGTGTTAGGGAGTGTTGAGGCATATCAAGGGATAACTACATCAAAATGCATGGAAAGGAACGAATAAGAGTGTGTGCCAGGGAGTGTCAACTAATTCAAGTGTGCTAAGGACGAAGTGTATTAGCTGGAGAATTCCAAAATAGGATTTACAGGAGGAAAGCCTACATTATTTATACAGGGCTCAGCATAACTCTAGTTTTAGAAAAACGGAGATCACTTTGTGCTAGGCACAACATTGTTTTTCCTTTAATTATTTCTTTAATATGAGATGTGGCACATTTTTTCTACATGCTCATGTTTTAAACTATTCTATATAATTTCATATTGTACATGGTTGTGTATATGTTTTGGGGCACTCTTCTTGTGTCAGCTTATCTCTTGTGTGCCTTGTGCATCTTGAGGTTCTTGTAAACCCTAAGTTAATGTTCTACTATTTATATGATCTGAACATAAATGTGAAATATTTCCTGTGTAAGCTGTGTTTCCTAGTTGTTTTATGGCCATGGCTATATCATGTGATCCTTTTCTTGATAACTAGTTAAGTGGTGGAAGTTGAGCTTGGACATGAGTGGCATAAGATGAGTTATAGGAAGTTATTAAGTGAGAAAGGCACAATTAATATACTTGCAGTAGGTGAAATTGGTCAAGTTTTTGTAGTTGAAACAGGTCAATATTGTCGCATGAATTGTAGTAGCCAAGGACTTGATTGGGTTTCCAAGTTGTGAAAAAATATAAAGGTCGTTATGAGAATGTGATTTCCAAGGAATTATAGGGAATGCTAAGATGTGCCAGATAGTGCAAAGGCATGTCAAACATGCTAGGATATGCCAAATGATAAGGCATGCCAAGATGTGCAAGGGTGTGTCAATGCATACTAGGGATTGTCAAGGAAATAAAAGGGAGAAAAAAGTTAAACTACAAGGAAATGAACACATAAGAGGGTTAATTAGTCACTAATTTACCTTTTCCAAGAGGGGCAGGCTAGGGACACCAACACTAGGTGGAAATAGGTGCCAAGTGCAAAGTCTTAGTGAATTATAAGTGCCAAGTATTCCTTTTTTGCTTCTCATCTACTTTCCAAAAATTTATCTCAAATAAGTTTAATATTAAACCATGCCAAATCATACCAAGGCATCTCAACATATTCCATACATGTTAAGAATTTCCAAGCACCAACACATGCCAAGTGCCAATATGTGTCAGGGAGGTTTATGCATGTTATGAAGTGGAAATGCATGTTGAAGAGTGCTAACGTGTGATAGAGAGTGCTAATGCATGTTGAGCAGTGTTAAGGAGTACTAGGATAGAAAATTAAGGGATAAATAGGTAAAAATTCATGGAATTTAATGAATATGAGGAACATGTACCAAAGACTAGTATTAATGAGTGCTAGTTGTCATGCCAGGAGGGAGTGACAAGGTATGCTAAGCATTGGTAAGGCATCCTAGGGAATATGAAGGCATGCTAGGGAATATCAATGCATTCAACCAAGGTGTTCCAGGGCATGCTAGGGACTACGTGCATGCCAACACATGCTAGGAGAGTTCCATGTTGTGCTACCGCATGCCACCATGTGCTTGGGTGTCAGTGTCATCACAAGATGTTCTAGGTAGAAATATGTTCCAAGGCATGCGATGTGCTAGGAAATGTTAGTGTGCGCCAGAGCATTAATTTAAGGTGTGCCTAGATTGTTGAGGAGTTTTAGGTCTTTCTCATTAATAGAATTGTCAGAGCTTGATTATGTGTTAAATAATATATTTCCTAAACACACTAGTGGAACTTTATCTAAACAGAATTTTCTAGATAATAAAATTAATAGATATGAATCATTTCTTGACTCATAGGAAAACTCTATTCGACTAGTCATTACTTAAGGGAAATTATACACACTAATTACTTCTTAAAAATTTGACTGAATCTAACCACTATGGCCTTCGACATAATAGAAAAAATACTCCACAATTTTGGTCTTAAATCATTATGTTTTGACAAAAAATATATTAACAAGAACATAGTGTCATCAAAAACTCATTGAAATGATCAATGATGACGAACATTTTTTGACCATCACCGAAAGTAACAAAAAAAGAATTGGTGAGGGTCATTAAAATTTCATCACTAGAAGTGTCACCAAAGAGAGAATTAGTGATGGGCCTTTAACAACCCTCACCAAAAGTGTAATTGAAAATGGCTTTGGTGGAAACTCTTAAAGGACCATCACTATATACACTTACAGTGATGATTTTTTAAGGACCATCACCATATGTGACATTGGTGACAGACCTTAAAGGTCTGTCACAAGCATGACCCTCACCAATGTCCTTTTTTCTTGTAGTGATTTTTCAAGATATTATCAAAGGTTAGTGGAAAACCGAAAATAAAGATTCCTTCATACGAGGGGAACCTTAATGTGGATGAGTTGATGGATTGGATCATCTCAATGGATAAGTATTTCGACTTGGAAGATATTGAAGATAATAAGAAGGTAAAACATGCGGCTACCAAGTCTAAGGGTCATGCATATATCTGGTGGGATGAACTAAAAACATCCAGAGTTAGAAATGGAAATCCTAAGATAAAGGAGTGGGATAAAATGACAAGGAAGTTGAAGAATAAATTTATGCCAAAAGACTATCAATTGATTCATTTCAAGCAATTGCAGAATTTGAGGCAGAAAGGAATGACCTGTCGGGAGAAGGAAGAAGTTGGAAGACATGTACATGAGCTATTAGATAAAGCACTAACCAAAGAAAGTATTAGTCCATATCCAATACATCCACCCTTAGTCCAAATAAAGGATGTGTGTGGCACATGTGTACTGATTCCAGATCCATAAATAAGATCACTATCTAGTATACATTTCCATTGCCACACATAGATGATTTGATAGATTGTTTAAGTGGGTCAAATTATTTTACTAGAATAGATTTGAAGAGTGGATACCATCAAATAATTATTCGTGAAGGATATGAAAGGAAGTCTTCTTTCAAGACCAACAATGGATTGTATGAGTGGTTAGTGATGCCTTTTGGGCTCACTAATGCACCAAGCACATTTATGAGATCATTGAACGAGATTTTGAAAGAGTATGTAGGAATGTTTGTGATAGTCTACCTTGATGAAATTTTGATCTTCAGTCAGAGTAAGGAGGAGCATTTGGATCATTTGAAGCTGGTGTTAAGTAATTTGCAAAAGGAGAAGTTCCTCATAAATTTGAAGGAGTGTAGTCTCATGAACAAGTATCTCATTTACTTTGGATTTATAGTCTCACAAGAAGGCTTGAAGATGGACCCACAAAAGATTCAGGTAATATTGGATTGGCCAACTCCAAGAAGTATATTTGAAGTAAGGATTTTTCATGGTCTTGAAAGTTTTTACATAAAGTTTATAAGAGGTTTTAGTCAGATGTGTGCAGCAATAATTGAAACAATAAATAAGAGTAACCAACCATTTAAATGGATATAAGCAACACATCATAGTTTCAAGTTGTTGAAAAAGAAGATCACTAAAAGACCTGCTTTGGCCTTGCCAAATTTTGATAAAATATTCCAAGTTGAGATTGATGCCAGTGGGATAGAAATTAGAGCTGTCTTGAGTCAAACGCAACAATTTCTATCTTATTTCAGTGAAAATTTAAATGAGGCCAAGAAGAAGTATTCATCCTATGATGAGGAGTTTTATGTTATTGTGCAGGATTTGAAGAAATGGAGGCATTATTTTTATCCCAAATAATTTGTGTTTCATTTAGATAACCATGCACTACAATTCATAAATAATCAGCCGAAATTGAACCAAAAGCATGCAAAGTGGGTGGAGTTTTTGCAGATTTTTACCTTTGTAATCAAACACACAAGTGGTAAGTCAAATAAAGTTTTTGATGCTTTAAGCATAGTAAATTTGATTATGCAGGAATTGAAGGTTGTTATTTTGGGATTTGAAGAGATGATTGACATGTATGAGGAAGACATAGATTTCAACGAAATATATGCAGTTTTTAAGAATCTAGTGATTCATGATAAAAGATAGTGGTTAGATTACTTGATTCCAGGAGGATTTTTGTTCAATAATAATAAACTGTATATAATTAAGTTTTCTTTGAGGGAAAATCTGATTAAGGAAAAACATGGTGGAGGATTGTCTAGACACTTTGCACATGATAAAACATTTTCTCAAGTAAGTGTTTTTTATTATTGGCCAAAAATTCAAACTGATATCAAAAAGTTTGTTGAGAAGTGCAGGATTTGTCAACATGCCAAAGGAAGAATCCAAAACACTGGTTTATATCATCCATTTCCAATACCTAATAGACCTTAAGTTGTTGTCATCATGGATTTTATTATGAGTTTGCCAAAAACTCAAAGAGGACATTGTTATATCTATGTTGTCGTAGATAGGTTTTCTAAATTCGATCCTATTATTGCTTGTAAAAAAACTAGTGATCCAACTCACAATGCTAATTTTTTTTTTCTCTGAAGTTAGAAGATTACATGGACTGCTTATGATTATTGTTTCAGACAGGGATACAAATTTCGTAGGACACTTTTGGAGAACTCTATGGACGAAGTTGGGTACAAACCTTAGTTTCAGTTCAACCTATCATCCTCAGATGGATGGACAAACTGAAGTGGTGAACAGGAGCTTAGGAAATATATTAAGGATTTTCGTTTAGAAAAATCCAAAGCAATGGGACTTAGCACTTTCTAAATCTGCATTTTCCTATAATTATACTCCTAATCGGAGTACTGGAATGATTCCATTTTACATTGTTTTTGGGATGCATCCAAGAGGGGCATATGAACTTAGATATTTGAGCAAATAGGAGACAAAGGATGCAAAATATGAAGAATTTTCACAACATATAAAAAATTTGGAGGAAGATGTCAAGAAGAGCTTACAGAAAAACACCCAAAAGTATAAACAGAGAGCTGATATGAAGAGGACTGAAAGGGAGTTTCAAGTAGATTATTTATTCATAGTTTATCTAAGGAAGGAAAGGTTTCCATTCAACACTTATAACAAACTGAAAATGAAAAAGATAGGGTCATGTATAATTTTGAGAAAGTTTTCCTCAAATGAATATGAGATTGAATTACCAACAGGAATTGGGATATTGCCCATCTTTAATGTTGCATATTTGTACCCATACAAAGAAACAGAGGGAGAACTACAAGAATAATATATAGAAGATGATAACCAAAATTTGAATTGGAAGGAACATATGCCAAAGACAACAAAGAAAGAAGTTGAAGCCATTATGGAGAAAAAAGAAGCAAAGAAGACCAGAGGACAAACTTATTATCACTATCTAGTCAAATGGAAAGGATACCTAGTGGAAGATGTAAGTTGGATGACAACAGTAGAGTTACAAAAGTTTAATGCAGATCCTGAAACATTGATCGATCAATATTTTCTTCCCGAGGAGTTTGATGTAGGAGCATTTAGATTTAGCCAGCAATGTGATTGCGTGTTCACATGTTGTGGCTAAAAAGATGTGGAGAAACATTGATGGTTAATATTTTATTTAGTTTTAAAGGAATTTATTTTTAAATGAGAAGAGTTAGTCTATTTAGATTTGCTAAATTAATTAGGAATAAAATACGAAATTGGTTTCTCCCTGTGAGGAGGTTAATCTAAGTAGATTAAATTATGAGGATAGGATAACATTTTTTTTTTGAGTTGTTCAAACAGAAAGCTAATAAAAGACAAGAAGAAACACTTTTAGGTATATATAGCTATATATATATATATATATATATATATATATATATATATGCATTAATATCTATGAGAAAAATTGTAGAATAAGAGTTGAATAGGTGTGAGAGAAGTGTGTGAGAGGAGTGAGAGAGGAGTGAACAGAGAGTTGAAAAAAATGTAAAAACCAACCAACCAAGGGCTTGGCTCTGTGTGTTTCATTTGTAATTTAATTCCAAGTGTTTTGTATTTTAGTCTACCTCTCTGTTTTAAAATTTCCATTTTATTTCTCTGTTGAGTTGGATGTCACATTGATCGCACAACAGAGGCCAATCGGATTTACAAGCAGTAGCGAGGACCATTAAATCATACACGAACCAATGGCGGGAAATCAAATCGCAACCATGAACACTTCGCACATCACAGGATTTAATATTTGTGGTTAAGACTATGCAGGATAAGTTATTTACCTTGAAATGTTAAATAGATCAACAAAGAGACAAGTGTGGACCGTCGGATCCAACAAATACCAATGATGGAGATCAGAGCGCACCAAGAATTATTTCGCAAATCAAAACTTTTAGAGTTTAGTTTTAAGGTGTCTCATGGTAAGTTATTTTGTATGCTATGTGAAGTGGAGAAGGGCCACGTTTTGGCACGGCGTATGATCGCATATCACATGGAATAAGGTTTAACCACTAAGTTAAGTGTTAAATTATGCGAAGAGTGAAATAATGAAATTTTGAAATGGCAAGTTTATTAAAGTGCTAAAACTGGGAAGTTGCGGGGAAGGTAAATCATAAAGGTTGTGAAGTGTGATTGCTTATGATTGGTTCAGAGTATTGTGGGACCCTCCAGTAAGAAGTTTCACGTGTATGTAAGAGATTTTGGTTTTGTGTGCAATCTGTTTTGAAGTAACAGTTTGTTGATTCCACACATATTCTGATTATTTTTGCAGTTGGTCTACATCATTATATTCATATTTATTTTTACTCAACATATATTAATTAATATGCCTTTCAAACTATATAAAAAAATTCCATACAATATTCATGATCATATAATACGAAAACACATGTGAATCAGGCAAAGCCTTATAAGTCGATTACAACACTAAAAAATATCAAGTACAATCATAAATAATTTTAACCCCAAATTTTCTTATATGAAATTTCAAGTATTACAATATGAGTTCGCCACTAAATATTGAATGGGATACAATTTACACATGAAATTTTTCTTAATCACTTTAAGGCATTCATATTATGTTGCCAATGCATTCCACATGTCTCTCTACCTTTCAAATAATTCAAGTGTTTTCCTTTAAAAATGGATTAATTGATGACATCCACCATTTGAGAGGCATGTTGAAGACAAGAAGCTCCGTTATTTATATAGTAAAATGATGTAATATTAATTCGAGCCCTTTGATCTTCAACTAATAGATTCATCTAAATATTAATAATTCAATATCATTTTATTTTTAATTAAAATATCTACTAGAACTATGATCACTATTTGCAATATAAGAAGACTATAGAACTTCGTTTACAACACATGAAAAAAGTCGCAAGAACATTGAATACAAATAATGTACACATACCTATGCAGGTCAAGTTCCACAGGACCTTTTGGCACAAATATCTCTACACAAACATAAACAATACAAAATAACCCATTTCATTATAAAAAACCCATTTTAACGATTAATACAATGATACATATGAAAACTAAAGCTACTAGAAAAAAGGGTTTCATAAAGAAATTTCCACGAGGAAAACATTCCTATCTATTAAGCAATTAAATATAGAAACAAAAATTGTGCCACAAGTAAAAATGACGTGAAAATAAAAATATCCATGAGGAAATTTCCATCTATTATATAAAGAATAAAATAGAAAGGTTAGCTGGTCTAGACAAACAACGAAGAATTTCAATCCTTAGTCAGGGTCACAATAGAACCCTACAATGGGTATATTCATCTTTGAGACTTGCCAGTAGAATAAAAAAGAAATTATCAATATCTTACAGGAAGATACCATAACAAAAAATAATCAATTGTGATTAATATAATCAATCCATCAAATTTCAATAACATTATGTAGGCTAAAAATATTCATAATACATAAGGGGGGTAAGTGTTAATTTTTCTTAGGTTTATATTGTTCTTTTCTTTAGATAATTTTATTTACAAATGTATTCATCATTTACATATTGCATTCACCACGTGAAATCTTAATTTCATCAAAAATTATGTAGAAATAATAATATCGTCAACAATCTAGTGTAATAATAAAAGAACATAAAAAGAAAAGTGTGTATGATAAAGACATCGAGATTTGGTCAGAGACCATGGAAAAACCCCACAAGGGAGAAAAAAATGGACTTCAATTCTTCTTCTATTACATATTCACCAATGTTTATCTAAGATACAAAGTACCAATATCAAGATACATAATCCAAAAAATTAGGCCACCAAGTTCCTATACATGTCATTTTCACAACTTCTTTTGTGAACAAGATTCATTGTCAATACTTTCCATACAATACTATTATCAATAATAGAAAATTCATTTGTATCATGTAGAAAGGTCATTGCAACAAAATAAATGTATCATCATTCCTATGTAATATCATTTATATAATATAACTTGTGCAATATAGCCTAAGTACTTCATCATAGGTGATCTCTATCATAATTAGAATCAGTCATGTCTATACTGTCGTCTTATTTCTTAAGAGAAAGGTCTTGTATTAGTGTATGGACATGATGTATCATTGTCATATATCAAATATTGTCTTATTGTTTTATATTAGAGAGTGGTCTTCTAGGATGAATCTAGAGATTCCTTTATAAAAAAATATGTCCATACCACAAAGTAGTGCGAAATCATATCACTAAAACATAGCATTCATTCTATCGACACAAAATGTGACCATACCATACATACTATGTAATTAAAAAGCTTGTTATAATGCAATCTCAGCCACCATACTATAAGGTCATGCGAGAATTAACATACTGTAGGGTAATGAGTGAGCAGTCCTGTAACATAAGAGCTGAAGCTAGATCACATATAAGGTAGATCAAAACATATGTACGATAATATATACATGTAGTAGTGATAGAATAGTAGGCATGTAGGATAGAAAAAATGAGAGATTGGTAATAAGAGTGGTTTCATGTAGCCATAGTATAGTCCTGAAGATAAGGAGAGATAGGTATTGTAACCAATGTGAGAGTATGGTCCTCCACGAGTATATGAGTGAAAGTATAGTATTATGATATAAGGATAGAGGTCCTATAATAGTGTAAGATAATAATAATGTAATAGAGAAAGAGAAGCATAGTCCTACAATAGAATGATAGTCCTTTGACATATGTGAGACTCTTATAGATATTTTGAAGTCTTGTGACAAATATTTAGAATTGAAATAGTAATAAGCCTGAGGGTTATAGATAGAAAGATTTTTATTCTATATTTCCATTCCTATAGCCCTATATTGCAAGTGTTGTAGTGAATCAAACATGCGAGAGAGAAGATTAGACTAGTGGAAACTAAAACCCATCTAAAATATTAGTGACATCGAAGTACCTTTGGAGATCAACCCAATTGGGTATTTATACTCATTTTCCAATCTGAATAGGTGTCTTTTTGGGGTCAGGATGAGATGAGGCCAACTTATACAAACTTAAATTTTTTAAATTGAAATTTTCCCTCTAATATATTCAAGATGACTTGATGACTATAATAATTCTTTTTTATTTAATCACTTTAAATAATATTTCATAATTAAATGTGGGCTAGGGAATTTCTCCCTAGATACCAAAATTAACACTCCCTATCAGATAGGGAGGAATTCACATCTACATAAATAGTCTCGTCTCATATATTAGTTTCTCCCTCCCACCCCCCTCAGAACAATATAATCTTGGATGACATGAATCAATATAATAACTCAAGTAGTTGTATTATCACTACATCTCATCTCATCATACATGAGAAGAATAGTCGAAAATCAAAGGTAAGGGAGATTTATTATTCAAACCCTACTTGTATCCAAGTAATATCACATGACCTCCATCTCACTTATATCAACAAGATATCCATCTTATCACATCCCATATCGACTTGTTTCTTTCGATCATAATCTGAACAATGATGCCTAGATCGAAATAAGAAGAATTATGATAGGGGATCCCAAATTCCTCCCTATATCTAATGAAAATAGGTGATTTCCATTTACCAAGAAAGGATCACATCCATCATACTATCAAATTATAATGGGAAATATCCATCTACCAATCAAGGATCACATCCATATTATTGTCTAATCAACAAGCAAGATACAAATTTCCTTATAAGGTAGTGATCACATACATCCCAATGTCTAATTATCTTCCCATGTTGACGCTTAACATTCGATTAGTATAACACCTAAATCGTAATCACTTGGGAGAGATATCACTTTCTATGCAAGGATCACAACCATATCAATTAATCTCAACCCATTAGTGAGATGGGGAGAGAAGCCCAAGAAACCCATTTTTTGGGTAGGATACGTACTAGGGTATCCTTTGAATAATAATGATAAGGGAAGATAATTCACTTATAATAAATGACAAGGATAACATACACCTTATACCAATAATAGGTGAGATAATACTTACCGCAAAGGGTAAGGATAACACCCATCCTATTATCTATAGTTCCCTCAACCCCCAGGAGCTCTCAACGCTCCATTCCCTCATTGGGAGCTCAAACAATGGTGAAGAGCTTTGCTCAATGTTCTTGATGAGTTGGGAACCTTTCCCATGAGGGTCACATCCATCAATCTAAACTTCTCTCTTAATATTAGAAGCACAAATGAAGCATCACTACTTCTCTTTGAAACATATCAAAGTGCCCACATAAGACACCAGTAGTCTTAAGCAGTAGTCCTCTATTTTTCTGTTCATATAGGACATCATATCAAATATTATGTTAGAAAAAATACGTGAAATAAAGAAAATAATACCATATTAATCCTTCTCCCCTCTCACATAGGGATTTAATGGCCAAAATCCTAAGCTTGTGTCATATAGTATCATAATATTGATCCATGAATATGTATTTGTCCTAGATATATATGTCCAAACTCTATTTAGCTCAAGGTGCATCCCTGCAACACAAGGATCCATCTAACTGATTTCTCATTATGAGGTCCAAAAAATATAGCAAAAATTATCCATCAATGGAATCCAGTGTGCCATGATTCTAACAAAACACTTCTACATGAGAAATGGACCCTGAAACTTCTTGGGGTAAACCAGTCCTTGTAACATTTGAATCCCATAGCAACCTATAGCACTCAATTAGTATATACACTTTGTTATTGGAAGCTCTATAAATTTTATGATGCAACTCCCAAATTTTATGATTTTGAGGTTACATGCCTAGAATACTATTTACTTTCTCCTAAAGTGAACTTGCATCAAGTTCCTTTCCCTTGTTTAGCTTCCTATTCCTACACCATTTAGTATCCATATCATCCTTAAAAAGGATCTGCTAATCAAATGTTCATCAAGAAGTTAGAAACACTTAAAATATGTAGGAAGGATAAGAAATAATATAAATGATAAACATAAACAAGAGGAATGTCATAAATAAATAATATAAACCTAGAAGGTACTTACCTTTAATGAAGATTGAATGATGTGATCAACTCCCTCTTCATCTAGCCTCCAACAGTCACTACTATATGCAAGGTTTCAAGCTAGTAGAACTCATTCCTTTATCATATTCAAACTGTTATTTCAAACACACTATAGGGATTTCATTCAACCCCTAACCTCATGAAACCCTATATTCTCACGTAAGAGAAAATATTTCTGAGGGTTCACTTGAAACCCTATAACTATTTTAGGTCTCTATCATCTTAATTTTCTTATGACATTGGTGTCTTCATATGGAGGTGTTGTGAATGACTTTTATTTAGATCATATTTGATCCCATGGCAATCTTTCATAGGGCTATATTTTTCTTTTCGTTCGATAATTCAATTCACAAATTTATTTAAATTTCCATATTTTATTCACCCCATGACATATTAAATTCATTATAAATTATGTAGAAATCAAAATATCATCAAAAGTGCATTGAAACAAAAAAAGGAACATTGAAATAAAAACATGCAAAATAAGGACACTAGGATTTAGCCAGAGGCCAGGGAAAAACACCACAAGGCTGGAAACCCAAAATTAAATTATATTTCTATTAGATATTAATAAATGTTAAAATAATATACAAAGTACCAATATCATTAGAAATAATACAACACATTAGGCTACCTAGGTCATGTACATGTATTGTTCGCAACTTCGTTTGTGAACAATGTTCATTGTCAATACTTTCCATACAATATTGTTATCAATAATAGTGAAGTCTCTTTTATAATGAAGGTCACCACGATAACATCAGTATATCATCATTCATGCATAATATAACTTATATCATATAACATATGCATTGTAGCTTGATAACTTGATAATAGGATAACTGTCGTTTTCTATCATTAGAGTGAGGTCTTGTATTTGTGCATGCACATCATGTATCATTTTCATATCTTAAAGTTCATCTTATTATTTCATATTAGAGATTAGTATTCTAGGATGCATCTAGAGATTCAGTTAGAAAAAAATATGTCCATACCACATAATATTGTGAAATCATATCACTGAAAAATATATTTCATACTACCTAGGGAAAATGTGAAAATATTGTACATACTTTGTAATGTGAAATCTTCTTGTAGTGCACTATGATCCATCATACTATAAGGTCATGTAAGTATCAACATACTATAGGTTCATGAGTCAGTGGTCCTCTAACATAAGAGTTCAATCTATATGACATAGGAGGTATATCAAAACATATCTGTGAGCAAACATACATGTAGCTGGGCCAAAGTAGTAGCCCTATAGGATAAAAAACATGAAAGTTTAGTCATACGACTAGTGTCTTGTAGCCATATCATATTCCTGAAGTCAATGCGAGATAGTTCTATAGCCAATGTGAGAGTATGGTCTTGCGATAGTATAAGAGTGAAAGTATAGACGTGTAATAGAGTTAGAGAGGTACTGTAATAGTGTGAGAGAAGAATTTTGCAACAGAGCACGAGAAGCATATTCTTGTAACAAATAAGTAGACATGAAATACTAATGGATTTTATCCATACAAAAAGTGATATTCTTGTGGTATATTGCAAGTCTTGTAGCCATGTGAGTTTTCTAGTGCCTCAAAAATGCGAGAGAGAAGAGTAGACCAATAGAACCTCAAACCCATTCAAAATATCAATGCCATAAAACTACCTTTGGATATCAATTCAATGGGGTGTTTATACTTATTGAAATTTGGTGTTAGAAGAAACCACAATAGAATTTTTTTAGTAAATGTTCCAAGTCTATAGCAAGATGCATCATTAAGACAAATTCCTTGCCTTAATGTTGAGTTATTATAGACTCAAAGCATCGACTCATAAATGGTAATATGGTTTCTCCAAAGACTAAATCTGAAGATACCCACCAAAAAAATCTTCAAAAAATTATTTATACTTATATTCAAATCTGATTAGGTGTCTTTTCGGTTGAGGCCGGCATGAGGCTAACTTATAAAAATTTAAAAATTTGAAATTAATATTTTCGCTCCGATATATTGAATTTGATTTGATGGCCATAATAATATTTTATTTTATTTTTAATCACTTGAAATTATATTTCATAATTAAATGTGGGATAGGGAATTTCTCCCCAACTCCTAAAATTAACAACAAGAGGGATGGGATTCTATTAAATTATGAGGAAATGAAGTAGTTAAATATTCACGGGGACTTAACAATATGAAACATTATGTAGCTAAAATGTATGGGATCTTGCTCGAGCTCTAGTTTCCTAATGAAAGTATTCTCCCTAGGATAACAAACCTTAGAGACTCCCTTCTCAAATACTATTAAACCTATTGGATAAGTTCAAAATATGGAAATGAGTTTCTTTACCGACATTATATAATGGTTGGAGTGTATATTATTGTTGCTACATTTGATGATGATATGTCTATTATGTCTAATGATAATATTGTTGTTGATAACCATATTATAAATCCACCTACCTTAATATGTTATCTACATGCTACTAAGATTGTTATTGATAATATTCTTCTAAATATGCATAAATATATAAGAATTAGTTAGGCCATCACCCATTTGAGACCATGGATGACCAGATTTAGACATTGTAGTAATGTAAGTAAGTCTTAGAAGAAATAAACTTTATGTACATATGCATGAATTAACTAAGCACATATACCAAAAGAGGAAATAAATTTAATTTTTTTTGAGGAAAAAGTAGCAATATAAAAGATTATTTTCAAATTCCAATTCAAGAAGACCATATTGCATTCCAAAAGAACAGATAATAAAGGAAATTTGAGCACCTAGTTCATCTTTAAGAATTGTCAAAATAGAGACTATCGATTTTATGTATTATCAAACTAAATTTATATAAAAAAGGAGAAATAATTTATTACTAGATACTAATTCAGTTTTTTTACAAGCTAACTAAAAGTTTGACTTGTCAAATACACTGAAATAATGCTAAAAAGAAGTGAAAGAATGAATAATCGTGTAGTGAAATCAAATCAACTAGCATCTCTATTCATTTATGTAATGTAAGTTGGAAAAAAAATGAATTAATTACTCACACGGTAAAGAGTTGAAAGTCTCATTCTGCAATCCTCTTCCCATGTGCGCTTTTTAATATTTTGTGATTCAAATAGACATAAATATTTGTAAGATTGTGTACCACCTATGAAGAAATGGAAAAAACAAATAAATTCGTCAGAAAAGACCATAAAGTTGAATAAAATCTACCAATAACTAAACTAATAAATTTATTTAATTATTTTATATATTTAACAACACTTTGATAATATGAGCATTCAGAAATTTAAAAAAAATGTTCCACAAGGCCGCGTTCAGTGAAAAAAGTAGCTACCTATTATAGAAGACATAAAACGAAAAAGCTAATTGGTCGGCAGAAACATAGAATAATTTCAGACGATAGTCAAGGTCATAACATAACCCTGTTGTGGGTGACTTTATCTTTGAGACTTGACAATACAAAGAAAAACAAAACATCCATAGGAAGCTATCATAAACAAACAAACATATTAACTTTGTAGAATATAATCAATCAATCATATTACAATAAAGTTAGGTGCAATGGTTAAAATCATTCACAATATATAGGGGTGCGAGGAGGGAGAGGGATTCTCTTAAATCCTAAAGGAAATCAAGTAGTCAAATATTGATGGGGACATAAAAAGAGGGAAACTAATATGGCCAAAATATATGCAGTCATGAGAGAAAATTTTAAAGATGGAAAATTATTTTGAAGTTTAAAAGCATTGGTGAATCTCACTAGTCCCTGAAATGCAAACTATAAAATGTTTATTGATGTATTTGCAAAATTATTCAAATTTATAATGATTATATATATACTTTCTATATAATGTTGGTGAGTCTTAAAGTAAAATAATTTAATATTATAAAAATTGGACAAAACATTGTTATAAAAAATGGAAATTGGCTAATTCTTTTTTAGCAAAATCATGAAAAATTAGCCCACTTGCGAATATTAGCCGCTAAAATTTTCCATACCACTTATGCTTAAGCTATAAATGGCTAGAGAAAAAATTATATCCATGATAACAATCCTTTGAGACTCCTTACTGAAATACTAATAAACCTGTTGCACAGATCCAAAATATAGAATAATGTTTCTTTTACCAATATGATATAGTGGTTTGTGTGTAGATTGTTCTTTTTTAGCACTGGATGATGATATGGTTACTATGTCTTCTGCTAATATGGTTGTTTGTAACCATATTGTCAATAACCCTACCTAGATATGCTATATACAAGCTACTGAGATTGATGTTTATTATATTATTGTACATATGAAAAATTATATAATTATATAAGAATTAGTTATGAAATCACCCATGCTAAACCATGCATTACCAGATTTAAATGTCGTAATGTAGCTTAACTCTTAGTAAAAATAAACTTTAAATACGTAGGCATGAGTTAATTATGAAAAAATAGGAAAACATAAATAAAGGTGATTTGTTTTAAGAAAATGTAGCAATATAGAAGAGTAGTTTCAAATTTGAATTTAAGGAGTCCCTATTAAATCCAACATATTACTAAATAAATTAATTTGGTCACATAATTTATCTTTAAGAATCTTCAGAATAGATATTATCGAAATTCTATATTATCCATGTGAAGGTAAGAAACTTATAGATATTATTGAAATTCTATATTATACATGCGAACGTATGTCATAAAGGAGAAAACATTCATTACTAGCTAGCAATTCATTGATTTTATTAGCTAACCAAAAGCACGCCTTATCAAATGCAATTATAGCAGGTTAAATAGTAGCAAAAGTAGGAATAATCATGCAATGAAAACAAATCAACGAACAAAACTATTCATTTGTGTAATATAAGATTAAAAAAAGTAAGATCTAACTGTTTACTCACATGGTAAAGAGTTGAAAGTGCCATTCAACAAATCTCTTCCCTTGTGCTCCCTTTTCATATTTTCTGATTAAATCACACATATATTAGTAAATATTTCCATTTAAGTTCAAAATAAAAGGTACTACTCGTGAAGAAAGGAAAAATAAATAGACACATCAAGAAACCATAGATTTGAAGATGACATGAACATTAAGAATTGCCACCACAAATTCAATAGATCAAAGTCCTATTGTATCTAGACTATATGCATCTATTTCTTTCTCCATAAATTGTACAAGACTCTCACAATGAGAATTCGTCCATTCATAAAGACATTTGTGTATGTGTGTAATATACTACGGGCAATACGTCTAAAATGACACAGAGCTTCTGCCTCGAACCTTTGTGTGTTGTGCACCAAGAATATATATCCATTGTACCATGGAAGGAAAACATCTTTAGTCTAAAAATGGAATACGAACAATACAATTATCTCAATGCAACTCCTAAAAAAATAAAAATAAAAAATCAACAAAGGATATAGAATAGAAACAAATTCGAAACCTTCATCTTGTGGAAAGATCAAAATTGTAAAGAATTGTTTCAACAAAATAGAAAAAATACAAACTGGCCATATGAGCAATCTTGAAGGGCATGAGAGCACATTATATATTAATAATACATATTAATATTATATCATAGTTATATAATCTCACGAAATCATTTACACACCGTAGACTTTATCTTTCTTTAATCTCATTGGTTATGCCCGTAGATCTGTTGAATTGATAATATATAGCTAAAGAACATCCTCCAATTTGAACTAAAGTCGAGACACCATACAAGTAATCATTAGAGAAATATAAATAATTGGTAATTAAATGAATTAGAAGAGTAAATTAACATGGCATGAAACATTCAATACGAAATTGGAATAATTAAAGAAAGCCATCAAAAGTAAAGAAGCAATCTTAAATGAAAACAAATGTTTGCATACTAACCAAATCAAACTATACAAAATATTTTGATCATGTCTCTCATAAAGAGACTTAATAATGTATTTTGATTTTGGTGTGGATTTTTCTATGATCTTGGTTTTCACCTTTTCTAAAGTTAAGTGTATTTTTTTTCCATTTTACCTCTAAGTGTGTAGAATAAGTTATATCATTATATAATACGCAACAACATGCCTTCAAAGACATGAGAGTCACATTTTTGTATCACTAGTTGAATAAAACATTCACTAGCGAAGGCTTCTGAATATTTATCTAGTTTCTTAGTTATTTCGTTCCACAATGGCTAAAACAATTAAATTTTTTGGAGGCAACTAATTTTCCTCTTATCTGGGAGTACGAAAATTGTCGGCTTGCATGTAACATCTTGCCCACCCTTGATTCTGAAAACCAACAGTGTCAATTTACACTTGGTTTGTCTGCATGTAATTTTGCAGGTTTAATGGTGTTAGCTCAAATATATTTATGCCCATTAATCTATCCAAGCTCCATTACAAAATTCTCATGGATCTTCCTATATAGCCAGCCTAGATCCATCTTAACTATGGATCTATCAAGCACCGAGAGGGATCGGATTTCTTGAGGTGCAAACCTCTTTTTTGAGTGAAAAACTTGAGGAAAGGTATTCACCTCGAGATATTTTATCCTTCACGACGCTTGATAGATCGGTAATTCGGATGGATCTAGGTTGTTTTCAGTCATGTGCGACCAAGGAAAATCTATCGATAATATAAGGAACATATGATTATTTTTATCAATAATATGTAAATACATCTAATATTAATACAACCATTTTAAATATGCTAAATATATTTGAGATCTATCAAGTCATTGTAGTTTTAAATTTTCTTAGTTACCTGAGTTTGTTGAGATGATAAATATTGTAAAATAACTTTAATGATGAAATCAATTTTTTGAATTCAAAGTGACAATGTAAATAGTATTGAATGATAGAAAATGTGAATAATAAGAATGTAGTCAATTACAAACAGGCTTCATTGTGAACAACCTCAAACTATTTTTATTATCACCCTTGTTAGTTTTGTCATCTTTTCATATCTATTATATGAAGAAAATGGTAGAAATCATAAATCATAAACAATTTACTTATTTAGCTCAAGTTGTTGTTGTAAAAATCATACCTTGTCTCTCTCTTTCTCTTCAATATTATTAAATTTAATTACTATAACACAAAAATCTTTCTACGTTGTTAATATTTTTTGTGCTTACACTGAAATCAATGGACACTATTAATCCAATGACTCTAAAATTAATGTACCATCATACATCCAATTACATCAAATCAGAAATCAACATATACACTGAAATAAATGCATCTAATGCAAGAAATCAAATAAGGTTAGAAAATAACATCTACATAGAAATCAATGCATCTAATGCAAGTAATCAAATAGAATTATAAATAAACATCTACATTCAAATCAATGCATCTAGTGCAAGTAAGAAAATAGGATTAGAAACCAACATATACACTAAAATCAATGCATCTAGTGCAAGGAATAAAATAGGATTATAAATAACTATCTAAACTGAAATCAATGCATTTAGTGCAAGAAATCAAATAGCATTAGAAATAATTTATATTGAAATCAATTCATATCGTGTAAGCAAGCAAATATAATTATAAATCAACATCTACATTGAAATTAATTCATCTAGTGCAAGCAATCAAATAGGATTAGAAATCACCTTCTACACTAAAATCAATGCATTTAGTGCAAGCAATCAGATAGAATTAGAAATCATATACACTGAAATCAATGCATCTAGTACAAGTAATCAAATATCATTAGAAATAAAAATATACACTAAAATCAATGCATCTATTGCATGAAATCTTCTTCCCTCTCTCCCTCCTCCATATATATCTATATGTCCCTACATCTCTCCGTATTTGTCTCTTTATCTCACCCCCACAAACAAACACACTTTCTCACTCCATATTTATCAATATCTTTGTCCCTCCCTCCTTGTCTCCATCTATCTCTTCTTTCTCTACACCTTCCATCTATATCTCTATCTCTTTTTGTCTCTCCATATCAACCCCAAAACATACACTCTCTTTCTTAAATATATCTATATATCACTCCCTCCTCCTCTCCCTCCCTATCTCTCTCTCTTCCCCTTACCTCCCTCTACCCGTATTCTATCTCTCTTAAATTTTGCTATCCTCTCTCGCTCTCCCTCCATCTTCCTTATCACTCCTCTCTCTCGCTCTCTCCAAATTTCAGTCTATCTTTCTTCTTACCTCCCTCTCTCTCCCCCTCCATCTCTCTTTCCCTACCTCTCTCCACTTTCTCTCTTCCTTTCTCTCCCACCTCTCTCTCTCTCTCTCTCTCTCTCTCTCTCTCTCTCTCCACCTTCTAACTTTGTTACTATATGCCTATTTATCTACTTCTCTCCCTAATTCTCTCCATCTATTCTTCTTTGTCTCTTTATCTCACCCGTAAACATACACACTCTCTCTCCATCTCTCCCTTTTCCTCTGCCTCTCTGTCCACTTGTCACTCTCTATGTATTTCTTCGCCCCTCCCTATCTCTCCATCAAGCTCCATCTTTGTATCCCTCCCTCTCCCGTCATCCAGCTCCATCTCTCAATCACTCCCTCTCTCCTCCTCTCTCTCAAGTACCCTCTATTTTCCTTCCTCTCTCTCCCTTTCTCTCCTACCTCCCTCTCTCTTCCCCCATCTCTCTCTCTCTCTCTCTCTCTCTCTCTATCTCTCTCTCTCTCCCCCCTACAATCCTCTATATTCACACATCACTCTCTTCCTCTCTCTGCCTTTATAAACTTCCTCCCTCTCTCTTCACTCCCCCCTCCCCTCTCTCTCTCTCTATCTCTCTCTATGCCCTCAAATACTCTCTCTTTCCCCATAAATCTATCTCTCTCTCCAAATATTTTACTAAATGCCTCCTTTTCTTCTTCTCTCTCCTTCTCTCCCCCCTTGTCTCCATCACTCTTTCTATGTCTCTTTATCTCACCCCTAAACATACACACTCTTTCTCCATCTCTTCCTTGTAACTCCCTCTCTCTCCACTTATCACTCTCCATGTCTTTCTTCTTCTCTCCCCCTTCAACTCCATCTCTCTATCCCTCCCTCTCTCCTTCTCTCTCTCTCCCACCTCCATCTTTATGTCTCCCTCTCCCTCTCTTACCCTTCTCTACCTCTCTCACTCCTCTCCCTCTCTCTCTTCATTCCTCCTCTCCCCTCTCCCCTCTCCTTCAGTTTATCTCCATCTCTCCCTTGCCACTCCCTCTACTTCTCCACATCTATCATGTCTTTGTTCTTCCCTCTTATATATATATATATATAATTTAATATTGTATTAATATAAAGTTACTAAATTTAATAATTTTAATATTATAATATATTAGTATGAATATTAGATTTAGTAAAAATAATAACAATAATATTAATATTAATATTTTAATATTAATGTTAGGGTTAATAATGTTTTTTTTTCATGGTATTATTATTAATTTGGTCCATTTTATTTGGTCCATAGGCTTCAAATATAATTAGATATTTATTTCTACTCATATTTGATATATTTTTATTTATTTACATTTTTTATAACTCTTTTATAAATATGGAAATTTTCATGGTATTTTTCCCATGCTATTAATAATAACTTTTCCTATGGTATTTTGCACATAGGCTTCACCTAAACAAAACTTCATTTTCATTTTTTGTAAATATAAAGAGGTTTATGGAGTAAATATAAAAAGAGGTTTTATTTATTTACCATACCATTAGTTTATTAATATTCTATTTATTCACCATACCTCCCCAGTAAGTATAAAAAGAGGTTTTATTTATTACCATACCTCTCGTTTATTTATTTATTTTTCTATTCACCATACCTCTTTCTTTAGTGTTTGTAAAAATATTCATATTTTAAATTTATATTGTTTAAATTTATTTTTTATTGTTTCTTTATATGGTTATGTAAGTTATTTTTAAATCTAACATTAACAATTTATTTTTATTTTGGCTTCCGACATACTTACACATCGAGCTCATATTGGGCTCTAGAATGCGCCTCTTGGCGCAATTACAAGTTAATGCATAAAATTTAGTATTAATAAATGCATGTAGGTCACACTGTATCTTGCAAAAAATATTTAGGAAATGTGCACCATCATCAAATACCAAATTCATTCATAGGTATGTTTAAGTAATCAATACCATAGTACAAATGGTATATTAATATTAATATATTTTCAACAATGTGGGATTCTCTCGCAACAAATGGAAACAACATATTGAGAATATATGTCAAATCAAGTATCACATAATAAAAAATGATATTCTGACAATATATCTCCTTTATCTTGGAAGTTGATTGTTGTCATTCAAATACCCACTCTTCCACCTCTTACATGAAATTTGTAAGACTTCTCCAAATACTCTGTTATTGGAGGATATATGCCCTGACCTACCCGATGTTGGTAATATTTACTACTCTTCATGCTTCCTTCCGTTAAATTGATATTATAACAACCTCGTCCAACTAATTACAAATTTTTTCGAAACCAACACAAATGAAAAAAAAGGAAATCCATGAAGTCAACCAAATTCTTTAAAATTATCATAGAAACTACATGTAACTAGACTATGCACATCTATACTGAACGAAATACATAATACGTAATATATACCATAGAATGACATGAAAATTAGAATATTTTAGTCTAAGAAAACATATTAAAAGGATTTCCTATGAGAAACTTGAATGGAATTGGATTTGACTAACTAATCTATTAATAACTCCAACCGATGTAAATTAAAAATATCATTGTTTTCTAGAGTTTTTGAAGTTAGTGGAAAATACGCAGGCTAGTTTAAGATGAAAGGAAGATGAATACATGCTCTAACATCTCCTTAAATAATAACCCAATATGATATATGCTTGTTTAAGACAAGAATATAATTATGCAATGGGATGTCCCATGGTCTAATGTTCTTAAAATTTAAGGGAAGAAAAAATATCCAAGACCGTTTTGCCTCGGCAAGAATATAATGGATTCACTAAATGAAATTAAGAGCTAAATATTGGTTGGAAAATACAGGAAAAGTTTTCTTGGACAAAATAAAGGACACGATCGTTGATAATATTCATTCTAGGCTTGGCCATTCATTCAAAGGAAACTTGTAGTAACATCGGTGATGAAATTGAGCCATATAATTTAACAAATGTTTATCATCTCTTGATTTCAATCAGATAATAGTGCCAAGTACAATTGAGAGCAATGACCATTCATGTAAAATAAGATATATGTCTTACATCTACTAATGACACATATTCATAAATTTTTCAATAGAAACTATTACACCAACTTTTGGTCATCTAACCTATTACTATTAGATGGACCAAAGTACACCATGTAAGACCAATTTTACCCTAAGTAAAATTGCTTTCAGTATGAAAAAAAACTTAGTAATCCTTAATTTGTTAAGTTTTTTATAGTCTAAATAGGAAACCCCATGAGGTATAATTGAATAAATCCTTATTTGTTTCCTTTTAGTCAAGGAATAATTATTTATACATTATTTAAATAATATTCCTTCTTAAATTTGACTAAATCATTTATAAATAATTGAATAAATCACTATTGATCTAATTATTACTCAACAACATCCTTAAAATAATATATAAATCATTTATTTATTTATTATTTACAAATAAAGGGATTTGACCAAATTCAAATTCTTTTTCCCTCTAATAAATATAATAAAATATTCCACAAAATTTGGATCTAGATTTGGTTAATAATATTTTAATTATGCACCAATATCTACACTAACTCAATATTTTGTTATAAATAGAAGCGTTTTTCCATTCACTCACTACCTTTTCTTGCCTAAACATCACTCCAGATCTATACTTTTGGTCTCACTTTGATCCTCCATCATTGTCATATTTTTCTACCATTTTTCTTATGAGCTCCCTTTGAGTTCCATTTGTTGTCTAGGTTTTCTACACCATCAAGGGAGAGAGATCTTAGATCTGAAGTGCTCACGACATACAAGAACCCATCCCATTTAGGGGGACTGGTAACATATTTCTATGTTCCCTTCCGAGGTGTCATAAATATAAAAATTCTTTAAAATATTCTTGTCTTTTATATTGGATGCATGGAGTAGCTCTTTCTTTTATTTACTGCTTAATGGCTTTTACTGCATAGATCAGGATTTTGTAGAATTTATCTTGGTCAAATAACTCCATATGTAAAGAAATTGGTAGCCATATTTGATGTTAGAATTGTTTCTTATGCACAGCTAAAGTGAGCTTTTTATGTATGCTTGCAGTTAGAATTCATACTAACAACTGGTGACTCCACAAGGGTTTATGATTACGACCTCTATTGTTTTTCAGATCCCTGCATGACCAGCGGCTTAAAACCATAGGATTTTTCTTCAATATTCTTATTTTTATTTTCTTGATGTTTTTTTTAACCTATAAAACCCTACAACATTAAAAATTATAACTTCCGTGTGTTTCCAGACATATTGCACAAGTGACAGGTATTAGTCGCAGCTGAGATGAAACTTTTTTCTAAAACTTGCTTTTGAGAGTGCCAGAAGTGCAGGTCAGTTTTTCGGCCAAAACCTGTGACTTGAACTTCCAGGATGCAGAAAACTTCTTGAAACTAATGACCTCTACTGAAAATAGGTTAGAAACTGAAACCTATACTTTTTGCGGGAATTTTTCTGAGATTTTTCTAGGTTTTTCTAGGCTACTGTTCAGGATTGTTTGACCCCTGACTCCGCGTGTTTTGGACATGTACTTCATTTATTTTACTCATTGAAGTAGGAACCTGGCCCCCTAGGGCTTCACTACACTTCCACCTTTCTAGGAGGAGTTTAACTGAAGCAGGTTGTCTGAGATTTTAGTATGTTCAACCATTTTTCAAATCTAATCCTGTACCTTGAGATCCATTTTAGATTGGTTATTCATCCATCCAAAACACCTCTTTTCATTTTTGTTTGGTTCTCCTCTAGGGTCCCCTCTGTTTCCCTTCAGGTTGTATCCTTTCGCCACGTCATTTGCAGCACTTTTCCCTCTGGTTTTTTAATGTTTTATGCACCTATTTCTAGAAGATTCTATTTTTATATCATTTTCCCTGTTGACTTTAGATCCATTGGCTATTTGGTTTATTTTGACTAGATTTTTTTCCCTCCCACAGACTAGTTATTGAGAAGCCCACCTCCTTGGGTTTAGATTGATGCATTTTTAGCTATTCATTTTCTATTATATTTAGTTTTCTTTACTGTTATTTGCAGATCTATTTACAGTTATACAACACAGTTTTTTCTTTCTCTCTACACATGTCTGGGTTTAAAAATTAAAATTAACACACTTAAGACACACACCCTAAGTGAAGAGCGCCTGGTTTAAACCGCCAGGAAAAGACTATAACATTGTAATCATTTGATCCTGCACCTCTTTTCCCTTGTTTTGACATTGTAATCATTTGATCCTGTACTTCCTTTCCCTTGTTGGTCTCTCTTCCTTTTGTGATTTGTGTTTGTGCTTCCATCATTGCGCTCCCAAGGAATTTATCCCAGAGACTCCTTAGCCTTCATCCTCAGTTTCCATTAGTAAGACTCACTCCTCCACATAGGATTCGAGTTAGTCCTGCACCGAGTCCCCATTCCAACTCTGCTTCTAGTTCATTGGGTTCCCCTTCTGGTTCCATTCAGAGTTCTCCCCCTGTCACCTTCACCATGTCTGGTTCAACACCTAATACTTGTGGTAGCCCCAACCCTATTGCTAGGAATACTACTGGTGGGACCACAACCGGATCTATCCTATATGCTCCCTTTCTCCCTTATATGGCAAGCCTCAGTCTTCTCGACTTTAACCAGTTGATAAATGACCCCATACACCATGACCCTGGTTGGCTTTCCATGCAAACCAATCTCCCTTCCGACATCCCCAAGTTTGAAGGCCTTGCTGGAGAATATCCTACAAACCACATTCGATTTTTCCACATCTGGTGTTCATCTAACTCCATCACCGATGAATCTCTTTGTCTTTAGTTGTTCCAATGCATGCTTAATGGAGAAGCTTCTAAGTGGTATGTTGACTAGACCTCCTCCTCTCATACTACTTTTGCGACCCTTTCCCAGGATTTCTGGCCTTACTTCCAGCTTCCCCTTCGTTATGACACTGGTACCAAACTTTTGACATATTTTTTTCAATCGTCTATGACCGGCCTATCCGATCATGTCCAGGGATGACAGAGAAGAAATATCATATGCCAAGCCCCTACCTTCGAAGACCATGTCTACATCGATTGGTCTCTTAGATCCCTTTTTTCTGTGATCGGCAAAGATGTAACATCTGATTTCCCTCAAACCAAAGAAGATGCTCTCCATATTGCATTAAAAAATGACTTGATTTATGCACAGTCTGTTTATGTTTATACTTTCTTACCTGATCTCCCTAGATCCGATGTTGCCAATGCATCAGCGGCATCGCATGATGCCAAAGGTATCATTGGAGCCCTTTCTCATCTATAAATTCATCCTCCCATGGGTTATGGTTTCCCTCAAGGAGGGGCCAACTCCTTCAGCACATTTCCCCCTCCCGGTAGCATGTATCTAGGATATGACATGTCTCCTCATTTTTCCCAACCTGTTTACCACAGTGTTTCCCAACCTCCTTATTATCCGTATCCACAGCCTGGTTTTCCAACTCCTCCAACATTATCACGCCCTCCTCCCTTTCCTTTTCAACCTCTGTAATAATAGAAAGCACCCCCTAGAGGTAGGTGTATGCACAGTAGGGCGCGAATAATCCTCCTACTTCCAAAAATAATAGGAAAGGCACCCAAAATCAATCTGCCCCAGGTAATCCAAGACCTAATCCCCAAGGGAATGTACCTAACACTTCTAACCAGCAACAGGGCACTCAACCCAAGCAGGACAGGCTTGTTCACATGAATAAGCCTTGTTCTTATTGCAGCATCTATGGTCATTCAACCACGATTTCCATTTTTTACCTCAGATGCATGAGATGTGGGAGACTCAAGCACCATCGTGTGGAAAGAAATCCTCCTCTTTAGTTCCACCCAATGCTACACCTATCCAGCTAGCTGTGTTTACCAATCCTTCCCCTTAGCAAGGATTCGTGCCTACCCAACCACCTGAAGGCTAGGCGGCCACTCAACCTCCTCCATCTGGTCCCTATGATTACCAGATTCTCATGATGAACTCTGACCAACCCATTACCATTGAGCTCAACCTTCAGACTCGGTCTCATAATTACAGCAAGCCTCCCGCTGCTTCTGCCCCTGAGGCCCCTTATTCAAGTTCCACAAAGCCTTTTTGACAAACAATGGTACTTTACAGATCGCTCAGCCTAAGGAAGAGGTTAATACCAAGATCCCCAAGGGACCATTACGTCAAAACTCTAATTCTGGAAAAGGTTTCCATTCTTATAGTATAGTAGATGATTTGGCACAATCTCCTGTTTCCATCTCAACGTTGGAACTTCTCCAATTGTGCCCTTCAAAACAAAAATCTCTATTAACTTCCATGGCCACTGTCGATCCTTCAGATGATCAATTGATTGTCTTTGATTTTGACCGGCCAGAGCATCCTCCCCTTCTTGCTTACGTCGCCTTCCAAATCCCTGTCAAGATCCGAAATGCCAACATCTCTAGTTGTATCATTGATGGGGGGCATCCACCTATGTGATGTCTGCTTCGGCTTGTAAGCAACTCGAATATCCAGAGTTGGCCCTTTCCACTATCACCCTCTGAACATGGGATGTCCACTCTTCCCAGCCCATTAGTCTATGCCACAATCGTCCTATTACTCTTGCGGGAAATACTATTTATGTTAACGTAGAATTCATTGATGCCCCCTTACATTACAACATTCTATTGAGTTGTAGCTACACTTATACGATGTTTTTTGTCCCATATGTGCTCCACTGTAAGATTTCCTTTCCTCATAATGGAAATATAATCACCATCAACCAGTTAAAATCTTACAAAATGAAATCTCAAACCTCCTTTGAGTCCATCATCTCTTAGGTGGCCAACAAGAAAATAGTCGAACCCTTAACTAGTGTCTCACCTGGAGTCTAGAAAGACTCCTCTTTGCTTGGTTCTTTACCTGGTATTCCTCCTCCTCTCTCTGATCCCACCTCGTTCAACGTTTGCATGACGCAATAGTCTCGGGCTTTCCTCAAGCGGCCCGCTTCGACTAGTCAGTAGCCCCACCCTCCGCAACCTGCTCCTAACACTTTGACCCATCCTTGAGGACCCCATCCTCAAGGCCCCTCATCTGCAGCTGGTATCCATTTGCTTCTCTACCCTCCTGGCACGGTTCCTCCTAGCCTTAACCATTACCCCTCTGGGCCATTACCCCTCCTATCAGATATCGTTCCTATCTCCTCCTCCTGGAGTGTTTTCAGTACTTATTATGGCTACCTTATCACTTCCTAACATGACCATGGGAATCTCAGTCTGGTACATTGATACCCCAGCCGCTATCCTGCCTGGTCAGCCCAAACCTTATCTTTCTTTGATCGCAGTTCAACCGTTTCCCATGACCCCTCCCTTTGCTATCGTCCCTTAATCGCCTCAACAGGAACCAACTCTTGTTGCAACAGCTTTGGGTGAAGGGGGAAAAGCTCGCAAGAAGGCATCTAAAGATAAGGTTGCCCCGAGAAAACCCACTCCTCCTCAGCCTCCAAAGCATACCCCCGCGAGTGCTTTGTGCGATTTTGTCAGACATGCCGCCCATCATTGTCCTGAATTGTCTCGTATCAAGCCCATGGTAAATGTTATGTTCCCTGAGTATGCGGTCCCTGAATGCTATGTTTCTTCCTCGACTATTGCCAAAAACCCTAATACTATTCACACCAACCAACCTTGTGCTTTATGTGATCTCCATGGCTATTATACCTACCATTGTCCCTGCCTCACGCATTACCATGCCTCTTTGGAGGTATTTCGGGAGTATGATATTGAATAGACAAGTCTGCCTCTCCTGTCCTTGCATAGTATGTTATCGTCCAACTTGAGGATTTACCCACTCCCATTTACATTCCCCCTCTTGATGTCAACATGACAAAACCTGTGGCCACCATCCTCTACCTATCATCGTTCATGAGATCCATGGTGGAAACTCCCTCTTACACTTCCCTTTTTGTTTCACTTAACCTCCCCTCAGCGATCACCCTGGGCTCAATGTCAATGAATCTCCCATATACATGTTTTATGTCACCCCTTATGATGATGCGCATGCGAACCTTTCTTCTCATGATGATGAGTCAAGTAGCTTCACCACGTCAGGTGGTTTGTCTTTCACCATTCACCCCATATTCTATTACGATGACGACATTAAGGAACAAATCACCACCCCTGAATTTATCTATCTCCCCTTACATCGAACCCATGCATTCGATCCACATACACCTTCCGGTCATTACATTGAAGCCCAATATTTTGGTAAGGGGGAACCCATATTTGAGAGTCCAAGAGAAGCAATTATCCACAACTCTCATAGTGCATCTAGTCTTTTCGACTCTAGTAGCATCATTCTTCCCCATTTTGAAGAACTTATAGAGTCCAATATCACTTGAGATCTCTCTAGGGATGATCTCCCTTATTATTCCTTCCTCTTACATCAGCAACCCAGTCCCCTAGACATTGTTGTTGACTAACCTATGGGTTTTCTAGAAAAGCACTAGTTCATTACCTCCAAAGCCACTCTTTGGGATAGTAACACCATGTGTGAAAACAAAAAAACTTAGACCATTTTCTTTATATATGCAGTACCAAAAGAGATTGGTAATCCTCCATTCCCTTTCTCTAACTTCATAACCATAACAAAAACAAATGGTGCACCACATCATAAAAATGTGTTTAAATTCCCGTTTTCTAAATACATTTTGGCATGACCATAACATTCTTGGGGGAACCTATGCCCCTCAACCATAAAAATATGAGCTCTCAGCCAAAAATAGCACTGAAACCCCCTTTCTCTGACAGGTCACACTTTTCAGGTCATTTCCTGGAACAAGTCGCAGTTTTCTACCCAATACCTATTATCCAGGTCATAGAAAAATACCCAAAATGTGCGACTTGGCCTGTTCGTGAGCTATGGGTGCCTAGATAGAAATTTTGATCCCCTTAAATGAAAGAGTTGGGTTAGGCCTCTTACCTGCAACTGAAAAATCTTGATTCCAAGGGTCGGTTTGTTCGCTATGATCGCTGCAAGATTTAAGGCCTTTTCACCTCTCTACATTCACCATAACTACACTTGCAAATGAGTGAATTCAAAGGGAAAATTCCTTATTAAAAGAGAAACACTAGATTTTTGTTTCGCCCACTGTGGCCAAATTGTAGCTTAGTTTTAGAAACCATCCATACCATTATAAATCTCTCTCCAAGCTCCAAAATGGGTATCTGTTAGTTTTTGTGATTTGATACCTCACGAGGACACATTTTTTCCAATAAGGGTCATTTCACCACTCCTCAAAATTGAATTTCTTCACTTGCAACACTTTCACTTGGGGAACCACTTAGCCTTAATACTTGTCCACGCTCATGTTGAATTTCATCGTGAGTACCCACCTTTTATTCATGTTTTTATGGTCCCCACTGGGCCTATTATATGTGGCAGCATCAACGAGTCGCCTTTGTTTTGAGCATCTGAGTTAAGTCATTAGCACATTCATGGAGTCTATCCAGAGTCCCTTTGTATTCTGTCATAGTCCTCCATCCTTCATGGATTTCTCCCTCTCTCACGTCACACACTTTGGCCTTTAGTCAAACTTTCCCCTATCCCCTTTGATGTTTTGTCAGTTGCTCCCAGGTTGTCCATGCCCTTCATTCCCTAAAAACGAAAGTCGTCATCCCGCTACTCAGTAACCCCATTCCACCATCATCCCTGGTGTCATTCTATCATTCGCTCTACTATTATCTCTTGTGCCTTAGTTGAGGACCCTTTATTGTCTCACCTATGGCGGACCTCCTTCCATCGACATCAGATCATTCATTCTAGAAGATAGGTCTATAGGGCGATGTACCTTGGCTCCAGCTTCCACTCTTATTCAGTGCCTCAGATCAGGCAAAGGGAATCTTTATTTCCCTTTGACTTGACTGTTTCTCAGCTCCATCTCCTTAAAGCATGATCAAGATCCATACACTCGATGGTTCAGTGATGTAGTAGATTGTACCAGTGATTCTCGGGTATGTGTGAGATGTTTCAGACCTCATGAGGGGGTGGCCCATTAGGTAGACCCCCACATGCCTGGATTACCGCTCTATTATAGCCTTGGATGCAGCTCCATATATTTGATGGTATCGGCCTCTGCGCTTGGAGCACCTCTTTAGTTTGCATGTACCACTCAGATTTTCAGAGCCCTCTCCTATTTTACAGGGCCTCTTTAGCTGTACTTATATCTCATGTACTTATATATCATTGTATAAGTCCTAGTTGTTATCCCAGCACAGTATGTATGCGGGATTCATTATCATGTTTTTATCTTGCTCATGTTCATGCCAACATGTACTATATAGTTCAGTCCCTTATTTACTGGACGCATTATTCTTTGTACTTTGTCTCGGCGGGCATATGTATGCCTCCCCCACCTCTTCTAGCATAGGTAATCACTCATAAAAGAGACTTTTCACACCCATAAGTGTCACCGACTCAGGTTCTTGTCCTCTAGCGCTTTGGTCTACCTTATATTTTTCTCTCTTTGAATTCCCCTTCGGTGTCTAGTGATTGAGTTCTTACAACGTACTTTTCTCATACGATTAGCTCCTAACGCTCGCATGCTGGGGGGAAATCTATTCCACAAATTTTTGGTCATCTAACCTATTACTACAAGATGGACCAAAGCACACCATGCAAGGCCAATTTTACCCTAAGTAAATTTTTTTTCACTATGAAAAATAACTTAGTAATCCTTGATTTATTTAGTTGTTTATGGTCTAAACAGGGAACCCTGTCAGCAATAATTGAATAAATCCTTATTCGTCTAATTTTCCTCAAGGAATAATTAGTTAAGAAATAGTTTAATTAATATTCCTGGTCATATTTAACCAAGAATAGGAAATTTAATGAGATAAATCATTATTTATCTTATCATTTTCTAGGAATAATTATTTAAACATTATTTAAGTAATATTCCTTGTTAAATTTGACTAAATCATTTATAAATAATTGAAGAAATTACTATTTATTTAATTATTGCTCAACCAAATCCTTTAAATAATAAATAAATCATTTACTTATTTATTATTTACAAATAAATGGATTTGACCAAATTCAAATTCATTTTCCCTCCAATAAATATAATAAAATATTTCATAAAAGTGGATCTAGATTTGCTTAATAATATTTTAATTATGCACCAATATCTAGAATAAATCAATATTTTTTTATAAATAGAAGGTTTTTTCCATTCACTCAATACCTTTTGTTTCCTAAATATCAATACGGATCTATACTTTTTGTCTGGCTGTGATCCTCCATCATTATCATATTTGGCTACCATTTTGTTTGTGAGCCCCTTTGAGTTCCATTTTTTGTCTAGGTTTTCTACACCATCAAGAGAGAGAGATCTTAGATCTGAAGTAATAATGACATACAAGAACCCATCCCATTGAGGGGGACTGGAAACATCTTTCCATGATCCCTTCCGAGGTGTCATAAATACAAAAATTCTTTAAAAATATTCTTGTCTTGTCTATTGGATGCATGGACCAACTCTTACTTTTATTTACTGCTTAATGTCTTTTACTACATAGATCTGGATTTTGTAGCATTTATCTTGGTCAACTAATTGCAGATCTAAAGAAATTGGCAGGCATATTTCATGTAAGGGTTGTTTTTTATGCACAGCTAAAGTGATTTTTTTCATACGATTGCAATTAGAATTGATACTAACAGAAACCATATTAAACGGAAATCCAATTTAATGTTTATCAAAGGCTTCCCACAAGCTTAATAACTTATTACGGCTTATTTTTCCGCAAGTTTGATTAAAAGGGGATAATTCTTTAGTATTTTTCTCCTTTTCTTATCATCATTCTCTAAAAAAACGTCATTGAAAATCATATTCCTAAATGTCGATCTACCAATGAGAATAGTTGATAACACCGTAAGAGTCTAGAAACTGCCACAACATCAAAGATTAATTAGGAGAAATGAATCATTTTGGTTTTTTAATAAATAACTATTTTTAGTAAGAGGTTGGAGGTTGAAACTATGTTTAAAACTCTTATATTATTTTTCTAGCTAACTACTCGACCTCCTATCTCCATTTTCCCAGACATTTGATCACGTGATCTACTTCTTGTCTCGACCATTGGCGCATCTAACCTTGCAACCAAGGATCAAATTTGAACGAAATGGTTTCTTTTATATTTCATGGATTTTCTTTATTTTAACTTTTCAATATTGAAAAATTAAAATAAGATATTCTTTTCATTTGAAAATGAAACATAATTTTAAATTTAAATATACCTCACATATCATAATTTCTACTAGGTTAAATTATCGATATCTTAAAGCAAGAATCTTATTTAAAGACTAAAACTCTAGATATCGTTAAATGAGTACACATAGATGACATTGGTTCAACAATATTACAATCTATATAGAAACCATATGGCTATATTTAATAAGAGCATTTACTTGTGTTGTATATATTAATCATATAGAGATAATTTAATTGGACCATTTACTTATAATCAATATAAAAGTCATATGGATACAATTTAATAGGACCATTTACTCGTTCATCTTATGAACACATTCTTCAAATAATTTAAAATCGATTTACAGTGAACTTATTTTTCTTTCTTGCAGGGAACTTGGCCCAATCATTCAAAAAATTATAATGAGCTTTTATAAAGGAAAGTAAAATATAGTATTATTTTATCATGGAAATATAAAATAAAAAGAAAAGGTATAAGAACTAATTAAAATTCTAATAACATAATTTCCATAAAAGAAATAAATTCCAAGAATATTTTTCCATAATAAATATAGGCTTAATTATTAGTACACATGTGCATTCTGATGCGTGACATCTCTACAATAGAACACGTAAATAACATTACTTTTTGTCAACACAGATGAATTAATATTACCTATTATTTATCGTAGAGAATTTCTGATTATAAGGAATCATGTTTGCATTAAAACAATTTTTATCCCTAATTCATATTGTGGTGTATTCATATTAAATACAAGCATAAAGAAGATGAGATAAAATTGATATATGAAAAAAAGGAGAGGAAGTAGTGAATGCAAGAAATGTATTTAGGAACTAAATACAAGCAAGTGGAGTAGGAATTAAGAAGATATGCAGGTGGAGCCATGGAGGATTGCTAGGAACTATTTGTAAATCCAAACCCAAGGAGGAAGGGCGGTTGATTCGAATTGAAAGTGCATCTCCTTTTCAACAGCAAAAGGGTTTGTAGCAACCAAAGCTTTCGATTTTCTATACCGAGCACTAAGATATAATTTCAATAAATATATGATACATGAATGCATGAGCTCCAAAAAATAAGATCCTCCTCCAGAAAAATGATAACATATATTTTTTTGGAAATATCATGATATGGAGAAACATTGTTAACAATGTTTGTTTTTTTAGATGTTATGTTACATAGAAAAATAATTGATAAAGAAAAAAGTAGAAAACTAATGACAAGTAGAACATATTAGGAAAATTTTCCTTACTCTTCAATTGAAAAACTAAAAAACAATTTCTGTAAACTAAAAAACAATTTCTATTTCAATTTTGATAAGTAATTTTTTATATTAATTTTCATTTGCCTATGAAATAAATTTATGCCGTTATATGACCAGCTAGAGAGCTCTTCCAGGGAAATGACAACTTCAAATTTTAACCATGCTCATGAATACCTCGGTACTTGGGCGTTTGTTTGAAATTAAAAATAAATAAGACTTCCTTCTTGCCCGACCACGTGACCACATGCCTCATTCATGAAGTGATAGACACTTGGTGATTTCAAGTGGAATTTAATGAGTTTTAATGCCCCTAAGAAATGCATGATATGATATTCAATGTGCAATATTTTCAATATATTTACCTTTGATTATTTCAAGAAACGATTTTAGTGCAGTAATTTGGGTTTTCTACTCGGAACTTTCAATCTCCCTCTTTGCAAAAAGTTATTGAACTTCAATGAAAATTAATTTATTTTTCACAAATATAAAATATTACTAAATTTTATAGATTCTTTTATTTCAAAATTTCATTATTTAAATTGTTTTTCTTACCGTTCTTTCTTCCTTATTTATAGGTTAAAAATGGCCAAGAAAGGAAAAACACTATGTTCAAGGCCTGTAGTTGAAGATATTAAAATAAAAATGAATAAAGTAGAGCTCCACGATCTTAGGATTCTAATTTAAATACATCTCTCATATCAGACACAACTTATAAAACTCAATATGTAGGAAAAGTTTCTTGGGAAGAAATTTTCTATTTCCTTGAGAAAAGAGAATGGATAGAGTTTCAATACGAAAATGACAATGGGGAAACTAAGAGGACAGAATTGAATAAAATTATAACAGGACCAAATATGTTTTCATATATTATATTTTAATTTGGATTATAACTCATTCTCATGTTTAAACTTTCTCTATTGTTGACCATAATCATAATTTCATTGCTTCTCGGAAGCCTCAAGTTATAAGTGTTATTTAG
The DNA here is from genome assembly GCA_034641835.2 of Pinus albicaulis. Taxonomy (NCBI): domain Eukaryota; kingdom Viridiplantae; phylum Streptophyta; class Pinopsida; order Pinales; family Pinaceae; genus Pinus; species Pinus albicaulis. The sequence goes on along the minus strand of CM076574.1, from coordinate 517,928,387 downwards.
AGGATTAGTTCTCCTCAAATTTTGTTGAATAGATAATTGTTGGATGATTTTTGTAATAGTGTACTTAGAAAAATGAACAAGGATTATAATTTAGTTATCGAGAGTTGGCTTTATGACCGAGAAAAATCCAAGTTAAAAATGGGAAAATATTACCCAATACCAATATTTGAAAACCACTAGCCAAGATTATCTTGAGATTATATGGAGAAGAAAATCCAAAACGTTGTAAAGTAGAATGGGTTCCTTTCATATATGGAATTATGAAGCAATGAAAGAGGTGTAATTTGGAAGATATTTTGTCAAAAAATTCATGAGAAGCTATTAATATGTCTTTCGCTTCCTCTCCTAGTTTTGAACAAGGACTTTTTATGACTACTGATATTATGGATGTTGTTATATCCATTGTACAAATCCCATTTATGGGATAGAGTTATAATCCAAACCATCAATAGACTATTCATGATTTTTTGCTATCTTTTGGGAAAGAAAACATAAACAACATTTTTATGATATACACAACAACATAATGGTTCATTTTTATGAAGTTTTGTTTGAAGGAAATACACCAAGGTTTAGTAGGAACTTTCGAGAAGCATTGTTGGTTAAAAAGAAAAATTATGAACTTTAATGCTTGGTCACTATCATCTTTCCCACTGTATTCTTGATCTCTCCCAAAGACCATGTCTAAGGGATCCTTTGGAAAATAGCCAATTAATGTCTTGAATGGTGAGCTCTCAATGGTTGAATGCACTCCCTAGTTGTATGCATGTTATACACAAGGAAGCTCATAGTCCCACAACCTGGGATGATTGAAAAAATAGCCTCGGAGTAAGTGTATCATTGTGTGGCTGAAAACCTATATTTTTCCGTTGGTGTGCTGATGAAATGTTGTGCTCCCCTTCAACATGGTGTCCATCATTATCCGCAAACTTGTCCAAAACTCACCATGAAATTTAGAGTCTCGATCATACCTAATGGAAGTGGGAAACCTAAAGTGGACCCATAGAAATTGGAAGAAGAGATGAGTTGTCTTATTTGCAGTGACCTACTTTTTAGAAGGAATTAATACACACATTTTTCCAGATAGATCCACAATGACATACAAATATTCATGACATCTCCTAGAAAAATGAAAACCGCCTATAAAATCCATTGACACACTTTCCCATGGGCGACATAGAATATAGAGTTGTCTGTAGAGCCCTAATTTTCTATTGGCGATCTTGCAAACTGAAAAAACACACACATCCATTTCGATATTGAGTCACAATATTTTTCATGTGAGGCCAATAAAAAAACCTCTGTAAAAGACATAAAGTATTTTGTACACCAAAATTACTTTATACAAGAGAGGTATATGCCTCTCTGATTACATGTATCCATTCATTCGTGGGAATTTATTTTTTTACAATGTCATACAACAATTTTCCCTACAAGTGATAATTATCCAGCTTTGATCCAAGCGTCAACTTTGCATAAATATGCTTAAAATAATCATCATCAACATATTGTTCAAAATATGTTTCAAAACACAAATAATAATTTTGCAAAATGATAAATGTAGAAATTGGAGGACGAGAAAGCATATTTGCTACTTTGTTTCTGGTTCCCCTCTTGTATTTTATTTCCAAGTGAAACTACTCAAAGAATCCCATCCATCTAAAATTATGTGCTTGTTGTAGCTTGGTTTGTGACTGGAGTTGCTGCAGGGGTTGGTGATCTGTGTGAATGATGGTCTCCTTTCCAATCAGGTAGTGCAACCACGTCCTTACGCTTTTAACTAGGGCATATAACTCCTTGTCAGATGTGGTATATTTCACAATAGCTTGGGAGAATGTCTTTGAATGGTAAGATACATATTTCCTTTTCTACATCAATAGTACTCCATGGTATATCCACTGGAATTTTCCTCGATCTCAAAAGGATGTTGGAGGTAAGATAAGGCAAACAATGGTGTGGTATTGATCTTATCTTTCACTGTAGAAAATAATTTCTACTGCTTCCCTCTGCACTTAAAGGTTTGATTCACACTTGTCAATGCATGTAAGGGGGGTGCAATGATAATAAGTTGGAAATGAACCTTCTCCAGTATGTTGATATTCAACAAGATGATGAGCTTAGTGAAAAGAGTCACCTTCACTAAGTGGGCCTGCAGGCTATTTTTGGCACAAAGTCTATTTTTAGACTATGTCTAATTTTAGACATGGCGATCATATTCTATGAGTTGCAGGATGCTATTTAAGGATGGTTGGTCAAGTTGGAAAAATATATGGACTTCTATTTTTAGAAATATTGGGTGGAGTCTATTTTTAGATTGCCAGTCTAAAAATAGATATGTCGAATATTATTAGCTCTTAATAATATTTGGACTCTAAACATTATCTTATTCTCTTGGAGCACTTCAGTTAAGTGCACAGATGTGGCACAGCAGTTGACAGAAGTAATTACACTATTCCTGAGGGTTTACTGGAGCTATTTCATGGAGGACTTCAGTTAAAACTCATGTGACAGAGTTTGGTGGAGTTGGAGAAGTAGTTGGTGGAGTTGTATTTAGTTTAACTCACTTAGACTCAGTTGAGCTAGTTGTATCTAGTCTAACTTATTGATACACTAGTGAGAGTGGTGTGAATTAATTAGTTAATTATTTCACTAAATAATAACTCATTAATAAACTGAAGAATACATCAGTTAACTACAGTGCATGGAAGTTTAAGTGGAGACTAGTGGAGAGATAGGTGAAAGAGAAAGTGTGACTATCAGTTGTGACTATAGTGATGCATTGATTGCATCCAACACTCAGTGGAGACGCCAATAAGGACTGCATGAACAAGGCTGGAGAAATTTGAGTTCATTCAGAGCCATTCTTCAGCAATGATTGTGCAGTAGAGGCAGGCTAGCAGGTGGCAAATATCGATGCATGGATTTACAAGATCAGGCTTGATTAGTGTGTAGCGATTGTATTGTAGTGAGAGCCTTGTATGATCAGCTTTGTATGAGGATTTATACATGATCTCTATGACATATATTATATACAAATATTTGGGTTTTTCAGCTTCAGGCTTTCCCGTTAAACAACTATGTTAATGTATGTGAATTTTTAATGTTTTATGTGTGCATTGAAATCTTGATTTAATTTCCGCAAATGATCAATGGTGGAATAGATTCTGTATTTTGTATGAAGTTAAAATAGTGTGAGATCAAGATAATCTTGGACATATAACACATAAGTAATATAATTTCTACATGGTATCGGAGTAGTTGATCATTGGAGAAGATTGCAATTATTGAAGTGGTTAATGTTTGTGCTGGTGGAATTCGAATTTTCTGCAGTGTTTTCTTGGTGTCGAAGTTGAGAATTCATTGAAATGTCTTTGAACGGATTGCAATCGGAGTATGCCCTTGATGGGAGCTTGAATTACATAGCATGAAAGGACAGGATGGAGGCGGTGCTAGATGATAATGGGTTGAAGGAGTTCATCGATAGCGATGTTCCTAAGCCGGGTTCTAGTGATGTAGCCACACTTGACACATTGAAAAAGAAGGTAGCAAAGTGTCAAAGGATTCTGTTGGAAGGTGTGAAGAACCACATTGTGTCCAGCCTTCATGGTGAAGCCACTCTATTATTAATGTGGAAGGCTTTGACAAACTTGTTCCAAAGCAAAAGTGACCATACGAAGTTGGTGCTTAAAGACAAGCTCAGAAAAATAAAAATGGAGAAAGGCGACAGTATACCAAAATACCTCAAGAAGTTTTTCCACTGCAAGGATGAGCTGGGAAGTGTGGAGGTTATTGTTGATGAAGAAGACTTGGTGAGATAGGCTCTCCTTGGGCTTCTGAAGAGTTGGCATAGCTACGAGGACTCTGTCAATGGACAGGAGAAACTGCCAGGATGGGAGCGACTGTGGTCGGATCTTGTGCAGGACGAGATAAAGTGGGGTACCAGGGATGGATATTCATCGAAGAATGAAGATGAAGAAAATTGCGCTTTGGCTGACAAAGAAAGGAAAGGGAAGGGAAATAAAAATCCTTCTCAATTCGGTGTTAAAGGAAAGAAGCGGGATTTGTCTAAGGTGAAGTGTTTTCACTATCACCATCATGGGGATTTTGCCACTAATTGCCCACAGAAGAAGAAGAATAAGGAGGCTGCTAGATCTGCAGCTAGAGAGGCCTTAGCCTCATTGTTTGAGATGGATTTTTATTTGATCGCATGCTTGGTTTCAAGTGTGATGGGATCAGTGTGGTTTCTTGATAGTGGTGCGTCTTTCTATATGACTGGATACAAAGGTTTGTTTAATGATCTGGATGAAAAGGATCTTAGAGTGCACATCGATATGGGCGATGATGGTAGATACAGTGTAACTAGTATCGAGACCATTTCCTTTGAGGGGGAGTCTGGTAAACCTTTCATCTTGAAGGATGTCATCCATGTTCCAGGATTGAAGAAGAATCTGATCTCCATGGCGATGTTGGAAGACAAGGGTTATGATGTTGTTTTCAGTGAGGGAAAGGATTTCCTTCAGCATTAAAAAACTGGTCAAACCAAGAGGATAGGAATTTGAGTTAAGAATATTTATCAATTGCAGGTAGATGGTTGTGCAGCAATGGCAGGCAAAGCAGAAGGAGTGGTGAGTCGGGATGAGGGCGAATTGTGTCACAGGAGATTGGGCCATCCTCACCATGGTGCTTTCAAAATTTTGCAGCAGGTTTCTACCGGGCTTCCTAAAGGTACACTTGTGCAGTCAGATCAGTGCAAGGGATGTACTTTGGGAAAAAATTTTAAGACCACTTTTCATGAGAAGGATATTTGCGCCTCGACGATCCTTGAGAGAATTCACACAGACGTGTGTGGACCTTTCTCAGTTGCTTCAACAGTAAAGCACAGGTATTATGTGATATTTATTGATGAATTTTCTCGTAAGTGTTGGATCTTCTTCATGCAGAAGAAGAGTGATACATACTCAAAGTTCTATGAGTTCAAGGCTCTGGTTGAGAAAGAGTCGGGGAAGCAGGTGAAAGCTCTAAGGAGCGATAATGGTGGTGAATACATCTCTCGAGAATTCAAAGACTTCTATAGAAAAGAAGGAATTTGAAGAGAACTCATAGTGCCTCATAACCCACAACAGAATGGGGTCACGGAGAGAAAGAACAGAACGATCGTCAGTATTGCATGGGCGATGCTGCATGATCAGGGCCTTCCCATACACTTGTGGGCTGAGGCATGCAACACTGCGGTTTATGTGCAAAACCATTGTCCTCATAGTGTACTTGCCATGAGTACACCTGAAGAGGCATTTTCTGGTAAGAAGACTGATATTTCTCATTTGAAGATTTTTGTCTCACCTGTTTACATTCATGTGATGAAGGATGCTAGGAAGAAGCTGGAGCCAACTGCAGAGGTTGGGATATTTTTGGGATACACAGAAATACCCCACAATTAATGAGTGTATTTTCCAGACATTCGGATGACTGTTGTGTGACAGGATATCAAATTTCATGAGGAGACAACCATGAAGTTTTCGCTTGAGAGGGAGCTACACCTCCATGCAGAGGAGGAGCTACTTGTTTGTAAAGATGAGCCTCAATATGTGGATCATCCACAAGAGGAGCAAATTCATGGAGTGGAAGAAACCACTCATGCAACGCCAAACATCAGAGGGTAGAAGCGCACTACAGAAGCCGAGGGACTAAATCTTGATGCAGCACAAAATGTAGGAGCTCCTACATCACAGTGCAGACAGAGACAGTCACCTAACTAATTTACTGGATACATGGCTCTGATGAGTAAGTGTATCATGACAGAGCCATCCTCTTTCGAGGAAGCTGTGGAGGATCCCGCATGGGTAGATTCCATGGTGGAAGAGTATGATTTGATTGTCAAAAACAGTGCATGGGAGATTGTCCCAAGGCTAGAAGGGAAATCAGTGGTAGGTTCAAGATGGATCTACAAAGTGAAGCAAGCTATTGACGGGAGCGTCGAGAAGTATAAGGGAATATTTGTTGCCCAGTGCTTCTCACAGATCGAGGGGATCAAATATGAAGAAACCTTTTCACTTTTCACAAGGTATTATTCCATACGGACCATCCTTGCTCTCTCAACGTAGATGGGTTAGCACATTCATCAGATGAATGTGAAGACTGTGTTCCTCAATAGAGTCATTGAGGAGGAGGTGTACATTGAGCAGCCTGAAGGATTTGAAATCTTCAGAAGTGATTCGCATGTGTGCGGGCTCAAAATAGCGTTGTATGGGCTGAAACAAGCACCTCGTGCTTGGTACACATGGATAGATAGTTATTTCACCGGACTTGGTTTCGCCAAGAGTGAGGCGGATCCAAATTTATACCAGATTGTGGTGGAGGGTAAGCTTTTGATCATTTTACTTTATGTAGATGATTTAATACTAAAATTTGATGAACTGTTGATACACTCATGCAAGGCAGATCTTGCAAAGGAGTTCGAGATGAAGGACTTGGGCCTCCTTCATTATTTCATAGGATTGGAAATTTGGCAGTAGAAAGGTGAACTGTTTGTGTCTCAAGGCAAGTATGCCTGGAAGATACTGGAGAAGTTTCACATGCAAGGCTGCAAGCCTACCGACACTCCTCTTCCTAGTGGTTGGAGGAAAGAGGATGCTACATCGGGAGAGATAGTGGATGCCATTGTTTATCGACAGTTGGTTGGTTCGCTCATGTATTTAGTCAATACACGACCAAACATATGTTATGTTGTGAACTAGCTTTCACAAGAAATGGTGAAGCCTACCAAGCTCTTTTGGAAGGCAGGCAAGCATGTCCTGAGGTATCTCAGGGGCACATCTGGGTATGGATAGTGGTACAGACAGTCGGATGAGGTGAAGCTGCATGGCTTCATGGATTCAGATTGGGAAGGAATCCCAATGGACATAAAGAGAAATTTTGGAGGGATTTTCAGTATCATATCTACAACAACTTCTTGGTACAACAGGAAACAAAGATCCATGGCACTCAGTTCAGCATAGGCCGAGTACATGGCAGCAATTTTGGCTGCATGCGAGGCTATATGGATGAGGAAGATCCTGGTCGGTTTGTTCGGTTCTCATTTAGATCTTATTGTGATATATTGTGATAATCAGAGTTGCATTAAACTCTCGGTTAATATATTATTTCATGATATATCTAAACATATTGACATCTGGTATCATCATATCAGAGATTGTGTGCAGCGTAAGATCATGTTGCTTTCTTACATTCCTACGGAGGATCAGGATGCAAATATTCTGACGAAGGCGCTCACCAACAGAAAATTAAAATACCTTAGATACAGGATCGGGGTGCATATAATCCCTATATTGTTGAGAGGGAGTGTTTAGATTCAACAAGATGATGAGCTTAGTGAAAAGAGTCTCCTTCACTAAATGGGCCCGCAGGCTATTTTTGGCACAAAGTCTATTTTTGGACTATGTCTATTTTTAGACATGTCGATCATATTCTATGAGTTGCAGGATGCTATTTGTGGATGATTGGTAAAGTTGGAAAAATAGATGGACTTAAATTTTTAGACATATTGGGCGGAGTCTATTTTTAGATTTCTAGTCTAAAAATAGATATGTCGAATATTATTAGCTCTTAATAATATTTGGACTCTAAACACTATCTTATTCTCTTGGAGCACTTCAGTTAAGTGCACAGATGTGGCACAGAAGTTGGCAGAAGGAATTACACTATTCTTGAGGGTTTACTGGAGCTATTGCATGGAGGAATTCAGTTATAACTCATGTGACAGAGTTTGGTGGAGTTGGAGAAGTAGTTGGTGGAGTTGTATTTAGTTTAACTCAGTTAGACTCAGTTGAGCTAGTTGTATGATACACTAGTGAGAGTGGTGTGAATTAATTAGTTAATTAATTCACTAAATAATAACTCATTAATCAAATAAATAATACATCAGTTAACTACAATGCATGGAAGTTTCAGTGGAGACCAGTGGAGAGATAGGTGAGAGAGAAAGTGTGACTGTCAGTTGTGACTATAGTGATGCATTAATTGCATCCAACACTCAGTGGAGATGCCAATGAGGATTTCTTGAGAAAGGCTAGAGAAATTCAAGTTCATTTAGAGCCATTCTTTAGTAGGGATTGTGCAATAGAGGTAGGCTAGCAGGTGGCAAAGATCGATGCATGGATTTGCAAGATCGGGCTTGATTAGTGTGTAGCGATTGTATTGTACTGAGAGCTTAATATGATCAGATTTTTATGAGGATTGTTACATGATCTATATGACATATATTATATACATATAGTTGGGGTTTTTAGCTACAGGCTTTCCCGTTAAACAACTGTGTTAATATGCATAAATTTTTATTGTTTCATGTGTGCATTGCAATCTTGATTTAATTTCCGCAAATGATCAATGGTGAAATAGATTTTGTATTTTGCATGAAGTTAAAATAGTGTGAGATCAGGAGAGTCTTGGAAATATAACACATAAGTTATATAGTTTCTACACAGTATTGTAGTTCACCCAAAAATATACAAACCTTTGTAATATTGATGGGTTTAGGCCACTTTACAGATACATAAATTTTAGAAGGATCCATTTTCAATTGTCCACCACCAAGAATTTGACACAAGTAAACCAAAGAGGTCTTATGAGATTCACACTCAGACATCTTGACATAGAATTTTTCTTTTTTCAAAACATCATGCACATTTCTAACATGACCCACACAACCATCCCATGTCCTATTGTAAACAAGAATTTCATCAAGATACACAAGTAAAAATTGATCAAGAAAAGGCTTGAAAATATCATTCATCACCCTCATGAGTGTGGTCAGAGCATTGCATAGTCTGAATGACATAACCAACCATTCAGAAAATCCCTACTTGGTTTTGAATGGAGTCTTCCAAACATCCTGTTCTACAATCCAAACCTAATGATATCCACTACACAAGTCCAATTTTGTGAAATATATATCCTTTCTCAATTGATCTAATAAAGCATCAATGCAAGGGAGAGGGTATTGATTCTTCACCATTAATTTTTTGAGTTCTTTGTAGTCCACGCAAATACTCCATGTGCCTTATTTATTTGGAAACGATAAAATAGGTGAACCACATGGAGAAGAACCTGGTCTTATGACCCCTTGCTTTAGAAATTCTTGCGCCTATTTCTTTATCTATTCCATCTCAATTGTTGACAAACTCTACATACCAATGTTTGGTAAAGGATCATCCTACTGCAAATGGATCTCACGTTGGATCTTGCACTTTGGAGGAAACCCACTTGGTTCTTGAAAAAGCCCATTATATTTAGAAACAAATTGATAGAATTTATTTTTATTAGTGGAATCACAAACTGATAAATAATTATATGTCTCCACATCTTTTTCTCTCACAAACATAAGCATGCACCCTTTGCTGGAATTCACCAACCTCTTCATCTAATGTGCACTAAATTTGGTATGATTAGATCTAACAATATATTCCACCTCAAGTTTCAGGAGATGATACTTTTTTCCATGGTGAAAGAAAAATTATTTCTTGTCATACAAATATCGACACCCAATTCAACGCCACATATATCCAAGGAGATGATACTTTTTTCCATGGTGAAAGAAAAATTATTTCTTGTCATACAAATATCGACACCCAATTCAATGCCACATATATCCAAGGGTACAACATTAAAATCAACCTCATCTACTAGTTTGGATGCAATCACAAGTCTAGATCTACATTAATTTCTCACATCTAATTTGGATTTATCATACACCCAACCAAGAAGGTAGTGTCTTGGATGAGGTTTGGTTTCTGATCCTAATTACTTAACCAAGGATTCTAAAATCAAACGTTTTTGGGAACCTAGATCAAAAAAGGTTTCCAGTTTAGTATGTTTCATTACCACTCTAATGTGGAAAAATTCTGTTCTCTTTCGTTCATTAACAAGAGACTCATTTGAGGAAGTTGTACTTGCATGCCATTATGAAATTTCATTAGCATCAAGAGAAAGAGTACCTAGTATTCCCACTACTATGATCTATGTCTTGTCACTGGAATCAGATCCAAGGTCATGTTGCATGGTAGCCACCTTCTTTCTCCAGGTGTAACTTCCAATAGTGTTCATAATCATGGACTTCCTTCTTGAAATGTGTGCAAGATTTATTTGATCCTTCCTCCTTCTTCATTGTAGCTACCTTCTTGTCCTTCCCCTTGCCTTTTCCTTTTAACTTTCCATTATGAGGTTTGAAAGATGATTTCTTTGAATGATCTTCTTTGTCAATATTGCACATGATTTCAAGGTAAATGGAATTCACACTGGCCACATCAATAGTAGTAGGCTCAAATAATAACAAATAATTTTTTATGTAGCAATGTAAAGGACCAATATACTTTGTTATAGTTTCATGTGAATCAAGTGGAATGTTCAAATTCAAAGCTTGTTTCCTAAAATCTTCTGTGAATCTTTGTACATTTTTACCCTTTCTTTGTCTTAAATATTTACATTCCATTAAATCCTTTTGTCGATAACCCAAAGGATAAAACTAGTCTTATAATGGAGAAACAAAATTCAACCAAGAAGAAAGGATATTACCCAAGTCTCTCCTGACTTTCTACAACTTTATCTCCCACTAAATGAGAGCAGTGTTGCTCTGTCGAAGGGATGATAACTGGATCTTTGCCTCATCCTCCTCAATCTACTAAATCTAAAAATAAACCTCGATATCTCTAACCAAATTATTTATTTTATATACATTATATTCTACATTATATGTGGGAAAATACAGCTTTACATATAGCTTAAAAAATGGTTTCTTATATGTATTTTTACGGTTCGTGTTAGAATGATGAAAAGAGGAAGAAGAAGAAATTTCACTGGTGAATGGAGAGGGAGGAGGCTCTTCTCCTCCACCTCCATGGTGTACCGATGCATGATCATCAAACTCTTTATTCTCATTGTTTCTTTTTTTCTCATATTCTATAAACAACTTGTCAACTTTCTTTGCAATGGTGAAGAATATATTGCGATAATTTCACTCTTCTTCTACTTGTGCACCCTCATATTCCATGCTCAGTATTCATGGTGAATGCCCCACTACGAGATTAATGGATTTGAGTTTTCCATCACCTTTTTGTAGCTTTTTCCTGGTCATCATTCACTGATGCAACTCATGTCAATAACACCTACACCAATACCAAACTTTATCCATGTATTTTAACTTCAAGGATGTATACATAATTACATATAAAAGAGTATATTAACCAAGTAACTTAACACATGAATAATAATGGAAAACATAAAGAAACCATGAGATAAAAGACACAAGTTTTTTTTACTACGGAGTTCAAGCAATGTGGGATACATATCCAGGCCCTTCTTAGAGTGGGGAGACCTTCTTTCATTAAGTGGTATGAAAGAAATTAATTATAATCAACTATACATAAATGACCCTTATACCATGAATTCTGATGATAACCTGAAAATGGAGACCCCGACTGGAGAAATAGACTGCATGGTTAGATTTCTAGTGCGAAAACATGCAAAAATGACCATAAAATTGCCAAATTCTAACACTTGCACCTTCCGCCCTCTTAAGGGAATCTTTTTATCATCTTGGAAAATCCCTCGCTCATGGTCTCAATGCTCCTGTTCCATCAAGGTTCCACTCTCCGCTCCTCCACTAGTCTTCTTTGAATGGAAATATGAAGGGTTTAAGTATATTTTTCTTGGAAGACTTGTCAATGAACGAGTCGTAGGCTTGTCGACAAGTGATGACAATTATGGTGGGGGGTGATGGGTTAGAAACCCTCTGTGCCCATATTTTGGGTGGAAATGTTGTTTAATGAACAACGTGGATTTTTTAATGTTTGGAAGTTAATAAATGTTGTATCAAATATGCAATATATTTTTGAACCACTCGAGTGGTGGATTGACCCATTGGTTCGAGTAGGTTCAAGCCATGCTAGTTCCATTCCTACAGAATAATACATGTGGTATATCGTTTGCTGGGTCAGGCAGGTCTACGGGGGGTGGCTCTTCCACCACGTTATTTTAACTATATTCAATGTAATCTAGTTGAGACCATTTGGTCGAGCCACGCTTTCAATGGTATATACATATATATAACGTGCTTGGGTCAAGACCAATTAATCGAGTTTGACCGTTGGCCAATTTTCATATATATATATATAACCCAACTATTGAAAAACTCTTACCCAGGTTTTAAGAGTCACTTGGATAATTAATTAGGAAACAAATTCGCCCCTTCTGACCATAGGATTCCTTCCACCAAGACTCTTCCAAATTTTTTCCTTGTTAGTGCCTACCACTTGGCGAAGTTTGAGCATAATGTTCGCAACCTATGACATGAGCATACAAACTTAGATTTGAGTGTTATTCATCTAGTTGGAATCTAGGAAGAAAGAACTATGATATGGTCTTGGTTTCACTTCCATATGACATCTTTTATTTTTGAGCAATTTTCAAGGCCACTTCTATTTTTTGATCCATCCAGATCACCAGATAAGCTATGGACCAAATCATCATCATTTACATGTTCTACAATTTTTATTTTAGTAAAACGACATTAATATTTTCCTTCATTGTTGCTCCGTGTAGAAAATTAAACACAGATGAATTAATAGATTATTTGAAACAATTTATCTAATATTCTTAATTATATTATTAATGAAAATTCAAAAAAAAAAAAAAAAACTCATATTGAATAGAAATTTTTCATTCACCTCATTCATCTTTTTGCAATTTTTCTATCAGGATTTTCTGCTCTTCTACACTTATATTAGAAATAATATTATCGACCTTCTTCATTTTGTGGCGCTTCATGACACACACTAACCAATACAAATTATTTAAACTTACATATATTTCCAACATATTAATTTTTTAAGAAATTTAAAAAGAACTTGCCCTCTTTTCCTTTTCGATGTGTTATCATTGTTTTGATCAATATTTTGCTACTTGAAACCTTGTCAGACATATGTTTATCGATATAAAACTTGTACCATTAAATATGGAAGCTATTAAATGTATTTTAAACATAAATTAAATAATTTTCAGCTAGAAAGAGTTATGCTAACTGATGTGTTTATTTGAATAATTGTTCAACACTATCAACAAAAACTGATTTTTTAAAATATTTTTAAATCATAGTGTTGCGATTTGTAACAATAAAAGCACTGCAAAGACTTACAATGTAATTTTGAAAAGGCATGTTGATGCATTATATTAGATAGGGAGCACCAATAAAAAAACTGGATAGATAGGACATGGTTATAATACACTGGTGCGTTATCTTATAGAGGGCACATCGATGTGTTATATTACATTAGGGCACCATGAAACATACACTGATTTTAAAAAAATGGACATGACCGATAGGCTTTGGATCTAATTATAATATTATAAATAGCTCTACTTCTCCAAAGTATTATGATACTGCACAGTGCTCAATGTATATTTCTCTTGCAAATCACTCCCTTAAAATTTTGGGAAAAATAATGAAATAGAAAATAGTTTTTTACCATTTAAAAGACCTTAAGAAATTAGATTTCGAAAAATAAATTGCCACTCATTTTTGAATTAAAAAAAAAGAGAAATGAAAGCATGATCTTTTTTTTTTCATTTAATGTGAACATCAGCGTGTTTGATAGGAAATATAACTCGCACATTTATAAGTAAAATGCACTGAAATTTTCAAGGCACCAAATTTTTTCAACGCACCAACATGTTAGAATTATTTTTTTATTATTTTTTAAATACCAAAATAGTCCGGTTAATATTTTAATGCAACAATGCGCTTTGTATTTAAATCCATCAGTGTTGTAACTATTATAAGAGCACTAACATGGTAGAATTTGTTTTTATTTTAAAAAGTCTAGAAACAGGTGAATACCAGTATTGTTTTATTTAAACACATCTGTGTGCTTTTATACAAGAGCACTGATATGATAACATATTTATATTTTTGGAATGTTATAAATCTGTGTGGGTATTATTTAAATGAGCCGATTTTGTTATGATTTAAATGCATCGATGTGATTATTTCTAATAAGAGCACCGATAGGGTTTAAAATCTAACTAACATTTTTTTTTAACATAAAATGGCATACTAATCTCAAATTATCCTTTATAACACATCCACATTAGTTATAGTAGTTAATAGTATGCATTTTCTGCTTAAAGTTTCCTTACTCTTGAAGAGCAGGTTGAAAACTATATTGAAATTCAAAATGTGGGATAAATGTAGGGGAAAATTCTCAATAATATCAAATGGCCAAGTCTTCAAATTCCACCTCCTTCCATATTGTTGACCAAATTCCTTAGTGTAGTTCTCTGTTTCCATCTATAATAAGTTCATATTTTAGTTATATTACGATTATCTACTTTTTTTTAATCCATGTTAATTTGAATAAAAATGTATCCAAATTTGTAGCATCATAATTCAGAATCATGCTTATATGAAAAAAATATTCCTCCATTTAAAAAAATTCATAAGCTCTTATTAGGAGCGATATATCCCAAGAAATTGGTAAATGAAAATGGACAACCTCTTCTCCTTTCCATTTGAAACATGACATCTTCCAATCACAATCTTGGATCAAATATGGTAATAATTATTTCTTAGAATTTCATTTCAACAAATCAATTGCATTGATGTGCTTACTAACATGGAAAATTTTAGGGGCTAATATCCGTAGGTGGGCTAATTTTCCATGGTTTTTCTAAAAAAGAGATTCGCCAATTTCCATTTTTTTATAAAAATGATTCGCCCAAATTTTACAATGTAAAATTATTTTACATTAAAAATCGCCAACATTATATAGAAAATATATATAATATCATTAAAAATTTGAATAATTTTACAAATACATCAATAAACATTTTATAGTTTTCATATTAGGGACTAGTGAGATTCGCCAATTTTTTAAACTTCAAGATACTTTTCCATCCTTAAAATTATCCCTGCTTACTAATATCATTGATATTGTACTAATGGCGTTCAATAGTTTTTGAAATTAGGATTGTAGTGATGATGAGAGACCCACCTACCATAATTTGGTGTACCCCACTACAACGTCAAATCAAGAGAAGGTTGCATTAAGAGAAAGACTTAGAGATGAAGCATACAAATAAGTTTTGAATCAACCACCTATTCAATTCCCACTACGTCCAGATTCAATAATTAGGAATTAATACAATAATAGTAGCTTTTCATCACAAGTTAGAAATTTAGGAAATCAAATGGAGGATGATATGGATGATTACTTATGGGATATGACTATCATGGAGGAAATTTTATTAGATGCATTGCAGAACAATGAGTTAGGGGATGATGCTAATATCACTGATACCTTATTCGAAAGCCTGAAATATTCTTCCACCACCGCTCTCTTTGGACCTGGAAGCAAATCAAAGTCTACTCAACTAGGGAAAAAATGAGTTGTTGTAAAAAGTGAAAGAAACCTTTTTCATGTAGAATACATGTTTCTCGGCAATATTGAGGTAATTCACCTACGTAATCAATCAAATCCCTTATATTTTGAGAAATATTCTCACACAATCAACATTAAAAATGGTCATTTTTGGGAACATTAAATATTGACATTGCACAATTATATTCCCCACCAACTGCATGTTATTCAATGATAAGGTTGTTATGAGTGATAATGTCTTGCTGGGTAGTTGTGAAGAGTCAAAGAAGTTTCTCAAAATTTTGGGTGTTAAGTACTTATGATATCATGCATGTCTGAATGATTATGATATATAGAGGAGAATATGCAAACAAAGAGATATGTCGAAAATATGGGCATGATAGGTATTGCAATTAAAAAATAAAAAATCAAATTGTCCTCATTGTAAGATATTAAGGCACATGCCTATAATCCCAAGGATTCGAAGGCTCTTTCATTGTCAAGAATTAGCCATGTTACATGGATGGAATGCCTCACCCAAAAATGAGTCGGGAATTATGTGAATCCCAACAGATTCAATAGAGATGAAGCATATAGAGGATAAATGGCCTGAAAAATTCAAGGAGGAAGTAGGAAGTCTATGAATCAACATAGTCATGGATGTCGTCAACCCATATTCCCCCTAAAACACCAACTATTCTATGTGTCCTGTAGTAATGATCAATACAAATATCTCCCCATGGATGACAATGGTTTTAACAATGTGACATTGGACCAAGAGAAAATCCTTGTCACAATGTAACCATGGTTATTGACCATGGTTGATTTTAACATTGAGACAATATTAGTGAAAATACAATGTTGGACCATGGATGACCATGGTTGATAATGGTTGATTTTCATATTCACACAATCTTTGTCACAATATGACGTTTGACCAACATTGAGCATCGTTAACCATGATTGACCATAATTGACCATGGTTGACCATGTTTTACCAATATTCACCATGACTAACCATGGTTGACCATGGTTGATTTTCATAGTGAAAAAATCCGATGATAAACTATCAGACTATTGTTATAAAGTAGGGTATATAAACCATATGATAAATATTATAAACATGGTTAACCGTGGTTCTCTATGGTTGATTTTCGTACTGAGACAATCTTTCTCACAATGTGATGTTCAACATGGTTCATCATGATTGATTTCCATATTGAGAGAATATTTTCACAATGCGACATTAGAGCATGACTAACCATCCTTGACCATCAATAATTTTTCACATTGAGAAAATATTTGTCATAATGTGACATTGGACCATGTTTGACCATGATTTACCGTGGTTGATCATGACCGTGAATGGTTTATTTCCATATTGAGACAATCCTTGTCACAATGTGACTTTGAACCACGATTGACCATGGTTAACCATGATCATAAACCCAAATGATTTATCTTAAACAATAGGATTAATATTATAAACTCTATGAATAATATTACACCATATTAATATGAATTATTACATTAATAAACCTAAGAGATTAATACTAAAACACCGAGGGATGTCCATGTTTACTATACTTGACCATGTCAACAACAGTAAACCATGACTAATATATGTTAATATATAAATATTATAAACCCAAATATTGTGAACCACATTTATCCCTTGGGTTTATAATATAAATCCTACGGTTTATCATGGTATTCATGTTCACTATTCTTGATTATGATGTCCATGTTGAATATAGTTGACCATGCCAACAATAGTCAACCATAATATACGTCTAAAACCTTGTCATATTATAAACCCAAAAAAAAAATATATTAAACCCAAGGGATTAATATTTCTTCCCTAAGCCTATATATATGCAAGTAGATGTGTTCACTTTTTCTTTTTTTCAATTTAATGTCTGATCAAGATTTCATGTCCCATAACCATCGGAGGGTTGTGATTTAAATATGGCGTGTCATGTTGCTTCATCTTGTGCATTACAAAGGTTTAATAAAAATATTAAATAATAAATTTGATTCGACTACCTCTCTTATGCCGAAGGTGGACATGTTTAGAAATGCTTTATGGTTTCATGGTTGTTCACATAAATCAATTACAAATCGGTCAGAACATTAACCCATTTGAATTTAACTCGCTGGTCGACTAAGTGAAAAATTCTGGCATGTTTGGATATGGATCGTTTGGCCTGCGACCCCATATTGTACACTGTTAGGGTTAGGTTTTGTGCATATACGAATTTCAATGGAAGAGCATAGGTGTAGAAAGAAACTTAAAAGTCACCTCTGCATGCTTCCCTCAGTTGTTCCCAAGATTTCAAAGGTCTTCAGTAGATTCTTTCCATATCTTTTCACCAAAACCTTTCTATAGTTTTCATTTTTTTCCATTTCATCTGCTTGATGGATAAACCTAACATCTGTAAATCTTGGAATTGTTTGCATGACTCGTTGCAGATGTACAAGGCATCGGTTCTTGGTGATGCGATCGAGTACTTGAAGTAACTTCTGCAACTTATAAATGATCTCCATACAGAGCTGGAAGGGACTTCAGAGAGGCATGTTCTGATTATTGATGCCCATCACGGAGAGTCTGCATTGTTAGTCTTATTTTTTTCTTTGTTTCCCATCATCATGAAGATGAGATCTTCATGTACAAGGGTTTATTATGATGTATTGCCCTCTCGAAATATTGTATAGAAACATTAAATTTCAAAGCTGTGTGGATATTTTTCTTTCTGAATTAGTCTTTGAATTTCAAACTCCTTTTTGTCGTTACAGTGAATTACCGAATAATTTGATTGTTGGTAGGTGGATGGCAAGGCCCTGCCACATGTACTTGATTGCAATACACACCATTGCAATGTACAATATTCTGGAAAGAAAAAATAATCAATGGAAAATTTCTCTCAAGCCATAATTCAAGGCGATGAGAAACATGGACCCTGAGAAGCGTCAAGCAGCGGTTGACAAATTCGACCAACTTGTTGTGGGTCTGTCGGAACTCTAAAATGACAACTACCTGGAAAACGAGGGACACATTATTAGAAGAAATACAATCCCCACTTTATGCCCACTAGGGTTAAACAAATTTCTCATGTTCCCTATCTATCAAAGCATAAATATTTTATTGAAGTTTAAGGAACTCTTGACATGCAAGAGAGTATCAATGTTGAATATTAAAGAAACGTTGAAACTCATTTGTCTCCAGTCAGTAGTTATCAATAAATGTTTAATAGGTGGAGACAAAGTTGGATATTCACAACAAAACGACATGATTTCGGCAATTGTATATTAGTCATCTTAAATTGTTAAGTAAAGTTTAATGATTGCTATATGAAATTTTTGACTTAATTTAATGGGTGATTATCAAATTCTGGAATGTCATGTTAAAAATTTAGATTTTTCTTTAAATACAAATATTTCAAATTTAATGTTTTATTATTGTGTTGAAAAACATAAATTTAATTGTAAAATACTAAGAGTTTTTAAGTATGTGTAGAGGTCAATTTTTGTATTAATATTTTAATTGTATTTTGTTGAAAAAATTTTAATTGTAAAAGGTTAAACACATTTAATTATTTGTTGAGGTTAATTTTGGTATGGAGATGGCTTATCTTAAAATTTTGAGACACCTTGATGTAGTGTTTAAATATGTAGTTTCATCTTAAAAAAATGTATAAGTATATCAAAGTTTACTTTTATGTTCTTTTTTAATTAGACCCTTATGTCATAATTGTTGGCAATTGAGTATAAAGTGTAGCTACTAGGGCACTCTCCTTGTGATGATGTTAGTTATAACCTTGACTAACTTTGTGTATGGTGTGTGACACTACATGGGTATGCATGGATGGAGGTTATTGTTGTTGGTTCAAACCTCCACTAGCTTGGTGTATTGTGTGTTGAGCATCATGGGTACACATGGATGTTAAATTTGTTGGTTGAAATCTTGACTGATGGATTTACCATATGTATACCACATTTTAGAGTGGTATAGAGGTATACGTAAAGGTAAGAGGTTATAATGGTCATCTTCGCTTTGGTGCCCCTAAATGTTATAATGGTAGGGGAAAAATTCATCTAGCCCCAATTATATTCCGTCCAATATATATATATATATATATATATATATATATATATATATATATATATATATATATATATATGTACTATCAAATTTTAAATTTATTGAAATTTATAACTGTAATGTTCTTTTTCCCAAGGAAAAATCATAATATTATTAATGAAAACAAAATTACATGTTGTATATGCGTGCAAGCATTCTATCAATCTAGTCCAAGATTGGTGACCATAAATCCATACAACAAAATCTTCTCAATAATGTGGAGAAATGGTTAACCTTTTCTCCATTTATTCTTTTCAACCTTATGCCATTCTCCTTGAGATGGCGTGGATGATACAATTTCTAGTTGTTTTTCTTCTTTCATTCTTAGGTTTTCCTTGTCTAAGTCTGAACTTTTTGAAACATGGTGGCGTTTGGAACCCCCTAAATCCTTAGCTTTGGGAATCCTCATCAGCTGAGTTGTAGGGACTAGAATTTTTGACACTTCATGAAGCGCTTCCCCCTTTTCTACACTTTCTTGTGTATTCAACTTTCCCTAATTTGAAAGGGGACCCTTTTCTTCTTCATCCTCTTCATCTTTTGAAAAATGTGAAGGAAATTTCCATCCTTTGAGTTAATTTCCTAGCTTCTTCTTCCTTCATAGCTCTTTATGGGCATCCAAACATATATTTTGTAGATTTCATGTTTGTCGACATAATCGACAACTGAAGGTATTGTTCTCAAAAATAGGAATTGAGTCCAACTTTGTTTGTTGTGTGAAAATTACATGTGATCCGTTAAGCCTTTGATGAGATCCACCTCAATACACATTCTGGAAAAAATAAATATTCGTTCTTCCATTATTTTTGTGTCTGCCTTTACGAATCTCCCTAAGAGGTTCCTGATGCCTTCTAGAGTTTTGTGGTGCCATAAATTAAGGGGGAGATGGTGTAGCTTAACCCAAACCGATATCCTTGATACGATCATTGTGTTTGCATTAAATTCTGGGAACCATGGGCTAATGAAAAGACACGTTGATCCCTAAAACCATGGACCTTATTGTGGGACATATTATTGATACTTTGGTG
Organism: Pinus albicaulis; assembly: GCA_034641835.2. Lineage (NCBI taxonomy): Eukaryota > Viridiplantae > Streptophyta > Pinopsida > Pinales > Pinaceae > Pinus > Pinus albicaulis. Next base: position 517,907,817 of record CM076574.1, on the reverse strand, counting down.
ATGCAAACTTTAATATGAAGAAAACTTTGGAGCATAGGTGAATTTTTTTTTCCAATCTGTTAAGATCGTCAAATAAATCCACTCGTTTTGGCCAACAAATGTTGAGTCTGCAAATAATGGCTTGAGATTCATATGCTACACATAGATCATTTGTTTCTGGAAGGTCTATAATGAGTTCTAGAACATGATTCAACTGCTCCACAATATAAGGGTTTGGGTTATTCCACGTCTGTTCTAGATTTTTTGATGTGGCCATTTTACCTTGTAGGCTATATTTGAAGGATAGGCCTCCATTGATATGTTCTTGGTTTGGTTCTCTTCATTTGGGAAAACTAGATCTAGTGACACTCCCTGCTCCCTTTGATTTACTTGATCAAGCGGGTCCACCCCTCAGCCTTAATTTGAGGATGATGTTCGATGAAGTATATTATAATATTTAAGTTTCTCATCATCTTGCATTGATTTTCCACCGCATATCAAACTTTGTTGGTGCATTGGAATGCCCAATTTATGATGGATATACTGCTTCAATTGAATAACCCTTTCATATGCATGAACCCAAATTAGTGTTGATTTTACTTTTGGAGACTTTATAAAAAATTGGAGAGAGGTCTGTGCTACCATATCCAGAGAGTCATGTGAAGTAGGATTTAGATCTATGCCATATGTCATATCTAGTTTCTGTAGCGGAATCTATAGCGATATCAAAATTTCAAGGGTGAGAACCATAATTATCATATCTTGAGATCTATTTAGATGAGTTTAAGTCCATTGAATAGGGAATAAATAGCCTCCTATGCATTCTTGATCCATCCATTCAGATGCTCATTTCCCAAAGTATGGAGAGAAACCCTTGATCCAGTTGGCTAGAACCTAGATCCATTGCGAATAATGCACCTGAGGAAGAGATCAATCTTTAGTCATGATCTGTCGTTGCAATTTTTTTCATATCTATTATTTCTTCCATATTAATCAGATCCAGAACCGGCTTGTGTCTACAACTCTTTAGACCAGTGTTCATTCCATTCCTTGCGTGCACCTCTCTCATCATAGATCTGCCCTGTGGAACTAGGTGTTGTTTCCATGTTCGATATTCATGTAGATCAATAGCCAAATATCCATTTTGATGGATTAATTCATGCATAACACTGAGTACCTTCAGATCCTGCCGATTGTTTGGTAGATCCATTATTGGAACAAGACCATGCTGAAAAAATATGACCAGGAACCTGAGATATGAGCTAATTATCACCTCTTATGTTGCATACAGAGGACAATGAACAAAATCCTTGTTGAGGTTCATTGAATGCTTAAATATATCCAGACGCGACACATAATCAAGATGCCACTCACCCATATCTAATCCATCAAGCATAACAGATGCATGTCGAGACCCTACAATGAAATCATGGTGCAGATCATCGACGAATACCCTAGCCATCAAGTCCCATCTCCTCTATGTTGAGCTCCAATATAACTAGAAATTTTTGTTAAGTAAAAATATTTCTTATGGTTTATTACAGGAATTTCTAAATATAAAAATCAACCATGGTCAAGCATGGTTAGTGATGAGCTCCATCATTAGTTATAATTGAAGAGATTAATTGTCACCTTTTTAGCCTTAGTAGTCTATTTTTCTCACATTTAATTGTATCATGGTCATATGTTGCTAGTGTAGATAGCTATTAAGGCTTCTCATACTTCAAATAACTAATATGGTTTAAATGCAGGATAATCACGAAGATATTCTAGTTTTGTTGAATATTTTTCAATTAAATATTGGAGTATACAGCAAGGAGAGATTCTAGGAAGGTTTTCCACCTCCTCAACTACCAAAGGCAACCAAGGGATCCTCGAGATTCCCTCCAACAACTCAAAATAAAAGGTAGCCAAACAAGTGTGAGATAAAGTGCACCAAAGCTCCACTTCTCTTGTAGTCAAAGGAACACATCACCTAATTTTCAGGGATTTGTTGGTAGTCATCCTTTAGGTTAAATATGATAGAGAAAGAGCTCATTAGGATTCGAAATTTGAACGAAGCTAATAGACTCTTAGCTCTTGTAATAGTTTTTTTGAGACTTTTATGATTATGTAATGAGACTATTTTCTGCAATAATATGAGTATTCATATTACCCTTCATTGATTTAGATTTAGAGGGCTAGGCTTGTGGGTTAGGGCCCAATCCATTGGCCTTAGTCTCTCTTATGTAATCATGTTTATTTTTATGCCAGAGTAGCTAGATTGCTTTGTGAGTTTTAGCTAGTTTTCTTACATTTCAATTCATTGTTTTTAGTTTTCTTCAATTTTGTCTTTGTTGTAGTTAAGCTTGCATAATTTTTTATAGAATAGCATATAAACTTAGAAAGTTGTGTGTCAAGCCTCCCTCTCTCATCTCATTAATTGGAGCTTGAGGAGGGCAAATCTTCACGACAGGACCAAATTTTCTCTTTAGTTTATGATTTCTTGGAAATAATAGCTAGGTTGTTGTAGTGTCATGAACATGTCTAAAATAATGAGTTATATTTCTGTTTGAATTTTTAAGTAGGTTTTTTTTCCAAATTCAACTCATCTTTTCAATTTCCTTCATCATATCTTTGACAATTTTTATTTCATGAACATGTAGTTTTCTTGCAAGTCCAAGTCGAACAGCATAGGAGGCCCCCACCATCACCCTTGGCTTCATTTCTCACCTTTCATCAACCTTATTTCCATCAAATCACCTTTAGCCCTGTTTGGATAATTTCACCTTCACACCGTGAGCAACCCTAGAAGTGAAAGAAAATATTCTAAAGAGGTTTTGAGCTTGGAAAAGATGTTTTCCACATTCCATTCATCGAAGTACATCTTCATTCAACCTCCCCTACACTTTTCTTCATCATTTTTGGCCTTCGATTTCCCTTGGAATGTTTCCTGTACAACAATTCAGGACTTTCCTGTAGCACTATAGGAAACCTGTAGCAGACCCTATAGAGGCACCATTGGGCCTCTCCTTAAGCCTAGAAACCATCGTCAATCTCATCTAGACCCAACATAACCATCAAGACACTTTCATCCCTGCATCCATGAGTTCAAAACCTTCCTGAGCCACCTTAGTTCCTTCTCCTCATTGCTACAAAATAGTGCATTTACAAGCATAATTAGGTCATGATTAGATGCATGATTAAAAGCATGATAGTTAAAGCATGAAGTAGATAGAGTGTGTTTAGCCATTTTCCCCAACAATGTGTGAGTATATTAGCCATATTTCTGCAATTTCAATTCATCCATTTACAACATGAAGATGCCTAGTTTGCTTCAATTTCTTTCCATAGTTTAAATTACAAATTTCTTTCCTTGCAGAACACCAAGATGTATTTTTATTTCTTTAGAATAGTCCTTTGATGGTTAACATGTTAACCTTTCTAAGTCACTTGTAGTTCTAGGTATAATTCATAAGTGTGACAGACTTCACCCAAAAACCCTAGCAATAACACAATTTCGTAGGACTTAGAAGAGGATGACATCAGTAGAATTCGTCTGTTGTGTATATATCACTATAACCTCCAGTTTTTTACGAACCCCGAGTTGATAAAGTAAAGTATAGTATCCTATGGGAGTTGCAACACTCTTGGTGCAATGCCAGGGCTCACCACTTTTTGGCGTCATTTCCGGGGAGGTGTCTAGTAGATGTTTTGATTCTATTTTAGCATTATTTTTTTATTTACTTTTACATGTTGTTTAAAAAATATTGAAAAAAATATAATAAAAAAATGGTTGTTATGCCTCGCAGGAGTAGGGATAATCAAGGAATTGTTTTACCAAAAACCCCCACATCCCCACACAATCACCCCTCACTCTTCTGCAGTTACTATGTGGTTGAACATACCATAGGTGAGCTTTTTGAAAATTTTGAAGAACCTGTGATAGAATAAGAAGAACTTGTTTCACCAAGGGGACCTGCTTGACCTTTTCAAGCCATAGATGAGATTGAAGCCCAGGGAGTCTTTCCCATGAGAGAGATAGATGGGGAAACCATTATGAAGAACATCGGCCCCTTAGCCCTTCCACATTTCCATGGACTTACCTCTGAGGACCCTCACACATTCATGTTTGAATTTGTTGTTGTCTGTAGGACCTATGACTATGCCTCAGATGATCAAAAGCTGAAGCTATTCCCATATACCCTTAAGGATGCAACCTTGTGTTGGTTCATGGGTCTACCTGGGAACAACATCACTACATGGGCACATATGAAAGAGGCCTTCCGTTATCACATATAATTCTTTGTTAAAAAATATTTATATGGAAAAATTGTTTTTTGGTCTTTAAGGTTACAGTTGCTGTCAGGATTTTATATAAGATTATTATTATGATCATTTTAAAATCTCCAATTATCTCCCACCTCCACATATCCTTCTGCCTCCATATCATATATTTGTTTCATGGTGTAGTATTCCCAATTAGCTTCAGCTAGTTGGAATATTAAATTTTTTTATTCTTCTTAGTTAGAATAATAAGAGGGTAGGGAGATCCATAAATATCCTTAATAGGAATAAAATAACTCATAATCTGAATGGTGGTCATCAAAGTAGTTGGATAAAGCACCCTTATGTGTGAATAGGGTATGAATCATGTGGAATGGGTCAACTTTGACCAAATCAACAGCGCTGGTATGGACGGAGTGGACATTCAATTAGAAACAACATAGTTTTGGAGGGAGATTCCTTGCATGGAAGTAGTGATTTTAATGAGTCGGGCCCAAGGTGAGAGGGCTCACAAAGCATATAAATAAGGGGATGGTAGCCATATAAATAATTTTTTAGTATTATTATGTTTATCGTCTGTTATGACTTGTTTCTCTCTTCAATTGTTTAGCGGAGACTACAGTGTTGTTTAGCACAAGGGTGTTCTCGAGCGGGAATCCCACCCTCATCCTCGGGGGACTTCGAGTGCCCACTCAGGAGAGCTCATTGAGCTTCATTTCCACATTTTGGCACTACAAATTTCTTATACAATGTAGTTTCTGCGAGGTTTTTGTTGTGTTGTAGGGTTGCAGCAGTGGAGGATTTGATGAGGATTTGATAGGGCCATTTCTGAGCTAGTTTTCAGTGAAGGAAGCATTCCTTCCATTGTGAGGATAGAAAGGAAGGTATATGGGAATTATTGCTACATTTGGCACTAAGCCAAGCCATTACCATCCCCTATAGTGTATTTCCAGTCTGAGACTACAATATTTTAGGGAGAAGTTGATGGGGTGGTTTCAGTGTATGATTTTGGGAGTTAGATATTCAGTGGAGGGATCATCCTTTCATTGGGAGAGTCTATTGGTAGAGTTCCATTCAGTTTACATCATTTTCAGCCTCCTCCTTCTATATGCTTCATTTTTAGTGACTCTTCAACCCTAGGGCTTTAGTTAACCATTTGTATTATGTGCATTTCAAGAAACCCTTTCTGGGTTGTCTAAGGAAGGTGTTTGGGAGCAAAGATCTCCATTTTCAGCATTGTTTGAGCATTGTATTATCAGATCCATATATTTATATTTTCCAGCTACAATTTTATTCAATAAAACTACGTTTTACTAGCTTCATTGTTTGTGTAAGCTATGTATTGCATGTTTTCATGCTTTTAGGAATTGGAGGCTTCTCTTCCCTAACTTGAGGGATTTTATCTCCAAGATATTGTACTTATTTGTTGTTGTTATACTTAATACCATGGATATATCTTTGGATCATCCTTGATGTATTGTTATTTACTGTTTTTTTCCATTTTCATGTCCTATATTGCTGCTCCCCAAATTTTGGGATATTACAGTGGTATCGGAGCATAACCTTGGCTCAGCCTGTGAATTTTCAGCCAATATGTCACAAGAAGAGGGAGATCCTATCACAGACAGAGAGAAGAGGTATCTCAAGAGAAGAAAATGAAGATATGATTATACATGAGATAAATAAGAGAAGGGAAAAACTCCCATATCAGGAGAGGAGGATGACAAGGAGTTCCCTAATATTCTTCTTCAAGCCATGCAAGATATTGCAATAGAAATCAATAAGATGAGGATGGATAGACACAAAGAATCCCCTAAAGGTTTTTTACATGGAGAAGGCTCTGACATTTCACATCACTGGCATGATCAACCAGTGAAGCAGCAGGTTTCCCAATGCTCCGTTATGCATACATTTTTAGCTGTGGGAAATGGAGGGTTTCAAGAACAAGAGACTCTTAAAGACTACTTTCTTGAGTATGAGTCTCAATATCGAAGATTCAAAAATCATTTGAGCTTCCAAGAGTTTTTTCAGATCAAGGACAATAGGGGACCCCGGCATCAAAATAGAGGTGGTGGATTCATACAAAACAATGATCTTCACCGGACTATGGGTATATTATTCTTGCCCACTTTTGATGGGTCATCCAAATGTACAACCAAATCTTGGGTAGAGAAGCTATAAATATACTTCCAGTTGAACCAAGTACCAGAGATGGAAGCCATCAAAATAGTAGCACTGCACCTTGAGGGTGAGGCACATGATTGGTGGCTTCATGGTATTTCTACATTGGGAGATGCCAATGTGAGTGCATATTCAAAGTTTAGCAGGAGGTTGGTGGAGAGGTTTGACCAAAGAGACCTGGAGTCACATTTTATTGAGCTAGCCAAGATCAAACAGTCAAGTAATCCAAAAACTTACATTTTTAAATTTCTAAAAATTTAGGTTATGGTTCCTGATTTATCTACAGCTAGGATGGTCTATATGTTTATTTATGGGCTAGCAAAACCTCTACATGGTTTGGTTAAGTCAACCAAACCGACTGCCCTTCAATATGTTGTTGAAAGTACTAGAGATCTACAAGATGATTTGCCAAGGGCAAAGGTAACATTTTAGAAAAATCCCACTTTTCTATCAAAGGAAAAATATGAGAAGGCTCATCCTTCAAAGGAGAGCCAAAAAAAAGTACCTCTTAGTGATGATGTCCGAAGAGACTTGGGGAGAAGGAAGCTTTAATTCACATGCCAAGAATAATGGGCACCCGGACATAGATGTGAACCAAGGAAGGCGCACTATATATAGGTATTTCCTAATGATGAAGAGGAGGAAGAGGAGGAACCAAAAGGAAGGCACTGCGTTGGGATAACAGGAGAGGATCCACCACCACCAGGAGGTGGGAATGGTGCATTTGCTCCAATTAGAGGGGCCTTTTCATCATTGGGTGTATTACCCAAGTACTTCACCATGAGAGTTCGAGGTCTCATTCAGGATCAGAGGGTTTCAATGTTAATGGATACGAGAGCTACCCACAACTTTATTGATGCCCAGTTAGTGTAGAGGAGGGCAATACCCACTGATGGTTTTCAGGGATTTTTAGTTTTGTTCCGAGGAGCTAGAACCATGTAGTGCATGAATTAAGTTCCATACTTATCTTTCACCACGGGGACATATACATTGACTGATCACTTCTTTCCGGTTGACATACTTGACACCAATGTGATATTGGGTGTGCAGTGGTTGATTACTTTAGGGAAGGTCACCAGATATTGGGAGACTTTACATATGGAGTGGAAAGATAAAAAGAGTGGTAAGCATTAGATGATTAGGGGCATGCATACTTATCCCTATCAGATAGCTTCCACATAGAAAAAAAATTTGTATTTGCGAAATGGAAGCAAGGACCTAGCAGTCCAATCAGTTATGCAGATGACTTTGGCCCATGATACATTACTGTTTAGGGGAATTCCACCTGGGAGACCACCAGATCAGTAGGTGATGAGATATTTCTCACAACAGGTTGCACTATTCATAGCTCCAGTAGGGGTGAGGATCATGGGAGGACTTGGGAGAAAGTCTTGTGTAGGCTCAAGGATAAGGGGGACATTTTCCCAATATCAATATTGCCCACTCTCACTAGACATCTTACACTAAGAGAAAATGTTTCATGGATGGATGATGGCACCATCATGGTCCAAGGAAAACACTCCATGGCTTTGGAGAATCAGAAGATACTTCCACATAGGGTGGAATCTTCCACATATGGTAGAGGTTGGTGGCCTCTCATGTATACATTGGCCGAACTCAGAAATTTTTGGATGGGTGATAGCTTCCCAAGGAAGGCTACCGTCCAAAAACTTCAACCTTCACTTGAGTATGAGCATCTATAGGAGGAGCAGCAGAGGTAGCATAACAGCATCCTGGTGTATGACTTTGGCATGGGAGATGTCAAAGAAGAGGGTAGCAACATGATAGGTGCTTTACATGGTAAATAAAAAGTGTTGTCACTATGGAGTATATATCCTTATTGGAGATCCCAGTTGTTGGTGGAATACTCCAAGGATCTCTTTTCATGTAGGATAATCGATGGCGAGTTATCAAATGCGAGATATATATAGTGATAGATCAGGTAATCTATTATCAGAGTAGGATGTTCTTTACTAGAGCCTCTAATATCAAGGAGAATCTACTACATGTAGCATATGATGATTTTCTCTCCAACAACACTAATTTCACGGGAGCATACCGTACTATCATGGAGGGATTCATTTTGGAAGGCTTCAAAGAGGATATGCACCATCATTTCAGGAGATGCATGATTTTTTTTGAGGTTGAGGAGAGGCATAACTCTTGGGTACAGTTACCACAACCACTTCCTTTCTCATTGAGTATGAGAAGAGGCCCACCTTTGAACCACTTCACTAGCTTAATCAAAGTACATGGTAAGGATTGTGTTTTTGTGCATAATGGGTCACTAACTAAGTGCATGTATTCCTTTTCCATTCATGTATAGTAAATTTCTCCAAAATGGGGCACTCTTTCCTTTAGACTGCATGATCTACTTGGAGCCATAAGCAGTGATGAGAATGGCCACTTCTTTTGAGATTTTGGGGAGATGATATCGTATTCAGGGTGTGCTCAGTTTTCACCACACATCATCAAATTTCTCCAAGAATGTGAGAGGATTGGGGTAGAAAGAAGGTGGTTGGGGAACCACTCATCATATCATATTCTAAGGCAGTCAAGAGACATATTGTGATGTTTCCACATGTGGGACTATGATCCTCCTCCAATATTACATATGGCAGTTAGTATGACTTTGATTATGCTCCCATATGTTGATGATGTTCTTATCATTGTTTTGGGCATGATTAGAGGGATGACACATGGATTGGATGTGCCCATGGGGGATGATATTCTCCACATTTCTTATGCTTCATGCTTTAGGGATAACATTGGGGAACCCATGATTGCTACATTAGACCTATTGTTTCCTTATGGGATGAGCCATTTGGTTAACTTGAGCACTTGCGAGATGCATCTCATGAGCACTTGGGAGGATCATTTCATGAATGGGTTTATTGGGGGGAAATTGGGTCATGAGGAGAGCTTATCACATGGAGGTGTCACAAGGGAAGGAGGAGAAGAGTTGAAACACTCACCTTTACAGTTGCTTGAGGACAAGAAACATTTGGGAGAAGAGGAAGAAACATTTTTTAGCTTCTTAGTTAGAATTATAAGAGGGTAGGTAGACCCATAAATCTCCTTCGTAGGAATAAAATCCCTCCTAATGTGAATGGGGGTCATCAAAGTAGTTTGATAAAGCACCCTTATGTGAAAATATGAGATGAATCATGTGGATTGTGTCAAATTTGACCAAATTAACAACATTGATATGGAGGGAGTCGACATTCAAGGAGAGACAATGCAGTTTTGGGGGGATATTCCTTGCATGGAAGTAGTGGCTTTAATGAGTGGGGCCCAATTTGGGAATGCTCAAAACACATATAAGGAAGGGGATGGAAGCCATGGAAATAATTTTTGAGTATTATTATTTGTATGGTCTGTTATGACTTGTTGCTCTCTTCAGATGTTTAGCGAAGACTACATTGTTGTTTAGCACAAGGGTGTTTCCGAGCGGGAATCCCACCCTCATTCTTGGGGGACTTTGAGTGCCCACTCAAGAGAGATAATTGAGCTACATTTCAACTTTGAGGCATCAGGCCAAGCAACAAAATTCTTCTACAACATATTTTCTTCCAGGGTTGTGATGTGTGGAAGGGTTGCTACAGTGGTGGATTTTATAGGGCCATTTCTGAGCTATTTTTTAGTGGAGTAAGCATTCCTTCCATTCGGAGGCAAGCAAGTAAGTTGTTTGGGAATTATTGCTACATTTTTCACCAGGACAATCCATTACCATCCCCTATAGCATAGTTCCAGTCATAGACTATGTTATTTGAGGGAGGAGTTGCAGGGGTGGTTTTAGTGTATGATTTGTGGAGTTAGATCTTCAGTGGAGGGGTCATACATTCATTGGGAGAGTATATTGGAAGAATTCCATTCAGTTTTAAATCATTTTCAGCCTCCTCCTTCTATGTGCTTTAGTTTTAGTGATTCTTCAACCCTAGGTCTTTAGATCACCATTTGAATTTTGTGCATTTCTGCAAACCCTTTCTAGGTTGTCTAAAAAAGGTGTTTGGGAGCATAGATCTCCATTTTCAACATTTTTTGAGCATTGTATTATCATATCCATTTATTTATATTTTCCAACTGCAAATTTATTTACTAAAATTGCATTGTATTGACTTCAATCTTTGTGTAACAGTCGTATTACATGTTTTGGTTCTTTTAGGCATTGGAGGCTTCTCTTGCCTAGCTTGAGGGACTTGATTTTCAATATATTGTAATTATTTGTTGTTTTTATACTTAATACCATGGATATATCTCTGGCTCATGCTTGATGTATTGTTATTTACTGATATTTTCCATTTTTATGTGCTATATTGTTGCTCTCCCAATTTTGGGATATTGCACATGGTCTGTTAAAACTATGTTTTTTCCTATACAAGATGGTAATTTTAAACATGTCTTACAAACAATTGGGAAAAAAATTTTAAAAATAAAAGAGTTATTTTTTCCCAACATTCCTCATATACAAAAACCTCCCTCTGTTTTCTAACAACTATTACGGTTTGAGATATTCGGAAAAATATTTGCTGGCGTATTTTTCCCAATTTTTCCTATTTTTCGTCATTATTTTCAAATACGATTTTAGCATAGGTGGAAACGAATTTTCAAAACCTGAAATAGTTTTTTGTTGCTAACATATATATGTACATAAACCTCTCTCCATTTTTACACATGCATTATTTTTTGGAAAATTAGAAATAATCTTTGAAGGCACATTTTCAAGAAATGTCTTGTTTAGTCATAATTTTGCATAGCTGATTTTGGCCCACCATAGATGAATATTGGGAACTTGGAGGAGGTTTATGTTCTTAAGATTCCAATATACAAAAACCTATCTCACATTTCACACAAGTATTACAAAATGATAGATACATTCCCATCTTCATGGCCTATGCTTCTGCCTATGTAAAGTCTTGTTTTAGACATCATTTTGTAGAGAATATTGTGAACAACTCAAGAAGAATTTTGGGAAACTGAGAGAAGTTACCTCAAAAAAATCTTCATATACAATAAATGTTTTCAATTTTTTCATATATATCTCAGATTGATATATTCAAAGGGATATATGGACCCTATGTTTCAAAAATTCAGGAGGAAAAAGCTCAAATATAGTTAGTGACTTGGATGCCACCTCATCAAATAAGTGTTGCTATCAAATTCGAATTTCTCTTATTTGTCACCATCAATCCAAAAATATAGTTCCAATTAGATTTATTAGTTTTGAATGTCCTATATTTTATCTCTATTTGTGTAACAAATTTAGAGATATTTGTAATAAATCTTCATATTTTTTTCAAGATATTTTTAGTTTAGAAATTATATAAATACTTCATCATTTGAAGTAATATATGTTGGAATCTTTGACATTGAGCTATTGTACTTCAGTTTGACAAAGAAATACAGTGAATATAGAGGAAATTTGCAGCTTAAATTTAGGGATTTATGTGGTAAGCTTGTATGGCTATGTTTCTCTTTTGTAAGGCACTCCATTGAATGTTTTCTCTTCCATTACATATCTATTTCTTTCACTCATTGTCTTTAAATGTTTTAAGCAGGATTCATGAGGAATACATTTTTTTTTTATGAGATGATTATGGTGTGTTTATTTTCTTCTTAAGGAATGAATTCATACTTATATTCTTGTTCGTGACCTCTCTATTCATCCTACACCATAACCATACAACCTAAAGGGGCATTCAAGCTTGCCTACCTTACCCCTTTATTCCCCTACACTTTTTTCTCTTGTAACCCTACTAGAATTTTCAAGCCTAGCTCTAAGGGTCCATTTTCATCCAGGACAAAAATCCAAACCAACAAAACCTAGAGCCTCTAATACCTAGCCTAAAATCTCCATCATCTAGTAAATTTCATTGTGATCTCATTGAGATATCCCTCTCAGCCTAGTAGGTCAAGCTACTAGGTCAAAGTGGTATGTGGTTACCTTTGCTGGTCACCTTCTCAACCATCAGAAAATTGGTCGAGTGATAGCATATTGGTGCCATTTTCGAGGAGCGAGGTGACAGATATTCCTTGGGAAAGAACAAAAATGATCAGCTCTGATTGGTGACGGTGAACAGTGATCAGACACAAGAAGGTTGAATCATTCACCTAACGACTCCATTTTTAGACAACCCAAAGTTTAGAATGTTCATGGTGACTCCACTATTAGAAGAATTCAAAGCTTAATGGAAAATCTAGTTGCCTAATCAATCACAATGACAGATTATGTAGAAGATGTTGTTTCGCTTGATGGTTTTAAAGAATATTTGGATATGTTTGAGGATTATCAAATTCATGAAGCTTTTCTGAAGTTTTTTTCTACTTATTTAAATTCATGCAAATGTAGCTCTAAATCTAAGATCATTTTTTTAGATGAATTTTCTAACAAACTTGAGAAGGATATTGACGTCTTAAAGGTTCAAATTCAGTCCCACAATATTCACTATCAAAATTCACCTTTTGGAAATCTTTTGCTATCAAAACAAGAGGATACAATGATGCCCGATGATTTTATGATCAAGGAGTGTTATTATTTTCATGATGAGTTTGAAAATTTACAATTTGGAAAATGGTATGATAAAGATATCACACATGAACTGTCCAACCATAATGATCAAATTGAAGAAATCCTTCAGGGTCATCAAACCAAATATGTTTTTTATAATCTCGTAGCTGACTACATGGAGGGTCTTTTCAGCTTGAGTTTTCAACCATTATTTCCTTGGGGAGATAAAATGCACCATGAATTTCCTCTGCCATTAAATGTTCCAGTTTAATTTTACTAAAGCACGGTAAAAAATCCATGGTATTTGAGCATCTCCTTGAATGGCTGTATTGGAATTTTTGTATTATTTGATCAAGAATTCTTTCAGCGGAATATTGTAGGATGAGTGTGCAATAAAATTTTTGGCTAAGAACTTGTTTTCAGCCTACAATTTAAATTTGGTTTGCAGTATGATTGTTTGCAGCATTGTACAGTTTGTAGTTGCAGTTGGGTTTCAGTTGAAGAGCAAGTTGTAGGTTGTTAGATTTTGAGGTTTGGAGTAGCCCACTGGATAAGGCACTGATATGAAAATTCAGAGACCTGTGGTTCTTGACACCTCCTAAAGGAGCTTCCATACTAAAATGGAGCCAGATGTTATCACATATAATTTTTTTTTTAATTATTTATATGGGAATTTTTTTTTGGGTGTTTAAGATTATAGTTTCTCTCAGGATTTTATACAAGATTATTATTATGATTGTTTTAAAATCTCCAATTATCTCCCACCTCCATGTCTCCTTCCGCATCAATGTCATATGTTTGTTTCATGGTCAGTTAAAACTATGTTTTTCCCTATACAACAAAGTAATATTAAACATGGTTTACAAACAATTGAGAACGATTTTTCAAAAAATGAAAGAGGTTTTTTTTTATAACATCATAAAATACAAAAAACTCCTTAAGTTTTGTAACAACTATTATGGTTTGAGAGATTCGTAGAAATATTGCAGGCATATTTTCCCCAATTTTTCCTGTTTTTGAACATTATATTCAAATACAATTTTCGCACAAGTGGAAATGAATTTTCAAAAAATGAAAGAAATTTTGTTTCTAATATATGTATGTATGAAAACCTCTCTCTATTTTTACACAAACATTATGGATTGGGAAATTTGAAATAATCTTTGAAGGCACATTTTTTTCTATAAATGTCTTGTTTATTCATCTTTTTGTAGAGCATATTGTGGCCCATCAAAGATGAATATTGGGAAAATGCAGAATGTTTATGTGCCTAATATTCAAAACTACAAAATCCTATCTCACTTTCTACACAAGTATTACAGAAGAGATATGCATTCACATATTCACAACTTATGTTTATGCCTTTGTAAAGTCTTGTTTTATACATCATTGTGCAGAGAATATTGTGAACAACTGGAGAATAATTTTGGGTAATTGAGAGAGTTTTATCTCAAAACCATCTTCATATAAAATAACCCCTTTCATTTTTTACATATCTATCTCGGATTTAGATATTCAAAGGGATAACTAGACCCTATGTTTTAGAAATTCAAGAGGAAAAAGCTCAAATACAGTTAGTGACTTGGAGGCCACCTCATCAAATAAGAGTTGCTATCAAATTCGAATTTCTCTTCTTTGTCACTAGAAATCCACAAAGATTATGCCAAGTAGATTCATTAGTTTTGAATGTCCTATATTTTAGTTTTATTTTTGTAACACAGTTATATATATTTGTAATAAATATTGATACTTTTTCAAGATATTTTTGTTTGAAAATTGTGTAAATACTTCATCATTTGATGTAATAGATGTTGGAATCTTGGACATTGAGCTAGTGTATTTCAGTTTGAAAAAGTAATGCAGTGAATATAGAGAAAAGTTGCATCTTAAGTTTATGGATTCATCTGGTAAGCTTGTATGGCTATGTTTCTCTTTTGTAAGTCACTCCATTTAATGCTTTATCTTCCATTACATATATACTACTTTCACTCATTGTCTTTAAATGTTTTAAGAAGGATTCATGAGGAAGGCATGCCCTATTTTGATGAGATGATGATGTTCTGTTTATTTTCTTCTTAAGGAATGAATTCATACTTATATTCTTGTTCCTAATCTCTCTATTCATCCTACAACATAACCATACAAACTAAATGGTCATTCAAGCTTTCCTACCTTGCCCCTTTATTCCCCTGCAATTTTTTCTCCTGTAACGCTAACAGAATTTTCAAGCCTAGCTCTAAATGTCCATTTTCATCCAGCACAAAAATCCAGATCAACAAATTCTGGAGCCTATAATACCTAGCCTAAAATCTCCATAATCCAGTAAATTTGGATGTGATCTCATTGAGAGAGCCCTCTTAGCCTAGAAGGGCTAGCTCCTAGGTCAAAGTGGTATGTGGTTACCTTTGCTGGTTTGCTTCTCCGCCTTCGAAGAACTCATGGACTGTTAACACCTTCAACAACAAGTACAAGGTCTACTGCAGGCCTAATTAAATTAAAGAATAAATATTTAGGATGAATCTAGGGCCTGATGAATCCCTAGAGGACTATTAAGAGAGATTCTAGTTACATTATAAAAGAGCCAATTGCACCCTTAATCCTACATCACTTAAACTAGTACTTCTTTGAGGGATTGAGAAGGAGGTGATAGAAACCCTCAATATGCTATCAAGAGGAGATATCTACCAACTTTCTTATGAGGACATAAAAATTGTCTTCACGAACCATTCTAGGGCAGTTATGAAGAAAGGTAGAGCTAGCGAAATTATGACCAATACCCTTCCTCCTGCACTTCCATCAAGAATGATATTGGAAATATGTTGGAGGATTTCAAGAGTGAGATGCTTCACATGCAGATCAAGAGGAAGAAAGAGGAAGAAGAAAGAGCCTTGGCTATATTCTACCCTAAATGTACTAAAAGACACCCTTGGAACAAATTTTCATTAAATTTCAAAGAGGTTTACTTCTTATTTGAAGATAATGGTGCCACAGACAAGTGTCCCTCCTTAGGTGGGCTCAAATTTGTATATCGGGGTTGGGAAGTAGCACCAAAGTAACTTTGTTTCATCAAATAGAGAAGGCCTCATGGCCCTCGGTCCTACAGGTAGGGTATGCAAGGTGCACCTTATTCATATTATCACAACAATCAGAATGCACCTATGCAATCTTTGTACACCCCCACTCCTCCATGATGGACTACATCTCTTACTTGGCATTACAACTCTCCATATCATCCTCAGTAAGTGAACCGACCATTTCAAAAGTATGTTCCTCAACCACCTCAGTGGAACAACCCATCACAAGGGTGGAGGCATCAACATAATCAACCACCTACTCTAATGCCTCCGCCTTAACCTCAACCTCATCTTACTCATTCTACTCCACACAAGCTGCCTTAGACAAAAAGCTTGGCATTATCGTCATATCGAACATAAAACGTTTACAGTCAAAGGAAAATTTTTATTGTATGGCAGGAAGTTTCAAAAATTCCCAGGAAAGCTCAAAATGCATTGGATGGTACCATACCATGTAATAGAAATACGATATTCTGGGGTAGTTTATGTGGCACAACTATATATCCAAGTGTAACAAGGATGGGTGAATGGTGCACGCCTGAAGCCTTATCACGAGTAATTTTCATTATTTCCTTTTCAAATAACTCTAGCAACCGAGAGGAGTCAGTAGGGTAGAATAGAGATAGATTGAGTCAATAACTCTCTTGCACCCGAGAAGAGAATAGAATAGGAATCACAATACATAATAAACTAAAATAGAAAAAGGAAAATCAACTGTTGCAATGCGGAGACCACATCATAAACGATTGTGGTCAGGGGGAGGGTAGTGTCCAACGCTTCATCCATGTCAAAAAATAAGTGCGTCAAACATCATTCCATCATAATAACCCATCATACCAATGTCAGTCCATAGGATTGCCTAGATTTGAGAATTAACTGCCATAATTAGTAAAAACGATACCGTAATAAATTTTCCATATCAAGCCATAATCATTACCCATAATGTCTACCCAAATCCTGAAGTCACAGTCAGCCATGTTAGAATATGCCTCATCACAGTAATTAATCGCACGATTATAGCCATGGGGGAGGCAAAAAAAATTGATTATTTGTGTGGTCTTATCAACCTCATTCGTGCCAGTTACATTTCTTAACCTGCATGAAAGAAGAAATCACGAGAGTGCTGGAAAATTCTTTGTTAGAATAAGAAATAATAGAAGCAGTAAATGAAATTTCATCAAAGGAAGTTCAAAGGGACAATCCACTAGTAGGAATATAGAGAGAGAGTAGGCATAGCGCTTCAAGTGTAAAAAACAAGATCAAATATGAAAAAGGTAGCACCAGAAGTCGTCAAGCCTGAGCTCGAGGAGAGAATTTAGAGAATGAAATCATTATTTGGAAAGTATGACAATGCGTCACTGATTGAAACATATTTCACATATTCATACCGTTTTCTAGCTATGAAGAGGCAGGTCTACATAGAGAATTACGCTATGGAAAGAGGGGAGGAAGCAGGAAGACTGAATCGAGAGTTCAGAGGTATCCAGAGGTTGAAAATATTGAACCTTAGGAACCTCCCAATGTTTGGAACCATAGGAGCAGCAATGGAGTGTACGAAATTCCTGCTGAGTAGACTCTAGAATGGATCACTGTTGCTAGTGCTGGAGATACCGTTACATGCAGAAGATATCCACAGACTCACGATATTTTCAGCAAAAGGAAGGGATGTCTCCACGGCCTTCCAGAACATGTCTAAGAGAGCAAAGAAAGTAGGATACTGTGATTACTCTAAGAAATACGACACTAAAAGTGGAGGGAAGGGGGAGAAGATAGACCTCATAAATATTCCATTAGTTAAATTTGTTTATTATCTAATTGCAGGAAGACAATGAGGCACTACAAAAAGGGTGAATGCACCCTCGACACCATTTTCGTTGCGAAACACTGTCTCCAGGGAACCCAGCTGAACTGGTGTATGTTTTTGCTGAATGAATTGTTCGAAGCATGCGAAGATAACTACAAAAGAGCCATTGGGCTAATTTATGAATACCTCATCATGGCATTTGAAATGTGGAAATGGACTCACCCGGGGGTGAGACAGCTTGTGGAAATCACAAACGATCACCTAATGACGATGAATTTTACACCCTGGAAAATCTCAGGAGACACCAGCACAAAGTACGTAAATGAAGATGCGTTCACATTCTGGTACAGGTAGATGGTTGATATAATGGAGAGGCAGTAAAGGGTTCCGAGGAATCTGTTAGATAGATATTCCTCTCAGATATGGTTCGAGGTCACTCACAAGTAGAAATACATTAGAACCACATGCGTGGATGAAACAACATTTAAGATGAGATCGTTAAAGCTCCAGGTTGAAGAAAACGCATTCCACGCCGAGGTTTGTTCACGATCGGGAGTTCGAATGGAGATCAGAAGCAGAATCCATCACTATTCCTTCGAGGGCATGCTGTCGAGAGCAGTACTAGGGGAGACACCATATGAGACAGTGAGTAGAGTGTCACAACTACAGCTAACACCTTTACTAGAGGATTTGGACACGAGGTTAAAGGGCTTAAATCGGGTGATTCAAACTCTCACAAGTGCTTCTCCTCTGTTTCCTTACTTTTCAGAGTTTCAGTCCTCAAGCTCTGGATTACCTTCCATGATTTCATCCTATCGTCACTGCCCTACCGCTCACCATGTTTAGTTCACCCCAAGCAACCACAGTAGTTCCAATCTGAAATAGTAAGGCACCTAAACCACCCGTAGCTACCCCTAAGGCTAGGAAAGAAAGAATCATGGTGCCTAGAAAAATAGTTGAACTAACAGAGGAAGATCACACACAACCTATGGGTACAGGAGTACCAATTCAAGAGGAGCCATATGTGGCCACCTAGGTCACCTACGAGGTACCCGTGTTCAATTTATTCTTGATTTTGAATATTCAAACCTCATATCGACCCCACACTCATACCTCTTCACCTCTCACTCACCATTCATCGCCTCATACTTCATTCACTTCCAAGGAACATTCGAGCCACACTCCATCCACATCAAAAACCATTTAAGACCCAGTAAAGGTATGAAACAAAACAATTAGGGACACCAAGATAGAATTTAACTCGAGTACGGCTACGGTACCTGAGGTTAACCAACCTCTAGTGGGACAGGGAAGTTTCCTGGAACTATTAGTTCGGGGTGGGGGATATTTTATTGCAGACACAATGCCCTCGCTAAAGGAGCTAAACCCTTTTCAGGAGGCCAATTTGATATTACAGCAGATTCAGCCCACCGCAAGCATGAATAACCAAGGAAGTCAGCTTTCACAATACAGCCAACCCACATCACCACATGAGCACTCAGCCAGGTTAATAGCCAGTGGTCAACCCCTCAGAGAGAGACCGCCGAGAAAAAATATGTCTGGTGCTAAAAGTATGCAGACTTGGGGCACAGAGAAACTATAAAAATTCATCCAGTTAGTGGCACAGTAGGCAGAAGGACTACAAAATGACCTGTAGCAGAGGTTCGAGCAGAAAAAACATCATATCATTTCACTTACTGAAGTGTGCAACCAGCTAAAAGAAGGAAAGTCTACAGGAAAAACTGGAGAAGGTAATGAATATCTTCAAGGATCTCTAGCCAACAGTAATGACCGCGGATGAAAATACGCCGAAAGACATATTGACTTTCTCCATAGTTGAATGGTCTATCCATCTGAAGATAACTTGTGTGAATCTCAGCCAGGAAAATCAATAGCTCAAGGAAGTTCTCATGACAAGACTGGCGTTAACAGATGTTGCTGTCATATATGTCGAGAAGGTTATCGAGAAGCATAAAAAGGCAACCGGAATGCAAGAAACTCTGGGGAAAATGGTAAGATAGGCTTACAACATCCTAAATAATTTAAACAAGTGTTCCAACTCATTAACTATGAAATCCCAACCAATCTCATCACAACTGCAGTAGATTTCAGAAGAAATAAAGGAGGCGACAAATCTTGTCGACATAACCCAGTTATACAATCAAGTGGAGGCACTGGAAACAACGATATTAAAGATAGAGGAGGATTTTCTACCACAAAGAAGGTCCTTAGAGAGCTGAGGCAAAAATTCAAGCATACTGCAGAGGAAATATATCAGATGGTCATTGAGGCCGAAATCAAAATCAAAGAAGTATTCAGCAAACTGTCACCCATTGCAGGAGAAACTGAGGTTGAACGAGTTTCCACAAAAACTTACCAGCTCATTAAGGAATGGCAACATGCAATTAAAAACTTCGCTGAACTAAAATCTTAAACATTGAAAAAGGTTCTAGAGTTGGGACCTTTGTTTGGATAGAGTGAGGAAACGGAGAAGATAGGACCAGCCACAGAAGCAGACAAAACAATGGAGACCGAAGTAGCAGAAAAGGATTGACTCGAGACGAGTCAATAACATGTGGTCGAGGCCTGTTGGGGCATTTTTTTTATAAATGAAATAGTTCTGAGTTGCAGAGAATAGGTGGCAGAGTAAAACCACGATAGACAAGGATTTTTCATGGTTGTGGAGAGATGGACAATAAGTGGCACGACAATTGTGGAAAACCGACACAAATGCTAGGAATGGGCGACAAGGACAGTCGGTAGAACTCCCAGTGATCAGGAAGAATCATCAAACAACAAATCAGGGAAATAGGGAAAATTGACAGTCACGTTGGTAGGAGAACAAATAGGCAATCAGCCAGCATAAACGGGAGTCAATCCATCATAGGGCTGAGGAAGGGAGTCATAGGATATCTCTCTTAGGTCATTGTTTTACTATATTGATGTGTAACAGACTCTGTGGAGCAATGTATCTGTTTGATATTGATAATCGAATATAGCTCTACCTGTGTGTAATGTTCTGAGTTTGGTATTAATCAGTTGGTTACTATGAATGTACAACGTATTTTTTAATTTTAATTATGCATCCTGAATATGCTTAAAGAGTGATATCTTGTGCAAAATAGTAAGATCTATTTGATGTTTCAAGTACCTTCTATTTGTTTTATAGCTATGATTGTTCGATAATTGATCTGTTCCAAACATTAATAAGGTCATGACTTGCCTCAGGTGAGATACTTTTCTGGTGGTTGCAACCATGATCTCTTCTTTGATGTATTTTTACTTCTTATTTATTTTCTGAGTGAGATGATTCTATTTTCTGAGTGAGCTACTTAATTTTTTACTTTTTTTTCCTGCTGGTGTTGCGTGGAGGCCTTCAGGTGCCTGTTTTGTGTGATTTTCCTCCTAGAGTTTGTTGGTGGTCTTTTGGAGTCATCCTCATCAACTTTGCTTCATATTTTGGCCTTCTTGTGCCACACACATTTTTTCTATAGGAAACTTTCCAATTCTTGTAGCAACATTTTTCTTGACTCTTCATACTTCAGTTTGTTCAGAAATGGAGTGAAATGGTTCATGTAGGCTATGGAGGGATTCGTGGAATGAATCAAATGGAAAATAGGTGAGTGAAGGGGTCTCATGCTAAGTTTCAGATGATCTAGCTGCTAATGATGCAACGTAGGGTTTAGAGAGTGAATCCTTATGCATGGAGTGAATTTTTTTTTTTTTTTTTTGAGGGCAAGTGGCCTACCTTATTAGAGTTTTTCAACCCACAGACCTACCTTGGGTGCCTCATAGAGGCTTTAACCTAAGGATATTTTATTAATTGTTTTTTTCTCTCCTTTTTTTTATTGTTTGCCCCAGGATTGCCTCGGGGAGGTTTTCAACCCTGGAGTTGGCCTAGCGCACCTCAAAGAGGTTTTCACCCATGCCTATTTATTTATTTATTTATTTTCTAGGAGGGGGAGGCACTAGAAACTATGGAGTCTCCCATGACATACATCTCCCTATTTATTGAATTTATAAATTCTGCCCTAGACAGGGGCTTTTTGTAAACCTTAAGCCTGTAACCATTGACAATTAGGGGAATTCCTTCCTCATCTATGGTTATAATCTGAACCACACAATTATCATAACATTTGTCCACTTTGTAGGGTCCTAGCCATATTTTCATTAGTTTTCCCTTGAAATCCTTAAACCATGAGTCATACAACAACGCCCAATATCCTTCTTGAAAGGTCTTTTACTTCATGTACTTGTCATGCTAGACCTTCCTTTGTAGTTGAATCACTTCTATGTGAAGCAGTGCATGCATCCTAAACTCATCCAATCCATTTAATTGCAACAACCTCCCTTATTGGGAATTTGATATATATAGGTCTATCTTAGTTGCCATCTGTAAGGTGTTGAACTCAAATTCAATTGAAAGAAGAGCTTTCTTGCCATAGACCAGGTCATAAGGAGTGGATCGCGTTGTTGTTTTCCAAGTAGTGTTATAGGCTGAAGTACCTTCTACCAATATTTTCGCCCTATCTTTTATGTTGCTGCTCACAACCTTGGTGAGTTTATTCACCAAGGCTGTGTTGGTTACTTCCACTTGGCCATTTTCTTGAGGGTGCTAGGCAGTGGAAGTCTTATTATTTATATTGTCCATCATAATAATATTATCAATAATATGAGATGTTAATTTTTCCCCCTGATCAGTGAATACCTATCTGGGGTATCGAAATTTTTAAAACACATTCTCTCTCAGAAATTCTGCTACTTTCTTCTCGTTCGCTACCTTCACAGCTTTTTTTTCAGCCCACTTATTCAGGTACTCAGTGCAGACTATGATATACTTTTCTCTGGCAATATAGTGGATGAATAGGTTCAATTAATTCCATTCCCCACTTTTCAAATGGCTCGAGATCCATCTGAGGGTTCCAAGGTGTCTCATCTCTATTTGTAGGTGTTAGTAGGAATCTTACTTGCAGGTGTATGAAAAAAGACCACTTTAGCTGTTCCTAAAAAGCAACCCTAACAGCAAAACATGGCTGCCAATATCTTCAGATCTGAAATTAATTGATCAAGATAGATGTTGCAAAAATCTATATCTATGAATCAAAATACATTAAACAGTAAATAAAACGATATTTACTCCTTGCATCCAATAGACAAGACAATAATATGTTGAATGAATTTTATATTAAGGGCACCTGGGAGGAAAAAATACAAGGATGTTACCATTTCAACTCAATGGGATCGGTTCTTGTAAGTCCTCACCACTTAAGATCTAAAATTCCTCTCTCTTGATGGTGTAGAAAACCCAGACAAAATGGAACTCAAAGGGAGCTCACAAGCAAAAGGATAGAAAAACATGACAATGATGGGGGATCAAAGTCAGACGAAAAGTATAGATCTAGAGTGATCTTAGGCAACAAAAGGTGATGAATGAATGGAAAAACCCTTCTATTTATAACAAAATATTGAGTTAGTCTAGATGTTGGTGCATAATTAAAATATTAATAACCAAATCAAGATCCAACTTTTATGGAATATTTTATTATTTTTGTTGGAGGGAAAATGAATTTGACTTGGGTCAAATCCATTTATTTTTAAATAATAAATAAATAAATGATTTATTTATTATTTTAAGGATGTGCTTGAGTAATAATTAAATAAATAGTGATTTATTTAACTATTTATGAGTGATTTAGTCAAATTTAACAAGGAATATTATTTAAATAAGGATTAAATAATTATTCCTATAAAATAATACGATAAATAGTGATTTATCTAATTAATTTTCCTATTTTGGGTTAAATATGACCAGGAATATTAATTAAAATAATGTTTAACTAATTCTTCCTTGAGGAAAATAAAAAAAATGTAGATTTATTTAATATTTCCTCATAGGGTTTCCTGTTTAGACCATAAAGAACTTAAGAAAAGGTGGTTTACTAAGTTATTTTTCATAGTAAAAGAAATTTTACTTAGGGTAAAATTGGTCTTACATGGTGTATTTAGGTCCATATAATAGTAACAGTTTAGATGACCAAAAAATGGTGTAACAGATTCCCCCCCAGTGTGCGAGCATTAGGAGCTAATCATATAACTGAAGTATGTTGTAAGAACTCAATCACTGGACACCGAAGGGGAAGTAACAGAGAGAGAAATATAAGGTAGACCAAAGCGCTAAAGGACTAGACTCTGAGGAGGTGAGACTTACAGTTGTGACAAGTCTCTTTTATGAGTGAGTACCTGTGTTATAGGTGGCACGGGAGGCATATCTATGCCCGGCAAGACAAAGTACAAAAAATAATGCATCCAGTAAACAAGGGACTGATCAATATAGTACATGCTAGCATATACATGAGCTAGGTAAAAACATGATAATGAATCCCACATACATACTGTGCCTGGGATAATAGCCAGGACTTATACAATAATATATAAGTACATGAGATACAAA
Organism: Pinus albicaulis; assembly: GCA_034641835.2. Lineage (NCBI taxonomy): Eukaryota > Viridiplantae > Streptophyta > Pinopsida > Pinales > Pinaceae > Pinus > Pinus albicaulis. The sequence continues at coordinate 517,883,554 of CM076574.1, read as the reverse complement.
TACAACCCAATTGCCCCTGTAAACAGGAAAGGGCTCTGAAAATCTGACTAATACATGAAAACAAAAAGGTGTTGCAAGCGACTGAGGCAGACATCATCAGATATATGGAGCTGCATCAAAGGTTGTAATGAAGAGGTCATCCAGGCATGTGGCGGGCTACCTATAGGGCCACCCCCTCATGAGGGCTGAGACATCTCACACATACCTAGGAATCATCGGTATCATCTGCTGCATCACTAAACCATGAAGTATATGAATCTTGAGCATGCTGAAAGGAGCTGGGGCTGAGAAACAATCAAGTCAAAGGGTAGTAAGGAGTCCCTTTTCCTGATCCGAGTCACGGAACAAGAGTGGAAGCTAGAAGCAAGGTACACCACCCTCTAGACCTATCATTTGGAATGAATGATCTGGTGTTGATAGAAGGAGGTCTGCCATAAGTGAGGCAATAAGGGATCCTCAACTAAGGCATGACAGAAAATAGTAGAGCGACTGAAAAACTGACACCAGGGACGATGATGAAATGAGGGGTACTGAGTAATGGATGGACGACTTCCCTTGTTAGAGCATAAAGGCCATGGAATATTTTATTATTTTTTGTGGAGGGAAAAGGGATTTGACTTGGGTCAAATCCCTTTATTTGTAAATAATAAATAAATAAATGATTTATTTATTATTTTAAGGATGTGGTTGAGTAATAATTAAATAAATAATGATTTATTTAACTATTTATGAGTGATTTAGTCAAATTTAACAAGGAATATTATTTAAATAAGGTTTAAATAATTATTCCTAGAAAATAATAAGATAAATAGTGATTTATCTAATTAATTTTCCTGTTTTGGGTTAAATATGACCAGGAATATTAATTAAATTGATGTTTAACTAATTATTCCTTAAGGAAAATAAAAAAAATGTAGATTTATTTAATATTTCTTCATGGGGTTTCCTGTTTAGACCATAAACAAATTAATAAAGGTGGTTTACCAAGTTATTTTTCATAGTGAAAGCAATTTTACTTAGGGTAAAATTGGTCTTAAATGGTGTACTTAGGTCCATCTAATAGTAATAAGTTATATTACCAAAAAATGGTGTAACAATAGGTTTTCCCATCCTTTGACACTGGTCACACATGCTAATGTATCTTTTGGCACCTTAGTGAAGGGTAATCCAATAGTAGCATGCTTGCAAAAATTTGAAGGTAGTCCTTTTTGCAACAAGTGGCCTCCACAAGAGATATCATGACATGCGGAGAGGATATCAAAAATTTATTCCTCCCTCACGCATATTTTGATAATTTGGTCAGGTACTAGCTTGAAGATATTTCCCCCAATCCATGTGAAAGGGGCACTTTTTCTTATGATCTTTCTTTTTCCTTGAATGAGAGATTAGGAGGGAACTTTTCATCAACCAAGTAGCTAGCTATGTCAGCAAACCATGGTGAGAGTGTTGAGATGGCGAAGAGATGTTCATATGGTAGTTGGTCAGCCACCATTCCTTCTTCATCCGTAGATAGAGCTAACTTGGATAAACAAATCTACAACAACATTCTCCTTTCCAGGTTTATCAGCAATGTTTAGGTCAAACTGTTGTAACAGTAACAAACATTTAATTGTTCTAGAATTAACATCTGGTTTCTTCATTAATATTTGATGGTTGCATGGTTAGTTTGTACAAACATCTGATAACTAGTGATATAATGTCTAGACTTTTTTAAAGCATGGACAATGGCTAACATCTTCTTCTCTATGAAAATGTAATTGAATTTAGCCTTGGAAAAGTTCTTGCTGATGAAATAGATTGCATAAGGTAATTTTTCTTGTAATTTCCCTAATGCTACCCCAACAACTTTTTTTGATGCATCGGTGTGGATGTTGAAAGGAAGAGTCCAACTTCGATCTGAGAGAATGGGGGTAGTAGTCAACTTTCCCTTAATGATCTAAAAAGATTCTTGACAAAGACTGGGCCAAGTAAACTTAGAATCCTTGGCCAAAAAGAAAAATAGTAGCGAGGCCAACTTGATTAAATATTTGATAGACCTTTCATTATAGCCATCTATCCCAAATAAACTCCTAACATATCTCTAATTTTAAGGAGAAAATACCCTTTTATGATGGGTATTTTGTTTGGGTTGAGCTGTATTAGTACTTGGGAGATTGAGTGCCCCAATAAAACTCATACTCTTTAATAGGAATTCACACTTTTTCAGGCTCAGGGAGAGATGCATCTGAATGCACCTTCTCAACACTTTTCCCAAATTGGGGAGATATTCCTATAAGTCATCCCCATCAGGTGTTAAATCATCCATGTAGATTTCAACTAAGTCATGGACTAGCTCAGAGAAAATGCTCAAGGTATCACTTTGGAAGTGTTGAGGCCCCGAAAATCGGGTCTACAACAAGGGGGATAGCCACCCGGTCCGGACCTTGCTTAGTAGCTCCTTTTTCGTTTGGTATAGTGGGTCTGACTGGGGATAATGGGACCAGTTTCCCAATATGTGTGTGTGTGTTGAGAACTGATATTTCCTTTCTAAATTTTCCTAAGTAATATGATTTTATTCTAACTCTAATCTAATAACATGCAATTGTATTCTAATAAACAGAAATATCTAATTCTATAATAACCTGGGATGTAATCTTTCTGTTATGCGATCTAAAATGATTTCAAATAACAATTGGTAATAAATATCATTCAACTATTATAAGAAAAGAATTCAATAAAGATAAACTACTTCATATAAAAAGTTAGACGAAACAGTTGTGAAAAAGATATCGCATAATAAGATACTCACATATTAAGCATAAATAAATCGCTATCATCGTACAGAAGTGCTAAATGATAACTCAAGCATTCAAGCATTAATATATAAACAATTGAACATGAATATCACTTTAACACAAAGGCAGAAATAGTTAAGAGATAAAAGCACCATTTATAACTATATCTACTCATGAGCTTCAAGTAATAATGACTTATCTCTTCTTAATCCAACATCCACTAAGAGTACAAAAGTGCAACATCAGTAGTAGATATTAAACGCAGATATCAATAAATCTTGTTCCATTCATTCATCAAAACCTCCTCAGAGGGTGCAAAAGTGCATGTTCTGAGGACAAGTTTTTGACAAATTTCAGGACCCTTCTCTAAATGCATGAGAAGGGTTTAAATACTAATACCTAAATCTAAAAATAATTTATTACAAAAATGTAGGATACGGTTTAAATGACCGTCCTTATTTTAGGCAAAAATAAAGCAAAATTAATACTAAATCTAAAATCAACTAACTATTTGTGAATTTGTTCTTTGAAACTGCAAGCGTTCAACATTTGTTTGAGAAGAGTAGGCTGGCTGACTTCAGACTTTAACTGTCCTATGAAAACGGAATTGATAAGAACCGGCGCCATCTTCCCGACAGAATTGATGATACATTTGAGAGTCGTACACTGGCTTTGTGGTTTTACCAAACACGCCCAGTAAAAATCCCAATTTAACTGAGTTAATATTTAATTGATTCTGCCTTTTCTTGATTCTTCTACCTCTAGCCTGTTTGCAGTTTCTGTGCTTTCGGTAGATACCATGGAGTGGTTTCCGATATCAGATTTTCCTTGCACAAATTTTCATTTATGCAATCAATAACATTGTTTTCTGCTATGGCTACTTCTCCTGTCGCTTTCTCTGCTTTCCTGATTTGTGCATCCCAATTATTAAAGAGCATTTCTTTGTGATTGTTGTCAATTATTGGTGCACCTGCTCTTTTCCCCTCCTCTGTTTCTTTCCAAGACAAATATTCGGTAACTCTTTTATCAATTAAATCATAATCATGTCGTAAGTATACGACTTGATTCGTGATTTTATCACTTTCTTCACAATAAGAGTTCCACTGTGATATTCTTTGGTACAATATTTCCTGTTGCTGCAGTAGTTGATCATTTAAGGAAATGGATTCTGTGATGAATTCTGTACTCTTGGGATCATCCTTGTGCATCTCTTGCATAACCTGTAACTATTTTTCTTTTTCAACCAAACTGTTCTGGAACCCCATCTCCATTTGCTGGAAGTCCTGTTGTAATTTTTTAAGTTGTTTCTGTGCTTCATTGTTGGCGTTGGCTTGTTGCAGTTGTTGTTGAAAAACCTGTACTTAATATTCTTTCTCCTGTGATCTGAGATAATTTGGTGATATTTTCAGTGGGATCAGTGATAGGATCTTGCCATAGGATGTCTAATTGCTCTGCATCATGAGAGAGCACATTTTCCAATTTTCTTTTCTTTCTTTGTCTTCTTACCACTACCTTGTGTTGTGGACTATAAAATACATCAAGAGGAGGAATTTCCTCTATCTTGAGCATAAGTTCAGAGGATGGGGTAATGGGAATATGTTCCATTTCTGAGACATTGCTAATTGTTCCTGTGATTATATCTTTTGTTGCCTGTACATTACTCACAGGTGTCTGTGTGTTCTATCCTTCAATATTGATTAAATCATTGAATGTCTCCCATTATTTATCTAGCTTGGTTCTGACTAATGGTTGCTGTATGATGAGAGGGGGAATATTTAGTTGTGGAGAGGTCAAAACCTGTTGCTGTGGAAGCTCCTTTGAATGGGCAGTATCCCTTACTGACCCTTCATTTTTATCGTGGTCATTTTCAGACCTCTTAGAGTGTTCTGACGTTTCTCTCCTAGAATTAGATTTAGATCTATCTGTGCCTGAACTTCCACTAAGACTAATACTGGGATTTGGTTCCCTTATGGATTCCAAGCATAATTTATCTAAAGGGATACTAGATAATCTCCTTATCTTGTACATCTTGAAATCTTGAAATTCTGCTGGAGGAAATCGCATTTGGGCCGAATATAGAACTTCTTTAAGTGTACCTTTCTCTTGGAACATGTCCTCAAAAAGATCATCTTCTTTCGAAAACACCTTTATTTTGACTGCAGTAGTGAAATTTTTAGCAATATCATAAGGGTCGAACGGTCTTCTTGGAAATTTTAACAAATGTAAACATGTTATGCTGTTTAGTTATTTGAATGCATGGCCTATATCAAATAATGAAAAGGCTCCACGGGCCTCAGGAAATTGTGGCCAAATAGCCTTCTTTTTTTCCTTCAAATCTTTAGTCAAACATCCTTCTCCGCAGGCTGGATAAGCAATTTCTTGTGCCATGAGTTTATCAGGAACATACAAAGGTAAGACATGAGGGGAAGCGAGACTTCCAAATACCTTTACATATCTAAACAATTCCTCTCCAAACCATCTCGCGAAAGGGAGTATATCTACCTATGCTTCAGGAGAAAACCTTGGAGCGTCCTTATCATATAACATTTTATATAGGGGCAACATGATTCCATGACATATCTTGTAAAAATAGGGAATGAACTTGGAATCCCACAATTCTTTGTGATAAATATTAATGGGTAAAGGGTATTGAGTCGTCCATTTCCAACCCATTAAAGGAAACTTGGAAATATAACAGATTGAATCCATCACATATGCAGATAATTAAAAAGGGGGATAAATTCTCTGAGAAACAGTTCTTTTAGACCGGTAATTCAAAATGTTTGTGGCTAAGTTATCAGATAATATCTTAGCCCAATCCACAACAGTAGCATTAACATCAACATTCAATAATGGTAGCCATTCAGATGAAAATTTATTAATGTCTGGCTTCCCAAAAAGCCTACAGAGCATAGCAGCAGCAAAGTAATACGGGGAAGTAAGAGAACTAGTACTATACTTACCATGTTTGTCCTTTTTAAGTGGGTTGTCCCTCCTTGACCAATCCTTGGTACATACTGCCAGATTTTCATTTTCTTTAGCAAACTTCTCCATGAAATGTTTTTTATAAGTCGCCTTTGGCTCTGGTAAATGATATAGGAGCCTAAAATCTTGTGGAGTGAATGAGCCAATGAGTTCTTGACCCTGAGTCCTAAATTGTCTGTTTTTAATGTTAGTGCTATCCAGTACCCATTTAACCATGTCCGTGTATGGAAGAATTTTAGGCCTCGCCGCTATCTGGTGCAAGAATGAGCAAGCTAACTCTGTAATAGACGCCTCAGAAGACCCATGTGAGCCTGCAGTAGTTGTAACCTCCATTACTCTGGGGTTATATTCCTCAAGTAGATTGTACATGCCTTCCCAAGTAGTAATACCAGCATCTTTGTTACAGGCGGTGTCTGTATACAAGGGCGTCATTTCTTTGTCTTCAGAACTCAGAGCCTTGTCTTTCCTTCCCATAATATCCTGAGTACTGCTTTGTATAGTTCTTTATTCTTCGTTCCTAACTTTTACAAGTGAGATGAGAATAATGATAAAAAAGGTGACGGGAAAGATTTTAAATGCTGAAGACATATAAAATATACCACCTTACATGAAATGGCTCTTCGATCATAACAAAACCATATTTCATTAATGATTGACAACCAATTCATTTATTAACATTAAAGCACATAACTAGGCCTCGGTTTATGGAAAATATTTTTCGTACAATGAGCCTTAAAGATCTGCGATAAGGAAATCTGTGATTTTCTTCGCAATATCGCAAATCGCAGTATCGCAGAATGCAATCATGTGGAATCGCAAAATCGCTATATTGCAATATCGCAAAATCGTTGTATCGCAATATATGACAATCATTCGTTAATGTTTTTTTCTGTGAAAATTCGATTTGCGATATGCGCCATCTCATATCGGGGGTTTGAGGTTTTTCAGCGTAAGTGATATTTGAGGCATGCGATGCGATAAATGTTCTTAGTGTGTAGTTTCGCATCACGATCTCGCAATCTTAGAATTCCACTTGTAAGGAGGTATTCATTACCTTTCTTGCGATGCGATATTTCTTTAAGGAATGATCTTATCCTACCTTATCATAAAAATTAAGCTTTTTAAGATTCTTCAAAGGGTATTCTCCTAAGTTTATGATATTAAGTTTTATTGAAAAAGGAAATACAATCACTAATCAATTTTTAAAATTTTTTTGACTAAGAGCCCCCACTTATTTAGTATTAGTGATAATACTAAATAAGAAGGGGGGTTGTTGCTGGCCACAACAATTGGCGATTCACTTGGAAGAACTAGTTATCTCTACTTTTCTTTTGAATTTTCTAAACTTCCAAAACAGAAATTTTTTTAGAAAACCAAACTTTATTATAGAAAGACAAAGTACATCATGCTTTTATCTATCAATGATATTTCATTTCTTCTATATTCAACTTTTATTATTTACTTCCTCAAGCTAGTCCTTGTATCTACATCAGTTATTACTTGGTTTATAAAGATTAAAAAAAAGGCTTCTCTGTAAATCAATTTTAAATATGCTCATTTGTCGTAGGTAGTGACTCTGCTGCCAGCAGGCGTTTATAGCCTTGACAGGGTTACCAGTTACCCAGCAATGATCCTGTATCCTACTTAGAGAAATATACAATTTTCAAAGAAAAATCCATATTCACACTTATTGTTTTCATTTTCTTTTTACCCTTAAAGAACAATGTCTTGGTTTGGTATCCAATTTATGACAGTGCCATTCACTGGATTTATAACTTTGCTGAACAAGCTGGCTCGTGATGAGACCCCTTGTCTTTTGATTGCAACAATCTTGAGTCATTGCCTTGTTGTGGTATGAAGTATTGGCAAAGTCAGCAAGCTATAATATCTATGATCATGATAAGTCGGCTCGTGATGAGACCTCTTACTCTTTAAGTTAAAGTGTATCATTGGATTATTCCCTGAACATTGTAATTTCCTAAGTGGGGAGGAAGTCATTGTTTCCTTAAGATAGCTCTGGACGACAATGGTAGAGTTTTTGGAAAGAACTTTTCTACAGAGAATCTTCATTTGGTTATTGATACCTTTCATTGGACTGAGATAAAAAAATTTCTCACTAAAGGTCGTTTTTTATCAAAATTTACAAAGTTGAAACTAGTATCATTTCTAGGCCTAAAGCCTTTAACTGTATCTTTCAATAATAATGATCAATTTTCTAAAATAATTCTATTTATACAAGTGAAAAAAAAAATCTAAAAGAGAATTTGTATATTTTTCGTGAATTGGAAATGTAACCATTTACAACTGGTTTTATTATGAACAAAAAAAAAAACTAATATAAAAAATAGAAGAATGATCTCCTATGGAAAATATTTTTTGAGGATCTATCCATTAATAGGTAAAGACTCTCTTTTTCCTGTTAAATCCTGTAACATAAAAGTAGATGGACCTATGACTTCTGCTATTTGGAAAGGGCCAAGCCATATTCGTTGAAATTTCGTATGTTTCCCTTTTCCCTCATGAGCCTTGTCCCATTTTAAAACTAGATCTCCCATCTGAAAGTTCTTTCTGGATATCATGTTTGAATCAAAAGAATCTTTTACTAATGCTTGGTGATGAGCATGAGTTATTTTGGCCTATTCTCGTTGTTCTTATAGCTTAATTATTTCTAGCTGCCTTAGTTGTAAGGAAGAAGTTGGTGCTTCATCAATATATTGAACTAAGGCTAAAGAGGGAATTTCTAGATGACTTGGAATAACCACTTCTTTCCCATAAACTAAATTAAAGGGAGAAGTGCCAATGGATGCTTTCTGCGTTATTCGATTTGCCCATAAATCATGTATTAAATACTTATGCCAATTTTTGTGATTTTGATCAATGGTTCGCTTAATGATTCTGATTAAGTTTTTATTTGTAGATTCAGCTAACCCATTCCCCTGTGGGTAATAATTAGCAGAGTATTTAAGTTTGAAACCCCTTTTGAGTGAAAATTCAGTCATAGCATTACCAGAAAAATATGATGCATTATCAAACATTAAAGCAGAAGGTAAACCAAACCTGGTGAATATGAACTGATCTATGAACTCAATGATGTTCTCGGCATTAGCCGTCTTGAGAGGAACTGCATCTACCCATTTATTAAAATAATCAGTCGCTATAAGGATATACCTATGCTATTTAGAAGAGTGAGGAATGATCTCACCTATTATTTCCAATCCCCATTGATCAAAAGGTTGCTCAATGTTGACTGGTTGCAGCGGAAATGATGGTTTATTTTTTCTCCCAGCAACGGTTTGACAAACTTGACATCTCATTACGTAGCTATGTGAGTCTTTGAATAGTGTGGGCCAGTAATAGCCTGCGTGGAGGATTTTATGTGCAGTAGAATCTCCAGCACAATGTCCGCCTGCTGGCCCATCGTGGAGTTCCTCGAAGACTTTTTCAGCTTCAGATTTCTCAAGACATCTAAGGAGAAAAGAATCATAATTCATTCTCAAATAACATCATTCACGAGCTGATATTGTTTAGCCTTCAACCTTAGAGCTCTTTTCTTGGTGTAATTGAGATTTGGAGGAGCATATCCATTCTTTAAATAAAATATGATATCAGCATATAATGATTCAACATTGTTTAGGCTTACTTCATACATTTGTATCTCTGTAGATGGTATTTTGGAAATAAGTGATGCTCCAGCTATCATTCTCCAAAAGCCTTGACCTCTTACAATACTCGCTGGTTTTATTTCTACATCATATTCTTGTAAGGAAGTAACCAAATCGGCTCTTTTCTCACCCACATATTTCTGTACTAGGAGATTTCTTACCGCTGGGAACGGTACTATGATTTTTGTGTAGGTTTTAAGTAGAAAGGGTCTGAAATATTTATTTGCTTTGAAAACAGCCTAAGCTTGTTTCTCTACATATGAATAATTCAACTGAGCCCCGTATAAATTTGAACTGAAGAAAGAAATTGGGGCTTCTGCCTTGTCTTGATTTGCTTGAGTGAGTATCGCAGCATATGATCTATCAGAGGCAAATGTATATAAAATAAAAGGATCGGAAAAATTTGGGGTTGCTAAAGATGGAGCATTAACAATTACTTGTTTGATCAGATTGAATGCCTCATATTCGTCTTTGCCCCATTTGAAGTTTGAGTTATTTTTAATCATTGCTTGTAAAGGAGACACAATTCTTGAAAAATATGGCACAAATCTCTTTACAAAATTAATCTGGCCAAGAAAAGATTGCATAGCTTTCTTGTTATGAGGTAGGGATATTTCGAAAATCTCTTTGATTATGTGAGGATCAATATGAATTCTATATTTTGACACTATGAATCCAAGAATTTTTCCTTCACTTAATGCAAAAAAGGATTTTTTTGGGTCAAGTGAAATTCCATACCTTTGACAACATTGGAAGATATGTTTTAAATCTCTAAGATGATTTCTTCGTTTCTTGGAGTATACAGTTATATCATCCAAGTAAATTACCACCGGTTTGTTAACTAATCCCTTGAATACGATGTCCATGGCTCTCTGAAATGTGGCACCAGCGTTGATTAGACCAAATGACATCTTTTGATATGCGTAAGTGCCCCATTTGGTTCTGAATGTGGTTTTCAATTGATCATCGGGATGGACCAACACTTGGTTGTAACCAGAGAAACCATCCAAGAAGGACATTAATTCTGATCCTGCGACTGCATGCAATATCTGCTCCATGGGAGGCAAAGGAAAATTATCTTTTTGGCAGGCTTTGTTAAGATTTCGAAAGTCAATACAAATTCTAATGTCTCTGTTCTTCTTTCTAACGGGAACCATATTGGAAACCCATTTAGAATGTCGAACGGGAAAAATGATTTTGGCTCTCAATAACTTATTGAGTTCAGTTTTGATCTGGTTTTCTAAATTGGGATGGATCTTTCTCAGCTTTTTCTAGACAGGTTTTTCATCGTTTATCATTGGGATAGTATGTTGGATGATAGAAGTGTCGTATGTTTTGAGTTCACCGTAGTTCCAAGAAAAGACACTTTTGTATTGTTTCAAGAGACGAACATACACTAATTTTTATTCAGGAGCTAGACCAAGGCCTAGGTTGATATTCTGTGGTTTGGTATCAGTTCATAGATTTACTAATTCATAGTTCAAAGTTGAAATTTTCAGTTTTGAATTGGTAGATCTTTTGAATCTATCTTTCAAATCATAAAGGTCTTCTAACATGACTACTGACTTCAGCATAGCATTATTAGTGCTATATTGTTGCAATTGTTTGTCATGTTGGTCCTCATCAATTATCTGATTGGTGTAATATCCTTTAGATGTGAGGAAGCTTACAATATCAGGATCATCGTTGAAAATCCTTTAATTGGTAATGTTATCAGGAATCGAGGGTCTAAAGATTAATTCGATTGAAAATCGATCAGGGCTATAATATTCTGAGAGAATGAGTTTGGAAGCTACGTTAACTAGGAGGTCTGCACTAGCATTTTGGAGTCTGGGGATTAGTGAAATATTAAATGCTATAAAGTGTTCAGTCAGATCTTGAACTGAAGATTGATAATGCTTTAAATGACCTGATAAACAATGTATAGTATTGCGTACCTTTCTGATTACAATTTCAAAATCTCCGAAAACTTGTAGATACTTGATGTCTAATCCGATTGCTTTGTATAATCCTTGGACTAAAGCCTTGTATTTTGTGTTATTATTGGTGCAATCAAACTCGAGTCTGCAAGTTAGCATAATTTTGTTTCCCTCTGGACTAATCAACACGCATCTTGCTCCTGCTCCTTCATTAGACTTAAAACCATCAGAAAATAACTTCCAAAATAAAGATTTATTTACAAGAGCATCTATAAAATTAATACATTCAGAACTATCTGTTTGAGAAAAATTTTCTATTTGAGATAAAACAGAATGTTCTAAGTAAGGTGAAGTATGAGCATTAAAATTTCCTAAGAAATAATCAATTGAGTAGTTGCCAATGATATTATTGTTGTATGCTACCGGTTCATTTTCTCCTTCCAGTTCTGTTACTATGTATTTCTGATGTTTTTCTCGCTCAACCATTATTTGATTTGGTTTACCATTGTAAGGGAGCCACATGTGTGACCAATCAGTTTCAAAGTATCCATGAAGTTTTTATGACCAATCTCTGCTAAGAATTAAGCCATAAAATTCTGGAATATCTGCAACTAAAATGTCGATAACTTGACATACCTTTGGATTATATGACAGCCTTATGGTAACCTAATTTAATTCGCTGATCACTTCAACTTGCGATCGATCTAGTTGAACTATGCGCACAGCAGATTTTTGCAGTTGAATGTTCAAATTTGCACATATTGATTTTGGTAGAATATTAGATGAAGCTCCAGAATCCACTAAACAATTATGCAAGTTTTAATTTAAAACTTCATAAGTAAGAAGAAATGGGGAAGTATGAGATCTCGACCTTCCTCCAATTAAAGTGATATTTTCTAGATCAACTTTATTAATCACATTAGTTGGAGGTCTTCCCATTTCATGGGAAGCTTGAGAGATTACAGGTGCGGGCAAAGGTTTTTCTGGTACAGCATGTAATTGTTTCAAAAGTACCTTTTGCTGGTGTTTTAACTTGCTCAATTCATAAAAAGTGATGTTATCCCTAGTCTTCTTCATGTCTTCTATGATATTATAGTCCATTTCATCCGGAACGATTAGAGTTTTTTATGGAGTTGATGAATCTGTTTGGGCTGGGATAGTTTGAGTCGCTTTAGATGTCATTTTCTTGGCTGCGACTTTATCCTTAGTCATTGAGCTTGTGCTCTTTGGCTTAGGAGTAGGTTGAGGAGGATCAAGTTGATTTCTACTTCGAGTGCTAACCGGGGATGCCTCTTGATATTCTTCATCTAGGAGGATGAAATCCCACATACCTTGTACCTCTACAACTTCTTCTTCATCGGTAGTTTCTTCAGTAGCAATCTCCTCTTCTTCTTCTTCTGATTCAGCACTTGTGATAGCATTTGGCGGCTTTGAATTAGTCAAAGGGTTTCTTCTATAAGGCTTGAATGGATTTTTAGAAGATGTTTCTGAAACTTGTCTCTTAATGTCAACCATTTCGTTGGACATGGTTTTCAGAACTTTCTGCAATCCTTCTAAATCGAATGGATCTTTTGATTGTTTTTTCTCGGGGTCTTCCTTAAAAGTAACTTTCTTGGATTTTCGTTCCTCTATCGCGTTTTTCTTTTCTAGAGCAATGATAAGTTTCTATACTATTATTTCTTCCTTCATATTTTCAGCTAAAGTTGTTTTGTTAGCCCTATCAACAAATATTGCTATGTTTGATGGTAAAGCAGATATGTACCATTCACTTTGCACTTGTTCACTAGGCTTGGAAGTAGTAGGAATTTTATTCAACAATTTATTGAAACGTGAATTAAAATCCTTGATAGGTTCTTTTGACTTGGCCCTAAGGTTAGACAGGTCATTGATCAGTGTCGTTGTAGACTTGTCATCACCGAACTTAGTCAAAAATGGATCTTGGAAGATATCCCAACTAGTAATAGATCCAGACGGTAATGAGAAATACCATGATCTGGTTGCTCCTTGTAGAGTATAGGGAAAATTTTGGACGACAGCGTCTTAATTGGTAACTCCATTGAGATTTATGGACAATATAAAGTTATTTATATGTTCTTCTTCTAGCATGCCTGCTTCAGGATTAAAATTAGGCAACCATTTTTCAGGATGGGTGGGTAATTGACTCAAGGGTGCAGGCATTAAGACTGCCCCTGGATTATTCCATGGCAATTGGGCCATCGCTAAACTACCAACAGAGGAAAGCGCAGAAGATGATCCTTGCGATTGGGAAGATGAGGATATTATGATTCCAGATGTTTGAGAAGGAGATGTGGAAGTTCTAGTGGATTGACAGACAATAATTTGAAGTGGAGGGGTGGATGGTTGACTTCACGGTGAAGAGGTTGATATGGATGATGATGATGAAAGAGTCTCGCTATCAGACCCTTTAGGTGATTTTCTTGCTCTCTTCCTTGTAGGTAGAGGTAACTTGGTTGGCTGAATGCCAAACTGTTCGCTCTGTAATCTAGTGAGAGGATGAGTAGGGTTATATTACGAAGTCACACTGCCTTGAGATTTATTAGATATTTGAGGTGACATTGAAAATTGCTGAAGTTTATGGATCAAGGATTCAACTTTAGGAGGTTCAATAGAATATTCTTCAGAAAAGTTAGGGTTTGTGGTAGTGGCTATTGTTCTTTCGACTTCTGGCTCTAGATTTAAAAATTCTAAGTGCGATGGGGAAGTCGAGGGAGATGGTGAGAGTGATTTACTCTCATAATGGTATTTAGATTTTGACTTACTTTCCATTCATAGTTCGGGGCCCTCCTTCTAGCGCCAAATATGTTGAGGCCCCAAATATCGGGTCTACAACAAGGGGGATACCCACCCAGTCCGAACCTTGGTTGGCAGCTCCTTTTCCATTTGGTATAGTGGGTCCGACTGGGGATAATGGGACTAGTTTCCCAATATGTGTGCGTGTGTTGAGAATTGATATTTCCTTTCTAAAAGTTCCTAAGTAAGATTCTTTTATTCTAACTCTAATCTAATAACATGCAATTGTATTATAATAAACAGAAATATTTAATTCTATACTAACCCAAGATGTAATCTTTCCGTTATGTGATCTAAAATGATTTCAAATAACAATTGGTAATAAAGATCATTCAACTGTTATAAGAAAAGAATTCAATAAAGACAAACTACTTCGTATAAAAAGTTAGACGAAACAGTTTTGAAAAACATATCGCATAATAAGCTACTCACATATTAAGCATAAATAAATAGCTATCACCATACAGAAGTGCCAAACGATAACTCAAGCATTCAAGCATTAATATATAAACAACTGAACATGAATATCACTTTAACACAAAGGCAGAAATAGTTAAGAGATAAAAGTACCATTTATAACTAGTTCTACTCATGAGCTTCAAGCAATAATGACTTATCTCTTCTTAATCCAACATCCACTAAGAGTACAAAAGTGCAACATGAGTAGTAGATATTAAATGAAGATATCAATAAATTCTGTTCCATTCATTCATCAAAACCTCCTCGAAGGGTGCAAAAGTGCATGTTCTGAGGACAAGTTTTTGACAAATTTTAGGACCCTTCTCTAAATGCATGAGAAGGGTTTAAATACTACTAACTAAATCTAAAAATAATTTATTACAAAAATGTAGGATACAGCTTAAACGACTGTCCTTATTTTAGGAAAAAATAAAGCAAAATTAATACTAAATCTAAAATCAACTAACTATTTGTGAATCTGTTCTTTGAAATTGCAAGCGTTCAGCATTTGTTTGAGAAGAGTAGGTTGGCTGACTTCAGACTTTAACTATCCTGTGAAAATATAATCAGTAAGAGCTAGCACCATCTTCTCGGTAGAATTGATGATACATTTGAGAGTCATGCACTGGCTGTGTGGTTTTACCAAACACGCCCAGTAAAAATCCCAATTTAAATGAGTTAATCTTTTAATTGATTCTGCCTTTTCTTGAGCCTTCTGCCTCCAGCCTGTCTACAGTTGCTGTGCTTTCGGTAGATATCCTGGAGTGGTTTCCGATATTATATTTTCCTTGTGAAAATTTTCATTTATGCAATCAATAACATTGTTTGCTGCTATGGCTACTTCTTCTACTGCTTGCTCTGCTTTCTTGATTTGTGCATCCCAATTATTAAAGAGAATTTCTTTGTGATTGTCGTCAATTATTGGTGCACCTACTCTTTTCCCCTCTATTTCTTTCCAAGCCAAATATTCGATAACTCTCTTATCAATTAAATCATAATCATGTCGTAAGTCTATGACTTGATTAGTGATTTTATCACTTTCTTCATAATAAGAGTTCCACTATGATATTCTTTGGCACAATATTTCCTGTTGCTGCAGTAGTTGATCATTTAAGGAAATGGATTCTGTGATGAATTATGTAAGCTTGGGATCATCCTTGTGCATCTCTTGCATAACCTGTAACTGCTTTTCTTTTTCAGCCAAACTGTTCTAGTACCCTATATGCATTTGTTGTAAGTCCTGTTGTAATTTTTTAAGTTCTTTCTATGCTTCGTTTTTGGAGTTGGCTTGTTGCAGTTGTTGTTGAAAAAACTGTACTTGATCTTCTTTCTCATTCAGTAATTTCTGTACCTCAGATTCTTTATCAATGGCTATAGAGGCATATTCTCCTGTGATCTGAGATAATTTGGTGAGATTTTCAGTGGGATCAGTGATAGGATCTTGCCATAGGATGTCTAATTGCTCTGCATCATGAGAGAGCACATTTTCCAATTTTCTTTTCTTTCTTTGTCTTCTTACCACTACCTTGTGTTGTGGACTATAAAATACATCAAGAGGAGGAATTTCCTCTATCTTGAGCATAAGTTCATAGGATGGGGTAATGGGAATATGTTCCATTTCTGAGACATTGCTAATTGTTCATGTGATTATATCTTTTGTTGCCTGTACATTACTCACAGGTGTCTGTGTGTTCTATCCTTCAATATTGATTAAATCATTGAATGTCTCCCATTATTTATCTAGCTTGGTTCTGACTAATGGTTGTTGTATGATGAGAGGGGGAATATTTAGCTGTGGAGAGGTCAAAACCTGTTGCTGTGGAAGCTCCTTTGAATGGGCAGTATCCCTTACTGACCCTTCATTTTTATCGTGGTCATTTTCAGACCTCTTAGAGTGTTCTGACGTTTCTCTCCTAGAATTAGATTTAGATCTATCTGTGCCTGAACTTCCACTAAGACTAATACTGGGAGTTGGTTCCCTTATGGATTCCAAGCATAATTTATCTAAAGGGATACTAGATAATCTCCTTATCTTGTACATCTTGAAATCTTGAAATTCTGCTGGAGGAAATCGCATTTGGGCCGAATATAGAACTTCTTTAAGTGTAAATTTCTCTTGGAACATGTCATCAAAAAGATCATCTTCTTTAGAAAACACCTTTATTTTGACTGCAGTAGTGAAATTTTTAGTAATATCATAAGGGTCGAATGGTCTTCTTGAAAATTTGAACAAACGTAAACATGTTATGTTGTTTACTTCTTTGAATGTATGGACTATATCAAATAATGAAAAGGCTCCACATGCCACAGGAAATTGTGGCCAAATAGCCTTCTTTTTGTCCTTCAAATCTTTAGTCAAACCTCCTTCTCCGAAGGTTTAATGAGAAATTTCTTGTGCCATGAGTTTATCAGGAACATACAAAGGTAAGACATGAGGGGAAGCAAGAATTCAAAATACCCTGACATATGTAAACATTTCTTCTCCAAACCATCTCGCGACAAGGAGTATATCTACCTCTAATTCAGGAGAAAACCTTGGAGTGTCTTTATCATATAACATTTTATACAGGGGCAACATGATTCGATGACATATCTTGTAAAAATAGGGAATGAACTTGGAATCCCACAATTCTTTGTGATAAATATGAATGGGTAAGGGGTCTTGAGTCATCCATTTCCAACCCATTAAAGGAAACTTGGAAATATAACAGATTGAATCCATCACATATGCAGATAAGTAAAGAGGGGAAAAATTTCACAAAACAGCTTCTTTTATCTGCAATTGAAATGGCTAAAGTGTTTATCGGATAATTTGGCCCAATCCACAACAAAGAGTACTAAATTCATTCAAGCAACGGTAGCTATTCATGGGAAAAGACTTATTAATTTTCTTTTATTTCCAAAAACCTAATAGAGTATAGGCAAAAGAAGAAAAGAAACATCGAAGGTGAGAGAACCAAGATTATAAAGAGCTATAAGTTTGTCCCTTTTTAAGTGGTTCACCACCCCTCCTTGACCAATCTCGTACATACTGCCTGAGTGGCTTTTCATTTTCTAGAAAATCTCTCCATGAATTGCTTGTTATATGTTGGGGTGAATCCAGCTCAAAGAGAGAAGAAAGAAGAGAGGCCCACGTCTTATAAATGAATGCCTGAGGATCAAGGGGGAAACCTCCAATACATTACATAAATGCACAATTCTTGGATGATACAAATGAACAAACCTCCTTCTATATATAGGAGTCCATGGGGCCACAATATAATCCTAGTGGGGCCACAATGTAATCCTAGCCGACCTAACAATAATAATGTAAGGGCACAATAATAACAATATGGGGGTTACAGGGGTACAATAATAACAATAAGGGGGGCTACACTAACATAACAAGGGGCTACACTATTAATATAGGGACTTAACATGCCCCTCTCCTTCAACAAGTGTTGTCCTCAACGCTTGATTATTTCTTGATGCTTCTGTATAAAATTCTCATCCTCCCATGTGAAATATTCTATAGGAAAGTTCTTCCACTTGCTGAGATACTCTAAAATTGATCGTATTTGTTGAGTTCTTGTTTCTATGACTGCTTCATAACTTCTTTCGATATGATGTTGATCTTCCTGTTGTTTCATTAGATTCCGCACCAAAGTTGGGTTATCCTTTGAGAGTTGGAGAACTTGTTGTTGATGCTCGATGTGATCTTCCATTAATTTATCATCCATATTTTCTATTATTTGATCCTTCAAACCATCCCACTTAGCCTCCATTTCTGCTTTTAAACCATCTATTTCATCTTCAATTTCTCTTCGTAAGATCGAAACTTGTTGCACTTGGTACCGTAATTTTGATATCTCATACTGCAACTCTTCCTCTTCATGTGTCATAGTATATCTTTTTGAGGGCTTAGTGGGTATGGAATTATTTTTTGGAGGCATAATAGAACCCATTACTGAAAAAAATTCTTCAATATGCCCTTGGAATCAATTCAACTTGATTCTTCAAACAAGACTTATGCAATTCGGAAAAAAACAATACACACCTTTTTCTTGCTTTTGAGGAGCTCTATATTGAAATTGTATTATCTCTGTGATTGAAGATCTTCAATATCTGAAATTCAGCACTGAATTAGCCCTCTGAAGCTTCTTTCAAATGCCACAGGTCTGACCTGATTTTGATGCTCCAAGACAAAGTTGTGTCCAATCTCCCACAATGACCTAATTCTGGACTGGTTCAGTAGAGCTAACTTGTACGACTTGCCACGTGTCACTGTTTCGCCCTGTCTTTCTGATTTGATATGTCCAAGAAATCCAAAGTCCTAATTTTCAGCAACACTTCCCACAACCAAATCCAAAGGCTCTAGAGAGAGTTATTGAACTTTTCCCACGATCACCTCTTTGAGATGAAATTCAGGAGCCTGAAAAAGCACTACCTTCCACAGATCATATCTCCAAAAATATTGCGAACCAAGCTCTGAAATTTTTTCACAAATTTCCTCAGGATTTCAGCTTCGCACCATATGAATTTCAGATTCTGAACCTTTCAGAAAACAAATTTATAGCGAATTTATCATGACCTCAAGGAGCTTTGAAAAGATCTAACTTCCACAGACATATTCCAAAATATTTAACCAAGTTTCTGAAATTTTTAGAAAATATTCCTGAGATTTCAGCTGCACCCTAAAAATTTCATGAGTTTCGAAACGTCACAGAAAAAATTTATAGCGAAAATGCTGCACGATGACCCGTTTAAGTTATAATGAAACCCTAGAATCAAAGCTCATACCAAATGTTAAAATCCAGCTCCAAAAGAGAGAAGAAAGATATTCACGCTCTTATAAATGAGCTTTAATTTCTTGAGGCAACCTAATACATTATGACAGAACAGTTAATTTGGATGATACAAATGAACAAAACCTCCTCTTCATATATAGATTCATGGGGCCAAATATAATCCTAGCAATTACAATGTGTAATCCAGCTCATCTAACAATAATAATGTATGTTACAAATAATAACAATAATATAAAGGTTGGCTAGGTACAATAATAACAATAAGGGGGGCTACACTAACATAACAAGGGGCTACACTATTAATATAGGGACTTAACATTATAAGTCGCCTGTGGCTCTGGTAAATGATACATGAGTCTCAAATATTGTGGAGTGAATGAGCCAATGAGTTCTTGACCCTGAGTCTTAAACTGTCTATTTGTAATGTCAGTGTTGTCTAGTACCCATTTAACCATGTCCATGTATGGAATAATTTTAGGCCTCGCCGCTATCCAATGCAAGAATGAGCAAGCTAACTCTGTAATGGATGCCTCAGAAGACCCTTGTGAGCCTGCAGTAGTTTTAACCTCCATTACTCTGGGGTTCTCTTCCTCAAGTAGATTGTAGATGTCCTCCTACGTAGTAATACCAGCATCTTTGTTATAGGCGGTGTATGTATACAAGGGCATCATTTCTTTGTCTTCAGAACTCGGAGCTTTGTCTTTCTTTCCCATAATATCCTGAGTACTGCTTTGTATAGTTCTTTGTTTTTCGTTCCTACAGTTTACAAGTGAGATGAGAATAATGATAAAAAAGGTGACGTGAAAGCTTTTAAATGTTGAAGACATATAAAATATACCACCTTATGTGAAATGGCTCTTCGATCATAACAAAACCATATTTCATTAATGATTGACAACCAATTCATTTATTAACATTAAAGTGCATAACCAGGCCTCGGTTTATGGAAAAAAAATTTTGTACAATGAGCCTTAAAGATCTACAATAAGGCGATCTACAATTTTCTTCGCAATATCGTAGATCGCAGTATCGCAGATTACAATCACGTGGAATCGCAAAATCGCTATATCACAATATCGCAAAATCGTTGTATCGCAATATATGACAATCATTCGTTAATGTTTTTTTTTGCAAAAATGCGATTTGTGATATGCACCATCCCAT
Source organism: Pinus albicaulis (assembly GCA_034641835.2). Classification (NCBI taxonomy): domain Eukaryota; kingdom Viridiplantae; phylum Streptophyta; class Pinopsida; order Pinales; family Pinaceae; genus Pinus; species Pinus albicaulis. Next base: position 517,862,993 of record CM076574.1, on the reverse strand, counting down.
ATCAGCGGTTTGAGGTTTTTCAACATAAGTGATATTTGAGGCATGCGATGCGATACATGTTTTTAATGCGTAGTTTCGCATCGTGATCTCGCAATCTTAGAATTCCACTTGTAAGGAGGTATTCATTACCTTTCTTGCGATGTGATATTTCTTTAAGGAATTATTTTATCCTACCTTATCATAAAACTTAAGATTTTTAAGATTCTTCAAGGGGTATTCTCCTAAGTTTATGATATTAAGTTTTATTGAAAAAGGAAATACAAGAACTAATCAATTTTTAAAAAAAAATTGACTAAGGGCCCCCACTTATTTATTATTAGTGATAATACTAAATAAGAAGGGGGTTGTTGCTGGCCACAACAGGAAGGTAGATGCGGAATTGCACAAACCAAAGGGTAGGACTTGGTAAGAGAAGGTACCCCAAGGGCAGGTGAAAGTACTCTTGTCTTGGTCCTCATGGCTAATTTGGATCTGGTTATACCCACTGAACCGATATAAGAAGGGAAATAACTTCTTTTATGAAAGGCCATCCATGCCATGGTCTATAAAGGGAAAAGGGAAATGGTCCTTCTCAATGTGTTTGTTGAGTTCCTGATAATAAACACAGATTCACCATTTTCCATTCATCTTCAGGACTAATACAAGAGGAGGTATCCACTCACTATCTTATATAGGATAAATGAAACCTACATCCAAAAATTTCTACAATTCTTCCTTGAATATTTCCTTTAGATTTGGGTTCATTCGCCTTTGGGTTTGGCGCACAAGCTTGCATCCTTCCTCAATGTGAATACCAAATAAATGCACCCTTCCTTTATGTCCTTGTAATACCAAATAAATGCATATATGTTTTCTTCCAGAAGTTGGCATAGATGCTTTTCTTATTTATCTAAGAGGTTTGAGTTAATTTTTAGAGATATGGATGGGAAAAACTCCAAAACATTGGTGGTTTCATAGATTGAATTGACTGAGTGCAATTCCATCGAAGGGTGGCTTTCATATTCTTTGACTAGGTTTTCAAGTGGCCTATTATTGGGGGAATGGTTTTGAATGACATGCTCGATGAGTTCATATTCATCAATCTGCCCGCCTCTAAGAACAACATCTATGGTACAAATGGGGGTAGTGTTTTATACATCATCATCTTCATCCTCCAACCATATAGGTATATCATGATCAATGGAAGGCTGGGATGGAGGATATAATACAAGCTTTTTAGGCAAGGTCCCATTCTTAAAAGTCATGTTTCTAGCCTGACAGCCGATATAATCATTAGAAGTGGCTAACCAAGGTCTCCCTAAGATGAGAGGATATCCATTGAACTTGGTTTTTGGCTACAAAACAAGGAAATTTGTAGGTTACTCCCAAGAGTCAATTGAAACCATAACATCCTCAAAAATTCATTACGGAGTTACTGTATACTGATCTGCAACCTGAAGAACTATTTTGCATTCCCTTAAAGTCCCTTATAGGTTGAGTTTCAACATATTTTCCTTGGTAACAACATTGATGGCAACCTCGATATCAATCAGAGTATTGGGGACTATGACACCATCTATGTGCACATCTACAACTAGACTTCTGATTTCTAGGTACTTTGGAAAGATCACCATTCCAAAGATTAAGTCGGACAACTTTCCTACTATATAGATGGGGGCGTACCTTTATGTTTCTCCTAGGTTTCTTGAATCGATTTTCCTTTATGAGCCTATTGTAAATAGGGACATTCTTAATGGCATGGATAATGGGTATATTTACACACAAAATTTCCAGTTCTCCCGGAAGTTCGGTCTCCTATGGGGTGTGCTGAATAGAATGGATAAAGCGCTTAGGAAAAGGAGGTTATTGTATGTGAGTGTTTCTTTCTTTATTTTCCTCCTCAACCTCTACAGGTGGATATTGAGGGTGGTTATCTAGGACTACTCTTCCCAACCTTAGATTAATCTCCTGTATCTCCACATTATAAGATGGATAGGATGTCTCTCCACTATAAACATGTTGTGCTTGTCTAGTGTCTGGGTTTGGATTCGGATGTGGAGGCATCTGAGCCAAATTCAGTGGAGAAACATGAGTAAGATGAGGTTGAGGTTGGGATGGAGGCATTATAGTAGGTGGTTTATTATGTTGAGGCCTCCACCATTGGGATGGGTTGTTCCACTAAGGTTTTTGAGGAACATACTACTAAAATGTTTGGTTCAGAGGCTGAGGATGATATAGAGGGTTGTAAGGAAAAGTAGGAGGTGTAAGCCAGGATGGAGGAGTGGGGGTCTACCAATATTGCATGGTTTCATTCTGATTATTGTGATAGTGAGAATAAGGAGCACCTTGGATACCATGTTGATATGGCCTAGAGCCTTGATGTCTTCTCTAGTTGATGAAACAAAGTTGCTCTGGTCCTACTTCCCCACCTTGATATATAGCTTTAATTCCATGTAAGGAGGACACTTGTTTGTGGCATGATTCTCCTCACATTCTAAGAAAAAATCTATGAAATTTAACGGAAATTCATCTCTAGGGTTTTTTCTAGTAAATCTAGGTAAAAATATATCCAAGGATATTTTTTCCTTGTCTTAATTCCTCTTGACATGCATTGTGCCCTTTTGAAAGGAAAAGGTGTGTAACATGTCACTCTTGAATTCCTCTAGCATATTTCCAATCTCATGCTTTAGGGAGGTGGAAGAGGAAGAGGTATTTTTTTGTACTTTGTCTAGCTCTGCCTTTCTTCCTAGCTACCCTAGAATGGTTCCTGAAGACAGGTTTGATTGTCTCATAATTGAGGTGGTAGATATCTCCTCCTGATAAAATATTTATGGCTTCTATCACCTCCTCCCCGATCCCATGGAGAATTACTATTTTAAGTGGTTCAGGATAAAGGGTACAATTGTCTCTGTTATAGTTTAACTGAAACCTCTCTTCATATTCTTCTATGGATTCATCAGGCCCTAGAGTCATCCTGAATATCTCATATTTAGTTTCCTTGGACCTATAGTAGTCCCTGTACTTTTATTGAAGGCCTCTTGCATCTGTTGCAAGGTAGTGATGTTGTTCCCAGGTACACCCATAAACTAGTGCAAGGTTGCATCCTTAAGGGTAGATGGGAATAGCTTCAACTTTTTATCATCTGAGGAATATTCGTAGTTCCTATAGACAACAAAAAATTCAAACATGAATGTTTCACAATCTACAAAAGTAACTCCATGTGGAAGGGATGAGGGGCTAATGTTCTTCATTTTATTTTCCCCAACTGCCTCTCTAATGGGAAAGGCTCCTAGGCATTCAATTTCAACCATGGTTTGAATAGGTGAAGAAGATTCCTCGAGTGAAAAAAGATATTATTATTCCCCAATAGGCTCCTCAAAATTTTTAGAAGGCTCACCTGTGGTGTGTTCAACCTCATAGCCACTAAAGAAGAGTGAAGGGTGACTATGTGGTGATGTTGGGTTTTTCGATAAAAAATTTCCTTAAGTATCCCAACTCCTACGAGGCATGAAAAACAATTTTTTTTGTATTTTTTCAAAAAATTTGAAACAACATGTAAACGTAAAGCAAAAAATAATGCTAAGACAAAATCAAAGCATCTATTAGACACCTCTCCGACAACGGCACCAAAAAATGGTGAGCCCTCGTATTGCACCAAGAATGTTACAACTCACAAAGGTTTCCCTACTTTACTTTATCAACCCTAGGTTCATACAAACTTCAAGGTGACAGTGCTATATACAGAGCTGATGCATTCTACTCATGTCATCCTCTTCTTAGCTCTACAAAAGGGTGCTACTTCTAGGGTTTCTGGATGAAGTTTGACACACTTCTTAGGTTAGGCCTAGGGCTACAAATGATTCAAATCCATTTCTCTATTAGAAAGTAAAGAAACATTCTACAATAAGAAAGTACATCCAACTACTCTAGAATGAAAGAAATCTACACGTTAAGCTATGATAATAAATGGAAGCAAAGTAGGCATCTTGTATGAAGTAAATTGCTGAATTGAAATTGCATAAAGGAAACTAACCTAATCACACTTTCCTGGGGCAACTGGCTAAAAAAAATCAATCTACTCTATGTTCTATCTATCATGCTTTTAATCATGCAACTAATCATGACCTAACTATGCTTTTAAATTCATTGTTATGTAGCAAGGAGGAGAAAGCGCTAAGGTGGCTTATGGAAGGCTTGAGCTCATGGGTGCAAGGCTCAAGGTGTCTGGGTGGTCTTTGGAGGCCTATATGAGGTGGATGGTGGTTTATGGGCTTAAGGAGGGGCCCACTCGTGCTATTGCAAGTGCTCCTATGGTTTATTTTATTACTACAAGAATATCCTGAATTGCTATAGGAAAAAGTATGAGGGAAATCCGAGGCAAAAAATGGGTGAGAGAAGTGTAGGGAAGGTGAAGTGAAGATGGGTTTGGATGAGTGGAAGGTGGCCCACCCTTTTTCCATTCTCAAAACTTCTTGAGAAGCTTGTCTTGCACCTCTAGCTTTTTCTCACGGTGTGAAGATGAAAAATATAAAAACGGGGCTGATGGTAATTTTGATGAAAATAAGGTTTATGATGGGTGATAAATGAAGATGAAGGTGCTAGTGAAGTCCTCCCTTGTTATGCTACTTGAACCTAGAAGAAAACTACTTGTTCATTCAACAAATAATGACAAATTCATGATGAAGGAAATGGAAAAGATGAGTTGAATTTGGAAATAAAATATACTTTAGCCTGCAAATAGTGATCTTACACAACATTCTAAACATATAAAGGAAATGGAAAAGATGAGTTTAATTTGGAAATAAAATATAATTTACCCTAAAAATAGTGATCTTACACAACATTCTAAACATATTCATGGAACCACAACAGCCTAAACATTGATTCCACAAAATCATAAACTAAAAAAATATTTTGGCCTCTAGAGAATGTCTACCCTCCTCAAGCTCCAATGAAAGAGATGAGAGAGGGAGGCTTGACACAAAAATTTCTGAGTTTACAACCTACTCTATCAACAAGTAAGCAAGTTAAATCTACATCAAAAGACAAATGGAAGGAAATTAAAGAAAGTGAATTGAAATGCAAGAAAACTAGCTAAATAATAATAAAGAAAAATAGCTAAAATGACATAAAAATAAAGAATGAATACACAAGAGATACTAAGGCAAACAGATTGGGCCCTAATCCACAAGCCTAGCCCTCTGAAACTAGATCAGTGAAGCACAATCTGAATACTCATTTTATTACAAAATATTGTCTCATTACATCAACATGAAAATCTCAAAACCTATTACAAGAGCTAAGAGCCTGTTAGCTTCCTTCAAAGTTTGAATCCTAATGAACCCTTGCTCAACCATATTTATCCTAGAGTGTAGCTACCAATAGCTCCCTAGAAAGTAGGCGACGTGTCCACTTTGACTGCACGTGAAGTGTAGCTTTGGTGCACTTGATCTTGAGTTTTCTTAGTTGCCTTTTGTTTCGAGTTGTTGGAGGGAATCTCGAGGATCCCTTGGCTGACTTTAGGAGTTAATAAGGTTGAAAATCCCCCCTAGAATATCTCCTTGTTGTCTTCGTGATTTTCCTACATTAAACTCATGTTAGGAATTTGAAGTATCACAAGCCTCAATCACCATATACACTAGCAACATAAAGCCATAATATATTTAAAATGAAAGAATAAGAGACTGAATAAGGAAAAAAAATGACAATTAACCCCTCCAAATGTACCTAATGATGGAGCTCATCAGTTAGTAATGCCTTAAGTTGTCGATTCCATTTCCTTAGTGTTATATAGGCGCTTGAGTATTATCAATAGGTAAATTTTGGAGGAGGTATGTTACATGATGGTATCATAGCTGGTTGTGCTCTCTTTGGGTAAGTCTAATGTTGTCAAGGTTATGTTTGTCATGGATGGGGTTATGGTATATAGTTGGTATGGTCATGCATCATGTTGATATGTTGTTATGTTATTACATGGTATGCTTATGATTACACATGTACATGCTGATGTGGACTGATCTTGTAGATGAGGTAATGCTCCTTTGAACATCACTGAGCTATGGATTTGATTTTTGTGTCTATTTTATTTATCTAAGATGGTAGACTTGCAATATGAATAGAATCCTAGATGAAAATAAAAATTGTATACTATTGTTCTCGTGACTCTCCCTATAGATTAATTGGGAAGTAAGGAGAAGATTACTCTCCTAGTATAGTAGATACATTAAGGATATTGAGGGCATATATCTAAATTTTCAAATTAGACAATGAAATGTTGGTTGATTCATGGGAAATACTTGCAATGGATCAGGAGAAGCAAGTAGAGGTTACTGAAACAATTCTTTAGAGCTTGTGAGAGTTGCAAAAATAAGGGTATTTGAGGATCAATCAAGAGAAGGAAGAGAAAAATAATGAGGCATATGGCAGAAGGTCTTCATCCGGCTACAGGTTGGATTGCATGGGCACAATTAGAGGTGGTAGATCATTGGATACACATGAATGGAGGTCTGATATGTATAGGCATAATTCCAGTTTCTCATCCAGGAGACATCATCATAGTAATCACCATCATAATATTTATAGGAGGAGAGAGTATTTACCTGAGGAGTTCAAGAAAGCAAAGCCTCCTAAATTTGATGGAGAGATAAATAAGTTAGAAGATGTAGAGGCATGATTTCTTGGGATGAAGAAACTCTTTAGATTTCATAACTATTCAGAAAAAATGAAAGCCAAGAAAGCCACCATTAATCTTAAAGGTAAGGAAAGCATCTGGTGGGAATATGTGAATAATTTCAAGGGAATTCAATAGGAAGACTTGATTTGGGATTATTTTGATAGGATATTAAAGAACAATTACTTATTGGAGAGGTACTAGAATGATGGAGTTAAGGCGTTTTATGATCTACATATGGGATCTATGACAGAGGATGAGTGTGCTAGTAGGTTCTTGTAGTAGTTGAGATATGTGCCATATCTAATGGAGGAGAAGGCTAAGATTAAGATATTCATCAGTGGATTTCCAACAAAATATAGATACGGTATTGAGTTTGATGAGCTTATATTGTTGGAGGAATCCATCTATAATTTAAAGCATATCTATGAACAATCAAAGTGAAAATATGAGCCAAATGTTACTTGAAAGGAAATGAGAAATTTAAATCAGGGAAGACCTCGAGATGAAAGTGAGCCTAAATGTGACCATCAAAGCAGGGAAGACCTCGAGATGAAAGTGAGAAATATAATGTTCTTCCTTACAAGAATTCAATACAGCTAAGAAAGGACATGGGTCACATACTCGAGAGATATAGACTACAAGTGATGGTAGAGTATCATTGTAGTATTGAATATGTGGAAAAAATAATCATAAGAAGGATTTTCCATTGTAAAAAGAAGCTAGGCCTCAAAACTATAGTGCTTAGGAGGCACAAACAATTGGGGATGTTGGTCATAGTATTCCTCGGATATATGCAGCTTTAAAAGCCATGAACGCGGGTCACCAAGAATCTATTATTGAGATGGACGGTAAGATTTCTAATCAAGTTATTTCTATTTTGATTTTTCCTCGATCTAATTATAGTTATGTTAGTCTTGACCTAGTGGATAATTGTGACTTGAGAAAAGAAGTGCATGCAGAGTCTTAGTTGGTGCATTTATCTACAGGTAATAAGAAGAGAGTTCATCATTGGGTAAAATATTACGCATTCGAGTTGAATGGTATGCCTACAAAAACACATTTGAATGTACTACCATTGGGATCGTATGTTATGATTTTCAATATGGACTGGTTGTATCATCACTAGACCAAGGTAGACTGATATAACAAGGCTATTGAGTGCCTGGATGATAATGGGGAAAAAATAATCATGTAGGGAAAGAAGAAGCCTACATCAATGAGGATGGTCACAACTATTCAGGCTCAGTGCAATTGTATGAAGAGGTGTGTGATGTTTGCAGTTTATATTTCCATTAATAAGGGAAATTATGTTAAGGATACATAAATATTCAAGAGGTATCCAGTATTTTAGTAATTTTAGGATGTTTTTCGAACAGATATTCTAGAGTTGCATCCTCAGAGGTAAGTTTACTTTCTATTGATTTGGTACCAGGGGTGACACCAACATCAAAGGAACCTTATAGAAGTAGCACACTAGAGTTGGTAGAGTTGAAGTTGCAGCTAAAGTGAATGCTTGATAAGGCATACATTAGACCAAGTGTATCACCTTGGGGTGCACCAATATTTTTAATGAAGAATAATTATGGTACTCCCATGTTATGCATTTATTAAACGAAACTGAAGAAGGTGATGATCAAGAATATGTAACCATTGTCGAGGATTGATGGCTTCTCGTATTCCTAGATATGATTGGGTCCAAATATTATTGTAAAATCATTCAAGGGGGAATTGATCCCATGAAATATAGATATCAGGAAATAGAAAACTACTCAAGGGAGAAATAGTGTTCTCAAAGATTGATTTTATATCAGGATACCATTAGGTACACATAAAAGAAGACAACATTTACAAGACTTATGTCTGGATGAGGTATGGGGATTATGAGTTTGTTGTAGTTCCAGTCGATTTGACCAATGATCCAACAAGTTTTATTTTCTTGATGCATAGTGTGTTGTGTCCTTATCTGGACATGCTTATTATTTTACTCATTTAAGAGATCTTGGTCTTTTCTAAGAATGAGGAAGAACATGTTGATCATTTAGCAGCAGTGTTGATATTTGTAAGAGAGCATCAGTTGTATGCCAAGATTATAAATTTGAGTTTATTTCAGGAAAAGGTGTATTAATTAGGACATGTTTCTTCCAAGAAAAAATAATAGTAGATCAAGAAAAGATAAAATCTATCATGTAATGGGAAGCCCCTAGAAATGTGGATGAAGTTATATCATTCATCGGACTATCAAGTTATTACAGGATGTTCATCATGAAAATATCACACATTTCGTGTCCTATGACATCATCGTAGAGAAAAGGTAAGAAGTTTGAATGGACAGAGGTGTGTGTGTCTAGTATTGAGCAGTTGAAATAGTTTTTGACCAATGCTCTAATGTTAAATATTGTAGATCTGGATAAAGATTCTATAGTGTATACATATGATTTCAAGAGAGGGCTTAATGGAGTCATTATCTAGGAAGGAAAAGTGTTATGCTATGAGTCTAAGAAAATTAATGAGCACGAATAGAATTATCTCACAAATGATATTGATTTGGAAGCAAATCATACATGCATTGAACCTATAGAGACACTACCTTCTTGGTTGGAGGTTTATAGTGATGAGCGATCACAGTAGGTTGAGATATGTGTTTGACCAACTTAATTTTAATTCCATGAAAGCTATATGGTTGGAAACCCTTAGTGAATTTCACCTTGGGATCAAATACATCATGATAAAGGAGAACAGGGTTATAGGTGATCTTATCAAGAAAGTGAAATTGAACCATGTTGCAACAATGTAATATCCCAAAATAGGAAAAGAGGTAATATAAAAAAAAATAATAGAAATAGCAGTGGATAAAATTACACTAATAAAATTAATGAGCACGAATAGAATTATCTCACAAATGATATTGAGTTGGAAGCAATCATACATGCATTGAACTTCTAGAGACACTACCTTATTGGCAGGAGGTTTATAGTGATGAGTGATCACAGTAGGCTGAGATATGTGCTTCGCCAACTTAATTTTAATTCCATGAAATCTAGATGGTTGGCTACCCTTAGTGAATTTCACTTTTGGATCAGATACATCAAGATAAAGGAGAACAAGGTTATAGGTGATCTTAGCATGAAATTGCAGTTGAACCATGTTGCAGCACTGTAATATCCCAAAATAGGAAAAGTAGCAATATAGAACAAAATACTCGAAATAGCATTGAGTAAAATTACAGCAATATGTGGGTAAACAAGGAGCCATTTTATTACGTAAATTAGTAGCAAATAAGTACAATAAAAATGGGTACAACTCAAATAATAATGGCAAACAAGCCTGCCATGAATACATATGCCCAAACATTAATGGCTATTAGAGAGGAGAATATTAGATAAAAGGTACAATGTAGTGTTAGTAGATATAACTGTAGTTGGAAAATGTAATAACAAGTATGTACTGATATATGGCTCAAAACTTGCTGGGAGTAGAGATCTAGGCTCCCAAATAAATTTCCAGGATAACCCGGAAAGGGTTTCCAGAAATAGACAAAATGAAAAATGCCAGAATACAACCATAAAGGTGAATAGCAGTTGCAACTGAATAACTAGAAGGAGGTGGCTCAAACTGATGTATAAATGTATGGAGCTCCTCCAATGGATCCTACAAGTGAAAGGTTCATCCCCTCACTGAATATCTAACCCTCCAATTGAAACACTGAAACCTCCAATGCAATTTCCCAATAAAATAACGCATTTTGACAGTGAAACCCTGATGTAGGATGTGGTAATAGTTGGTGCTGATGAAAAATAATGAAATAAATCTCCAGGACCTTCCTTGTTGGCCTCCCAATGGAAATGCTACCTCTCCACTAAAAAAAACACTTAAAGTGGCCCTCAAAATCCTCCATTTCTTCTACCCTACAACACAACACAACGCTGGAAGAAACTGCATTGTGGCTAAAGAATGAAGCTTGGCCTTAATGCATGAATGTGGAAATCCAGATCACAAACATCCCTTGAGTTTTCTCTCAAATTCCCCCGAGGATGAGTGTGGGATTCCCACTCGAGAACACCCTTGTGCTAAATAGTGAAGAGTGCAAGAAGTCATACAGACCACCAAAATCAATTATCCATAACATAATTTATATATGGTTGCCTTCCCCTTCCTTATATGCATTGTGAGACTTCTCACCTTGGGCCCCACTCATTAAAGCCACTAATATCATGGAGTCTTCCTCCCATTAACACTGTGTTTCCCCTCTTTAATTATCCACTCTCCCCATACCAACGTTGTTGATTTGGTCAAACTTGAACCCATCCGCATACTCCAACCCTTGTTCACACATGAGGGTTCTTTAGCCAGCTATGAAGATGCCCCCTATTCACATTAGGAGTGATTTTATTCCTACTAAAGATATTTATGGGTTTCCCTACCCACTTATTCATCTATCTAAATGAAAAAAAAAATTAATATGCCAATTAGCTACAAGCTAATTTTGGAATATTACAGTCATCCCCTCCCAAATGTTCCTTGTCCTCAAGAAAATGAAAGGCTAGAACTAGAAAACCTCCTCTCCTCCTCTTGTAGAATCCTCATATCATAAGCACCTCCACTGAAGAAGATTCTCTCTCATCAATCTGTCCCCTAGCCAAGTTTATAATTTAGCCTTTGGTGGAAAAATAAAATGGCTCTCATCATGAAGAAGTGGGATATCCATGGAGGAAACTATATTCTTTCTAGAGGCCTTCTTAAGGCATGGAATCTAAAAAACTATGGAAACCTTCACTCCCATGTGATGCTCCAATCCCCAAGCTATCATCTAACGAAAATTAATCACCCTCCAAAGTGGTAACTCATAGGAAAACTCCTCCATCTCTTGCTCCTGTAAAGTAGATGGGTTGTATGACTGAACATGATGGATCGAATTATCCATCCCACATTGTCTCTCTCTCCACTTATGATATGTGTAGATTTGCTACTGATTTTGGGCTACAATAATGTTGCCTTCAAGAGGCAAAAAGGCAACTAGATCCTTAAAGACGCCCTCTTTAGTTCTATGAATCTTGCTTGACCAAACCATCCCACATATAGTGAATAGTATATCATGACAACATGGCATCAATATGAGAAAGATATTGAGTGTTATGTGAAGTTTTGGATGGTGCCAATAGTTTCCCATGTGGTTACAGTGCAATTTTCTCACTGTTGTTTCAAAACACCATGTGGAAAGTTGTCTCCCAACAATTTGCTAGTTGTGCATGTTTTCTCATCTACTAGAAAGTAGTAAATGGCATTGTGTATCAACTAAGCACAGAAAGAATAGAAAAATACTTACCCAAAGCCATAGAGAAAATGGCTCTCTCCATCAATGATTTTGTTCCCAACATTCAACTTTGAATAAGTGTCCCTTAACTATGGTCTTATTTTTCCTTTAATAACTTTTATTACATGAACATTTATCTTGAGGTTGTTATAAATTCCCCCCCTAGAGGGGAACATTTTCCTTAGTGTTCTATGACACCTACTGTTAGTCATCAATAGTTTTTTTGCCTTTGTATATGACTAAATGTCTATCCTATATTTATAGAAACAAAATTCATGAACATTGTGTGTTCTAGAAATCTCACTGCCTTCATTATCCCTAGAGAAATTGTTCACTATTCTACTATTTTTTCATTCCATGTTCAACCTACCGCTTCTAAAAAACACCTCATAGGCTTATACCACTCATCTACATCCTATTTATCCCACCTATAACCTCATCACTCTGTTTTTTCGTTTCCCATAACTCCATTTTCCACCTAGGGTTTCCTACAAGCTTAACTCATGCCCATGATCCCCAAGTCCCTCAAGCATTGATGGTCCCTAAACTATCTCTATAGAATATTTAGATAAATCAAGTACATTGCATTTTTGATCTTCAATACACCACTTTTTCAATACTCTGTTTTTACACTTGAAGATTCCAAACCAATGTTCAGTCAAAGAGAGGTCAAAGAATCCCTACTAGGTCAATTAGGGTTTCATGTTTTTCAAGTTCATCATCTCCAAAAAGACTACCATTCAACTTCAAAATTATACACATAAGGTAATGGGATATCTTGACACTTTTGCATAAGTAATAAGAGGCCAACTAGTAGAAGAAATTAGTAAGGTAAGAGGTCTACTACTCAATGATGGCATCTTGCAACAAGGGAGAGAGGAAAAATAGGGTTTTTTAAGGAAATTTTCTTGGTTTCACGACCTCCATGATTAAATCATCAAAAAAATTTGTATCTTGATTCTATTACACCTCCTCCTATCCTTAATATACCTTCACAAATGCTCCCCATCACCCCTATCCCTCAAAATCATTATTTTTATACAAAACCTAGTCTATTGCCACAATTTGACACTTTTTGAGACTAGACCTGTGTTTTTACATTTTGGACCCCTTCCCCTGACTCAATTATATAAATTACACTTTTCTCTACTCCCTAACATCTATCCCTACCCCCCAAAATTTCCCCAAAAATTTAGACAACCCTTAACCCCTTCATTACCCTCCCTCTGCAAGGCGGTCCTAAATCCCCTACACCAAACTCTAATTTCCTCTTCCAACTAAGCTAGGGTTTGATATATAAAGGAGGAAAAATAGAAAATTATTCATTTTATATATCATATAAGCAATAATAATTCTATACCAGCTCATAAAAATCATGCCTCCATCATTTTCCAAGAATTCATTACAAGAGACAAGTCACGTGTCACACCTAGGGCTATTTTTGCTTCAAATTGTGTTTCTGACCAAACAGAGATGAAATTGGAAACAATGAGGGATTTTTTTGTCTATCATAGGGCAAATAAGAACAAAATCCTTCATTTTTTACATAGGTATCATGGTTTGAGATCAATGTCAAAAATACAGGTGTCACGGGAGAAATTTTTCACTTCTGGAGTGACCTTGGGAAAATCCAATTTTCTCACAACTGGAGTGTACAAATGACTTGCTTAATGATTCAAATGACAACTAGAATTCAAGATATTTCCAATGAGATATAATGAGATCAATTTTTAATTGAGGAAGTCATCGAAAAGTGGTTTTCATCGGCACTCTACATTTCTGCACCATCATTCAGGACGTTTTGACCAATCTTGGGAGAATCAACTTTTGACTTGGAAAATCAACTCACAACAGGAAAAAAAATTTATATTTGGAAAATGTAAAAGTAAATATTTACAACAAGCTATCGTGGAGCTCATTCTGACACCGAGAAGGTCTCCAAATTCCCTCTGCAAAATGTTGTTGCGCACAGGAGAATTTTTTATGTTTTTGAAATTTTGAGGCACTAGGAGCGCAGCAACGTAGGCGCTACGCAAAAATTTGGCGCATATTCAGCTCTAAAAGTTAACATTTTTGGATTTTTCACATCAAAAAAAGTCTACCCACAAAATTTCAGATCAACTGGAGCATTTTTACCCCCTCAAAATGTCAAAAAACACCCAAAATTTGACCTTTCTGCCTCCTTTTTCAGACCAAGTGCTATGCACAAAGCAGTGTTGGGAGATTTAATTTTTGAGTAGGTAAATTTAATTAATTCAGCACACATCAATAATTTTTGGAAATTAGACTCATCAATATTTCCAACGAGTCATCACGGAGAAAAATCCGACACCGGGAAGGAGGTCAAAACTTTTGGCGCTACGCACAGAGGACTAAAACGGAAAAAAGTCAAAAAAACACACAAATTGATTGCAAAATGATTTTTTATCTTAGATATTATGTGTCTTGGGCCTTGCATGGTCATTAGGCACATTTATGACATTTATGACTAAATTAAGTTTTCTGGAAGACTCTTATGGTTTCCACCTCCTCATTTGCTACATAAATTGAGAATGAGGCCCTTATGTATTGGGTTGGAATTTGATGACTTATTCTCAAGTAATACATAATCTCTTGGAGTTTTGAAAATAATTTGATGTCTTGGAGCTCATGCATGCCATGATTTTCTTGTTGATGGAGGAGGACTGGTTGTAGGATCCATGACTCTGGTTGGTAGTGAAGTGTTTCTTTTTGTTTATGTTTTCTAGTTTACCGTTGTGTTTCCATATTTATTTTTTGCAGTAGGACATATAATTTAGACTAAGACATGTTTCCTGATGGCACCTTAGGTCTGTTTGTTCTTCACTACCTTAATGTTTTCTTCTGCTTGGATATGTTAGAGAATTCATCTTTTTCTCTCTAAGGATTTCTTGAGCTTGTCTATTCTTGAATGGTTTAGATCAGTTGGTATCAAGCATGATTTATGGCTAGCCCTGCATATTTGTTGCCACTAAAAACTTTGTTCTTCGAGTCATCTCTTTAAAGCACCATTACCTAGGTTTTTCAAAGATTTTTTTTTCAATCATGCTCTTCGTATTTTCTTAGCTAATTGTTTCAAAGAACCTTCATAGCTATAATCTTATATTCAGAATTTCTCTCCTTTTATGATTGTAGTTATTTGTGCATATTTAATGTTTTATGTTCTTCATAATGAAATCCATGAAAGTTGAATAAGTTTCTTGCCTTTCTGTGTTTCATTTGAATGTTTGTCTTGGATAAATTACCTTCTTTAAGTTTGAATCAAAGAGTGTAGGGTTTCCTCTGCCCTTGATTTATTCTCTATGCTTATGATTCTTCTAACTCCCTTAGTTGAAAGTATATGATAAATAATTCTTTACTGCTCTTTGTCAAACTTTGTTTCTCAAAATTAATGTCCATCTCATGATCATTCAAACCTCAAAAATCCAGCAACCAAGCTATATTTGCCCTACAATACTCCCTAATCCATTAATGAACCTATCATGACCTTGTTAGAATCCATTGCCCAATGAATTGAAATTTTCCTTGTTTCTATCTAGTCTATCTAAGCATCATACCCATCAAAAAAATAATCACCAAACCCAATTGTCATAACTAGCCTAAAATCAACCCTAATCAGCAAAAAAGTTCACATCTTTCCACCTAATAGAGAGATCCCTCTCTAAATCCAGGAAGGCTAGGTCCTTGGATTCCAAAGCTTGGTTTGATGTTACCCATGTCCATTTGTCTCTCAATCAATCTAGGAAATTATGGGGAGCTAAAATAATGGCGATCACGGTGGGGCTCTGAGTGAGAAACAAAATTAGACTTCCATAAACCTTTCTGGTGCCCTTAAGAATACTATCGTGTGGATTTATCCCACTGCTCACACCAACATAATGGCGATCATAGTGGGACCTTCTAAGTTGGTAGTTGCTTAAATACCTCTTAAAACTCTTTAGATCCTCAATTTGACTTAGAAAATCCAGTGAATCTCCCACCTCATCGCCACACTAACATAATGGCGATCACAGTGGGACCTTATAATTTAGTGACAAACTAAGTATTCCTTATATCTCAGAAAACTCACAAACATCCTTATATTGGTATTTCGTTGTTGATGGTGGACAACAAGAACATCCTTAAAACATTAAACATCATCCACCTCGTGACTCCACTAGTCTTCAGTAGCCCTGTTGACCCCACTAGTTCTCATAAACTCTCCTGGGAATACATTAAGAAATAAAAGTCATGCTAATGGTGGACAAAAGAATTGAAACCTTCCACCTGGTGACTCCACAAGTCTCAATAGACCGAAAGAATCCACTGATAGAGAACTCTAAGACTATTTTGAAATATTCAGTGACCCTTTATGATTTAAAAACATGGATCCAAGGATACAAATGAGATATGCTCCAATGAATAGAGATCACATCCCTGGGTTCCCACACAAATTGCCTCAGATAGATTGGGACAAAAACCTCCCTAGGTTTTAATATGAAAAGTCTGATGACCCTTTCTTACACCTCATCAAGTTTCATATCCATGTGTCGGGGTTAAATGCTAAATGGCATGAGGACTGCCTTATGAAGATTTTCATGCTAACATTAGAAGGGAAGGCAAGGGAATGGTATGAGAGTCTAAGACCTAGTAGCTTGTTTTCCTTAAAAGATATACACAAGGCATTTTATGAGCATTATAAACAAAATTCCCCATTTTTATCATTGGCTGAATATTGTTGTGATCAATCTCAGGATATCATAAAGTGCCTTATAGATAGTGATGAAGATTTGGAAAATTTTCATCCTGAAGACCTCTTAACATCCATTCATGAATTTCATTCTCAAGATAACTATCATGACAGCCTAGATGAGTTATTTGAGGATGAAATCAATCAAGGTACAGAAGAAAACCCACAAGATCTCTCTGAAGGCACAAGTGATGATTCACCATCTCTTCTAGGTGAGGCTCAAGAAACCATTCAGCGTCAAAATTAGCCTTCACAAGAAAAAGAGAATTGTTGTACTTCCATCCAAAGAAAGAGAAAAATGCCTCCTCTTTTGACTGAAGAGGAAATAAATCAGATGCTAAACATTTTTCCGGCCTCTAAATCTTCATATGAACAAAACATTTCTATTTTTTCTCCTACTAATTCCATCTACCATAAATCAGAAAGTGAATTTCTAGATCAATTCAAAGAAGAAAAAACTGATAATCCAATATGTTTGATTGGTGAAACTAATTTTTTTGACGAGTTTCCAAAGTTTGATCAATCTGATGATGATATCCTCCAAACAAAAACTGACCTTGCAGAGTAATCAGTAATTGGTTTATTGGAGGAAGATAATTTTCATCAACTTCCAAAAAGTAATAAGCCAATTCATGCAATCTATGCCACTGATGAGGGAAGCCTTGAAAGTTCAGAAGTAAGTGAAGGATCTCTGACCCTTTGCTATACTTCATATCATCCCATCAGAAATAATTTTCATGTGATTGGGAATCAAAAGTCTTTTAGTTTTGATGTTGAAATTGGAGAAGAAAAAAACTTCTTAAGCAAGTTGTAAGTGAAAAACCTTTTCATGAAGTGGTTGATGAAATCATTTGGGACAGGGAATCCTCTTCAGCTTCAGATTTGTAGCCACCAAGTCCCATTGAATTTCAAATTTTAGATGAAGGCTCGAAAGTTTAAAATCACATAAGAGTTGTTGCACTTCTTTCTCAAGAAGATCTGTTGCCAAAGAGTGCTCGTGCTCATCAATATGATGGCCTTCACACAGATTTTAGCCCACTCTATCAAAGCACATCAATTTTTTTAAAGGATAACATTGCCACATATGATGAATCTACCAGTTCATATGATCATGAGGAAGAAGTGGAGTTTCTTTCCCAAAAGAGTACCAAACATAGCCAAGTGGAAGAAAGAGTAGTCTTGAATGGAGCTTCTGTCTCAAATCCTATAGATCAGGTATTATTCCAATATCCATTTGTTGTTTTCCTTGAGAAATATAAAGGACGAGTGTGTTCTACGAAGAACAATTTTTTGCAAAGTGTGAGAAAAATTTTAGGCACTACTGTTCGAAAACAAGTAAGGTGGAAGTGGAATCTTTATTTCTTCAACACTCTCAAAGAGCTGAAACAAAATTCCTCATGGAATTATCTGCTTGATTTGCTATGCTGGAAAAGAGATTTCACCAAATGAATGTATATTATGGATAGGTTATATTAGGATATATAGATAGATATGAAAAATAAGCTCACCCTTCTAAACATATTTTTAGTTCTAGATTGTTTGGAAAAAATGAAAAAAACACAAAAACAAAGAAAGGTAGAAAAAGAGGGTAGATTTGAAAAGTGGTACAGCCCCATACCCAAAAAATAATGATGCTGAAAATGTGCAAGCCTAAATGCCACTACTTGCACCAAAGAGTCTTGTTCAGTCATCTAGCCTAATCATGCCTAAACATGTTTTCAATTCATTGTCGTTAAGTTAGTGAAAGAGAGCTTGTAAAATAATTCAAACTTGACTTGTAAAAAAGGGATAGATTAGGGAATGAAAGATACTGGTTCCACATGCTCAAAACAGAACCAAAGAGGAATATGAGGATGCATAACAAATGATAGATCACAACCCTTATCTTTCTATTTTACTTTTATGCAAAAATAATGTTTGTGTGCAACTTGTTCTTATGCCACAACTCATGGTAAGTTAGATTGCCTAATCCTGATTTAAACCATGCTTTCAATTTCATGTTTATAACTTAGAGAATGAATTTTGTCAAACAACCTAATCTTGAAAAATGATTAGACTAGGTAGAGAATAAGAGAGTTCATTAGCCTAATCTGAAGTCTTGGAAGAAATAAGGGTACAATTAGATAGTTTGATTTGTGTTTTCAAAAATAAAAATATCGAGGGTTTACAAATCCAAGTGCACCCAAGTGAAGAAAAAATGTTAGGCCAGGTAAGATGGGTAGGTAGGAAAGAGATTGAAGCAAACATGTTGTCTAGTCAACTTAGTGTTTCTAAATTGATATCATAAATTTTCAGCCAGGGCTAGTAAACTATTGAAGTGAAGTGCACCATATGTGCCTAGGTATCTTCTTCCTACTTCGTTGTGTTTAGTGTTTTTCTAGTGTTTTTTATTTTGTGTTTTTATGATAAAGGAAAAAAAACTAAATTACTAGCAAAGAGAAGTTACTAATCACAATAAAACAGAATAAAATCTACCCTAAACTATGAATGGTACCAAGAACAGAAAATGTTAATCCACAGATTGTAAAGCTTCTAAGAAAAGTAACTCATAACATTAAAATTAGTCCAATTCATTTCATTGGTGGTATATTGGAACAAACTGAGAAAATGATTAGTTTGATGTAATGAGGTTATCTTTAGTAAACAACAACTTAAAACATCACAAAGAAAATCTTATTCGTTGTTATAAATTTGTTGGAACATTTTGAGAAAAGATCATCGGTGACATAGTAAGGAACCCTATGCTAAAATAACTTATGACACTAGAATTAAGTCATTCTACAACTCAAAATGCTACTATTAAGCATTATTCAAGGATAGAGATTTCTTGGAACAACTTGGGAAAAATACTTGTTTGTAAAATCATGAGAATTTCTTACATAATTGCAGAACAATTAAGAACTCAAAATGATATAACTAATTCTTGTTCATATGATAGTGATGTGTTAGAAGAAGTTGAGAACAAGAGCAACTTATAAAATAATGAGGGTCTTTTAAATCTAACTAACAGGACTGAAATGCAATTAACTAATAGGTCTGAAATGCAATGAACAGAACTAAATTAAAATGCAATTAGCTCAAAGTACTATAGCTAGATCTCATTCACATGTTAGTGATATGTTGGAACAACTCATGAGAACAATATTGACTGTAATATTCGATGTAAGTAAATGACATAAAACATGATGCAAGAGAATAAACTCAGAAAATTTCCTAAGTTAAGAACAAAACAAAGTTAAAGGTCACTTATCTAGAAAATATGCAAAAACCTTTTCGGATAGTAGGAGCCCTCTACCATCAAATTGGCACACGAATCCTTAACTCCTTAAAGTTGCTTCAGATCATGCATCAAAGTTATACTTCTTTCATTAGAAGAAAAATTCTCAGAAGAAGAGTATCACAGTCTTTGAAAACTTAATAACAAAACATCAACTAACTGTTTCTCGGTTCACCGAGTTATTTTTATAAGCAACTACGTAGCTGAAATTGAGTATAAATAGGCATAGGTGTCTTTTATAATCAAAATCGAACTAGAACTCCAGTTGAGGACTTGTATTTTGCTGAAGACACCTAGCGATTCCTTATCCTTGTAGAAGTCTGCTTCTTGGTTTTGGCTTTGTCCACGTTCATAACCACTTTCAGATTTTTTCTCAGGCTTTGTGGAGGACAAGGAATGATGCAAGAGAATTATGGAGTCTAACCATATACGTCTTTCCCTCAAATGACCCCTGTAACCTGTTTAAACATAAATATGGCTACGGAATATGTGACTAGCTACAGAATGACTGCATTCTGTAGCTAAGTCTGTTCAAAAATCACTATGACAACAAAACGACAAAAGTATAGTAATTCATTCATTGCATGTATTCTTAAAGTGATTTTAATCATTCCTATTGATATTTTAGGCCTATAAATGATAAAAGATAAATGGAATGAAGTGAATTTTGGTGAAAAGAAAAGACAATTTTAGGGCTCAACATACCCCCATTGCAAAAATTTTGTATGTCCTCATGTAATCAATCCATGTATTCTGAAACTTCAGCCAGGACATCTAGCTTCCTTTTTCTGCTTTTCTTGGTGTTCAATGGAATCCTAGGCTTCCTTATGACCAATTTGAACATCAGATTTATAAGTGCCCTATTCAATTTCTTGTTTTCTTCTTCAACTTCTAACTGGCCTTATACAATTTTTCCATTTGCAGAGATAGAGTTGTGTTCATGTCACTTTTCAGTTTGACTTCTTCCCTTAAAATTTCATTTTCATTTTTTATATGCCTATTGAGTACCTCCAATTCATATTTGTCTCTTTTCAACATTTCAATTGAAGATTCTTGTGGGCTAAGAGTTCTTTCTCTGTTTTCTAAGGCTCTTTTTTCTAATGATTCAACATAATTATAGATCTGTTGTTGGGCTGGATCTACATCCGAAGTTTCTCTATCAGGATCTTCTTCATACTGGTACTCAGGAGATCTGTCAATTGGTGTCTCTTCATCCTCAATATCTATGATTCTTGTTTTCTTAACTCCTGTCTTCTTCAATATGCCTTTAAGCCTATGACTTCTTCTCAGTTTAGATAGTCCCTCACCTTTCTCTTTAGCATCCTTTCTTATTACCTTTCCCTTTTTGAGCTATTTCTTGATTTTGGCCAATTTTTCAGAGATAATTTCATCACTGTCTTCTTGTATTGATTTATTAGTTTTAATTTCAACAGATTTGGAAAATTTTCCCCTCCTGCTTCTTCTTACAAGTTTCTCTTCAAACATAGTTTCTTTAGGTTCTTCAAAATGATTTCTCAAGAGGAACTCATCCCAACTGTCTCCTACCTTCTTCAAATGATTCTTAATTAAAATTTTAACTAGGCCATGATGATATAAGGTGGTTTCTAAGAACTGAATCCTTTTTTGGACATTAGAAGCCATTATTTTTAGGCTATTGAGCAAGAAAAAGGGTAAATTTATCTCTTCATCTAGGAAATTCATCATAAGTCGAATGTGATAAACATATAGAGTGCCAAATCTTCCCTCACGGTTATAAAATTTTGTAAAATTAGCAACATATTTCGCCATTTATTTTTCAACGCTGAACTAGGAATTCCTTTCTTGAAAACTAAGATGTCCATACCTGGTGTTTTTAGCATTTGTCTCCAGGCTTCATTGTGAAATTGTTTGTTTTAAAACCATCGTTCACCTTGCCTTGGCCACTCTGTTGCTTCTGCTATGAAGGATTCCGTGATAATGAACTTGACATAACCAATTTCAACCTCTGACCCGTTGAATGATCAAGAAAATGACTTGGTCACCTCCTTGTGAAATCCATTGAACTTCTCCAAAAACTTTAGCCATCCAACTTGCTGTAACATCTCTTTAATCTATGGGTAACCTTCTAGATATTTAGTTCCGATTGGCTCGGACCTTACAATAAGTCCCATTGCTTCTTTTCCCCAGCTTCAATTTACTGCTCTGTTACTGCTCTCCTGTTTGAGGTAAAAATGGCTGTAGAGGGTTGTCTCACCCTAAAGATGACTTCTCTGTTTCTGCAGACAGGAATTGGCTACGGAAAAATGAAATTAAGTGGATATGGGATGAGTGAAATACGGTGAGGGTAAATCATAAGAATGATTGAGTTTGAGAGTTTTTCATGGAGTAAAATACTGCGGAGAAATCTCATGAGGATTTCAAAAATCATCAATGAATGTTTCGGGTAAATGACATGACCTAATAGGTCACTTCAAGTACTGGCCGTTAACTTATAATAAATGATGATTTGATTTGGAGCGGAATGGAGGGGATTCGTTCAAGGATTTTATGATAGGCTTGATCAATACGAATAATCAAAATAACTTTATGAAACATACATATGACTTAACCATACCATATCTTTCATAATTTGCTATCATAATAATTTCACACAATTTTACCTTAGCCCTTCTTCTTTTTTTTGTTGTTTCAATATGATTTGTCTTTCCTTTGAAAATTATTGATTTTTCAGTCTCCATAATCCTTTTGATTTTTTCTTGCTGAACAAGTGGCTGCTGAATGGTTGGCTGCAGAATATCTGGCTGCAGAATGTCTGGCTACAGAATATCTAGCTGCATAATGTACCTGTAAAAGCTTTGAGACATGGAATGAAATGATTTGAAATATGGATGGAATGAAGTATGAAATGAAATAAAATGGAGCATAAAATATAGTGGAATGAAGCATGAATGAAGTGAAATATGATGGAATGAAATGGATCATAAATGTGGAGTGGAATGAAATATGAAAAGTGAGTCTGCAACTTATGATTTGTAATACTCAATTACAGAAAAAGATCAATTTTGAAAATCTTAAATTAAATGAGATGGATCATGAAATGGAGTGAATGAAGTATGGACAAAGTGAGATATGGTGGAATGAAATGGATCATAAGTGGAATGCGATATGTAAAATGAGCTTGCACTTATGATTTTATGATGCTTATTTGTAGGAAAAACAATTTTGAAAAGCTAAAGTGTCAGAAGGATTCTGATTTTCACCTTATCTTTTATGTATAAACATGCTAATCAATGATTAGTTTTCATGTTTATACTTTATTTTTATTTTTTTATTTTATTTTTTAGCATCTAATTTCAGAAAATACAATTAAGTTGATGAAGAAGATGGATTCTTCTTCATTAACTTCATATCACTGTTCTCTTGGAATCTCTTGACAAATTCTTCTCTTGAAAGTAGCTTATGATACAGTTTCAATATATGACCATTTACAAGAAAAGTCACCTTATCTTCATCTATTGTCCTGATTTTTATTGCTCCATTGTCAAAAAATTTCGCAATTTCATATGGCCCAAGCCAATGTGTTTGGAATTTATGTTGAAAATCTTTGAACTTTGAATCAAACAAGAGGGCCCAGTCACCTTCTTTGAATTTATTTTCCTTAATGTACTTATCATGCCATCTAGTCCTTTGTTGTTGGACTATATCTATTCTTTGGACTGCATCTTGTCTGATCTCATCCAACTCATTAATCTGCTCCAATCTGTGCTTTTGTGCTTCTGTTAGATCAAGTCCTAGTTGGACTGCCATTTTAAAAGTTTGAATCTGAAACTCTATGGGAAGCAAGAATTTTTTTCCATAAACAATTTCATAAGGGGTATGACCTATTGTGCTTCTCCATGTAGTTCTACAGGCCCACAAGGCTTTAGGAAGCTTGTCTGCCCAATCTCTTCTATGTAAATGAACAGTCTTTGTTAGGATCCCTTCAATGACCTTATTAATAGATTCCACTTGGCCATTTGCTTGTGGATGATAGGGAGTATATTTTTTGTGTATAATTTTGTACCTCTCTACCATTTGGTCCACTAGCCTTGATGTGAATTGAGATCCTTGATCTGTAAAAATTTCTCTTGGGACACCAAAACAAGTAAAAATATCCTCAAAAATAAAATTAACTACAGATGCTTCAGTAGCAGAAAGTAATGGCTTGGGCTCTACCCATTTGGTAACATAATCAGTGCAAACTAATATATATTTCTTTTGTCTTGATGGAGGACTAATAGGTCCTACAAAATCTAAAGCCCATTTCTCAAAAGGTTCAATATGTACCTGAGGCTGCAATGGCATCTCACATGAAGGAGAAGGTTTCCCTACCCTTTGGCAACTATCACACCTTTTGAAATACTCTTTAACATCTTTAAAAAGGGATGGCAAATAGTATCCTAAATGAAAGACCTTATAAGTTGTCCTTTTATCAGCAAAGTGTCTCCCACAAGGTTCATCATGACATGCCTTGAGAATCTCAGGCATCTCATCTTCTCGAACACATCTCCTAATGATAAAGTCTGGACCTATTTTGTATAACTCATTAGCAACCCATGAATATTTTTCACTGTCATAAATGATCTTTCTTTTGTCTCTTGCATTCATTATTGAAGGAAATTTCCCTGAAACTAGATAATTAGCAATGTCAGCAAACCAAGGAGTTTGAGTAGAAATTGCAAAAAGATATTCATCAAGGAATTGATCTTCAACTGGAGTATTGTCTTTAATGTTTTGGAGTCTAGATAGGAAATCAGCTACTGTATTTTGTTTCCCGGGCCTATCTAGAATGGTAATGTTGAATTCCTGTAAAAGCAATAACCATCTTATGACTCTGCCATTAGTAATTGATTTGTTCATTAGATATTTAATTGCAGAGTGATCTGTGTGAACAAAAGTTTCATAGCCTGTTATATAGTGTCTAAATTTATTTATGGCATGAACAATAGCTAAGAACTCTTTTTCAGTTACAGTATAATTTAACTCCGAAGGGGTCAAATTTTTACTTTTATAGTAGATGGCATAAGGAATCAGGTCTTTTTGTCCCAATACAGCTCCTAAAGCTGTATCTGAGGCATCTGTTTAAATATGAAAAGGTAATTTCCATTTAGGTCCCCTCAAAATAGGTGCTTCAGAGATATTTGTTTTCAGGGTCTCAAAGGCTAACTGGCAATTAGGATTCCACTTGAATTCACAGTCCTTGGTAAGTAATTTGAAAAGTGGAGATGCTATCTTGGTGAAGTTTTCTATAAATCTTCTATAATACCCTATAAATCCTATAAAACTCCTAACATCTTTTTGAAAACTTAGAACAGATAAGTTAGAGATGACTTCAAATTTTGACTCATCAACTCTAATCCCATCCCTTGAAATGTGATGCCCCAAAACAATCCCTTCAGTAAACATCATAAAACACTTCTCATGACTTAGTGAAAGATTTGCTTCTTTACATATCTTTAAAAAAATTTCCAAGTTTGCTAAAGCTTCTTCAAATGTATTTCCATAGACTATGAAATCATCCATATATACCTATACACAATCATGTATTAGATCTGAAAAGATTCCTAGTACTGCCCTTTGAAATGTTGCAGGTGCATTGCATAGTCCAAATGGCAATACTTGGTAAGCATAGGTACCCCAAGGATAGGTAAATGTGGTTTTGTCTTGATCTTCAAGTGCTACCTGAATTTGATTATAACCACTAAACCCATCTAAAAATGAGAAGTACTTTTTGCCAGCTAATGTATCTAACACCTGATCTATGAAAGGTAGGGGAAAATGATCTTTAAGAGTAGATTTTTTTAATTCCCGGTAGTTAATACATACCCTCCATTTACCATTTTTCTTTGGCACAATTACCAAAGGAGAAACCCACTGACTATCTGAAATGAGATAGATAAAGTTGACATTTAACAATTTCTGCAATTCTTCTTTAACAATCTCCCTAAGGTTTGGATTCATCCATCTATGAGGTTGTCTGATTGGTTTACAATTTTCCTCTATGTAGATGTGATGAGTGCAAGTCTTAGGGCTTATCCCTTTCATATCAGTGTACTCCCATGCATATGCAGAAGAATGTCTCTGTAATATTTTGACTAGCTTTTCTTGTTGATATTTATCTAGGTTCTTGTTTATGTTTAAAGTTTTACCTGGAAATATCTCAATTGTAGAGCTGCCAAATTTATCCATGGAGTAAAGAGACATCTGTCTTGATGATAAAAACTCAATGTTGGATTCCTCTTGAAATTTTTCATGTTTGTATTCTGAAGAGGATTCAAAATTTTCTAAGGTATTTAGAATCTAGCTTTCTTCACTAATTTCTGAAATTGTGAAGAGAGGTTGTATGTCTTCTTCATCCTCAATCCATTGAGTATCATCTAATTCTGTAATTGTATTTGCTACAGGATACAAGGTAAATTTCTTGGTTGAACTACCATCAGAGATGTACATATCATCGGATCTACAGCTAATGAAAGCATCAACTGTAGCTAACCAAGGTCTTCCTAATATAATAGGATGTCCTCCTAAATTATTTTTAGGAGGTAGGATCATAAAATCTACAGGATACTCCCAAGAATATAAGGACACTAGAATGTATTCTATTACCCCATCAGGTTTAATCATAGATCTTTCCGCTAATTGTAATAATGTGGGTGTAAAAAGAAGATTAGGAAGTTACATTTTATCCATGATTTGTCTACTCATGATATTGATTGCTGCTCCTAAATCAATAAGTGTGTTTTGGATCTCAGTTCCATTGATGTCTATTTTAACAACTGGATTTCTTGGCTCTAGATACTTTGGAATAGCAATCTTACCCATCATGATGTCTGCTATTTTTCCTGCCAGTTGAATTTTCTTTGTCTCTTTTATTCTTTTTTCTATTTTTTTCATGCTGAACTCCTTTATTGTCTTTTCTAAGATTGGAATTTTCTTGATAGCTTGTAATAACGGGATCTTAATACAAACATTCCTTAGCTCATCTAGGAAATCATAATTAGGCACCATAATTTGTTTCTCTACACCGTTATCAATTTGTAATCTTTCTGGAAAGGGAGGTGTAGAGGTGAATGTTGATGGTTGCTCTAATATAGGAGTTGAAATTATTGGTTCTTTTTGTTTTGATTTTTCAATATTTGGGTCTTGAAAATATGTGTTCTCTTCAAGACTTTTATTTACTCGTAGAGAATCTTCCTCAGAGTTGTTTTTCTCTTCTATGATTATAGAAGGTTTCTTCTTTTCAAGTATTTTTCCAAACCTAAGTTAAACATCATTAAGGTATAAAGGAGTAATAAAATAGGTTGGGAACTGTTGGCCTTCTATCATGTATGTGTTCTGAGGATTTTTATTGTTGGGGTTTGGTATGGGTTGGGTAGGTAACTGATTTTCTTTCTGAGGAAATGGTAATGGAAGTGGTGGATTTTGATGTTGTGGATTTTTTTAAGGAGGGAAATTTGGATATGGTGGATAAGATGGTGGATATTGATAATACTGGGAGTATCTTCCATAGGGATTTTTTTCTCCTTGTGCCCAAGTTTGAGATTGATTTTGGAATTGGGGCCAAGGTTTCTGCCAAGAATTCCGATTTTGTGGGGGTTGATTATACAGCTGATCATGGAATCCTTGTGTTTGAGGTCCTTGCCAAGGCCTCCTAGAGACAAAATTGAGAGATTCTGTGGAATTTTTAGGGGTTTCTTCTTGAAAGACATCTTTAATACCAGGAAGTGAAGGAAAACTCTTGGTCTCATGTTTTTCTGAACAAATTACACAAGTCTCTACTATTTTTGCATCCAAAGGGCACTCTCTCAAGGCATGCTTCTTTCTACATTTGGGACAAAAGATTGCGAAGGCATCAGATTCAGCTTTTTTCTTGTTCTATAACTTAAGGGTGTCTACTTGTTCACTAAGACTCCCTAAAATGTCAGATTTTAATTCATCAATCATATGTCCTATTTTTGCCCTACTTACTGTCCTAGAAGAAGACTTACTTTCCCTTGCAAGAGCAGGGTCTCTTGGTCCTTTTACAGTTTTAGACTTCCCTCTTGAAAGGTTGATACGTAATTCAACTATTTCAGGTAATGTGAGCTGAGATATATCCCCATTTTCCCATCATATTAAGGATATCTAGCCATTCATCCCTAATTGTCTTCAACAAGAGAGCTTTCAAAGTATCTTGATCTAATTTTTCCATTTTTTCTCTCTTGATGTTATAGTTAAACCTTTCCAACAAATATTCCAGATTTTCATCCTCCTTTTGTACCATTTTAAACACTTCCTCCTTATGGTTGATTGGCATACAGTAATCCAAATACCTCTCTAGAAATTCCTATTTCATGTCTTCCCATGTCCTAATAGAGCTGTTGATTAAACTCATAAACCATTTTAATGCTGCTCCTTTCAATGTTGAAGGGAATAGTTTAAGTTTTTGGGCATATTGTAAGTAATCATAGGTTCTACATAGGACTTAAAATTCAAATAGGAAGGTTTCAGGATCTTCACTTTTGAGTCCAAGGACAGAGGGTGAAATATTTTTCATAGTTGCATTGGTTTCTTCATCTACTATAGGAAACCCAAAAGAGCTTCCCATTTCCCTTCTACCTCTACCTCTACCTCCCTCTCCTTCTGCACCTCTGCCTCCTTCTCCTCTACCTCTACTTCTACCTCTATCACCTCCAAATAGTGTATGTTCTCCATTAAAGACTCCTCCTCCCCCTGCTTCTGCCATGGTTTATTCTTCTGTGGAAGTGGAAAAGTTTATGTCTCTAGCAGGGGTCCTTGAATATTCATCTAAGATAGGTTCAGTGGATGAAGTGGAAGGTATTTCTGATGGAATATCTGATCTTAAGTCTTCTGGAAGTCTATGATCAGTATAGTATGGGATGTGGGTTTGAGTTGGAGGTGTGCTGCCTCTTGGTCTTGGTGGAACAAGTGGTGTTCTAGGAATCAAGCTTCTGCTTCTTATAAATCTACCCCTTGAGTCTTTTTCTCTACGCATATCACTGTTTTTGGGAGGTAAGAAATAAGGCTACCTAGTTGCACTTCCCCGGAAATGGTGCCAAAATTTCTAGTCAACTTAGTGTTCCTAAATTGATGTCATAAATTGTCAACCAGGGCTAGTAAACTGTTGAAGTGAAGTGCACCATATGTGCCTAGGTATCTTCTTCCTACTTCGTTGTGTTTAGTGTTTTTCTAGTGTTTTTTTTTTTTTTATGCTAAATGAAAAAAACCTAAATTAATAGAAAAGAGAAGTTACTGATCACAGTAAAACAGAATAAAATCTACCCTAAACTATGAATGGTACCAAGAACATAAAATACTAATCCACAAATTGTAAAGCTGCTAAGAAAAGTAACTCATAACATTAAACTTAGTCCAATTCATTTCATTAGATGTATATTGGAACAAACTGAGAAAAGGATTAGTTTTATGTAATGAGGTTCTCTTTATTAAACAACAACTTAAAACATCACAAAGAAAATCTTATTCGTTGTTAGAAATTTGTTGGAACATTTTGAGAAAAGATCATCTGTGACATAGTAAGGAACCATATGCTAAAATAACTTATGACACTAGAATTAACTCATTTTGCAACTCAAAATGTTACTATTAAGCCTTATTCAAGGATAGAGATTTCTTGGAACAACTTGGGAAAAAGACTTGTTTGTAAAATCATGAGAATTTCTTACATAATTGCAGAACAGTTAAGAACTCAAAATGATATAAATAATTCTTGCTCATATGATAGTGATGTGTTAGAAGAATTTGAGAACAAGATCAGCTTATAAAATAATGAGGGTCTTTTAAATCTAATTAACAGGACTGAAATGCAATTAACTAACAGGACTCAAAATGCAATGAACAGAACTAAATTAAAATGCAATTATCTCAAAGTACTACAGCTAGATCTCATTCACGTGTTAGTGATATATTGGAACAACTCATGACAACAAGATTGACTGTAATATTCGATGTAAGTAAATGACATAAAACATGATGCAAGAGAATAAACTCAGAAAACTGCCTAATTTAAGAACAAAACAGAGTTAAAGGTCACTTATCTAGAAAATATGAAAAAAACCTTTCGGTTAGTAGGGGCCCTCTACCATCATATTGGCACACGAATCCTTAACTCCTTAAAGTTTATTTAGATCATGCATCAAATTTATACTTCTTTCATTAGAAAAAAAATGCTCAGAAACAGAGTATCATAGTCTTTTAAAACTTAATAACAAAACATCAACTAATTGTTTCTCGGTTCATCGAGTTATTTTTATAAGCAACTACATAACTGAAATTGAGTAGGAATAGGCATAGGTGTCTTTTATAATCAAAATTGAGCTAGAACTCCTGTTGAGGACTCATATTTTGCTGAAGACACCTGCAAAGTCCTTATCCTTGTAGAAGTCTGCTTCTTGGTTTTGGCTTTGTCCACGTGCATAACCACTTTCAGATTTTTGCTCAGCCTTCGTGGAGGACAAGGAATGATGCAGGAGAGTTCTGGAGTCTAACCATATAATTCTTTCCCTCAAATGACACTTGTAACCTGTTTAAACATAAATATGGCTACGGAATATGCGATTAGCTACATAATGACTGCATTCTATAGCTAAGTCTTTTCAAAAATCAGTATGACAACAAAACCACAAAAGTATAATAAGTCAGTCATTGCATGTATTCTTAAAGTGATTTTAATCATTCCTATTGATCTTTTAGGCCTATAACTGATGAAGGATAAATGGAATGAAGTGAATTTTGGTGAAAATAAAAGATAATTTTAGGGCTCAACACATGTATTTTCATATTGTGAGATCATAGCTTCAAAAGAACATCAGAAAATGAAGAAAGAAAGATCTGCAATGTGCAAGTAAGGCACTAGTCTTCAAAGCTCAGAGATCTAAACTCTTAGGTTCTGAACACCTCCTGAAAAGGAGATGCCCTCCCCAAGTGGAGCCACTGTTAGTCATTAGTAATTTTTTTTCCTTTGTAGATGACTAAATGTCTATCCTATATTTATAGAAACAAAATTCATGAACATTGTGAGTTCTAGAAATATCACTGCCTTCATTACCTTAGAGAAAATTTTCACTATTCTACTATTTTGTCATTCCATGTTCAACCTACCACATCTAAAAAACAACTCATAGGCTTATACCACTCATATACATCCTATTTTTCCCACCTATAACCTCATCACTCTATTTTTTCCTTACCTATAACTCCATTTTCCACCTAGGATTTCCTACAAGCTTAAATCATGCCCATGATCCCTAAGTCCCTCAAGCATTGATGGTCCCTAGACAATCTATGTAGACTCTTTAGATAAATAAAGTACATTGTATTTTGGATCTTCAATACACCACTGTTTACATACTCTGTTTTTACACTTAAATATTCCAAAACAATTTTCAGTCAAAGAGAGGTCAAAGAATCCCCACTAGATCAATTAGGGTTTCATGTTTTTCAAGGTCATCATCTCCAAAAAGACTACCATTCAGCTTCAAAAGTCTATACATAAGGTAATGGGATATATTGACACTTTTGAAAAAGTAATAAGAGGCCAACCAGCAGAAGGAATTGGTAAGGCAACAGGTCTGCTACTCAATGATGGCATCTTACAACAAGGGAGACAGGAAAACTAGGGTTTTTGAGGGAAATTTTCTTGGTTTCACAACCTCCATGATTAAATCATCAATAAGTCTTGTATCTTGATGCTCTTAAACCTCCTCCTATCCTTAATATACCTTCAAAAACACTCCCCATCACTCCTATCCCTCAAAATCATCCTTTTTCTACAAAACCTAGTCTATTGCCACAATTTGACACTTTTGAGACTAGGCCTATGTTTTGACCTTTTGGACCCCTTCCCCTCACTAAATTATTGAAATTCCAATTTTCCCTACTCCCTAAAATCTATCCATATCCCCAAAAATTTCCCCAAGAATTTAGACAACTGTTAACCCCTTCATTCCCCTCCCTTTGCAAGGTGGTCCTAAATCCCCTACACCAAACCCTAATTTCCTCTTCCAAATAATCTAGGGTTTGATATAAAAAGGAGGCACAAGAGAAAATGACTCATTTGAGAGATCATGTTAGCAAGAATAATTCTATACCAGCTCATAAAAATCATTCCTCCATCATTTTCCAAGAATTCACTCCAAGAGATAAGCCATGTGTCACACCTAGGGTTAGTTTTGCTTAAAATTCTATTTCGGACCAAACAGAGATGAATTTGGAAAAATTGAGAGACATTTCTCTCCATCATAGGCCCAATAAGAAAAACCTCCTTCTATTTCTACACAAGTATCATGGTTTGAGATCAATGTAAAAAATATAGGTGTCACGGGAGAAATTCTGCACTTCTGGAGTGACCTTGGGAAAATCCACTTCTCTCACAGCTATAATTCAAGATATTTCCAATGAGCTATCATGAGCTAAATTTGGAATTGAGGACGTAATCCAAAAGTGGGTTTCACTAGAACTATGCATTTTTTCACCATCATTCAAGAATTTTTGACCAGTCTTGGGACAATCAACTTTTTACAGGGAAAATCAACTCCAAACAGGAAACAAATTGTATATTTAGAAGGTATACAAGTCACTATTTCCAATGAGATATCATGGAGCACATTCTGACACCAGGAATGCCTCCAAATTCCATCTGCAAAATGGCACGCGCACAGGAGAATTTTTTATGTTATTGAAATTTTGAGGCCCTAGGAGCGCAGTGCCTTAGGCTCTACGAACCAATTTGGTGCATATTAAGCTATCAAAGTTTACGTTTTTGTATTTTTCACATCACCAATAGTCTACCCACAAAATTTCAGATCAATTGGAGAATTTTTACCCCCCCCCAAAAGGTCCAAAAACACCCAAACTTTGACCTTTCTGCCTCCTTTTCAGACCAGGTGCTGCGCACGGAGAGGTGTTGGGAGATTTCATTTTTGAGATAGTAAATGGAATTAATTCAGCACAACTCAAGAATTTTTGGAAATTAGACTCATCAATATTTCCAACGAGTTGTCACGAAGCTAAATCTGACACTGGGAAGGAGGTCAAAACTGGACTGCAATTACACCTATCTTCTGATATTTTGGCGCTATGCACAGAGGACCAAAAGTGGAAAAAGTCAACAAAACACACAAATTTATGGAAAAATGATTTTTTAATATTTTCTTGGAAAAATCACTCTAGATTTGATTGAGTAATTATGTTATGATATTTTTCATTTATTAGCTTAGATATTATGTGTCTTGGGCCTTGCATGGTCATTAAACACATTTATGACATTTACAACTAAATTGGGGTTTATGGAAGCCTCTTATGGTTTCCATCTCCTCATTTGCTTCATAAATAGAGCATGAGGCTCTTATGTATTGTGTTGGAATTTGATGATTTATTCTAAATTAATACATAGCCTCTTGGATTTTTGAAAATAATTTGATGTCTTGGAGCTCATGCATGCCCTAATTTGCTTGTTGATGGAGGAGGACTGGTTGCAGGATCCATGAGTCTGGTTGGTGGTGAAGTGTTTCTCTTTTTTTATGTTTTCTAGTTTACCATTGTGATTACATATTTCTCTGTTGCAGTAGTACAAATAGTTTAGACTAAGAAATTTTTCTTGATGGCACCTTAGGTTTGTTTGTTCTTCACTGCCTTAATGTTTTCTTCTGCTTGGATATGTTAGAGAATTCATCTTTTTCTCTCGAAGTATTTCCTAAGCTTGTATATTTCTTGAATGGTTTAGATTAGTTGGTATCAAGAATTATATATGGCTAGCCTTGCATTTTCGTTGCCACTAAAAACTATGTTCTTGGAGTCATCTCTTTAAAGCACCATTACCTAGGTTTGTTAAAGAATTTTGTTTCAATCATGCTCTTTGTATTTTCTTAGCTAATTGTTTCAAATAACCTTCATAGCTATAATATTAGATATTCAGAGTTTCTCTCCTTCTATGATTGTAGTTATTTGTGCATCTTTAATGTTTTCTATTCTTGATAATGAAATCCATGAAAGTTGAATAAGTTTCTTGCGTTTTTTTGTTTCATTTGAATGTTTGTCTTGGATAAATTATCTACTTTAAGTCTGAATCAAAGAGTGTAGGGTTTCCTCTACCTTTGATTTCTTCTCTATGCTTATGATTCTTCTAACTCCCTTATTTGAAAGTATATGATAAAGAATTCTTTACTGCTCTTTGTAAAACTTTGTTTCTCAAAATTAATGTCCATCTCATGATCCTTCAAACCTGAAAAATCCACCAACCACGCTAGATTTTCCCTACAATACTCCCTAATCCATTGATGAACCTATCATGTCCTTGTTAGACTCCATTTCCCAATGACTTGAAGGTTTCCTTGTTTCTATCTAGTCTATCTAAGCATCATACCCAACCAAAAAACAATCAACAAACCCAATATTTCATAACTAGCCTAAAATCAATCCTAATCAGTAAAAAAGTTCACATCTTTGCACCTAATAGAGACATCCCTCTTTCAATCCAAGAAGGCTAGTTCCTTGGATTCCAAAGCTTGGTTTGATGTTACCCCTGTCCATTTGTATCTCAATCAATCTAGCAAATTATGGGGAGTTAACACCTAAAACCAGCAAAACCAATAAAATCCAAAAGGATACTACCTATAGATATTTATAACTTAGTTTGTTGTAGTATTTAAAATGACATCCTTCTAAAAATCAAGACCATCATGAGAAACCTGACAACATGAAAACTGTATCGCTTATTGGAGCTTTATAACACAATTGATTGTGGTATTGCTAATAGAGACCATACATAAATATGTACAAATACCAAAACTCATTTTCCTTCACCAAAAAATAATGCAGGACACATAACTCACATCTGATCAGCCATCTGCCGTATAGCTTCATTGGGACAAAAGTGCTTTCACTACACTTTAACGTGCTCGATTTCTCTATTCCGAAGCATGAGATGTTTCCGCTGCAATATGCACTAATGTTTCAACTCGAATTCTTCTTATTTATATACCTTTAATACATACCAATCAATAACATGATAAACATCCTTTACATATCTTTTAAGTCATGAAACATGAAAAACATCACGGAATTTCACTATCAGAGGTAGTGAAAATCTGTAAGCAACTGGTCCAATCTTCTCAACGATCACAAAAGGCCCACAATACCATGGTGCCAACTTGGCACATTATATGATCCTCATGGAGCTCTTCTTGGGTTGATGCGCAAATACACATGCTCCCCAACCTAAAACTCCTTAAATTCCCTGTGCTAGTTTGCATAAATTTTCTGCCTTTCTTGTGCTCCCTTTAGATTCTTCTTTATAACCTTCATTTCCTATTCCATGTGTGCCATCATGTCTAGTCCAATGCGTAACCTATTCACTGGATCACTCTAGATGACTGTAGTGTTACAACTCTAGTCATAAAGTGCCTCAAAGAGACTCATCCTCAATGACTCCTAATAACCCTTATTGTAGGAAAACTTTTTGAATGGAAGGTACTCATCCCATATCCTATGTTTGTGCATGCCATACATCCTCATCATATACTCTAGTATTCTTTTGACCTATCTCTTTTTCCATCTGCTTGTGGATGATATGTTTTGATGAAGGCCAACACTATATCCAATATTGATAACATCTCCTTCCAAAACTTAGAAGTTAACTTTGCATCCCTATCTGACATAATATTCTTTGAAACACCATGAAATCTCAAAATATCCTTGATGAATACTTATTCTACCTCACTATCTAAATAAGCAGTATTCACTAGAATGAAGTGAGATACCTTGCTCAACATTTTTACCAAAACCATGATAGAATCATGCTACCTCAGTGTCCTCAGAATACTTGCAATGAAATCCATGTAAATGACCTCCCATTTCCATTGTGGAATAGGAATAGTCTAGAAAAACCCACCTAGATCCTTACACTTTTCTTTGACCTGCTGACAGTCTAAGCATCTAGCCACAAAATCTGCCACTTCCTTTTTCAGATTCATCCAATAGTAGATCTTCTCTATTGTTTCCAACATCTTTTGATATCCTCGATGACCTAAATATGGTTTGGCATGAAACTTCATGAAGCTAAGATTCTATATTTCACTGTCATTTGACACATAGATCATGTCCCTGAATCTCACCAAGCCATCTATCGTGAGATGATAGTCCACATCCTGATCACATGTACCTTGCTATAACCTAAGCATAAGTTGCATGTACCTATCATCATGTTGTATTTCTTTTAATATCCAATCTTTTAAATCTCTCCCATATAAGCTCGCTGCTTGTAATATTCCAAAATTAGCTTGGAGCTACTTGGAATATTAATTTTTGCTTTTCTCATTTAGATAGATGAATAAGTGGGTAGGGAGACCCATAAATCTCTTTCGTAGGAATAAAATCACTCCTAATGTGAATAAGGATCATCTTCATAGATAGATAAAGCACCCTCATGTGTGAACATGGGTTGGAGAATGTGGATGGTGTCAAGCTTTACGAAATCAACAATGCTGGTATGGGGAGAGTAGGTAATTAGTGAGGGACAACGCAATGTTAATGGGACAAAGTATCCATGAGAGTAGTGAATTTAATTAGTGGGGCCCAAGGTGAGAAGGCTCACAATGCATACAAGGAAGGGGAAGGCATCCATAGAGGAATTATGTTATGGATTATCGATTTTGGTGGTCTGTATGACTTCACACTCTTCCACTATTTAGTGGAGTCTGTTGTGTTGTTTAACACAAGGGTGTTCCTGAGAGGGAATCCCACACTCGTCCTAGGGGGAATTCAAGTGCTCACTCATGAGAGGTTTGTGAGCTTCATTTCCAAATTCCGGAATTCAAGCCAAGCTTCAGTATTCACCTACAACACAGTTACTTCCAGAGTTTTATTGTGTTGGATTTTGAGGGAAACTTTCATTTTATTTTTTATTGGAGAGGTAGCCTTTCCATTGGGAGGCTAGCAAGGAAGGTATTGTAGATATATTTCATTATTTGGCATCAGGCCCAACTATTACCACCTCCTACACCACAATTTCACTCTCAAACTGTGTTATTTTATTTGGAAATTACACTAGAGGTTTTAGTGTTTCAGTTGGAGGGTTAGATCCTCAGTGAGGGGATTAGAATTTCACTTGGAGGATCCATTGGAGGAGCTCCATACATTTCTACATAAGTTTCAACCAGCTCCTCCTAGTTATTTAGTTGCAGCTGCTATTCAGCCCTAGGGCTGTGTTCCAGAATTTTTCATTTTATGTATTTCTGGAAACCCTTTCTGGGTTGTTTTGGAAATGTGTTTGGGTGCCTAGATCTCTACTCCCAACACATTTTAAGCCATATATCAACATATCCTTGTTATTTGATTTTCCAGTTGTAGTTTTATCCACTGAGAGTGTGTTGTACTTGTTCTTTGGCATTCTTCTATGTAGAAAAATTTCATGTTTTGGCATATGTGTTCATGGGAGGCTTGTTTGCCGTGATTATTTGAGTTGTGCCCATTTTTATTGTAATTATTTTCTATTTATTTACATGATAAAATGGCTCCCTATTTGTCCCACATATTGGTGTAATGTTATTCACTCCTATTTCCATTATTTTGTTATATTTATATTTTGGGATATTACAATGGTATCATAGCATAATCTTCGCTTAGCCTGTGTATTTCAACCAATATGTTATCAGAATAATGAGAAGAAGAAGCAAAAGAAGAATAAGAGATCTACAATAATGGAAGGAATTAGTTTTTCCTCATATCCTTTTAGATCTATAATGGACCTCTCCAAGGACATCAATCAAATGAGAATGGCGAGATGCAATGAGATCTCATGAGGGTTTCAAGATGAGGAAGGTCCATGCACTTCCTATCAGCAACAAAATAAACAGGTATTGCATAGAGCTTCTAAGCAATCTGCTATGTCCAATTTCTTTCAAGAGGAAGGTGAAACGCATAGAGATGGAGGAAACTTCGATCATGATATTCTAAGTGATTACCTTGCAGATTATAAATCTCAATCAAGGGCTTTCAAGGAGAATCTAACTCTCCAAAAATTTATTCAGATCAAGGAAGAGAGGAGACCTTGCAGCTTTAGAAGGAAAAGACACAATAGATTTCTATTGTCTACATTTGATGGGTCATTCACATGCATAAAAAAGGTTTGGAGAAGTAAGTTAGATGCATTCTTCCTGCTACATCCAGTAGAAAAAATATAAGTTGTTGAGATTGCAACACTGCACCTTGAGGGTGAAGCAAATATTTGGTGGTTCAGCCTTTTGAAACATGCAAGAGTTATTGCTTATGCAGATTTTACTCAAATATTGATCAAGAAATTTGATCTAAGTAAACCGGAGGAAATTCCCATTGAGACATTTTCCAACATTGATGATAAAGCACATGAGGAGCCAAGGGAAGATGTCAGCATTACCATTCAGGAATAAGAGAAATTTCCACAACCACTTGCTGCAGGAGTACTTGCATCAGGAGAAGGAACCCTTGCATCTTTGCAAGATGGTATTGATCTCTTAACATTAAGAGTCCCACGCATTATTCAGGAGATGCATGAATAGGACGAGACTTATACCAGCATTGGTGCAGCAATAGAGGAGCAGCCATCACCATCACCAATAGTTGGAGGAGTTATTACACCGGTAGGAGGAACCCTTGTAGCTTTACAAGATGTTCCCAATCTTAACCAAGGTATGAAAAAATTCAAACCTCCTATTATTTCAACACATTATATGGAGAGTTGTGGGGACATTCCATCAGGGAAATTGCATTACATAGGGTAAAAGCACACTATTGATTTGAGGCACCAGATTATTACTGTGCAGAGGACCCTTGACTAGTTCAAGGAGGAGATATATAGTCATCCTGGTATTTGATTTATGAGTTTCACACAACACTTTGGATTGGAGTGTATATTTTTGGAGGATAGGATGAGCATAATCCTAATCAATGCAATGGGTAACTGTGTGTTCAAAATTGTGCATGATCATGAGACAACATATGCACCACCATGGAGATCAGTAGCGCTGTCACTAAGAAGCAATGATGAGATGGGGGCCCAACTATTATTAGAGAATTCCAATGACCATTCTACTTGTGTAGCATTAGATAAGAAGATGTTTGATGAGAGACATCTTATGATGGATAACATCTCCCATTATTAAGATAGATGGAAAATGAGTACTGCATATTTCCCATAGGGAGGTTGGAAGAGGTCGAAGTTGACATTGCGGGGGTAAATACATACACATATTTTGAAGTGATAGATATCATGGAGGATAAGGATCCCTCTCCGGCATTATTTGGGATAGATTGGTATTTTGAGGACTATGCAGTAATCAACTTGAAAAAGGAACTGATGATATTTGAAGATGGGGAAGTCAGGGTCACTCAGCCACTTGACCCATATCAAGGACCCTGATATACTTAAACTGTTGACAACGGAGAGGATGGTAAAATTCTTAATCATCTTTATCAGATGATGGTAGGGAAGAGAGAATACTACATCGACCCAAAAATGGGGGAAACTATAAGCTAGAGAAGTGTTTAGAGCTTAGAATTAGGCTTATAAATGGATTGGGATGATTGGCAGTAGGGAGGATATGAGACCAATACCAGAAGATGTGCTAACATCCAAGGAGTCAACTAGATTTGAACTGAGGTATGAGGATATTCGACTTTATCAAATATGAATGTTATAAATACATTTATTGCAAGAATAGAGGATAAAGTACCAATGGAACATAGAGTCCCTCCCATGGACGTATCTCTACAATCCATGTCGGAAAGATGGTGGAGCAACCATCTCAACTCACTCTTGGAATGGGAGTATGTTGTGATAACATTAAGAGCCATATTCAAATAATATGAAGGACCTTAATTGATTGAAAAATACCACGGTGATTCTAATCCCATGAAACATTTAAAAAAATTTGATTACCACTAAAAGAAAGCAGGATACCCATAATATTTATGGATCCACAATTTTATACATTCAATAGATACAATTCCATAAGCATGTTACTTAACTGACAAAAATAATAGAGGAACTGACACCTGGCAATAATTGTGGATAATTTTACGCAATGTTTTTATTTTGAAGGAGAAACAAAACTAGTTACACAAGCACTTCAAACCATCAAAATAGTACTATTTTTTCCAGAGATTCAAGAAGACGAAGAAAACCCATTCTCAGAACATATTATCAAAAAATTAGTAGCATGCAAGGGAATAGACAGTGAAATGGGTGACGATGATATAGAAAATATTAGACACTTATATTTTGAAGAAAAAGAAGGGGAGCGGGATATACAAGAAGAAAATACAATAGAGGGACTACATCTACTACCATTGAAGACCACAAATTTGAACATTGGAACCTTGGAAAAACCCAAATTCGCATTAATTGGTGACTACTGGGATACAGAAATGACTAAGGAGATCTTTAACATTCTATAGGAATATGAATACTTATTCCCATCCTCATTAGCAGAGCTAAAGGGAATAAATGAGACATGGGGGAAATGTGTATAACCTTGAAGCCCGACGCAAGACCAATGAAGCACATACCTTACCATTTGAATCCAGGGGTAAAAGAGAAATTGAAGGCAGAGATAGATAAAATGTTGAAATAAGGATTGATTTTTCTAGTGGAAGAAGCAGAGTGGGTCAGTCACATAGTCATACAAAGAAAAAAGGAAAATTTTGAGATTCGAGTATGTGTTGACTACAGGAGCCTCAACAACACATGCATACATGATCCATTTCCCACTCCGTTAAGTGATAAGGTGCTCGAAAATGTGGTAGGGAATGAAGATTATTCATTTACAGATGGATTTTCAGGATATCATCAAGTGAGAATAGCCGAAGAAGACAAGAAGAGAACAACTTTTACAACTGAATGGGGCTCATTCGCATACCATGTCATGCCCTTTGGGCTGAAAAATGCACCAACTGTGTTTTCACGAATCGTAATAGGAGAATTTCGGGAATACATCCACAAGTTCCTTCAATTTTATATGGATGATTGGACAATTTACTTGGATAATGTTCGACAGATGCAAACAACTCAAAATTTCACTCAACCTTAAGAAATGCATCTTTGTAGTACCTTTTGGAATGCTGCTAGGACATGTTATTTGCAGACAAGGTGTCTACATGGATCCAAAAAAAGTGACAGTTACAATTAACTTAAAAGCGCCAAAAACTCTGAAACAGTTAAGTTCACTACTCATCCATACCGGGTACTACAAAATATTCATCTGTAACTATGCAAATATAATAGCCCCATTGGAAAAGCTATTGCGGAAATCAAAGAAATTCATTTGGACTTATGAGTGTAATACTACCCTCAATACATTGAAAGGAAAGTTAACAAGTGCACCCATCTTAGTTCATACTAATTGGGACAAACAATTCCACATCCATATTGATGCCTCCAACATTGCATTAGGAGCATTTTTGGCTCAGCCTAGAGATACTTCAGTTGATCACCCTGTCTACTTTAGAAGGAAGTTGTCGATGGCTGAAAGGAACTACACAACAACAAAATGAGAATATCTGGAGATGGTGTATTCCCTTCAGAAGTTTTACCATTACCTATTAGGAGGTACGTTCAAATTCTTCACGGACCATTCAGCATTGAAGTGCCTAGTTAACAAGCTTGTCCTTGAAGGAAGGATCTATATATGAATCCTACTGTTCCAAGAGTTCACCTTTGAAGTGAAAGTGAAACCGGGAAGATTAAATGTGGGTCCTAACCATTTATCAAGGCTAGAAAATGGAGAGAATGGAGGGTCCCTGGATGATCAGTTGCTAGACGCTGATCTCTTCAGAGTAGAAGCCATCCTGGACTATTTGGATCAGATAGCAATCTATCTGGAAATAGGACAATGCCCGACTGAATATACATCAACTAAAAGAAGACATCTTTTCGTAAAAGTAGTTGAGTATAAATTAATAATAGGACAATTGTATAAGATGGGATTAGACCAAGTATTTTAGAGATGTGTCATGGACCATGAAAGGGAGGATATACTGTGGGAATTTCATTGCGAATTTTCGGGCGATCATGTTGGCGCAAAGCCCACCATAATAAATATATTACAAGAAGGGTTATGGTGGCCCACAGTACACAAGAACAATAAAACATTTGTAAAGAAATTTGACGTCTACCAAAGAACGGGACGTCCATCACACAAAGACGAGCTACCACTTCAACCTATAAGAGCACTGCAGCCATTTGAGAAATGGGTCGTTGATTTTATAGGACCAATCACACACGTTGCAGGACATTCATAGGAAAGGTACATAATTAACACAATAGATTATCTTACGAGACAGGAAGAGGTGGCACCAGTGAAGGATTGCATGGCAGATACAACAACCACATTCATTTTTGAAAATATCATTAGCATATTTGGCTGCCCAAGAAGTCTAACTATTGATCAAGGTACACATTTCATCAATACAACAATCAAATATTTGTTAGATAATTTTATGGTGTAACATCATAAGAGCAGTCTATACCATCCCCAGGAAAATGGAATAGTTGAGGAATTTAAAAAGATCCTAGAAAAAGGACTAATAAATATTTTCAATGCTAATTGAGATGACTGGGATGAGAAAATACCATCAACATTATGGGCATATAGGGCAACTGTAAAAGGATTCACAACCAGACTCCTTTCCAACTAGTGCACGAGATGGAAGCGGTGGTACCTACAGAATTTATCATACCGAGTATTTTAATCGCTTAATCACTACATTGAACAAAAGAAGAATAAATCAAGGAGCACCTCCATGAGATACAAGAGCTTGAAGAGGAAATATTTCTGGCGGAGTTCAATTAAACAGTCCAAAAAGACAGTAAAAAAGCTTGGCATGACCGTCATATTGAACATAAAACGTTTGCAGTCAGAGGAAAAGTTTTATTGTATGATAGCAAGTTTCAAAAGTTCCCAGGCAAGCTCAGAATGCATTGGATGGGACCATACCATGTAATATAAATACGAGATTTAGGGGTATTTTAGGTGGCACAACTAGACGACCATGTGTTACAAGGATGGGTGAATGCCATATGCCTAAAGCCTTATCATGAGAAAGTTTCATTATTTCCTTTTCAAATAAATCTCACAACCGAGAGGAGTCAGTATGGTAGAATAGAGATAGAATGAGTCAATAATTCTCTCACACCTAAGAAGATATTAGAATAGGAATCCCAATACAGAATAAAATGTAGTAGCAAAAGGAAAATCAACTGTTGCGATGCGGAGACCACATTGC
The DNA here is from genome assembly GCA_034641835.2 of Pinus albicaulis. Lineage (NCBI taxonomy): Eukaryota > Viridiplantae > Streptophyta > Pinopsida > Pinales > Pinaceae > Pinus > Pinus albicaulis. The sequence continues at coordinate 517,819,711 of CM076574.1, read as the reverse complement.
AACCGATTGTGATTGGGGGGGAGGTAGTGTCTAGCGCGTCATCCATGTCATAAAACAAGTGTGTCAAACATCATTCCGTCATAATAACCCATCATACCAATGTCAGTCAGTAGGATTACCTGGATTTGAGAATTAACTACCATAATTAGTAACAACAATAATGTAATAAATTCTTCATACTAAGCCATAATCATTACCCATCATGTCTACCCAAATCTCGAAGTCACAGTCAACCATGTCAGAATACACCTCATTTTGGTAATTAATCTCATGATTATAGTCGTGGGGGAGGCAAAAAAATTAATTAGTTATGGGGTATTATCAACCTCATTCATGCCGGTTACATTACTTAACCCACATGAAAGAAGAAAGGACGAGAATGTCGGAAAATTCTGAGTTAGAACAAGAAACAGTAGCAATAGTAAGTGAAATTTCATCAAAGGAAGTTCAAAGGGATAAACCACTAGCAGGAATCTATAGAAAGAGAGAAGGAATAGTGCTTCAAATGTACAAAAGAAGATCAAATATGACAAAGGTAGCACCAGCATTCGTCAATATTGAGCTTGACGAGAGAATTCAGAAAATGGAATCATTAGTTGGAAAGTATGAAAATGCGTTGTTGATCGACACATATTTCACACATTCATACTAGTTTCCAGCTATGAAGAGGTAGGTCTACATACATAATTACACTACATAAGGAGAAGAGGAACTAGGAAGACTGAATCCAGAGTTCAGAGGTATCCAGAGGTCGACAATACTGAACCTAAAGAACCTCCCACTGTTTGGAACCACAAGAGCAGCAATGCAGTGTATGAAATTCCTGCTGAGTAGACTCTAGAATGGATCACTGTGCCTAGTGCGAGAGATACCGATACATGCAAAATATATCCATAGGCTCATGGGATTTTCAGCAGAAGGAAGGGATGTCTCCACGGCCTTCCAGAACATGTCTAAAAGAGAAAAGAAGGTGGGAGATTATGATTACTATAAGAAATACGACACTGAAAGAGGAGGGAAGGGGGCGAAGATAGACCTCATAAATAGTCCAGCAGTTAAATTTTCCTCTTACCTAATTGTAGGCAAGACAATGAGGGACTAAAAAAAGGGTGAATGCACCCTTGACACCATTTTGGTAGTGGAACACTGTCTCCAGGGAACCCAGCTGAACTGGTGTACGTTTCTGTTGAATGAAATGTTCGAAGCCTGTGAAGATAACTATAAAGGATCCACTGGGTTAATTTATGGCTACCTCATAATGGAATTTGCAATGTGGAAATGGACTCACCCGAGGGTGAGACAGCTTGTGGAAATAAAAAATGATCAGCCGATGGCAATGAAGTTTACACCATAGAAAATCTCTAGAGACCCCAGCACAAAGTTGGTAAATGAAGAGGCATTCACATTCTATTACAGGAAGATGGTGGATATAGTGGCGAGGAAACAAAGGGTTCTAAGGAATCTGTTAGATAGATATTCCTCTCATATATGGTTTAGGGTCACTCACAAGCAGAGATACATCAGAACCACTTGCATGGATAAAACTACATTTAATATGAGACTGTTAAAGTTCTAGGTTGACGAAAAGTAATTCCACACTGAGGTATGTTCATGGTCGGGATTTGGAATGGAGATCAGAAGCGGAATCCATCACTATTCGCTCGATGGCATGTTTCCAAGAGCACTACTAGGGGAGACACCAAATGAGACAATTTGTAGAGTGTCATGATTTCAGCTAACACCTTTACTAGAAGAGCTAGACACGAGGGTAAAGGGCTTCAATTGGATAATTCAAACTCTCACAAGTTCCTCTCTTGTGTTTCCTTCCTTTTCAGAGTTTCATTCCTCAAGCTCTACATTACCTTACATGAATTCACCTATCATCACTGCCCTACCATCCACCATGTTTAGTTCTCCCCCAGTAGCCACAGTAGTTCCAATCCGAAAGAGTAAGGCACCTAAACCACTCGTAGCTACCCCTAAGTCCAGGAAAGCAAGAATCATGGTGCCTAGGGAAATAGTTGAACTCAATGAGGAAGATCACACACAACCTATGGGTACGGGAGTACCAATTCAAGAGGAGCCAGATTTGGCCACCTAGGTCACCTCCGAGCTACTTGTGTTCATTTCATTCTCAGTTTTGAATATTCAAACCTCATCTCCACCCCACATTCATACCTCTTCACCTCTCAATCACCATTCATCGCCTCATACCTCATTCACTTCCAAGGACCATTCCACCCACACTCAATCCACATCAGCAACCATTTCATACCTAGTAAAGGTATGAAACAAAACAAATGGGGACACCGAGATAGAAGTTAACTTGAGTACGACTATGGTACCCGAGGTTAACCAACCTCTAGTGGGACAGGGAAGTTTCCTAGACCTATTAGTTTTGAGGGGGATATTTTACTACAGACACAATGCCCTCACCAAAGGAGATGAACCCTTTTCAGTAGGCCAATTTGATACTACAACAGATTCAGCTGACCACGAGCATGAATAACCCATGAAGTCAGCTGTCACAACAAAACCAGCTCACATCACCGCATGAGAACTCTTCCAGGTCAATAGCTAGTGGTCTACCCCTTAGAGAGAGACCACCAAGAAATGATATGTCTGGTGTTGAGAGTATGCAGACCTGGGGCACAGAACAATTGTACAACTTCATCCAGTGAGTGGCACCATAGGCAGAAGGACTACACAAAAACCTCCAATAGAGGTTCGAGCAGCAAAAATAACATATCATTGCGCTTAATGAAGTGTGCAACCAGCTAAAAGGGGAGAAGGAAAGTCTACAAGAAGAACTGGAGAAGGTAACAAATATTTTCAAGGATCTTTGGCAAACAGTAATGACCCAGGATGACAAGATGCTGAAAGACATATTATCTTGCTCCATAGTTGAATGGTCTATCTGCCTGAAGATAACTTGTGTGAATCTCAGCAAGGAAAATCAAGAGCATAAGGAAGTGCTCGTGACAAGACTGATGTTACCAGATGTTGTTGTCATATATGCCGAGAAGGGTATCGAGAAGCAGAAAAAGATAACCAGAATGTAGGAAACTCTAGGGATAGTGGTAAGAGAGGCCTACAACCTCATAAAGCATTTACATGAGTGTTATAACTTGTTAACTATGAAATCCCAACCAATCTCAGCACAACTATAGTATATTTCAGAAGAAATAAAGGAAGCCATGGATCCTGTCAGCATAACCTAGTTATATAATCAAGCGGAGGCACTGGAAATCACGATACAAAAGATAGAGGAGCATTCTACTGCCACAAAGTAGGTCCTCAGAGAGCTGAGGCAACCAGTCAAGCATACTATAGAGGAAATACAACAGATGGTCGCTGAGGCCAAAATCAAAATCAAAGAAGTATTCAACAAAATGCTACCCATTGTGGGAGAAACCAAGGCTAAATGAGTTGCCACAGAAACTAACCAGCTCAATAAGGAATGGAAACATGCAATTAACGAATTCGTTGAACTAAAATCTTCAACATTGAAAAAGGTTCCCAATTTGGGAACTTTGTTTGGACAGAGCAAGGAAATGGAGAAGATGGGACCAGCCACAGAAGCAGAAAAAACAATGGAGACCGAAGCAGTAGAAAAGGATTGACTCGGGACGAGTCAATAACATGTGCTCAAGGCCTGTTGGGGCCTTTTTTTTTAAAATGAAATAGTTTTGAGTTGCGAAGAATAGGTGGCAGAGTGCAACCACAGTAGAAAGGGAGTTGTCACGGTTGCAGAGAGCTAGAGAATAGGTGGTGCAACAATTGTGTAAAACTAGCACAAATGGTAGGAATGGGTGACAAGGACAGTCAAGAGAACTCCTAGTATATGCTTAAAGAGTGATATCTTGTACAAAGTAGTAAGATCTATTTGATGTTTCAAGTACCTTATTTTTTCTTTTATATTTTTTATTGGTTGATAGTTTATTTGTTCCTAACCTTACTAAGGTCATGACATGCCTCGGGTGAGACACTTTTTTGGTGGTTGCAACCATGATCTCTTCTTTGATGTATTTTTACTTCTTATTTATTTTCTGAGTGAGATGCTTGTCTTTTTTGAGTGAGCTGCTTAATTTTTTATTTTTTTTTCCTGTAGGTGTTGCGTGGAGGTCTTCAGGTACCATGGTTTGTGTGCTTTCCCTCCCGGAGTCTGTTGGTGGTATTTTGGAGTCATCCTCATCAACTTTCCTTCATATTTTGGCCTTGTTGTGCCAGACATAGATTTTCTACAAGAAAATTTCCACTTCGTGTAGCAACCTTTTTCTTGACTCTTCTTACCTTAGTTTGTTCAGAAATGAAGTGAAATGGTTCATGGAGGCTATGGACGGAGTCATGGACTGAATCAAATGGAGGTTAGGCGGGTGAAAGGGTCTCATGACAAGTTTCAGATGATCTAGCTGCTAATGATGCAACATAGGGTTTAGAGAGTGGATCCTTATGGATGGAGTGAAAGTTTTTTTTTTTTGAGGGTAAGTGCCCTACCTTCTAAGAGGTTTTCAACCCACAGGCCTACCTTGGGCGCCTCATAGAGGCTTTGACCTAAGGATATTTTATTAATTTTTTTTTTCTCTCCTTTTTTTTATTGTTTGCCCCAGGATTGCCTCAGGGAGGTTTTCAACCCTAAGGTTGGCCTAGTGTGCCTCAAAGATGTTTTCACCCATGCCTATTTATTTATTTATTTTCTAGGACGGAGAGGCACTAGAAAATATGGAGTCTCCCATGACATACACCTCCTTGTTTATTGAATTTATAAATTCTGCCCTAGACAGGGGCCTTTTGTAAACCTTAAGCCTATAACCATTGACAAGTAGGGGAATTCATTCATCATATATGGTTATAATCTGAACCACACAATTATCATAACATTTTTCCACTTTTTAGGGTCCTAGCCATATTTTCATTAGTTTTCCCTTGAAATACTTAAACCTTGAGTCATACAACAATGCCAAATCTCCTTCTTGAAAGGTCTTTTACTTCATGTACTTTTCATGCTAGACATTCCTTTGCAATTGAATCACTTCTATGTGAAGGAGTGCTTGCATCCTAAACTCATCCAATCCATTTAATTGCAACAACCTCTCTTGTTGGGCATATAATATATCTAGGTCTATCTCAGTTCCCATCCGTAAGGTGTTGAACTCAAATTCAATTGAAAGAAGAGCTTTCTTGCCATAGACCAAGTCATAAGGAGTGCATCGTGTTGTTGTTTTCCAAGTAGTGTTGTAGGCCCAAGTAGCTTATACCAATATTTTCACTTTATATTTTCTGTTGCTGCTCACAACATTGGTGAGGTTATTCTCCAATGCTATGTTGGTTACTTCCACTTGGCCATTTGCTTGAGGGTGGTAGGAAGTGGAAGTCTTATTATTTATCTTGTGCATCCTCAGAATAGTATCAATAAGATGAGATGTGAATTGTGCCCCCTAATTAGTGACTACCTATCTGGGGTATAGAAATTTTTAAAACACATTCTCTCTCAGAAATTCTGTTGCTTTATCCTTGTTTTCTACCTTCACAACTATTTTTTCAGCCCACTTATTCATGTAGTCAGTGCAGACTATGATATAATTTTTTTTGGCAAGATGGTCGATGAATAGGTCCAATGAAGTCCATTCCCCACTTTTCAAATGGCTCAAGATACACCTGAGGGTTCAAAGACATCTCATCCCTCTATGCAGGTTTCCCCATCCTTTGGCACTGGTCACACCTACTAATGTATCTTCTGGCACCTTGGTGAATGGTAATCCAATAGTAGCATGCCTGCAAAAATTTGAAGGTGGTCCTTTTTACAGCAAAGTGGCCTCCACAAGAGATATCATGACATGCAGAGAGGATATCAAAAATTTATTCCTCCCTCACACATATTCTGATAATTTGTTTAGTTACTACTTGAAGATATTTCCCCCAATCCATGTGAAAGGGGCGATTTTTCTAATGATCTTTCTTTTTCCTTGAATGAGAGATTAGGACGGAATTTTTCATCAAACAAGTAGTTAGCTATGTCAACAAAACATGGTGAGGGTGTTGAGATGGTGAAGAGATGTTCATATAGCAGTTGGTCATCCACCATTCCTTCTTCATCTACAGATAAAGCTAACCTGGATAAAAAAATATGCAACAACATTCTCCTTTCCAGGTTTATCAGCAATGGTTAGGTCAAACTGCTATAACAGTAACAACCATTTAATTATTCTAGAATTAACATCTAGTTTGTTCACTAAATATTTGGTGTTTGCATGGTCAGTGTGTACAAACATCTGATAACTAGTGACATAATGTCTAAATTTGTTTAAAGCATGGACAATGGTTAACATCTTCTTCTCTGTGACAATGTAATTGAGTTCGGCCTTGGACAAGTTCTTGCTGATGAAATAGATTGTGTAAGGTAATTTTTCTTCTAACTAACCCAATGCTATCCCCACATCCTTTTTTGATGCATTGGTGTGGAGGTTGAAAGGCAGAGTCCAATTTAGACCTCAGAGAATGGGGGTAGTAGTAAACTTTAACTTAATGTTCTCAAAAGCTTCTTGAAAAAGACTGGGCCAAGTAAACTCAGAATCCTTGGCCAACAAACCAAATAGTAGCGAGGAAAACTTGATTAAATCTTCGATGAACATTTCATAATAGCCATCTAACCCAAAGAAACTCCTGACATATCTCTAATTTTAAGGAGAAAATACCCTTTTGATGATGGTTATTTTGTTTGGGTCCACTTGTATTACTACTTGGGAGATTGAGTGCCCCAATAAAACTCTTACTCTTTTCAAAAATTCAAACTTTTCGGGGCTCAGGGAGAGATTCATCTCAATGCACCTTCTCAACACTTTTCCCAAATTCGGGAGATCTTCCTTTAAGTCATCCCCATTAGGTGTTAAATCATCCATGTAGATTTCAACTAAGTCATGGAATAGCTCAGAGAAAATGCTCAAGATATCTCTTTGGAAGGTAGATGGGGCTTTGCACAAACCAAAGGGTAGGACTTGGTAAAATGCTCAAGATATCTCTTTAGAATGTAGATGGGGCTTTGCACAAACCAAAGGGTAAGACTTGGTAAGCGAACGTACCCCAAGGGCAGGTGAATGTAGTCTTGTCGTGGTCCTCAGGGTTGATTTGGATCTGGTTATACCCACTGAACCCATCTAAGAAGGAAAATAACTTCTTTTGTGCAAGGCCATCCATGACATGGTCTATAAATGGAAAAGGATGGTCCTTATTGATTTCTTTGTTGAGTTCCTAATAATAAACATAAATTCACCATTTTCCATTCATCTTCAAGACTAAGACAAGAGGGGGTATCCACTCATTTTCTGATATAGGATAAATTAAACCTAAATCCAACAATTTCTACAATTCTTCCTTGAATATTTCCTTTAGAGCTGGTTTCATCCTCCTTTGGGGTTGGAACACAGGCTTGCATCCTTCCTTAATGTAAATATGATATTTTCATACGGAGGGATGCACATCTTTCATGTCTGTGTAATACCAAACAAATGCATCTATGTTTTCTTCAAAAAGTTGGCATAGATGCTTTTATTATTTATCTAAGAGGTTTGATTTAATTTTTAGAGATCTGGATGGGCCAAACTCCAAAACCTTGGTGGTTTCATAGATTGAATCAAATGAGTGCAATTCCATCCAAGGGTTGTTTTCAGATTCTTTGACTAGATTTTCAAGTGGTCTATTAGTGGTGGATTGGTTTTGAATGACATGGTCGATGAGTTCATATTCATCAATCTTCCCCCCTATAAGAACAACATCTATGGTAAAAATGGGGGTAGTGTTGTATACATCATATTCTTCACAATCCAACCATATAGGTAGATCATGATCAATGGAAGGCTAGGATGGAGGATATAATACAAGCTTTTTAGGCAAGTTCCAATTCTTAATAGTCATGTTTTCGGCCTAACAGCCGATATAAGCATCGAAAGTGGTTAACCAAGGTTTCTATAAGATGAGAGGATATCCATTGAACTTGGTTTTTGGTTTAAGAACAAGGAAATATGTAGGTTACTCCCAAGAGTCAATTGAAACCATAAAATCCTCGAAAATGCCTTCTGAAGTTACTCTAGACCGATCTGCAAGATGAAGAAATGTTGTGGGTTCCCTCAAAGTCCCTCGAGGTTAAGTTTCAACATATTTTCCTTTGTAGTAGCATTGATGGCAACCCCGAGATCAATCAGAGTATTGGGGACAATGACAATATCTATGTGCACATCTACAACTAGACTTCCAGGTTCCAGGTACTTTGGAAAGATCACCATTCCCAACATTAATTTGGACAACTTTCCTACTACATAGATGGTGGGGGTACCTTTGTTCTTTCTCCCATGTTTCTTGAATCACTTTTCCTTGATGAGCCTATTATGAATAGGGACATCCTTAATGGCCTGGAGAATGGGTATATTTACACACAAATTTTTAAGTTCTCCCAGAATTTCAGTCTCCTCTAGGGTGTGCTAAATATAATGGATCAAGCTCTTAGGAAAAGGAGGTTGCTGGATCTGAGTGTTTCTTTCTTCCTTTTCCTCCTCAACCTCTACAGGTGGATATGGAGGGTGGTTGTCTGGGAGTGCTCTTCCCAACCTGAGATTAATCTCCTGTATCTCCACATTATAATATGGATAGCATGTCTCTCCACTATAAACCTATTGTTCTTGTCTAGTTTTTGGGTTTGGATTGGGTTGTGCAGGCATCTGAGGCAGCTTCGGTGGAGCAGCATGAGTAAGCTGAGGTTGAGGTTGGGGTGGAGGCATTAGAGTAGGTGGTTGATTATGTTGATGGATCCACCCTTCGGCTGGGTTGTTCCACTGAGGTTTTTGTGGATCATAGTACTGAAATGGTTGGTTCAGAGGCTAAGGATGATATGGAGGGTTGTAAGGCCAAGTAGGAGGTGTAGGCTAGAATGGAGGAGTGGGGGTGTACCAATATTGCATGGTTTCATTCTGATTATTGTGATAGTAAGAATAAGGAGCACCTTGCATACCATGCTGATATGGCCTAGGGCCTTGAGGCCTTCTCTAGTTGATAAGTTGCTCTGGTCCTACTTCCCCACCTTGGTATACAACTTTAAGTCTAGGTAAGGAGGACACTTGTCTACGGCATGATTATCCTCACATTCTAAGAAAACCTCTATGACATTTAATGGACATTCATCTCTAGGGTGCTTTCTAGTACATCTAGGGAAAAATATAGCCAAGGAATTTTTTCCTTGTCTTAATTCCTCTTGACCTAAATTGTGTCCATTTGGAAGGAAAATGTGTGTAACATGCTACTCTTGAAATCCTCCAGCATATTTCCAATCTCATGCTTTGTGGAAGTGGAAGAGGAAGCGGTATTTGTTGTACTTTGTCTAGCTTTTCCTTTCTTCCTAGCTACCCTAGATTGGTTCCTGAAGACAATTTTGATTGTCTAATAAGTGAGGTGGTAGATATATCCTCCTGATAACATATTTATGGTTTCTATCACCTCCTCCTCGATACCTCAGAGAAGTACAATTTTAAGTGATTTGGGATCAAGGGTACAATTGTCTCTCTTATAGTTTAACTGAAACCTATCTTCATATTCTTCTAGGGATTTATCAGGCCCTAGAGTCATCCTCAATATCTCATATTTAGTTTCTTTGGACCTACAATAGTCCCTATAATTGTTTTTTAAGGCCTCTTGCATCTGTTGCCAGGTAGTGATGTTTTTCCTAGGTAGACCCATGAACGAGTGCAAGGTTGAATCCTTAAGGGTAGATGGGAATAGCTTCAACTTTGATCATCTAGGAATAGTCATAGTTCCTACAAACAACAAAAAATTCAAACATGAATGTTTCATTATCTACAAAGGTAACTCCATGGAAGTGTGGAAGGGATGAGGGGCTAATGTTCTTCATTTTATTTTACCCAACTGCCTCTCTAATGGGAAAGGCTCATAGGGCTTCAATTTCAACCATGGTTTGAATAGGTGAGGTATATTCCTCGAGTCAAAAAATATATTATTATTCTCGAATAGGCTCCTCAAAATTTTCAGAAGGCTCACCTATGATGTGTTCAACCTCATAGCCACTGAAGAAGAGTGAATGGTGACTATGTGGTGATGTGGGGTTTTTCGATAAAAAAATTTCTTGAGTATCCGTACTCCTACGAGGCATGAAAAAAATGATTTTTTGTATTTCTTGAAAAACTTTGAAACAACATGTAAAAGTAAAGAAAAAAATAATGCTAAGAAAAAATCAAAGCATCTACTAGACACCTCTCCGACAATGGCACCAAAAAATGGTGAGCCCTGGTATTAAACCAACAATGTTGCAACTCACTGAGGCTATCCTACTTTACTTTATCAACCCCAGGTTCATACAAAATTTGAGGTGATAGTGCTATATACACATCTCATGAATTCTACCCATATCATCCTCTTCTGATCTCTACAAAAGGGTGCTACTTCTAGGGTTTATGGATGAAGTTTGACACACTTCTTAATTTAGTCCTAGGGCCACAAATGATTCAAATCCATTTCTCTATCAACAAGTAAAGAAATATTCTACAACAAGTAAAGAAATATTCTACAACAAGAAAGTACATCTAACTACTCTAGAATAAAATAAATATACACATTAAGCTATGATAATAAATGGAAGCAAAGTAGGCATCTTGCATGAAGTAAATCGCTAAATTTAAATTTCATAAAGGAAACTAACCCAATCACACTTTGTTGGGACAAATGGCTAAAACAAATCAGTCTAATCTATGTTCTTTCTATCATGCTTTTAATAATTTAGCTAATCATGACCTAACTATGCTTGTAAATTCATTGTTATGTAGCAAGGAGGAGAAAGTGGTAAGGTGGCTTAAGGAAGGCTTGAACTCATGGGTGAAAGCCTCAAGGTGTCTCGGTGGTCTTTGGAGGGATGGATGAGGTGGATGGTGGTTTATGGGCTTAAGGAGGGGCCCACTCGTGCTACTGCAAGTGTTTTTATGGTTTCTTGTATTGCTATAGGAATGTCCTGAATTTCTATAGGAAAAAGTACGAGGGAAATATAAGGCCAAAAATGGGTGAGAGAAGTGTAGGGAAGGTGAAGTGAATATGAGTTTGGATGAGTAGAATGTGGCCCACCCTTTGGCCAATCTCAAAACTTCTTGAGAGGCTTGTCTTGCACCTCTAGCGTTTTCTTAGGGCGTGACGATGAAAAGTATAAAAACAGGGTTGATGGTAATTTTGATGAACAAAAGGCTGATGATGGGTAATAAATGAATATGAAGGTGCTAGTGAAGTGCTCCCTTGTTATGCTACTTGAACCTAGAAGAAAACTAGCTGTTCATTCAACAAATAATGAAAAATTAATGATGAAGGAAATGAAAAATATGAGTTTAATTTGGAAACAAAATCTACTTTAGCGTACAAATAGTGATCATACACAACATTCTAAACATATTCATGGAACCAAACAGCCTAAATATTCATTCCACAAAATCATAAACTAAAAACTACTTTTTTCTGGTGGAGAAGGTCTACCCTCCTCAAGCTCCAATGAAAGAGATGAGAGAGGGAGGCTTGAAACAAAAGTTTCTGAGTTTACAACCCACTCTATCAACATGTAAGCAAGCTAAATTTAAATCAAAAAAGAAATGGAAGAAAACTAAAGACAATGAATTGAAATGCAAGAAAACTAGCTAAATACTCATAAGCAAAAATAACTAAAATGACATAAAAATAAAGAATGAATACACAATAGATACTAAGGCAAACGGATTGGGCCCTAACCCACAAGCCTATCACTCTAAAACTAGATCACTGAAGCACAATATAAATACTCATTTTATTACAGAAGATAGTCCCATTACATCAACATGAAAGTCTCAAAACGTATTACAAGAGCTAAGAGCCTATTACCTTCCTTTAAAGTTTGAATCCTAATGAAGTCTTGCTCAATAATATTTATCGTATAGGGTAGCTACCAATAGCTCCCTAGAAAGTAGGTGATGTGTCCACTTTGACTTCACACGAAGTGTAGCTTTGGTGCACTTGATCTTGAGTTTTCTGTTAGAAAATTATATATTATAGAGCAATGCAACACATAAAATATGCGGAAAATACAAGAACACAAAAAACATAAAACAAGAGAGACACAAATATACGTGGTTCACCCAGTTTGGGCTACGTCCACCCCGAATAGCCAGTCCTTCCTCTCTACTATCCAGCAAAATGAAAAGACACAACCTACAACAGATCTGTTGTAATATCCTATTTTCTCTCTCATAGTCTCCCTCTCTATTTCTCGCTCCGAGAATACACATACAATACATAATTGAAATAAAATACCCTCATAAAAGCCAGGGGTTGCCTTCTAGGGAAAAAAACCCTAAACTAAACATAACTTCTACCATCAGATCATTTTCCTAATGAACGGCCCAGATTGACTAGAAATTATTATACTTTTACAAGGCAATTTTACATCTTTTTTTAGCTTCGGGGGTGGTGCCCCCGAAACACCCCGCCAGGGGGGAGGCTCCATAAAGTTGCTGCCACCCCCCTGTAGACCGCCCATGGCAAGGATTAATTTACGGGCGGCATTTCTGCCCCATTTAAGGTACAGGGGTCCAATGCTATGATACAAATTAAACAATATAATCAGGCTCCACAACCAACAATCTCCCACTTGGACACTGATCGTAGCAACTCCACCGCTGCTTCATTTGCTGGACAATGACTCCTCTTTGGACCTGTCTATTTCTCATCTTCATCGTCATCCTTGAAGACCAATTGAAGCTGAGCACATTCTTAGTTTCTCCCTGGTTGCAAATTTTGTTAGCATATCTGTAGGATTCTTGCTAGTGTGTATCTTTTCCAGCTTCCACTCTCGATCTTCCAATACTGACCGTATGAAATGGTACTTGAGATGTATGTGTTTAGTCCTGGAATTAAATGCTGAGTTCTTTGCAAGATGAATGGCACTTTGGCTATCATTGTATAGCGTGCCCATATCATGCTTCTTACCCAATTCATCCATAAACCTTTGTAACCAAATCATTTCTTTACTAGCCTCTGTAGTAGCAACATACTCTGCTTCTGTTGTTGAAAGTGCAACAACACTTTGGATTTTTGAAACCCAACTGACAATTGTTCCACCTACAGTAAATACATATCCTGTAGTGCTCCTCCTGTTATCTCTGTCACCTTCCATATCTGCATCAACATATCCCTGTAGAGCAATGTTTGAACCACCAAAGCATAATGCTTGATTTGTGGTACCTCTCAAATATCTGAGAATCCATTTTACTGCCATCCAATGTTCTTTTCTTGGATTGTTCATGTACCTACTTACAACTCCCACTGCATGTGCAATATCAGGCCTTGTGCAGACCATTGCATACATTAAGCTTCCAACTGCTGATGCATATGGAACTTTAGACATATATTCCATTTCTTCATGGGTCTTGGGGCACATCTCCTTACTAAGTTTGAAATGGCTAGAAAAAGGTGTACTAACTGGTTTTTCATTCTGCATATTAAATCTTTTCAACACCTTTTCTATGTACTCATTCTGAGACAGTTTTAATTTGCGATTTTTCCTGTCTCTAGTTATCCTCATACCAAGGATTTGTTTTGCAACTCCCAATTCCTTCATTGCAAATGAATTTGCCAATTTTATTTTGAGCACATTTATTTCCTGCATGTTAGACACTGCAACAAGCATGTCATCTACATACAATAACAATATAATATAGATGCCATCATTTTGACTTTTTAGATAAACACAATGATCAGAGTGACATCTAGTATAACCTTGTTCAGACATAAACTTGTCAAATTTTAGATACCACTGCCTTGGAGCTTGTTTTAAGCCATACAAGCTCTTCTTTAACCTGCACACCAATTTTTCTTTCCCTTTTACCTTATTTCCTTCTGGTTGCTGCATGTATATCTCTTCCTTCAAATCTCCATGGAGAAATGTTGTCTTTACATCTAACTGTTCAAGATGTAAATCTTCCACTGCTACAAGACTTAAGATAGTTCTGATTGAAGTCATCTTAAAAAAAAGAGAAAATATTTCATCAAAATCAATACCTTTCTTCTGTGCAAACCCCTTCACCACAAATCTATCTTTGTACCTCTATTTTCCTCCATCTTCTTCCTTCAGCCTGTAAACCCATTTATTATACAATGTAATTTTACCTGCAGGCAACCTGACTAAGTCCCAAGTCTGGTTATGCATTAAGGAGTCCATCTCTTATTCCATGGCTAGCTCCCACTTCTTCCTGCTTTCAACCTGCATTGCTTCTTCATAACATTCGGGTTCACCAGAATCAGTCAGCAATAAATAATATAATGAAGTAGAGTATCTTTCAGGGGGTCTACTTATCCTAGTAGATCTTCTAACACCACTTTTAGGTGTTTGAGGTGCCTATTGCTGTTGTGGTGGTTGCTGCTGCTGTGGTTGTTGACTATTAATATTTTGAGGCACCTTTACTTTTTCAATTATCTTATCAAGAACTATGTATTCCTTGGTCTCTTTTTCCTGTTTCTTTTCCTGCAACTGATTCTTATACAAAACCTTTTCATTGAATATTACATCTCTTCTCCTAATTATTTTGTGATTTTCATAATCATATAAGCGATAACCAAAATCATTAACACCATATCCAATAAAGGTACATTTCTTTGATTTTTCCTCAAGATTTGTTCTATTTTATTTATTAATATGGAAAAAGGCCTCATAGCCAAAAGGCTTTAAAAAAGAGTAGTTTACCTTTTTACTTGTCCATGCTTCCTTTATAATACCACCATCCAAGGAACTTGAAGGCCCTCTATTTATTATATAAACAGCAGTATCTACAGCATCTACCCAAAATTGTAAAGGCAATCCTGCATGCAATCTCATGCACCTTGCACGCTCCATGATTGTTCTGTTCATCCTTTCTGACACACCATTTTCTTGTGGTGTTCTTGGAACTATCTTCTCTCTACTAATTCCATGCTCTGAACAGTACCTATCAAACTCTTTGCTGCAATATTCACCTCCATTGTCTGATCTGAGACACTTCAACTTCTTTCCTGTCTCAATCTCAACCAAAGCTTTCCATTTCTTGAAAGTATCAAATACATCAGATTTATTCTGAATACAATAAATCCATGTTTTTCTAGTTGTATCATCAATAAAAGTAACATAATAACGAGAGCCACCGAGAGATGATACCTGAGCAGGTCCCCATACATCTGTATGCACAAGCTCCAATTTTTCGCTCTTCTTTTCTTTCCCAACTCTGAGAAATATGACTCTCTTTTGTTTTCCATAAATGCAATTCTCATAGAAATCCAAATCAACATTCTTCAAACCTGGCAAAAAATTTCTTGAGTGAAGAATCTTCATCCCCTTCTCACTCATATGTCCGAGCCTATGATGCCATAGTGCTGCATCTGCTCCTTTGGAAGTTAAAGCATTAACAGAGTTAGAAATACCATTGCATAAATACAATGTACCAACCTTTTCTCCTTTTGCTATTACCAGGGCTCCTTTGGTGACCTTCCAAGTTTTATCTGTGAAAGTTGTCACACAACCTTCACCGCCTAACTACCCTATTGAAATCAGATTTTTCTTCAGATCTGGAACATGCCTTACCTCCTTTAGTAGCCATTGGTTTCCATTCTGTTGTTTTACAAGAACTTTACCCATTCCAACAATTTTACGGGGTTTATCATCACCCAAACGAACTTGTCCAAAATCTCCTTGAACATAGTCATGAAAATATTTCTTATCAGGTGTGGCATGGAATGAAGCCCCTGAATCTACAACCCAAGAATCAGTAACATTTTTGAAAGAAAGAATCAAGGCATCTTGTAACACATCACCTGTCACATTTTCTTCATGATTGTTTTCTTGTTTTGTGTCTCCTTCTTTTCCCTTCTGATATCTACAGTATTTCTTTAGGTGTCCTTTCTTTCCGCATTTCCAGCACACTATCCCCGATCTAGACTTGGATCTGCCTTTCCTTGATTTAATGTGATATCCCGAGCTCTTTCCTCTTTCCATTCTTCTTCCCCTAGACTCTACACTCAAAGAATTATTCGATGTCTCACCGGAGCTTTTCCGTCGCATTTCCTCGCTAAGGATAGCACCAACAACATCATCAAACTTTAAATTACTAGATATAGAGACAGATTTAATAATGGCCATTACTAAACCATTCCAACTCTCTAGCAATGAGCACAAGAATAACAGAGCTCTAACATCATCATCAAATTTTAACCCTACAGAACTTAACTGACTGGTAACTGTTTTAAAATCATTTAAATGGTCTGCAACAGATCCACCTTCCGACATCTTCATATTAAATAGTCGTTTCATAAGAAATACCTTGTTTGAGGCCGAAGGTTTTTCATATAGTTTCGCCAACATCTGCATCAAACCCTCTGTTGTTGTTTCTATCGAAATATTGAAGGCGACTGACGCTGCAAGGCACAACCGTACTATTCTGAGTGCCTTTCTATCGAGAATGTTCCATTCCACGTCTGTCATGGCTGCCGGCTTCTTTGATAATGGGGAAACAACAATATTGTAGGGAAACAAGAAGCCTACATCAATGAGGATGGTAACAACTATGAAAGCTCAATGCAATTGTAGGAAGAGGTGTGTGATGTTTTCAGTTCATATTTCCATTAATAAGGGAAATTATGTTAAGGATACATAAATATTCAAGAGGTATCTAGTCTTTTAGTACTTTTAGGATGTTTTTCAAACAAATATTCCAGAGTTGCATCCTCATAGGTAAGTATATTTTTCTATTCAATTGGTACCAGGGGTGACACCAGCATCAAAGGGACCTTATAGAAGGAGCACACCAAAGTTGGTAGAGTTGAAGTTGCAACTAAAGTGAATGCTTGATAAGGAATACATTAGACCAAGTGTATCGCCTTGGGGTGCACCAATATTGTTAATGAAGAATAATTATTGTACTCCCATGTTATGCATTTATTAAATAGGACTGAAGAAGGTGATGATCAAGAATATGTAACCATTGTCAAGGATTGATGGCTTCCTGTATTCCCAGATATGATTGGCTCCAAATATTATTATAAATTCAGTCAAGGGGGAATTGATCCCATGAAAGATAGAGATCAGGAAATAGAAAAATACTCAAGTGAGAAATAATGTTCTCAAATATTGATTTTATATCAGGATACCATTAGGTACACATCAAAGAAGACAACATTTACAAGACTTATGTTTGGACAAGGTATGGGGATTATGAGTTTTTTGTAGTTCCATACGATTTGACCAATGATCCAATAAGTTTTATTTGCTTGATGCATACTGTGTTGTGTCCTTATCTGGACATGATTTTTATTTCACTCATTTACGAGATCTTGGTATATTCTAAGAATGAGGAAAAATATGTCGATCATTTAGCAGCAGTGTTGATATTTTTAAGAGAGCATCAGTTGTATGCCAAGATTAGAAATTGTAGTTTCTTTTAGGAAAAGGTACATTACTTGGGACATGTTGTTTCCAAGGCAAACATAACAGTAGATCGAGAAAAGATAAAATATATCATGTAATGGGAAGCCCCTAGAAATGTAGATGAAGTTATATCATTCATCGGACTATCAAGTTATTACAGGATGTTCATCATGAACATATCACACATTTCCTGTCCTATAACATCATCGTAGAGAAAAGGTAAGAAGTCTGAATGGGAAGAGGTGTGTGTGTCTAGTATTGATCAGTTGAAACAGTTGTTGACCAATGCTCTAATGTTAAATATTGCAGATATGGATAAAGAGTCTATAGTGTATACATATGATTTCAAGACAGGGCTTGGTGGAGTCATTATCTAGGGAGGAAAAGTGTTATGCTATGAGTATAGGAAAATGAATGAGCACGAACAGAATTATCTCACAAATGAGATTGAGTTGGAAGCAATCATACATGCATTGAACCTATAGAGACACTACCTTCTTGGCAGGAGGTTTATAGTGATGAGCGATCATAGTAGGTTGAGATATGTGTTTGACCAACTTAATTTTAATTCCATGAAAGCTAGATGGTTGGAAACCCTTATTGAATTTCACTTTGGGATTAAGTACATCAAGATAAAGGAGAACAGGGTTATAGGTGATCTTAGCAATAAAGTGTAGTTGAACCATGTTGCAGTAGTGTAATATCCCAAAATAGGAAAATAAGCATTATAGAAATAAATACTAGAAATAACAATGAATAAAATTACATTAGTAAAATTAATGAGCATGAATAGAATGATCTGACAAATGATATTGGGTTGGAAGCAATCATACATGCATTGAAAATGTAGAGACACTACCTTCTTGGCAGGAGGTTTATAGTGATGAGTGATCACAGTAGGTTGAGATGTGTGCTTCACTAACTTAATTTTAATTCCATGAAAGCTAGATGGTTGGCTACCCTTAGTGAATTTAATTTTGGGATCAAATACATCAATATAAAGGAGAACAAGGTTATAGGTGATCTTAGCAATAAAGTGCAGTTGAACCATGTTGCAGCAGTGTAATATCCCAAAATAGGAAAAGTAGAAAAATAGAACAAAATACTGGAAATAACAGTGAATAAAATTACACTAATATGTGGGAAAAATATGGGGCCATTTTATTCTGTAAATCAGCAGCAAATAAGTACAATAAAAGTGGGTACAACTCAAATAATAAAGGCAAACAAACCTCCCATGAATACATATGCCTAAACATGAAATGCTGCTACAGAGGAGAATGCCAGAGAACAAGTACAACACGGTCTCAATGGATATAACTATAGCTAGAAAATGTAATAAAAATGATCTTCTAATATATGGCTCAAAAATTGTTGGGAGTAGAGATCTATGCTCCCAAATAAATTTCGAAGACAACCCAGAAAGGGTTTATGGAAATACACAAAATGCAAAATGCCAGAATATAGCCATAGGGTGGAATAACAGCTGCAACTGGATAACTATAAGGAGGTGGCTGAAACTAATGTATAAATGTATGGAGCTCCTCCAATGGATCCTACAAGTGAAAGGCTCATCCCCTCACTAAATATCTAACCCTCCGATTGAAACACTGAAACCTACAATGCAATTGCCCAATAAAATAATGCAGTTTGACTGTGAAACTTTGATGTAGGAGGTGGTAATAGTTGGTCCTGATGAAAAATAATGAAATAAATCTCTAGGAATTTCCTTGCTGGCCTCCCAATGGAAAAGCTACCTCTCCACTCAGAAACAAACACTGAAAGTGGCCCTCAAAATCCTCCATTTCTTCTACCCTGCAACACAACACAACTCTGGAAGAAAATCCACTGTAGCTAAAGAATAAAGCTTGGCCTGAATGCCTGAATGTGGAAATATATATTACAAACCTATATTGAGTGTGCACTCAAATTCCCCTAAGGATGAGTGTGGGATTCCTACTTGAGAACACCCTTGTGCTAAACAACTGAAGAGTGCAGGAAGTCATACAGACCACCAAAATAAATTATCCATAACATAATGCATATATGGTTGCCTTCCCCTTCCTTATATGAATTGCGAGAATTCTCACAATGGGCCCCACTCATTAAAGCCACTACTCTCATGGAGTCTTCCTCCCATTAACATTGTGTGTCCCCTCATTAATTATCCACTCTCCCCATACCAATGTTGTTGATTTGGTTAAACTTGATCCCATCCACATGCTCCAACCCCTGTTCACACATGAGGGTGCTTTATCTAGCTATCAAGATGCTCCTTATTCATATTAGGAGTGATTTTATTCCTACTAAAGATATTTATGGGTATCCCTACCCACTTATTCATCTATCTAAATGAAAAAATAAAAATTTAATATGCCAATTAGCTACAAGCTAATTTTGGAATATTACAGTCCTCCCCTCCCAAATGTTCCTTGTCCTCAAGAAAATTAAAGGCTAGAACTAGAAAGCCTCCTCTCCTCCTCTTGTACCATCCTCATATGATAAGCTCCTCCAATAGAGAATATCCTCTCTCATCAATATGTCCCCTAGCCAAGTGTATAATTTAGCATTTGGTGGTAAAATCAAATGGCTCTCACCACGAAGAAGTGGGATATCCATGGAGGAATCTATATGCTTTCTAGAGGCCTTCTTAAGGCATGTAATCTGAAAAATTATGGGAACCTTCATTCCCATGTGAAGCTCCAATCCCCAAGCTATCATCTAAGAAAAATGAATCACCCTCCAAAGTAGTAACTCATAGGAAAACTCCTCCATCTCTTGCTCCTACCAAGTAAATGGGTTGTGTGGCTGAAAATGATGGATAAAATTATCCATCCCACGTTGTCTCTCACTCCACTTATGATATGTGTAGAGTTTCTACTGATTTTGGGCTACAATAATGTTGCGTTCAAGATGCAAAAAGGCAACTGGATCCTTAAAGACTCCCTCTTTAGTTCTATCAATCTTGCTTAAACCATCCCACATATAGTGAATAGTACATCATCACAACATGGCATCAAGATGAGAAAGATATTGAGTGTTATGTGAAGTGTTGGATGGTGCCAATATTTTCCCATGTGGTTAGAATGCAATTTTTCTAACTGTTGTTTCAAGAAATCATGTGGAAAGTTGTCTCCCAACAATTTTCTAGTTGTACATGTTTTCTCATCTACTAGAAAGTAGTAAATGGAATTTTGTATCAACTAAGCACACCAATTATAGAACAATACTTGCCCAAAGCCATACAGAAAATGGATATCTCCATCACTAATGTTGGTCTGAGAAATACCATGAAGTCCAAATAGAAAATTTCCCTCTTGTGGAGCAATGCACTGTATATAACTGGAAAGAGAATGTAAATATTTTGTTAGATCATCAATAAGTGAAAAAATACAACTCTTACCATGCACTATGAGTAGGCTGATAATGAGGTCCATGGATGAGCCCTCCCATGATAATCTCCCCATAGTGTTCTAGAATGTGAAGTGATACATACTCCCTTTGGAGCACTCCATCAATAGATACATACTCTCAAGTGGCAACGTTGTTGGCCTTTGTGATAAGGATCATGTCATCTCATTACTCCATTATTTGACATACCAAATGCCAAATTCATATGCCATAATCCTGCTACATATGGAAGACTCCTTCCCATGTGGAAGTGTATCCTGATCCTACAAAGCTAAGGATTAGCCCCTTTGCACCAATATTGTGCCATCCTCGACTCCTGAATTATCTTGCAAGGCATGGGAGAAAGTCAACCCATACTCTCCCAAGAGTAACCAAAGCAGCAATAACTTTTGCTACCTCCTCATCTCATCATCATACAAGTCATATAGTATCATCACGATAGTTTACCTATAGAATGTCCCATACAACCAAATCCTCTTCTGCCTTATCATATGGGTGCCATGCAATGCCCCAAACCATAACACACCCTTTGACATAGGATATGTCACATGATGGCCAAACTCTTTCAAGAGCATCCAGCACAGCCATCCCTCCTGTTGCCTTATGTTATAGATATGCAAGTGGATCACAAAACCCTTGCTCATCATCATCACCCATCCATCCAACTGGGGGTGTCTACTATCATGCTCCAAATTTTTATCCACCCCATGGAGAATACCATCCTCCCAATTATGATCACTATCTTTGCACTTAATGAGATGTTGAAGTGCAACCTCCTGGATATCACTACATAAATACCACTCATCAATGACCAATTTTAACCCATAAGGTTCCAAATATGTTGTAGGAAAAAGCTTCCCATTGAGCTATAAAGTGCTCATCAAGAACGATCTATCTTAATAATGGGAGATGTTATCCATCATAAGATGTCTCTCATCAACCATATTCCTATCCAATGCTACACAAGTAGAATGGTCATTGGAATGCTCCAATAATAGTTGGGCCCCCAGCTCATCACTACTGCTCAGTGATAGCGCTGCTAATCTCCATGGTGGTGCATATGTTGTCTCATCATCATTCACAATGTTGAACACACAGTTCTGCATTGCATTGATTAAGATTATTCTCATCCTATCCTCCAAAACTTTACACTCTAATCCAAAGTGTTGTGTGTAGCTCATTAATGAGATACCAAGATGACTATATAGATCCACCTTGAACCATTCAAGGGTCCTCTGCACAATAATAGTCTGTTGCCTCAAATCATTAGTGTCCTTTGACCCTAGGTAATGTAATTTCCATGATGGCATGTCCCCAGAACTCTACATATAATGTGCTGAAATAATAGGAGCTTGAAATTTTTTCATATCTTGGTTAAGATTGGGAACATCTTGTAAAGCTACAAGGGTTCCTCCTACCGGTGTAATAACTCCTCCAATAGTTGGTGATGGTGATGGTTTCTCCTCTGTTGCTGCACCAATGCTAGTATAAGTCTCGTCCTCTTCATGCATCTCCTAAGTAATACATGGAACTCTCAATGTTAAGAGATCAATACCATCTTTCAAAGATGCAAGGGTTCCTTCTCCTAATGCTAGTACTCCTGCAACAAGTGGTTGTGAAAGTTACTCTTCTTCCCAAATGGTAATGCTGACATCTCCCCTTGGCTCCTTATGTGCTTTATCATCAACGTTGGAAAATGTATCAATGGGAATTTCCTCCGGTTTACTTCCATCAAATTTCCTGATCAACCTTTGAGTAAAGTCTGCATAAGCAATCACTCTTTCATGTTTCAAATGGCTGAACCACCAAATATTTGCTTCACCCTCAAGGTGTAGCATTGCAATCTCAACAAATTATCTTTTTGCTACTGGATGTATCAAGAAGAATGCATCTAACTTCCTTCTCCAAGCCTTTGTTGTGCATGTGCATGACCCATCAAATGTAGACAATAGAAATCTATTGTGTCTTTTTCTTCTATTACTGCAAGGTATCCTCTCTTCCTTGATCTGAATAAATTGCTGGAGAGTTAGATTCTCCTTGAAAGCCCTTGATTGAGATTGATACTCTGCAAGATAATCTCTTAGAATATCATGATCTAAGTTTCCTCCATCTCTATTCCTTTCACCTTCCTCTTCAAAGAAAGTGGACATAGTAGATAGCTTTGAAGCTCTATGCAATAACAATTTATTTTGTTGTTGATAGGAAGTGCATGGACCTTCCTCATCTTGAAACCCTCGTGAGATCTCATTTCATCTCTCCATTCTGATTTTCTTTATGTCCTTAGAGAGGTCCATCATTGTAGATCTCTTCCTCATTATTGTAGATCTCTTATTCTTCTTTTGCTTCTTCTTCTCATTCTTCTGATAGAATATTGGCTGAAATACACAGGCTGAGCCAAGATTATACTATGATACCATTGTAATATCCCAAAATAGAAAAATCATCAATATAAAACAAAATACTAGAAATAGGAGTGAATAAAATTATACCAATATGTGGGAAAAATAGGGATCCAATTTTATCATGTAAATAAATAGAAAATAATTACAATAAAAATGGTCACAACTCAAATAATCAAAGAAAACAAGCCTCCCATGAATACATATGCCAAAACATGAAATTTTGCTACATAATAGAATGCCAAAGAACAAGTAAAACACACTCTCAGTGGATATAACTGCAGTTGTAAAATTAAATAACAAGGATATGCGGATATATGGCTCAAAAAGTGACAGGAGTAGAGATCTAGGCTCCGAAACACATTTCCAAAACAACCCAGAAAGGGTTTCCAGAAATACATAAAATGCAAAATGCCGGAATACAGCCCTAGGGCTTAATAGTAGCTACAACTGAATAACTGGAAGGAGGTGGCTGAAACTGATGTATAAATGTATGGATCTCCTCCATTGGATCCTCCAAGTGAAAGGATGATCCCCTCATTAAGGATCTAACCGTCCAACTGAAACATTGAAACCTCCAATGCAATTTCCAAATAAAATAACACAGTTTGAGAGTGAAATTGCGGTGTAGGAGGCAGTAATAGTTGGTTCTAATGCCAAATAATGAAATTAATCTGCAATACCTTCCTTGTTTTCCTCCCAATGGAAAGGCTACCTCTCCACTAAGAAATAAACAATGAAAGTGGCCCTCAAAATCCTCCACTGCTTCTATCCTCCACCACAACAAAACTCTGGAAGAATCTGCTTTGTAGCTGAAGACTGAAGCTTGGCCTAAATTTTGGAATTTGGAAATGCATCTCACAAACCGCTCATGAGTGGGCACTGGAATTCCACTGAGGATGAGTGTGGGATTCCCGCTCGGGAACAACCTTGTGTTAAATAGCACAGCAGACTCCGCTAAATAGCAGAAGAGTGCAAGAAGTCATACAAACCACCAAAATCAATAATCCATAACATAATGACTATAAGGTTTCCTTCCCCTTCCTTGTATGAATTGTGAGCCTTATCAGCTTGGGCCCCAGTCATTAAAGCCACTACTCTCATGGAGGCTTCCTCCCATTAACATTGTGTTGTCCCTCACTAATTATCCACTCTCCCCATACCGGCGCTGTTGATTTGGTAAATATTGACCCCATCCACATGCTCCAACCCCTGTTCACACATGAGGGTGCTTTATCCATCTATGAAGATGCTCCTTATTCACATTAGGAGTGATTTTATTCCTACTAAAGAGATTTATGGGTCTCCCTGCACACTTATTCATCTATCTAAATGACAAAAGCAAAAATTAATATTCCAATTAGTTGCAAGCTAATTTTGGAATATTATAAGCAGTGAGCTCATATGGGAGATATTTACAAGATTGGATATTACAAGCAATACAATAGGATGATAGGTACATGGAGCTTATGCTTAGGTTATAGTAATGTACAGGAGACCAGGATGTGGACTATTGTCTCACGATAGATGGCTTTGTCAGATTCAAGGACATGATCTATGTGTCAGATGACAGTGAAATATAGAATCTTAGCTTGAGGTATTTTTATGCCAAACCATATTTAGGTCATGAAGGATATCAAAATATGTTGACAACAATAGAGAAGATCTACTATTGGATGAATCTGAAAAAGGAAGTGGCAGATTTTGTGGCTAGATTTTTAGACTGTTAGTAGGTCAAAGAAAAGTGTAAGGGTACAGGTGGGTTGCATCAGCCTATTCCTATTCCACAACACAAATGGGAGGTCATTTACATGGATTTCATTACACGTGTTTTGAGGACATTGAGGTAGCATAATTTTATCATGATTTTGGTGAAAATGTTGAGCAAGGTATCTCACTTCATGCCAGTAAATACTACTTATTGAGATAGTGAGGTAAAATAAGTATTCATCAGGGATATTTTGAGATTTCATGGTGTTTTGAAGAAGTTTATGTCGGACAGGGATGCCAAGTTCACTTCTATGTTTCGGAAGGAGATCTTAGCAAGATTGGGGATAGTGTTGGGCTTTAGCAAAACATATCATCCAAAAACATACAGACAAAGAGATAGGGTCAAAAGAACACTAGAGTATATGATGAGGATGTATAGCATGCATAAACATTAGATATGGGAGGATTACCTTCCATTCGGCAAGTTTTCCTACAATAAGGGTTATTAGGAGTCGTTGAGGATGAGTGTCTTTGAGGCACTCTATGACCAGAGTTGTAACACTACCATCAGCTAGAGTGATCCAGTGAATATGGTATGCATTGGACCAGAAATTTTGGCACACATGGAATAGGAAATGATGATTATAAAGAAGAATCTAAAGGGAGCAAAGGAAAGGTAGAAAAGTTAGGAAAACTAGCACAGGGAATTTAAGGAGTTTTAGGCTGGGGAGCATGTGTATTTGCACATGAAGCCCAAGAAGAGCTCCTTGAGGATCATATAACGTGCCAAGTTGGCACCATTGTATTGCGGGCCTTTTACAATCCTTGAGAGGATTGGACCAGTTGCCTACAGACTTGCACTACCTCTCATAGTGAAATTTTATGATGTTTTTCATGTTTCATTACTTAAAAGATATGTAAAGAATGTTGATAATTTTATTGATTGGCATGTATTAATGGTGGAGAAATAAGGAGAATTCGAGTTGAAACATTAGTTCATATTGAAGTGAAAACATCTCATGCTCTGGAAAAGAGTAATTGATCACGTTAAAGTGTAGTGGAATCACTTTTTTCCGAATGAAGCTATATGGTAGATGGCTAATCAGATGTGAGCTATGTATCCTTCATTATTTATTGGTGAAGGAAAATGAGTTTTGGTATTTTTACATATTTATGTATGGTCTCTATTATCAATACCACAATGATATTTGTTATAAAGCTCCAATAAGTGATACCGTTTTCATGTTCTCAGGTTTCTCATGATGGTCTTGCTGTTTAGAAGGATGTCATTTTAAATACTACAACAAGCTAAGTTATACATCTCTAGAGGCAGTACCCTTTTGGATTTTAGTGGTTTTGTTGGTTGTAGGTGTCATAGAATACTAAGGACAATTTTCTCCTCTAGGGGAGGGGTTTGTAACAGCCTCGAGATAAATGTTCATGTAATAAAAGTTATTAAAGGAAAAATAAGACCATGGTTAAGGGACACTTCTTCAAATCTGAATGTTGGGAAAAATATCATGTGCACATCATGTGTTGTGTTTATGTCTAAGAGGAAATTGGAAATGTCTATTAGGTCCCTATATTACTAGTATAGTCCCTTATTTCTGTTAGTGTAACCCACTTATTGTTATTATTGTACCCCTGTAACCCCCATATTCTTATTATTGTGCCCTTAAATTATTATTTTTAGGTTGGCCAGGATTACATTGTGGCCCCATGGACTCCTATATATAGAAAGGAGGTTTTGTAATTTGTATCATCCAAGAATTTTTCATTCATGTAATGTATTAGAGGTTTCCCTCTCGAAGTGGCTTATTTCTAAGGAATTGATATCTCTTTTCTTCTATTTTGGAGATGGTTTCACAACATTTGGTATTAGAGGTTTTGATTCTAGGGTTTTGCTGCTCCAAACAGGTCATCGTGGAATTTTCACTATCAATTTTTTTCTACGAAGGTTCAGAAGCTGAAATTTGTAGAGTGTGAAGCCAAAATCCTGAGGAACATCTTCAAAAAATTTGAGAGCTTGGTTCGCAACATATTCATAGATATGATCTGTGGAAGTTAGGGATTTTTGCAGGCTCCTGAATTTCACTTAAAAAGGTCGTCGCGAAATTTTCGCTATAACTTGTTTTGTACAAAGGTTCAGAAGATGAAAGTTTTACAGCACGAAGTTGCAATCTTGAGAAACATCAATGGAAAATTTCAGAGTTTGGCTCACAAAATTTTCGGAGATATGATCTCTCAAAGTTAGGTCTTTTTCAATCTCACAAATTTCATCTCAAAGAGGTGATCATGGGAAAATATTCATAACTCTCTCTCTGAGCATCGGATTGGAATTATGTAAAAAGTGAAGGGAATTAAATGGACCGTAGTTTCCTATCTATATATTTCAGAGCCAAAGGACTAAATAGTGACACGTGGAAAGTCATAGAATTTCACTCTACTGAACTAGTCCATAATTAGGTCATTGTGGGAGATTGGAAATAACTTTGACTTGAAGAATCCAAATCAAGTTAGACCTATGGAATTTGAAAGAAGCTTCATAATACTACTACAAGGCTGAATTTCAGATATTTAGGATCTACAAGTATAGAGACAAGTCAATTTCAATATCAAGATCCTCAAAAGCAAGTAAAAGGTGTGTATTTGTTCTTTCCTGAATTGCATAAGTCTTGTTTGAAGAATCAAGTTGAATTGATTCCAAGGGCATATTGTAGAATAGATATCAGTATTGGATTCTCAAATGGCCCCTAAAAATAATTCAACACCCATTAAGCCTTTAGAAGGCTCTACTATGACTCATGAAGACGAAGAATGGAAACATGACATATCAAAATTACAAGAGCAAGTGCAAAACATTTCGCTCTCGCAAAGAGCAACAAAAAATGACATGGAAGTTTTGAAGAAAGGCGTGGAAAATAAGATGGATGTTTTGAAGAAAGGCATGGAATCTAAGATGGATGGTTTGAAGAATGACATGGAAGCTGGAATGGAATCTAAGATGGATGACATAGAAGCTAAGTGGAAAACATGAAGAATGATATTAAAGCAGACATGGAACGTTTGACAAAGTTGATACAAGAAATGTTCCCTAACGGTGAAAATATAGTAGAGGAAACTCATGATGGGAACAAAATAAATGTTAATCATGATTTCCTAAACTCTAATTTTGGAGGGAATGACCACCATATTCCAAAAATGGATATGCGGAATTTTTATGGAAAGGATCCTATAACATGGATACTACAGATGGAGCAATATTTTGATCTCAATAATGTGCAAAACACACAAAAGGTACGCATTGCAACTTTATATTTATAACAAAATATATTTGTATGGTATCATGGGATTTTCTCCAGTAAAAAAATTGATAGCACATTATGAGGATACAAATAGCAACACTTTCTTTAGCCAATTGATAAATCTCAAACAAAAGTGTTCAGTGGGGGAGCACATTGAGGACTTCCAAAAATTAAATATAAGGGTAATTGATATTCCAGAGGAACATAGGATTTATCTCTTCATAGGTAATTTAAAGGATAACATCCAACATGAAGTTTGCATTTTGGAACTTGATTCATTGGAGAAAGCATTCAGGTTGACAAGAAAAATTGAATGTAAATTATGGCGACAAGGAAGACTATCACTCACTTCTATAAAGATGGAAGTGTTGCTACTCCTAGATTTCCACAACCTACAAGGTTGACACCACAAAAATTGGAAGAAAAAAAGAGAAAAAGGGCTTTGCTACAGTTGTGATAGAAAATACACTAAAGGTCATAAGTCTACTGAGAAGAAATTATTTTACATAGATTGTGAAGGGTAAAAAGAAAATGAACAAGAATCTTCAAAAGAAGACGATATACAACAGGAACCTGCCCTAGAAGAGGAAGCAATGAGTCCAACCATATCATGTAATGCATTGGCAGGAATTACCACTCCTCAAACTCTCAAGATAGAAGGACATATATAGAAGAAAAAGGTAATAGTGTTGATTGATTCAGGTAGAACCCATAATTTTATTCATTGTAAGGTAGCCAAGGAATTGAATTGTTTCCTATACCTAGCACCAGAATTTCAAGTGATGGTTGAAAATGGAGGAACTATAAATTGCTCTGGAAAATTCCATAATATCAAGCAAACCATGGGGGAATATGTACTGAATAGTCCAATTATTTCATTCCTATGGAAGGTGTTGATGTTGTACTAGGAGTACAATGGTTACAATCTTTGGGAATGGTAGCTTTTAATTTTCAGGAACTTTTCTTGAAATTTTTTTCAGAAGGAAAGGAAGTCGAATTATGGGGTATTGCAGGGAAGACATGAAAGATAATAAGCTCTAATTTCATGACAAAGCTTGTAAAGAAAGAACAACGAGGTGTGATTTCACAATTATGCTCACTAGAAGTTCCAACATCAAAATCATCTATTTCTGCAGCTCTCCAAAAAGCCTTGGACAATCATTCCAAGGTGTTTAAAACTTCCAGAGGACTCCCACCTATTCATGATCATGATCATGCTATTCATTTGATTCCAGGAAGTGTTCCTCCAAACATCAGTCCTTATAGATATCCTTATGTCGAAAAGAGCGAAATTGAATCTATGATTTCAGAAATGTTAGAGGCAGGTATAATTCAACCTAGTCGAAGTTCTTTCTCTGCTCCTATAGTATTGGTACACAAGAAGGATGGATCATGGCGCATGTGTCCGGATTATAGGGAGCTCAATAAGCCCACCATTAAAGATAAATTTCCCATTCCTGTGATTGATGAATTATTGGATGAATTACATGGAGCAATTTATTTTACCAAGTTGGATCTTCATTCAGGATATCATCAAATTTGAATGAGGACTGAAGATATTCCAAAAACAACATTTCAAATTCATGACGGTCATTATGAAGTTTTTGCCATGCCTTTTGGCCTTACCAATGTACCTTCTACATTTCAAGTGTTGATGAATTCCATTTTCAAATCCTTAGAAAAATTGTGCTAGTATTTTTTGGTGATATGCTAATCTATAGCAGGTCTTGGAAGGATCATGTTCAACATGTTGATAGGGTGCTCAAACTATTGTGGGAGAAACAATTATATGCAAAAACATCCAAATGTTTCTTCAAATTACACGAGTTGGAATATCTGGGTCATATTGTATCTGATGAGGGTGTTAAGGTAGACCCTAAAAAAATTAAAGCCATTAAGGAATGGAAAGTCCCCACAACCATAAAGAAGTTGCAAGGATTTGTCGGGTTAACAGGTTATTATTTCAAGTTTGTTAAGAATTATGTGAGAATAGCATCACCTCTAACAACATTATGGAAGAAATATGGATTTTCATGGACTTGTGAAGCAACTAAGGCCTTTGAACATCTTAAAGAGGCAATGTGCCTAGCACCAGTCTTAGCTAAATTCCATTTAAAAAAAAAACAATTCCATTTCCTGAGGCATCACATTCCACAATAAAGGGAAGACCCATTGATTTTGAAAGTCGTCCAATTAAATGAAAGTATTTACAGAGACCTATTTATGAGAAGGAAATGTTAGCAATAATGAATGCAGTAAATAAATGGTGAACTTACCTAATGGGAAGACACTTCAAGGTAAAAACTGATCATGATAGTCTTAAACACTTTTTGGAACAAAGACTATCTTCAGAAGAGAAGAAAAAATGGGTCACAAAGATGTTAGGTTATGACTTTGAAATAATATACAAAAAAGGGAAGCTAAATGCTGTTGCAAATGCACTCTCAAGAAAGAATGAAGAGGTGGAAGCATTTCTTTGTGCTATTTCTATTATCCAACTAGATTGGATAACTGAAGCAAGAGATGAATGGAATATGGATGACGAAGTGTGGACACTCATTCAAAATTTTCAGCAAGATCCTAGTTCATCTGATACATTTAGTTGGAAAAATGATTCCTTATGGTACAAAGATCACTTATATCTTTGTAAGAATTCCCAACTAAAAAAAAATATTCTTTTGGCATTGTACACTTCTCCTTTAGGAGGACACTCAGGATTTTTAAAAACTTACCATAGGGTGAAGAAAGAATTTTTTTGAGATGGCCTTAAATCTGATATTCAAAAGTTTGTGGCAGAATGTTTGGTTTGCTAGAAAAATAAAGTTGAGAAAATTAAGACCTCGAGTCTTCTACAACCTTTATACATTCCAAGTCAACGTTGGGAGGAGATTTCAATGGATTTTATCATAGGTTTACCTAAGTCCAAAGGAAAGAGTGTCATCATGGTGGTAGTTGATAGAATTACTAAGTATGCACACTTTTCTGCATTATCTCATCCATTTAAAGAAAGTACAGTTGCTACTACATTTATGGACACAATTCAAAAGCTACATGGAAACCCAAGGATTATTGTGAGCGATAGAGATCCCATTTTTACTGGAAATTTTTGGGCGAAGTTATTTTCTTGTTTGGGTACTCAATTATCTCATAGCTCATCTTATCATCCGCAATCTGATGGTAAAATTGAGATAGTAAATAAATGTTTGGAAGGATATCTTCATTGTTTTGTATCTTATAAAAAAACACAATGGGTCAAGTGGTTACCTCTCGCTGAATGGTGGTATAACACTTTCTTCCATTCTGTAGAAAAAATTACCCCATTTATGGAACTTTATGGATATCATCCACCGTCCATCACATCATCTTTAAGAGAAAATTCGAAGGTTCAAGCAGTGGAAGATCACATCAAGCATCAAAAAGTTCTCCAACTCTTCAAGGATAACCTGAATTTGGCACAAAATCGAATGAAACAATAGGCAGATCAACATTGCAGCGAGAGAATTTTTTATGTAGGAGACTGGGTATTTTTATGGCTACAACCATAAAAACAAATGTCCCTCAAGCAAGCTAAGAAGGATAATAAATTATCGCGAAAGTACTATGGTCCTTACAAGGTGTTGCAAAAGATTGGTACTATGGCATACAAATTGGAGCTTCCTGCTTCTTCATGAGTGCATCCAGTTTTCCATGTTTCATGCTTAAATAAGGTTATTGGTGAAAATCTTCCAGTTCAAACAATATTTCCAGAACTTTATGAGGCAGGAAGAACCATATTAGAACCTGAAGCAGTCACATAAACAAGAACTAGATAGCTATGGAATTGATCAATTTCAGAGTATCTCATCAAGTGGAAGAAAGATTCTACAAGGGAGGATGAGAATTTTTTACAGAAGCACCTTGAGCTACTCAAGCATTGAGGACAACACTTTTTTGAAGGATAGGGGCATGCTATATCCCTATATTACTAGTATAGTCCCTTATTGTTGTTATTATAACCCCCTTATTGTTATTATTGTACACCTGTAACCCCCATATTGTTATTATTATGCCCTTAAATTATTATTGTTAGGTCGGCTAGTATTATTATGTGGCCCCACTAGGATTACATTGTGGCCCCATGGACTCCTATATATAGAAAGGAGGTTTTTTAATTTGTATCATCGAAGAATTGTTCATTCATGTAATATATTGTAGGTTTCCCCCTCGAAGTGGCTTATTTCTAAGGCGTTGATATCTCTTTTCTTCTATTTTTGGAGCTAGTTTCACAACAATGTCAATGGCTAAGGATTTGGAAAGGAAAAATATTATTTTTGGCATTTATTTATGATAATAAAGTAAAATAGTATAAAAGGAATGTCAAAGGTTGCAGGTTGCATTTGAGGAGTAAAATGAAGGAAAATAATGAAAAATTGAAGAAATTAGAAGCCTCGTTAATAAAAAGACCTCAGAGCATTAGCTGGTAGCCTTTTTTCAATTCAGTTTAGGAATTATTCTCGGAGAGGAGAAGAGAAAAAAAAGGAGAAATAAAGCAAGAAAGAATGGAAGGACAATGAAATTAAAGGAAACAAAAGAAAATTAAAGAAAAGAAAAGGAAATTAAGGATAAAGTAAGGAAAAGTTGGATCAAGTGGCTTCAACGGGAATACTTGTAGGTAATAGGTTGCATGTATGATTTCCTAGTTGGTTATGACATTCATGATAAGCGCATCTTAGTATTTGGTTCTTTTGTTATCATTGACATGGGTTTTTCCTAGTTTGAAAATGGATTTTAGCTTTGCCTTTCCATTTCCTAATAGTCATGGTCTGATGGGGTTGTTCTTTGTTTGAGATTTTGATTGCGGGGAGATTTTAGATCTGGCTGAGGTGGTATCATGAAAATTCCCATGGACCTAGGAATCCATTGACTAGTAATGGTGAGATACATGGTAAATCATGTCGATGGAGATGGAAAAATTCCTCAACTTATTGGAGAAGAAAATTTGAGGCATCCATGCTCAATTTGGTTTTGTGATCTTGGCACTGGTTTAGGTGAGATAATGGTATGGTGAGGGTGGAGGTGATTTAACCTTTGAACTCCCTTGGTTGTGTTTGGATTGGTTTATCCCATGAGATCCCACATTCATGCTTGGAATATGGCATAGGGGTGATTGGATGAAAGAAATAATTTGTTCAATCAATCTACAGTCGGGTGATACATGGAAGTCCTAAACCTAGTTGGATTTTTCCTATGTCTAATAAGAGAAAAGTTCCTCTTGCTTTTGATGAGTAAATGTAATTTTTATTATGTGGCTTTAATTCTTGTTATCTCATTGTTATTTATATGGTTATATATTGGTTATAATCATGGTTATATGATAGATCCTAGTCATGGTTCTGTTCATGCTTTAACTTGTAACTGAATGAATAATTAATGAAATAACTAATTGATGCCATGATAGCTAATCTGAGAAGGCAGCGAGCCTTCTTTTTAAACTTCATATAATTTTTTAGTCCCTTATGTTCATACTTGCATTCCTGATTTGTAGGTTGGATATTTACCAAGTGTTTTACGGAATGTCATTCCTCGTTGGGGAAGTTCAGGTCAAGTCATGGTTTCATTTTTTGGTCTAAAATAATTCTCTCTATGTCATTTATCATCTCTGGAATTCACTAAATTCTGGTAGGAGTCTTGAGTCCTGATCCTGAAAACGTGGTTCATAATTCAAAGTCGCTGGCATTGAACCGAGAAAAAAAATTCATTAGTCACTCAGGAGGAGCCCTGTCGGAGAAATTGCAGAGTCATAACTTATTTTAGGCCTTGTTAAGGGAGCAATAAGGGCTTTATATTAGGGAAAAAGATATTTATCTCATGGGTTGGACACCTGTAGGGGTTGGGCTGCTCCTGGAGGTCCTGTGGCACCTTAGGGAAGATGGTAAGGTCTTAGGTTTTCAACTCCATTTCCTTAATGTTCCATGCATCATAGTTATCCTTCATATGGACTTTATTTGAATATTCATGAAACAAAACATCTCTACTTACAAAAAATTATGTCTAGAGGGATCAACCATTTGATATTCGTGACGATCAAAACAATAACTAACAAAGATGCACTTGACAGATTTTTCATCAAGTTTCCTCCTATATTTTTTCGAAGAATTAGGAAATTATTTTCTTATAAATGTTCTTAAGAATTTTAGTGCTGGGTTATGACCATAAAGATATTAAAATAGATTATTATGGTTTAAACATTTTTTGGACTTCTGTTTTTTAAATAAATTGCAGAACTAATAACTTCATCCCAAAAATAATTATTAATATTTTTACCTTTCATCATGCTCCTCATACATTCCACTGAGGACATGGTATTCCTTTCAACTACTCCATTATACCGTGGAGTAAGTGGCACCATCTATTTTTTCATAATTCCATGAGCTTTGCAGTTCATCACAAATGCACTGAATCTATATTCTCCCCCTTGATCATATCAAAGGATTTTGATGTATTTGATTGTATTCTTCTCCACCAATTTTTTAAACTCTTTGAAATAGTAAAATACATCACTATTCTTTCTCATATACACTATAAAATTTGGCCCAATTTTCGATGGCCACTTCATCAATTTTCCGACATATAGTCATCGCAAGAGCGATATTTGAGGCCGGAAAAAACGTGGTTAGCCATTACATCACAATTTCGATGCTTTGCCAAAGTGTCGCAATAACGACACTTTTCCGACGTTTCCAAACAAATGTCGCTCTTCCGACATTTTCAAAACCGTTTCTCTTCTGACATTTGTAAACTGTCGCAATTCCGACAATATGCAGTTCAACATTTTGAACGTCGCTCTTCCGACATTTGTAAATAGTTTCTCTTCCAAAATTTGTAAATTGTTGAAATTTCGATGCTTTGTGGTCCGACGTTTTGAATGTCGCTCTTCTGACATTTTGTAAAGCATCGCAATACCGACTCTATGGCTAACCAAACTTTAAAGTGTCACAAAACCGACGTTGTGCAAAAGGCTCTCTTCCTAAGCTAGAGGCGTCGCAATACTGATGTGGTTGGCTAATCACACTTTTAAAGCATTGCAAAACCAACGTTGTGCAAAAGGACAGAGGGTTCGGTCTACCGACACTTTGAAAGCATCGGTCTTCTAACACTATGATAAAAATTAAAAAAAAAAATTAAACCCGTCAACATGTAACATTCCTTATAGGTAAGGTGAATGTCTGTTGATTATAATCGACATTCAATTCGACATGATTACCTTTGATGTAATATTTTCAAGATGCGTTATAAAATTAGATTTCTTGATTACTTGATTAGTGAAGATGTGTTATAAAATTGGGGTCTTATCAGTGAAATAAATAATGAGGTTCCTGAAACAGGTAAGTGCCTCTGAGAGGAAAAAAACCATCGTTGAATCAAAACCCTCAAATAACATATGATTTGATGATGGAGTCAAAGGATCAGAACTATCATCCAAATTTGCAGTAGATGAATTTCGCAACACGGGAAGGGATGATTCCTTGAGACCCCATGAGAACCTGATGAGACCTTGATTGTTGACTTTGTGCTGAGGCTCGACATCCATTGTGTTTCCAAGGCTGACAAGAACTTATTTTCCCCTGGGCATTATCTCTATGTGGAATAGGATTCTGGTTTAATAGTAATTTTGGTTATTTTATAGTGATGAGCGATTTTCCTAGCTTACATTCTTTGCAATTATTTTGGGTTGCATTCTCTGATTAAGAGAAACATTTTGGTGTGATAAAAACGATATACTGATGCCGGTGCTCTTTCCGCGGCATATGAATTTTCACCATCTGGTTAATGATGCAATCTGTGGTCATGGTTCATTCGAGATCACTAGCCTCTTGTTTTTTTTGTCTACATTCTCTGGTGCTTTAGTCTCTATTCTCAATTGTTTTTTGTTTTCTCTCCCACAATAGAGCTTTTCTGGATTACAATTTTTTCTCACACTGATTGATTGTAGTCCCTGGACTTGTTTTTTTTGGGTAAAAAGGGTCTTCTATCTTGCCCTTCTATGTACCTCGCTGATATGTTTGTTGTCTGGGCTTGTTATTTTGGTGATTCTTATATGCTAGCAGGTGATTAAGAATTCATGGGTTGTGATCCTTGAGGATGTACATCCTCTATTTTAATGAAGGTTGTTCCCTTTTTTCTTCTTCTAAAAGTACTTTAATTATAGAAATCTTGTAGAAAACTTTAAGAGAACACTGAACAATAGGGATAGAACCTAGATAACTTGTGTGTAATTCAAAAAATAATGTTAACCATAAAAAAAATTCAGGAAAACTAATAGACTAACATTCATATTCATCAATATTCAAATTCAAGCCAATTGACAAGTGTGTATATATTGCACCTGTAGTTTAACATTGTTGTAATTCTTTGATAAATTGTGTCAGTCATCTTACAAATTATGCTCCTCTACTTCAAAGTGACAATATGAAAGAAAAGGTTGTAAATATTTCAAGAATTTATGGAGAAGTTCAACATCAGGTTGTGGTCCTCCACTTTGAACAACGCTACACTCATTTCCAATCCAAGCTAAGTGATTCTGAAGTGAACATCCTCTAATCCTTTCCTTCATTTCTAACCATCAACTGCAACCTTTGTAAAGATGAATGTAAAGACAGTAAAGAGAGCATATAGTGAGAATGTTCCTGTAATAGATAACAAAAATATCGAATTTAGTTAGGGATCCCAAACTAATGATCAAAAAGAATTGAAAAAACAATTCTAGATGCCGCAACAGAAAATTGCAATATAACCAGTTCTCAAAAGCAACAAATTTTACCTACAGTGCTCCACTCTAAAAGAAAATTGATAGTCTTTGTTACTGCCCAAGAAAGGGCTCAGTTGGCCAAAGTTGCCACACTACCAGTGATTCCCTTGACATTAGTAGGAAGTATCTGCAATAGAGTAAAGTAGAAAAATTATAATTGATGGGGAACAGAGCATAATAAAAAAATAGTAACTGATTGACATCCACATAATAGAACGACAACACAATCTATTTTGCAGTATGCTCAATTTTCAGTTACATCCACTCACGATTAGATTCCATATTTTGTTTACATGTGAGTGATTCCTTGAGAAATTGAAGTCATGATCACTGATTGGAAAGTGCCATGAGTTTACCACAAGACCATGTCCACTTCTTTGATTATCACAAATAATTTATGGCGGTAAGCCTCAATTTTCTCAGTTGAAAATTACCCCCATACACATACAATATGGAGTCCTCTCCAAGAATGCTTCTCAAGTGAAGTTGGAGAAGGCACATTACCTCAGACATAACAGTCCATGGGATGGCTCCCATACCTAGGGAGAAGGTGATAATGTAAGCCTGCCAAGGAACACCACTAATTGACATTAAGTGAAGAAAAACATGAGGCATTTCTATTATGAAAATGATGACTGCAATGAATACATAAACGTGAAGTTCGTAGGTAATTTGAATCCAAAGCCTACGAAGAGATCAATTAAAGCCAAAATACTGGCTATATGGGAAACTTCTAACATGTGCATCTGCAAGACGGAATGAGGAAATTAGATCAAACTCAGATATCATGATCTAGCGCCCACCTAGTTTTCATACTGGTTCCAAACACATATATAGACACTTAGAACTAGCTAGTTGATGTTTTCCCACTCTTATTGTCATAGAATAAAGGAATGATCTGCAAGAAGGAATGAGGAAATTAGATCAAACTCAGATATCATGATCTATCACCCACCCAGTTTTCATATTGGTTCCAAACACATATATAGACACTTCGAACTAGCTAGTTGATGTTTTTCCACTCTTATTTTCAGAGAATAAAGGTATTGTCAGAGAATAAAGGAATGAACTTTGCTGCAGTAAACCAGCCAAAATACAAAAAATATCCATATAATAATTGCATGATTTAATTTGAAAAAAAACGTCATAAAAATGAAAAATTCAAAAAATCAAAGAAGACAAACCCAGTTCAGAATGAAATTTAGCAGAAGTAACAAGTGTCCTTGGATTCCTTAAATCCCACCAAGCAAGGCTTCCATCCTCGTACCTGTCAATGCCACACCAGAAGGTGAACAAAAGATAAGATTCACATAAACACCAGAAGGAGAACAAAAGATAAGATTCACATAAACACCAGAAGGAGAACAAAAGATAAGATTCACATAATGTTATAATGTTGCACAACCTTCATTAGAGGTAGTATAATGTTGAAAATTAGGTATAAGAACCTTTCCAAACCTTTAGGTAAATAAATATATGAATGGCTACATGTTCGCAAGTAGGGTGGAGAACCAAAGAGGGTAGTGACCCTAACTACGATCTTTTGGGTTGAAATATGCTTCTCAGCACTACACAAGGAAAGAGAGCCAACAATGTTCCAAGTACAAAATTAAAGAACATGCTGAGCTATGACATTGGAGTTAAATAGTGAGCACACATACTTAAAACCCAAACCCTAGTAAGAATTCATAAAAATCCCTATAGCTTCCTAATTCAAAATACACCATTTGTTAGAGGCATTGTCATCTAGCATTCTATGCAAAAAGACAATATCAGAGAGAAATTGAAGTAATGCAAATCTTCAGAAGACAATTTAACATTACAGCCCCTCTCCCTACAAAATCAACTACACTTGAGAAGGTTCAAAGGGAACATTTCCCCCAATCTCTACTGATATCATATCAAAAATATGGGTCACAGATGATAGATAACTGACAGAAGCCCCTTTGGGTGGTGGAGCAAGCACTAGAGTCTCTTGAGATTGACGAACCACGTTAATAGTTAGCTACTCAATCATACTAGGCAAACCAAAAACCAAATTCTAAATGTACCCATAAAGTGAATTGTAATGTTATATTAAAAAAAACATCCTGTAAAACCCTTATAGAAGAAACCACTTACCAGATATCCAACCTTCTGTTGTTTATCAAAAATACAACAGTTAATGAAAATGGGGAGGTTTCCAGCTGAGAGGATTCAGATTCGAGCTTCTGAAGGGAATGAAGTTGATCTACATTACTACCACCACCACTTGCTAAGGTAACATCAAGGGAAAATCGCCGCAGTTGTATAGGGAATTTTTTTCCATGCTCAAAGTTCATGAGAACCAGGCTGTGTATAATGTTTCCATGAGAAATGTCATATATTTCAGACCTAAAACCATCTATATCTCATAACCAAGATAGCGTAGAAGAAAATAGAAAATTTTAATGGGTTAAAACAAGGGAAATACCAATCTTATTCTTCTAGAAGAAGAGAGCATTCTTCCACAATCGGTTTCTCTTCAGATCTCCCACAGATTTCTAAACATCGACAAAACTCGAAATATCTCCACCAGCTACTATGAATTTCGAGCCATTAATGGACTGTGGCTGCTTTAGGGTTTCAAAGCGTCCATGCTTCTACAAGAATCTGGAAAAAAGCAAGCATCATAGGGCAGAATGGAATCATGGGAAAAAAAGGCGTAAAGGTCGAACAAGCTGAGCGGGAAAAAAAAATTGAATAGGTCGATTAAGAAAATTTGAATAGGTGGAATGGGGCGCGTGGGTAAGGTAATTAGGCAAATTTGTTGTAATTTAAAACATTAGGTCAAGCTAGGGATCATTAATCATGTATTAATGCTATCAATTGATTAATTATGATTAATCATATATTAAATATATCAATCGATTAATTAGGGGTCTTTAATCATGTATGAATTGATTAATTATGAATTAGTAAATTTAATTAATTTATATATATATATATATTGTAAACTGTTGTAATATTTTACAAAATAAACTTATTTTATCTTATTTAAAAACAATTTATCAATATTTTGGTTGTAAAAATTATTACTTATATCATTAATTGAAAGTAGGCCAAGGAATTATGTGATTGATTGAAACTATGACATGAAATCATATGAAAATTTCCCACTCAAACATTAGTGAATAATTTATTTTATTTAAATTATTTAGTATATTTATTGTAAACTGCTATAATATTTTACAAAATAAACTTCTTTTATTTTATTTAAAAACAATTTATCAATATTTTTGGATATAAAAATCATTACTTATAATATTCATTGTAATTATTATTTATAAGTAATAAAAAATATTAATAAATATAATATTTTTAGGTAGAATAATTACTTTCATCATACTTTATAGGTTCCTTCAAAATTTCTTTCATTATTACCATAATTATTCAACTTCATTAGTTGATTGCCAATATTTTCTTCTTTATTTGAATCATCCTTAAATAGACCTTATAGTAATTTTCATAATGTTCGTGTATGGAGATAATTCTATGATTCCAAAACCATTTTCCATAGAGTTGTTCATTCAAGGGATACCCTTAGAGTACCAAGTTATGAATATTTCAACATATTGCATATGTTCTAAAATAAGCAGCATCTTCTTATTGATTTCTTACACTTGTTGTGACACTTCCACTCAACCACCTGAAGTATTTAGCTAGCACTGTTTTTTGTTCATCTCATTATTCCAAGCTGGTCATAATCACATGAGTTACCATCAATTATCATCATTAGAAATTTTGCAATTTTTTCCTAAAATTTACTAATTAGTCTACAAACACATGGTAATAATGGCATTACCCACAAACACATGATACCCTCATAACCTAGTATTGTGTGCTAGGAAGGCTTTCCAAAGAAGTTGGCTGGCATCACTATGGCACTATTACAGAATTAGAAGGGAAGAGAAAGGTAAATGCTCAGGTATGATATGAGAGAAGGAAGCAATTGGAAAAATTGAGATCAAAAGCAGTGGAGTTCGTCGAAAAAAAACCTTGCCCCAGAGATGGATAAGATAAAACTTGACAAAATATTGGTCAATTTCCTTGACCCTTTATTGGTTATTCAGAAGGAGTATGAATACACCACTGTTAATATCAAGGTAACCGGCCCCTAGCAGATCAAGGGCTACAAGTTGTAGTTTTTGTGTGAACATCAACATACCACAACCATGGTTGCAACCAAAAGAATTCTCACATTCATTTTCTGATTATATAGTGAATTAGATAGAAGTAAGAAAAAAATGACTTCTTCAAAGCTAATTTGAATTTGGAGGACTTAGTCGGGGATTGGGGGTTAAGGGTTAGGGATTTATAGGTTATAGGTTTAGGGTTTAGGGGGTTAAATGGGTTAGGGGTTTATAGGTTTATGGTTTAAGGGGTTAAATGGGTGAGGGGTTAAGGGGTTATAGGTTTAGGGTTTAGGGGGTTAGGGGATTTAGCAATTAAGGATTTTAGGGGTTAGAAGTTAGGGGCTAATGGGGTTAGGTTTTAGTGGTTAAGGGTTCATAGGTTTAGGGTTTAAGGAGTTAGGGTTAATGTTTTAATGGTTTATGGTTTAAGGGGTTAGGGGTTAAGGGTTTATAGGTTTAGGGTTTAGGGGGTTAAGTGGGTTAGGGGTTAAGGGTTTAAAGGTTTATGGTTTAGGGGTTAAATGGGTTAGGGGTTGGAGTTAGTGTTTAAGGGGTTAGGGGTTAAGATGATAGTTTCATTGGTCTCTGTTTGTGCACATTTTAACCTTCCCAACAAGGTGGAATTAACCCAATCGTAGGTCCCAATATGTTATGATATAGATTAACTCTAGATATATATGAGAAGGAATAAACAATACTCATTCTGAATAACATAATGAGGTGCTCTTGACCAAAGTATTCAGATTTCAGGCAATTGTACTGTTCTCTTTGAGATGGAATGACATTATTCTCTTGAATTGTATGATTTTCAACAAAGCTACTATAAACTGATTTTATGGGAATCATCTTGAATTATATTATTTCCAGTGAACTTACTATTGATTGAATAAAGTACAGGGACAAGTTTTATTTGTTAAATCATTTTTTGAGTATAGATTTCTACTTCTCATAGATGAGGTTTGTAAGGCTATGACACTAAGGATCCAATTATGATTGTGGGCCAGAGGAAAAGGTTTGTGGGTTCACAACATTTAGGAGCCACAATCTAAATGGTGGCCTACAATGGGATCCTTGCACAAAAATCCAGAAAGTGTTGTCACGTTGTTTCATATTGATTTCATGGATTCTTGTTAGAAACACAAAAATGTTTAATGGCTACATGTAATCATGACATGCAAGAGGCATGATGCCTGTGTATATGTCTTTTTATGTGATTCCAACAATAATACTTGTTGATGCAGACACATAAAACACTCTTTTAATTATGCACGAGCCAGAGTTAGTGCCTTGTCTTAGATCAAGGCTAAATGATCACTTTAGGATCTAGGCTACTGTGCACACAGTAAATAAAGGGATATTAGTGAAACCCACAAAAGTATTACAGGATAGTAGCAAAACTGATACGAGCACCCTTTAACGAAACGGCTCGACCTGAACATGCCCGGTAGGGCAACCTCACATGGCGGGACACGGCACGCCCAAATGAATGATGCCACAAGGGATCAAATGGAAAACGGGCCACCCAAACGTGCACAAGGAAAACGCAAAATAGAAAACAGGCTGCCCGAATGTGCACAAGGCACCCGAGCAGTCACAACTTAGCAAAACTGATACTGGAGCCATCGAACAAAACAGCCTGACCTGTCCCGAATTCGCCTGGTCGGGCGACCTCACACGACGCGAAATGATGTGCTCGAATGAACGATTCCACAAGGGATAAAATGGAAAACGGGCCACCTGAACATGCACAAGGCACCTGGGCAGTAACAACTTAGAAAAACTGATACGAGCTTCCTCGAACGAAATGGCCCGACTCGAATGCGCCCGATCAGGCGACCTCACACACCGCGACACGGCATGCCTGAATGAATGATGCCACAAGGGAGAAAATGGCAAACGGTCTGCCTGAACGTACACAAGGCACCCCGGCAATCACAGCTTAGTAAAACTAATATGGGTGCCCTTGAATGAAACGGCCCGACCCGAACGCGCCCGGTCGGGCGACTTCACATGCTCGGTCGGGCGACTTCACATGGCGTAACATGGCGCGCCCGACCAAATGATGCCAAAAGGGAGAAAACGAAAAACAGGCCACCCGAACGTGCACAAGGCACCCGGGTGATCATAACCTAGAAAAACTGATACGGGCGCCCTCGAACAAAACGGCCCGACCAGACCCAAATGCGCCTTGTCGGGAGACCTAACACAGCATGACACGACACCGCACCCAAACGAACGATGCCACAAGGGAGAAAATAGAAAATGGGCCACTCGAACATGGACAAGGCACCTAGGTGGTCACAATATAGAAAAAACTAATACGGGCGCCCTCGAACGAAACGGCCTGACTTGAAAGCGCCTGGTCGGGCGACCTCACACGGAACAACACGACGCACCAAAAGAATGATGCAATATGGGAGCAAATGGAAAATAGGCTACTCGAACGTGCACAAGACACCTGAGTGGCCACAACTTAACAAAACTGATACGGGTACCCTCGAACGAAATGGCCCGACCTGACCCGAACGTGCCCGGTCGGCAAATAAGCCACACTAACATGCATAAGGCACCTGGGCAGTCACAACTTAGAAAAACTGACACGGGTGCCCTCAAAAGAAACCGCCCGACCTGACCTGAATGCACCTAGTTGGGAAACCTCACACAGTGTGACATGATGCGCCAGATCGAATGATGCCACAAGGGACCAAATGGAAAACGGGCCACCAGAATGTGCACA
Organism: Pinus albicaulis; assembly: GCA_034641835.2. NCBI lineage: Eukaryota > Viridiplantae > Streptophyta > Pinopsida > Pinales > Pinaceae > Pinus > Pinus albicaulis. The sequence continues at coordinate 517,775,749 of CM076574.1, read as the reverse complement.
AGGCACCCTGGCTGTCACAACTTAGAAAAACTGATATGGGCACCCTTGAAAAAAATAGCCTTACCTAAATGTGCCCAGTCGGGTGACCTCACATGACACGACATGATGCACCCGACTGAATGATGCCAGCAGGGAGAAAATGGAAAATGGGCCACTCAAATGTGCATAAGGCACCCGGAAGGTCACAACTTAGAAAAACTGATACGGGAACCATCGAACGAAACGGATCAACCCGAGCGCACCCGGTTGGGTGACCTCACATGGTGCAACATGACCCGCCTGATTGAACGATGCAACAAGGGAGCAAATGGAAAATGGGCCACCCGAATGTGCACAAGGCACCCAGGCAGTCATAACCTAGCAAAACTGATATGGGCGCCCTGGAATGAAATGACCTGACCTCGCACGACATGACACGACGCGCCCGACCGAATGATGCCACAAGGGAGAAAATGTAAAACGGGCCACCCGAATGTGCACAAGGGACCTGGGCAGTTACAACTTAGCAAAAAATATACGGGCGCCCTCGAGAAAAATGACCCGACCGAAATGCGCCCGGTCAGGCGTTGACCTCACACGGCGCGACACGACACGCCTGACTGAATGATGCCACAAGGGAGCAAAGGGCAAACATGCCACTCAAATGTGCATAAGGCACCCAAGCAGTCACAACCTAGAAAAATTGATACGGGCGCCCTCAAACGAAACGACCCGACCTGAAGGCATCTGGTCGGGCGACCTCGCATGACGTGACATGGCGTGCCCGACCGAATGATTCCACAAGGGATCAAACGACAAACGGGCTGCCTGAACATCCACAAGGGACCTGGGCAGTCACAACTTAGAAAACCTAATACGGGCACCCTCGAACGAAAAGGCCCGACTGGAACGGACCTAGTTGAACGCCGACCTCACACGTCGTGACATGACGCACCTGAACGAATGTCGATGCCACAAGGGAGAAAACAACAAACGAGCCACCCGAACGTGCACAAGGCACCTGGGCAGTCACAACTTAGAAAAACTGATACGGGCACCCTCAAACGAAACGGCCCAACCCGAACTCACTCAGTTGGGTGACCTCGCACGTACGACACGATACGACGTGCCTAAATGAATGATGCCACAAGGGATCAAACGGAAAATGGGCCGCCCAAACGTGCACAAGGCACCGAGGCAGTCATAACTTTTCAAAACTGATATGGGTGCCCTCGAATGAAATGACCTGACCCGAACGCGCCCGGTTGGGTGACCTCACACAGCGCGACATGGCACGCCTGAACGAACAATGCCACAAGGTAGTAAATGGAAAACATACCACCCAAACGTGCATAAGACACGTGAGTGGTCACAACATAGAAAAAATAATAAGGGTGCCCTCGAATGAAATGGCCCGACCTGACTCGAACGCACCCGGTTGGACGATGTCACACGATGTGCCCGACTGAATGATGCCACAAAGGAGAAAATGGAAAACGGGCCACTCGAACATGCACAAGGCACCCAGGTGGTCACAAATTATTCATATTGATACGGGCACCCTCGAACGAAACAACTCAACCTGACCCGAACGCACCCGGTCGGGCGACCTCACATGGCACGACACGACACCACGCCTGAACGAACTATGCCACAAGGGAGCACATGGAAAACATGCCACCCGAACATGCACAAGGCACCCGGGTGGTCACAACTTAGAAAAACTAATACAAGCACCCTCGAACAAAATGGTCCGACCAGAATGTGCTCGGTTGGGCGACCTCACACGGAGTGACACGGCGCGCCCAAACGAACGATGCCACAAGGGAGAAAACAAAAAATAGGCCACCCGAACATGCACAAGACACCCAGGCGGTCACAAATTAGCAAAACTGATATGGGCACCCTCGAACGAAACAGCCTGACCCAACCTAAATGCACACGACACGATGCGCCTCACCGAATAAATATGACACAAGGGAGAAAATAGCAAATGGGTTGTCCGAACGTGCACAAGGCACTTGGTCGGTCACAAATTAGCAAAACTGATACGGGCTCCCTCGAACAAAATGGCCCAAACCGAACGCGCTCGGTCGGGCGACCTCACATGGCGTGACACTGCGCACCCGACCGAACGATGCCACAAGGGAGATGCAAATGGAAAATGGGCCACCCGAATGTGCACATGGCACTCGGGTGGTCACATGAACTTAAAAAAACTAATATGGGCACCCTCGAATGAAGCAGCCTAAACCAAATGCGCCCGGTAGGGCGACCTCACACGGCATGACAGGGCGCGCCTGACCGAACGATTCCACAAGGGAGAAAAATAAAAAATGGGCCACCTGAATGTGCACAAGGCACCCTGGCAGTCACAACCTAGCAAAACTTATACGGGCGCCCTTGAATGAAACTGCCTGAACTGAACGCACTCGGTCGGGCGACCTCACATGGCACAACACTACGTGCCCAATCAAATGATGCCACAAGGGAGCAAATAGAAAATGGCCCACTCGAACATCCATAAGGCACCAGGGCAGTCACAACTTAGCAAAACTAGTACAGGCACCGTTGAATGAAACGGCTCGACCCGAACGTGCCCGATCGGGCGACCTCACATGGCGCCACATGACGCGCCTGACCAAACGAATATGCCACATGGGAGTAAAGAGAAAATGGGTCGTCCGAACGTGCACAAGGCACCTGCGCGGTCATAACTTAGCAGAACTGATATGGGCGCCCTTGAAGAAAACGGCCTGAATCGAACGCGCCCGGTCAGGCGACCTCACATGGCGCGACATCGCGCGCCAACCGAACGATGCCAAAAGGGAGCTGCAAATGGAAAATGGGCTGCCTGAATGTGCACACGACACTCGGGAGGTCACATGAACTTAGAAAAACTGATACGGGTGCCCTCGAACGAAACGACCCGAATTGAACATGCCTAGTCGGGTAACCTTACACGTTGCAACAGAGCGCGCCTGATCGAACGATTCCACACGGGAGAAAAATGGAAAATGGGCCGCCTAAATGTGCACAAGGCACCCTCGTAGTCACAACCTAGCAAAAATGATACGGGCGCCCTTGAACGAAATTGCTCGAACCGAACACGCCCGGTAGGGTGACCTCACACATCGCGACACGACACACCTGACCGAACGAATATGCCACAAGGGAGAAAACAAAAAACGGGCCACCCAAATGTGTACAAGGCACCCAAGTAGTCACAACTCAGCAAAAATGATACAGGTGCCCTCGAATGGTAAAGGAATAATCATCATGCTTCCACCTCCCGAATTAGTTATCTCATGTTTGAGTTGAATGGTAAAGGAATAATCATTTAGTTCAAAAAAAAGTTTATGCGTCATATTTTCTTGGTATTTATTTAATGAAAAACCAGCCACTCGAATGTGCGCAAGGCACCCTGGCAGTCACAACCTAGCAAAACTGATACGGGTGCCCTCGAACGAAACTGCCTGAACCGAACGCACCCGGTCGTGCGACCTCACATGGTGTGACACCGTGCGCCTAACCGAATGATGCCACGAGGGAGAAAATAGAGAAAGGGCTTCCTGAACGTCCACAAGGCACCCATGTGGTCAAAACATAGAAAAACTGGTACGGGCACCCTCAAACGAAATGACCCGACCCGAACGCGCCCGATCGGGTGACCTCACATGACGCGACACGATGTGCCTGACTGAAAGAATATGCCACATGGGAGCAAAGAGAAAACTGGCCATTTGAACATGCACAAGGCACCTAGGCAGTCACAACTTAGCAAAATTGATACGGGCACCCTCGAATGAAACAGTCTGAACCGAACGCGCCCAGTCGGGTGACCTCACACAGCGTGACAGGGCGCACCTGAACGAACGATTCCACAAGGGAGAAAAATAGAAAATGGGCCACTTGAACATGCACAAGGCACCATGGTGGTCACAACCTAGCAAAACTGATACGGGCGCTCTCGAACGAAACTTCCCAAACCGAACGCGCCCGGTCGGGTGACCTCAAATGGCGCGACATGACGTGCCTAACTGAAAGAATATGCAAGAAGGGAGAAAACAACAAACAGGCCGCCCGAATGAGAACGAGGCACCCAAGTGGTCACAACAAAGAAAAACTGATACGGGAGCCCTCGAACAAAATGAACCGAACTGAACGTGCCTGGTCGGGCGACCTCGCATGGCACAACACGACGCGCCCGACCGAATGATGCCATAAGGGAGAAAAGGGTAAACAGGCCACCCAAACGTACACATGGCACTTGGGTGGTCACATGAACTTAGAAAAACTGACACGGGCACCCTCAAACGCGCCCGGTCACAACTTAGCAAAACTGATACGGTCGCCCTCAAACGAAATGACCCGAGCCGAATGCACCTAGTCAAACGACCTAACACGGCACGACCCGATGCGCTCAAACGAACGATGCCACAAGGGATCAAATTATAGCAAACGAGCCACCTTAACATGCAGTACAAGGCACCCGGGCAGTCACAACTTAGCAAAACTGATACGAGTGCCCTCGAACGAAACGACCTGACCTGAATGCGCCCGGTTGGGCGACCTCACACGGCATGACACGGCGCACCCGACCGAACGATTTCATAATAGAGTTTTAAGAAAATTCTCTCAGCTAGCTCAATCATTGACAAATAATCTCAAGAAGGTATATCCTTTCTTTCTGAGAAAGTTTTTTTTAAGTGTCAAGAAAAACTCTCATACATAGGGATTTTCGGCTTTAAAGGAAAGATTGTACTTTTTCCTTATTATGTGTTGGATAAATTCTTTGTAACAAAGGTGTGTCACCAATGTGAATCCCTAAAACACTTTTTAAATAAATACCAAGAAACTACAATGCATAAAATTTTGTTTGAACTAAAGGATATTGATGATTATTCCTTTACCACTCTACAAGTGTTCGGTATTGTGAGACTTACCTCTAGGTGTCGGTATTGCGACACTTGTAGAAAAGCATCGGAATTGTGACACTTGTGCATGGGATTCGAAAAATTGATAAAATTTGGGGAAATTTCCGACATTTGGTCGAAAGTGTCGGAACCAAAGTGTCAGAATTTCTATCAAATGTACTAATGATAATAAACCCGTGTATATTTTATGCAACCATAAATGGATATTAATAGATAATATGTTCCTCCTAATGATATTGTCTATATAGGCCCACAAACATTTGTATTATTATTTGTATTAGTCAATAACATCCCTTTTTCTTCTATATGTATTAGTACGAAATTCTTCCCTATGCATTTTACCTAATGCACAACCTTCACATGTAGAATATCCATTATTTAAGAATCAGAGTCTCTCTTTCATTGTTTTTTATAAATTAGAAACATTTCATGATAATTAAGGTGGTCATACATTTCATTCCAAATATATTTTGTTTTCATGGTTGTAGATTCCAATGCTTGATGGCTTTTTCTTGTCATATCAAGCTTATAAAAGCCTCCAACTCTCACACCTGTAGCAAAAATCTGGAAGTGATACTACATATCTTTCATCAAATGGTGTGACTTCACAAACTCTGCATTCTAATTCTAGTTTGTTACAATAGAAAGATATATTAAATTTTTCTTAATGTTAGGTACATACATCACATTAGCGATGTGTATAAAAATTCCATTTGGTAATGTTATAGGAATATCACCACACCCTTTAATATGGTGTGCATGACCATCCCCAAGATATATATTTTCACCATTGTTGGTTTAATGGAAATTTCCAAAACCAATTTTTATTATATGACATGTGAATAGAGTTTATAGATTCTGAAAATCATGCATTTAAATCATCAATCTTAGTATAGAGTGCAACATTTGAAACAAATAATCTAAGGTCCATAAATTTACTATTCATAGCTTATCCTCTATCAACAAAATGACATGTATTCCTTCTACTTCTATTTTTTAATTCATCATAATTTCTCTTAGAAAAATCTCTAGAATGATGTCCAAGTGTGCCATCATGTTAACATTTCATTTTAGCATCACCCTTTGAAGGTATCATACATTGTTGAGCATTTGCACAAGATGGTATTTTAAATGATGAGCTTCTTCATAGTGGATTTACTCCTTCGCTTCCTTCGCATGGATTTCGCTTCGAAGGTTGTTTTTCCCTTAGCCATTAATGACATATTTGGATTTTGATCCGTTATTTTTCTTTGTATTTCCTCCCCCTTCATTAATATACCTGGAAATTCATCAAAAGTGGGAGCTTTCCCCCTTACTACAAGGTCTATAATGAAAAATTGACATTCATATAACATGACATTTAAAGCTATATTTATAGGTTGAGTGCTACATATAGATTCTCCTATGTACCCCAACTTATCCTTCAAAAAATTAATTCTTGAAATAAAATTACTAATCATTTCATTTTCATCCATGTTAATGGAGAGGAGCTTTCTTACTAGAGAGAGGATTTAGTTTGTATTTTAGACTCATACAAATCCTTAAGTGTATTCCATGTATCATTAGAGGTCTTGAAATGCTAAATATGGGGAATGATACTATCCTTCACAAAAATCATTGACAACACTTCCACTTTATTCTCGCATTTTTTCCAATATTGAATTGATGCGGATGTGGCACCTATAGTGGAATCTGGATTCTGTTCATCTCCACTTGCTATTGAACACACATTGTAGGCTTCCATTTAATTTGAAATTTGAAATTCCAATTTACATAATTGTTTCCATCTAATTCATTCACCTCATTTAAGTAAGTTCCTGCAAGAGGATTAACCATCATGGAATAAGAAACTTCCCAAACTTTTCATAACTCAATCCACTAAAAAATTGCGCATCCTACTAGAAATATCCAAAAAAAAACCCACAGTGTTAAACCACCACTTTCAAGTTGCAGATAATTGTTAGAGTTAAAATTTTTCACCAAATTCACCAATTTTATGCTAAGTAGAGCACCCTCTTAATATTTGTATAGATTGATTTCTCTACTCTAGCTAGCCAATATAGCTACCCATGAATGAATTTGGAAGAAATTAGAGAGTAGGATTTTTCTAGAGAGAAATGGTGTGTCTCCCCCCTGACCTAGGTGATATATGCAGCAAAAAATATGTCACATACCGCACGGGACAACAAATTCAATGTGTTCTCTTATCCGACAACCCTAGGAAATGTAAAGCACCCACTGTCGCTTCACCAACCTACTAAAAGTAGTTTGTTGCTTATGCACCAGGGGGTACCAAGTGGAGATAGTGATATTTTAAATGTACTTCCCGATCAATGGATATAATGTCATCTAACTACCCAACCTGCCAAGTCCTTAAAATATAAGAAAAATCTGATGTTACCATGGCAGGCATGGAGAGGATGAATTACAAGAAACTATAAGGAATTTGGATATCCAATCAAACCCACAACCAAAGGAGTTTCCAAACAATGCATGGGGAGGATGATGTGAGTGTAAAAATGAGTCGAATATGATATTAAATTAATATATGTTCCAAATTAATTAAAATATTAGTGGCTAAGATTAACACCATACAATAGTGAATCAATATTGCCAAACATAGTGGGATCAATTAGAATGTAGGTCAGCATTCCCACTGTTCATTTTTGTTGGGAATGTAATAGAGAAGACTTGTCCTAACTTTTCAAAAAAAATGGTCTATGGCTAACAATGGATTTGAGACCCTCGTGCTATGAGTCTAGGCACAATGGTTCACAACATTGATCTAGCATGCACTAGTGTCATTTTTTCTAGGCTCCTCCCAATAGTGATGGTGCGCTTTCCCCAACTCAACCAATCACACAACAAACTTAGGCACTTTCATATAAACTCAACTTCAAACTCATGGTCTTATACGAACACAAAATTTCATGAAGGAAAAGTATGGATGGAAATATGTGCAGCTCACAGGTGAGGGAAGCTCAATTTGAAGATTGACTCTACTCATATCTTAGTTCAATGAGCCAAGAAACACATACATATATAATATTACAAATTTATTGAGCAATTTGAAAATCCTCCTCATAAATAAAATCTAAAAAACTAAATAAAACCCTCAATGCTTAACGAAACACAAAAAATACATAATAATAATATAATATAGAAAAATCCACATTTCTCCATTATTCTAAATATTATTTCATTAAAATTCATCATCAAAATTGAAAAAAATCCAAACCTATAATTTTAACCAATCATATCATCACTATCGAATTTTAAATCATGATTATTAATGCTAACCATTAATTGTGACACAAACCATAATGTTTGAAAGGTGTTCAAAGAGAATATTTCTCCAATACCACATATAAATGCGAGTGTCAATACTTGACATGAGACATGTATAACATTGAAAATATACATGGCTCACATATATTTTATAAATATAATCATATCATTTGATTTTGAGGTGAGGTTATGTTACATTGAAGAACATGGCATACATGTGACACCTAAATATCAAATATAATGATATTAAATATAATTTTTAAATATAGTTGTATTATTTGAAAATATATATTAATTTATTATTTTTTTTCTGAATAATGCTAATTCTATTTATATAACATATTGGTACAAAATTGCCTTAGCTTCAGCTGTGTAAGCCTGAAAGCTCGGCTTGATAGCCATGATTAACAAAAATTCTCGACTGCCCTGAGTGGGAAAACAATCCTTTAGGAATAAGTCTAGCCACCCTTGCAAGGGAAACCAACCTATTGTCCATACAATTTAACAAAGCAGAAATAAACATACGATAATAGCATTCAGCTCTTTCATCTGAAGAGTAATATAGAAAAACAAAAAATCTCCCAAGATGATTGAGCAACAGTACCAATGTAGGCTGAGGGTCTCGAGGTTCACTGGTCATGAGCTGGAGATGGAGGCTTCTCCACAATTCTCCACTAGTGCTTGTCACTTCTATCATCATTATCTTCAGCAGGTGCACTATCCTTGTTGGCGACATCCTTTTGCATGTGGTCCTTGCACTGGTCTGAACGCATAGTCCCCACTGGCATCTCAGATTTCAACGCTTCGTCCTTAACCCGAGTGGGATGAGGGCAGGGGGCAGGGGAGGGGATAGGGTTAACTGACTCTTCTCTGAGGGTGACAGTAACAAAAGCGGTGATGACGGGCCTGTCAAGGGAGTATTCGAAGTGGAATTACGCTCTCTAAGAGGATTGACAAAGGGGAAGGCTAGCCGATGCACAGGAGGCATGGGAAACAATAGGCAAGGGAGGTTTAGCATTGGGAGGCAAGGTGGACTGGGCAAAGTGCACATGCCCTGCTTGATGGGATCGACCTCTCAGACTGCGAGTTTCTGGGTAATGGCCCCATGAGACATCCTCAGAGGAGGAGTCGGAGTTGGTAGAAGGCTAAGAGCGGGTCGTACGACCCCTGCTAGCACCGCGTCGACACCTCACTCTATGGTGGAGCTGTGACATGGTTGTAGAGGCAGGTTGGTAAGGCCGAAGATAGGGAGAGCAGGCAGGATGCAAAGGCAGCCAATAGGATTCGACAGAATCAGCACAGTAATGGGAATTCGAACAGCAAAAAGCACTCTGGGAGAAGTGGTGGCCCGACAGCATCTCCAGACAGCAAAGAAGCATGCAGCAGCGCCCAGTCTGAATGCGGGTGCTCGGCTCAGCACAGGCAGGAGGGAAGGCACCACACAGTGGAGGAGGAGAGCTGAAAGCGGCACAGGAGCAGGCCGAGCGATCATGCACAAACGCCATCATGAACCAGAAGAATAGAGCGGGGTGATAAAGAAGCTAGGAAAACGATGTTAATGACATGCAGGTTGGCAGATTCAATGCCACGTTAATGGAGTTGCAGGTGGCCATATGGCCACCCCACGTGAACTCCCTTGGGAGTCTCCAAGGGACTGACGTACCATCGCCCTTATTTACCATCCGCATCCGGAAATATATAAATTTATTATTAATATTTAAGAAAAAATGATTTATGGATAGCTTTTAAAGGGATATTCTTATTTTATGTACAAAGGCTGGAAACTTCGATGCAGACTTGAGTGAATGCACAGTTTCTGGGATGTCCCAAAAAGTGGAAAATGGTAAAGACATAGTCGGCTAAAGGCAATAGAGGGTGGGTAGATAAGCCATCAAAGACAAAGAAAGGGAAAGGTAAAGCGAAGGGAATAACCTCATCAAGAAAACCTCAGCATAGAAGGGGCAGAAAAAAAGATCATGAGAACATGCAGAACATGTAGAACTCACTGCACGCATATGGAGTTGGTACTCCAACTCAAGTCAAGTCAATGATACATGTGTCTGAGAAATACATGAACACCAAAGTAGAGGAAAATATTCCAGATGATGAAATGGCACCCATGGTGACAGACCAAAGAAATACAAGAGATCGACTAACTTTGTTCAAGCAGTTGGTTCACCTTTACTAGTCCATTAAAGGTTTGATGGCAAAGGCCATTATGGCAGTACAGGACATTGGAAGAAACCCAAAGGCAGAAGCGAGTGTAACAGAAATACATTGGGGCCTAATTCCTTGCTCTTCTGCAGCTTCATACATTGGTGAAACTAGTTGTTCCATTAATCAAAGGATTCATGAGCATGTGGCGGACCTTAAGCATGGTAGGTCACGCTCCTCTTCCTTAGAAGAGCACACAGAAAAGACAAAGAAGCAAATTTGCATCGAAGAAGCTAAGATAATTGCTAAGATTGACCATTTTCATCACCATACGTTAAGGGAAGCATTAGAAATTGAGAAAAGCCCTATTAACATTAATAGAGATGATGGATGGAGTGCTAGTAGATGTTGGATCCCAACCCTTCATCCTTAGTCGTTGTTTAGCCTTAGTGCCCCTCCCCTCTTTTCTCTTTTTGATGCTTTTTTATTATTTCCTTCTTATTTTTACGCTATTTTTTGATCTCTTAAATCAATTTTTTATTAGTATTATTTTTTATCCCCTATATATATATATATATTTTTTTATTTTTATTTTTTTTTATATTTTTTAAAAATCTCCTTCAACCTTATATATATATATATATATATATATATATATATATATATATATATGTGAAACTAATAATATTAAATTTATAAAAATACACTTATATAATAAAATAATAATAATAATAAAATCGTTATTGCCATTTTAAAGGACACTTTTTAAAATAAAATAAAAAATATAGTAATGAAACATATTATATTTATTTAATTTGATATCATAATAAAAGTATTTAATATTTTATTATAAATCTAATCATAAGGTCATTATTAGATATATTTCCTTCCTTCTAATTGAATATTATTAATATTCCTAATCCCTTTTGACCTTATTTTTGTTTATTTATTTATTTATTTTTTATCAAAATTTAATAACTTCTTGAACCTTAATTTTCGCATATTATTTTAATTAAAAAATTATAATACAATAATTAAATATATTGTATATATAATCTTTCAGTGATAATCGCATAAGCATATATTTTTTACACATTTCGAACCAGCCAGTGTGGTTCATCATCACGGGAAGATGAGAAATCTGATCTATGAACTAGTTTAAATAGATAAGGAAAGCTCCAACTAGACATCGTAAATAATGCCTAGTTTGACTAGAATATTTTTTTTTTAATTAATATAAAAAATAATTAATTAGCAGTTGTATATTATTATTATTAATATTTTAATAGTTTTTTAATATTTATAATAATTTAAAATTGAATTAATTAATAGTTATATCTTATATAATTTTAATATAATTTTAATATTATTATCTTCTTATTTAATAAGTAATTTTAATAAGTTATGTTATCACTCTCAATTTTTCAAATTGTTTTGATAGGGTTATCATAAGTTTCACATTGTCTCATTAGGTTAGATCATTAATTTGATGAGAAATTTATTTAATCATGTTTATTATAGGTCATAAACACTTCATTAGTCTTGTCATTAGGGTCATATCCACACTAATCCACCTTGGTTTCACTTTCATAGTCATCAAATTTAAAAAAAAAAATCCACTTGTCTAGTTTTTCACATTTTTTGAATGAATACAATGCAAAATACAAAAATTTTGGAAGATTTCGCTACGAAACTACCTAACAATTTTGTAGCGAATCTGAGGATTTCTCTATTTTTTTACTTTCTGAGAAGTCAACTTGAAGGGAAGTTTATGAGAAAATAGAGAAGCATTCTAAGAAACTGAGAGAGGTTATTTTCAAGCATAAATCAAATAACATTAATATCTTTCACTTTTCTTAGAGGTGCTACAATTTGGTAGATTCAGAGATGTCTTTTGGCTGTATTTTTAGAATGAGTTTTTTTTTTTTTTTTCTGTTTGATACATGTTTTTCAAATGCAACTCTCAAACACGTGGATATGTTTTTCAAAACACCAAGAAAGTTTTTTTATTCATAATGAACTGACATAAAAAAACCTCCTTCATTTTTTCAATAGTTATCAAAGATATGGAGATAGGAGCTCATCTCTTAACCCTATTTGTTCAGAAAAACACAGTCATTTTATTGGTAAATAAACTTGGTAAAGGTGAAAAAGATGCTTTTTGAAGAGGTTAAGAGTCATTTTGAGCCAAATTTTCCTTATCATCCTTCATAATATCAATTTTAAGACCTACAGGTGAATTTTTTAATAAAAAGAGAGAATTTTGAATATTTCTGCAAAGTGAGGCAGTTTCGTAGCAAGCTCCAGGCTTGAGGGCCAAAATGCGCTACGAAATTTCTGTAGGATGTTTTATACTTAAAAAATCAATTTTGGTGGAGATCCAAGGAGGGAAAAAAAAATTATTTAGCTCATTATCCACAATGAAGATCCTCCAATAGCCAAAAATATCAAAGGTTATGCAAAAGATGGATTTCGGAGTTTGCTACGAAATCAGCGCTACGAAATTTTCTATACATGACTGTTTTAGTAGTCAAATTAAAGTTTTATTTCTGATTAAATGAAAACATATTTTGGAAATATGAAAGAATTTATTCTTCATCACTGGACTATCTACAAAAACCTCTCTTAGTTTCAGCAAATTCATCAGGTTTTGGAAATTATGCACTCATCTTTGAATCCTATGTTTCATAATTTTCACTAACCATATTTGTGAAAAAATTGTAAAATTCAACTTGGAGGAGGTCTAGCTCAATATCCACGTGGCATAATGAAAAATCAAAACTCAATTAAACTCAAATAAATAGCTGGTTGTAGTTGATAAGGGTTATTAAATTTATTTCTTGAACTATTAATGAAAAAAGAGTCCTTTTTGTATTCAAACTCTGCAAAATAAAATTATCCCTAGGAAGTCTCCAAATGATGGAATCATGTTTGAAATAAGTCTCTTAGGTGGTAATTCGAGGTGAGAAAGGTGGAAAATAATTTGTATAAGTCCTGACTCTATAAATGAGGCATTTTTAGAGTTGGAAAGAGTGGGGAGATGTTAGGTATTCACTACTATTGTAATCTTTCACTATCAATAATATAATGTTGCAGTAGCTTGTTTCAGACCCAATATTCATTGTATGTTCTTATATATGCTTGTTTATCTTAGTCCTTTTGATATTTATGCAGTGGCTCATGTGTAATCACTTAGAACTTAGTAATATGCTCTAATTTATTGTACACATGTAGTTGTTGTTTTTTCCTTGATGTGTGATTTCATAAGAATATAAGAGCCTTGGCTTCCATGAAATTTGATGTTTTGTAATTGAGGTTTACAATGACTCCATTATCCCAATGGTAGCAAATCCACTACATTTTCCACCTGCAATCATATACAATCAAGTCATTATCATAGAGTTATCCATATAATAGAGTTTTTACTGAAAAAAATCATAAGTTATCTTGAGAGAGCCCTCTTAGACTGAAGAGGCTAATATTAAGTCAAAAGCTGGTATGAAATAGTTACTCCAAGTTGACCATTGAAGCAACCCAACAAGAACTCAATTTGGTGATAACAAGTTAAAAGATAAAAAAATAGCTATATTATTTATTGACAATAGCTATAAATATTATAATTAAAAGAAAAATAGTATGAATTAATTATAATATAATAATAAAAAATGAAAAGGACAAAGAAATTGAGAGAAAGAGGATGAAAGGAAAAGAAAGAAAGAAAAGGGGGCAGGGGGGACTAACAAGAGGAAGAACCGGGCAGGAGGGAAAAAAAAATAAGAGTGAAGGGCAAGAATCCAACATCTGCTAACACTCCACCCATCATACTTGTTAAGTTTAGGCAACCTTTTTTCAATTTCTAAGGCTACCCTCAACTTATGAGGGTGGAAATGGTCAATCCTCGCAATAACCTTAGCATCTTCAAGGAAAATGTGATGTTTAGTATTTTCAGCAGCTCTTCTAAGGCAAAGGAGTGTGATATACTATGTTTAAGGTCAGCGATGTGTTCACGAATTCTTTGATGAATGGATTTACCAATTTCACCGATGTAAGGCGTCCCACAGGAGCACATAACCAAGTAAACACCCTTACCATATTTAGGTGAAAACATGTCCTTAACCAATATAAGAGAACTCCGAATGGTGTGGAGTGGCTTGAAGGTTTAGGAAATATTATCTCCTAATATTCCTAGTGATTTTATTAGTAGTACCTTGAATAAACGGAAGGTGAACTCCATAAAACTGATCACAAGGATTTTTCTTATTCAGAGGACCTTTTTCTCATTTTTGAAAAGCTATAAGACATTGAACATTTCTATAATCATTCTTATTGAAAAATTTAAGGAGATAATATTTTTCTTCTTCAATGTGGTGTTCATAATATATTCTAAAGGCTCTAGTAGCTACGATGTCGAGAACCCATAGCTTTTGAGCAGGGAAATGATGATAACAAGCATGTAAATTGTAATATCCATTTTCAGGAACAACTACAGATTGGGAATAATATGAGCTATTACCAATGTGGAGCTACATACATGTACCTCATACAGGTGTAAAAAACACTTGAAATTCAGTAAAATATACAGCAGAAAAGCTATACATCGTTTTACAAGGCAAAAGGTGGGTAAAAGTGATGGTTTTGGACCTAAAACGAGTTTATTAAGATATTTACGTATAAATAAGATGGGAAAATGGTTTTATATGATATATAGGGTTATGAGGGACTGCCTTGTCGAATTTCAGAAAAAATAAATAATTTTTTCTAAGTTAAACAGTTCCTCCTTTGCTAACTAGGCTAGAAAACCCTGATTTCCTAAGACTAGAATTATGAAGAAATTTAATGAAGCATGTGAGCGTGATTTCATGAATTTTATGGCTGAAATAAGGTTTTAATATTGAAAAATAATATCAGGGGCATAACTCATATACTTTACAGAAGAAGAATGAAATAATACAGAAGAAATCCTCAAGAAAGAGGTGCTACAACCATGTAAAAAGACTGCATAACAGTGACAGCGTGATTTCTATGGCTGAAGTAGCAGTTTATTAATTCTTCATAACTATATCAGATATGTAAATAAAAATATAGATCCAATACAGATCCATGTACAAGAAAGGCTGATCTATACATTCCCCTTAGGGTTTCTCTCAAAACATGAAGCACCGTAAGTAGATCTGAGATCTAAGAACGCATATCTAAAAAATGATTCAAAAAATCACTGAATCATGAACATGTAGAATATCATATCTAAAACAGAACTTAGATTGGTTGGCCAGTCTATGGATCACCATAGTGAAGGATGAATCCAATCACCGAAGATCTCCCCTCCAAAATGCAAGCAGAACACCGTACAATTGTAGATCTGCAAATAATGCTATCTTAGGGACACAAAAAATGTTGTAGTTTCTGAAGATGATATGGGATGATTCCAGGATGTAGATCTGAAGTATATTCAGAAAATGAAATCTTCCAGGAGGTTAAATGACACACTCACTAAGAAGAGCCACTGCTATCATCTAGATCTGAGTAGATCTAGATCTCCACTCGCTGCAACTCACAACGTAGCTCAACCCTCAACATGAGCAGCATTGTAATGTAAGATGAAACTTGGACCAAGCCAAATAGTGGAGAATTTTAGCACAATTCTCCTCCAAGAGCTGCTCAAGGAAGGAGGTGGGATTCCTGAACAGGAATGCCCAACAAGGGATGTCTAAGCAGACAGAACTTCAGAAATAATATCTTCAACAACCTTTTCCTTGTTGACCTCCTCTTCCTTTTATAATATAGGAATCTTGCCAAACCCTAAAACACCTTGAATCACTTAGCCCCATTCACATTACAACCTCCATCTAGAATTGCGATGTCCCTCAAAGAGGTTCAATGCATCTAGACTGCGCTGTTTGACTTGGTCAAATAGGATCCCCTCTTGTGATTTAGACCCTTTCACACCTGCAAGATATAATTTAAATGGCCCAAATATGTCTTTTTTCACATAGGCATTGATTTATTCTTAGTTTTAGGGAGTTTTACATGTCCTCCTTCACAATTTATTCATTAATCATGAAATACAAAATAAATAAAGAAAAAATAATATTCCTATTAGCTGCAGCTAATTTAGGAATATTACAGTCTCCCCCTCCCAAATGATGCTTGTCCTCAAGCAACTGCAAGGGTGCCGCAAAACTTCCCCTTATTTTCTTGTGGCCTCCTCATCAAATAGTCTCCTCCATTGTTCTGAATTTTCTACAATACCTTTGTCTTCCAATGGTCCTTCCTCGATATGCAAGTTTTCCTTTGATGAATAAACCCAAGGGCTCTCATCATGAAGAAATGGAAGATTGTTGTGGAAACATTCTTACTGGTCCATGGAATTCTCATGATAGAAGTGATGACAATCATGGAGGTTTTCATGATCCATGAAAGATTCCCATCTCCATGCTATCATCCAAATGAAGTGGATCACCTCCCATCTTGGAAATCCATAGAAGAACTCCTCCCAAATACATATGAGAGGCATGTTATCAACAAACATATGGCTCACTTTACAAAGAGACAAGTGATCTATCATAGTGGCCATACATAATCTCATGCTCCCATTGAAGCATGCAATGCAAAAAGAAAGGGGAACTCCTTCCCCCAAGGGCACATTCAACAAGTGTTCCTTCCCTCCAATTATTCCCCCAACAAAGATAAGGACATCTTCAGCTCATGGGATCATGATTAGAATCATGATAGCTGCCATGTGTGGTAAATGAGAAGGAAGATGTTCCCTCATGTGCAACCAACGCAGTTTCATCCTTAACTGCCATAGAATAAGATATGACAAGTGCCTTCCCCAACACTTGTTTTCTGCCTCATGCATTGGGAATGCTTGGAGAATGTACATCGTGGTTGGTGTAAAATAATCACACCATGAGGACTATAATAGCTTTCCAAGACTCTCCAAGGAATGACCTACATCAACATAGTTCATGGCCTTGACTGGCCCATGAAACCCATCATACTTAGCGCCCCATCTTGGCACAATATCCTACAAATGAGTATTAGAAAAATATAAGCATATAGCAGATACATTATAATTCTCAGATGTACAAGCCTCTCTATACACTTGTTTTACATCAGTGGGGTAACTCATGGATGAGTTCCCTCTCACACTTAAAGAATAAGGAGGTGTAAATGGTGGCTCTTCCCAAGAGCTATGTTCCTCTTCCTCTACCAACTAGTCCTTCAAACCTTCCCATATGAAACCACCCAATAGAGTATGATATGCTTTGACAAAGCCAGTGGGTTTGGAAAGCAGGATTTCATAGATGGCATCAAGTAGTCCCTCCCTGAGCTTGGAGTCACTAACCAAAAGAATAAGGTTATGGAAATATATAAATCCATCCACCACCTTGAACATCTCATCCTTTACTTCCCCTTCAAGAACCCCCCATGTGAAAAGGTCCTTGGAGTATTCCATCATGAGTTTGGAATCCCAACAAGGATCCAAGCTCTCCAAGAATGACAGCGCTGTGGAGGTCTGAAATGCATCCCCTGTCTT
The DNA here is from genome assembly GCA_034641835.2 of Pinus albicaulis. Classification (NCBI taxonomy): domain Eukaryota; kingdom Viridiplantae; phylum Streptophyta; class Pinopsida; order Pinales; family Pinaceae; genus Pinus; species Pinus albicaulis. The sequence goes on along the minus strand of CM076574.1, from coordinate 517,757,851 downwards.
CTCATGGATCCCATATTTGACATCCTTGATATCAAAATCACATGTGGGAATATCAAAATCTCCTCTTTTCTGCCCCATTTGTAGCTGATCTTGTTCATGACAAGATTGAAGCATATGGATATCAACTTCCCCTCGGAAAGTCTTGTCTTACAAAACTTCTTCCTTTTGGCCCATTCATACAAGAGGGTTAGGATCCCCTTGCCATCTTCAGAAATCTTCTTTGTGAATGAAGAGATCATGGGCTACCCCAAATCTATGGATTTTCCATGTGTCCTCATGCTCATGCCATCACATATGTCTGATTTCTCCTCTCTCAGCGCAGATATCTGAGTGGGAGTTAGAAATACCCCTTTCAGGAAATTTCTCATCTCTCTTATGAATTCATGAGAGATTCTTTGCATTGTGCTAGCTTCTCCCAAGGCTCCCTCCTTAACCAAGTATGTATATGTTTCCCATAGTTGAGAGAACAGTTTATATCTCCTCCTATCAAGAGGTGCTCCCGGTAAAGTACCCCCTTGCAAAGAGGTGTCAAGGCATAGATTAGAAGGTGGATGCATATAGAAATATTTTCCCCCACCCTTAATTCTTAGGTCCTCTTACCTCCTTTGTGCCTCCAAGCTTGAAAATAGAGAAGTGTTCACACTCTTCATCAAGTGTTTTCCGTCCTCGTCTTTTCCTCCTTCTATCTTCAAGATCTCATAATTTGACACTAATGATGCATGATGCTCATGTGTTATGCCAAGAGCTCTATGTGTGAGATCTTGTGGAACTCCTTGCAAGAGTGCAAGAGTTTATTCCCTTGGAGAAATTGCTCCAACTTCTTCTTCATGAGGTGCTTGAGGTGCCTTTTTTTTCACTGCATTATCATCTCCTACCTTCTCCTCCTCATCAATAGCTGAAATTGTCCCATCATCAATGAGAGACATTAGATCTTGGTCATCTATTGAAGGAGAAACCTTCATGCTTTCCTCTTGAGAAGAGGACCCTTCACTCAATGGAGATCTTTCCCTTGGTAAGGCATCAAAAAAACTTACACCTTCTTCCATAGTCTGCAAAAATGGAGTTGGATTCATAGACCCTTCCAACTCATGCAAAAGCTTCATCTAATGTGGTTTGATAGTGTCAATAGAAGATGTTGCACATGGATCTTCATCAAACCTTTCTATAAATTTTTCAATAAACCTTGCATAAGTAGGTGTATTGGCATTCTTCAAGGAAAAAGAATAAAACAACCACCAAGCATATAATTTGCCTCCAAAATGTAGCGTTTCTACTTTGATGGATTCAATCTCTGAAACTTGATGCTGCTACATGAAGTTATCTAGCTCCTCCACCAAAAACCTGACTGGATATTTAGGTGATCCATCAAAGATAGATAGATAGAATATACCCTTACCATGCTGCTCCTCCTTGAACTTACAGAACCCTTGGAAGTTCAAGTCATCTTTGAACTCCTTGGATTGAGCTTCATACTCCAAATACTCTCTAATAGTCTCCTTCTTAGGCACACCTCCTTTCTTCCTCTTCATGAAGAAATAATAGACAAAATGCTGAATATTTGGTGATATAGCTGAGTGCACATACCCATAATATGACAATTCAGAATTTTCCTCATGTATAGATCTTGTAGATTTGATCGGAAGATCTTTCTGCTCTTGAAACTCTTTAGGAGTTTCATTGCTTCTTCTTTATTTTTCTTGATCAACCTCCTTGGAGAGGTTCTTATTAGATATAAAATATGATGAGAATAAACCCATATTATTCATCATTATGAACTCTCTCCTTGCTGGAATACCATGGTAAAGTTCCCTTTCCAGGAATATCAAAATTCTATTCCAGAGATTAACTGCAGGGGCATTTACTGGATATGTCACCTTTGAAAAAAGAATGAGATGTAGAGGCTACCTGTCCATATGCAGATTTTGTCTATAGAGCTTGAAATATTCCTCCTTCAGGGATTCATCACTTTGGCTTCAAGCCATAGGCTGAGCCAAAGATCTCACTTCGATACCACTGTAATATCCTTTTTTCACGAACAACTACAGATTTGGAATAATATGAGTTATTAACAATGTGTAGCTATATCCATGTACCTCATACAGGTTTAAAAACACTTAAAATTCAGCAAAATATACAGCATAAAAGTTATACAGTGTTTTACAAGGCAAAAGGTGGAGAAAAGTGATGATTTTGGCCCTAAAACGAGTTTATTAAGATATTTGCGTAAAAATAAGATGGGAAAGTGGTTAGATATGATAACAAGGGGTATGAGGGAATCCCATGTCAAATTTCAGAAAAAAAAAATTAATTTTCTCTAAGTTAAACAGTTCCTCCTTTCCTAACTAGGCTAGAAAACCCTGATTTCCCAAGACTAGAATTATGTAAAAATTTACTGAAGCATGTGAGCGTGATTTTCGGAAGGGTATTAATGAAGTAAGGTCTGAATATTGAAAAATAATATCAGAGGTATAACTCATATACTTTAAAGAATAATTAATGAAAGAATACAGAACAAATCCTCAAGAAAGAGGTGCTACAACCATGTAAAAAGACTGCATAATAGTGACAGCGTGATTTCTATGGCTGAAGCAGAAGTTTGTTAATTATTCAGATCTATATCAGATCTGTACATAAAAATATAGATCCAATACAGATCCATGTACAAAAAAGGCTGATCTATACATTCCCCTTGGGGTTTTGCTCAAAACGTGAAGCACCGGAAGTAGATCTGAGATCTAAGAATGCAGATCTGCAAAATGATTCAGAAAATAAATGAATCATGAAAATGTATAATATCAGATATGAAACTGAACATATATTGGTTGGCCAATCTATGGATCACCACAGTGAAGGATGAATCCAATCACCAGAGATCTCTCCTCCAAAATGCAAGCAGAACACCCTTGAGCTGTAGATCTGCAAATAATGTTGTTTTAGGGATAGAAAAAGTGATTTAGTTTCTAAATATGATATGGCCTGATGCCAGGATGTAGATCTGAAGTATTTCAGAAAATGAACTCTTCCAGGAGGTTAAATGACACACTCACTTAGAAGAGCCACTACTATCATCTAGATCTGAGAAGATCTAGATCTCCACTTGCTGCAACTCACAAGGTAGCTCAACCCTCAACATGAGCAACACTGTAATGTAAGATGAAAATTTTCCCAAGCCTGATAGTGGAGAAGTTTAGCACAATTCTCCTCCAAGAGATGCTTAAGGAAGGAGGTGGGATTCCTGAACAAAAATGCCCAACAAGGGATGTCTAAGCAGACAAAAAATCAGAAATAATATCTTCAACAACCTTTTCCTTGCTGACCTCCTCTTCCTTTTATAAGATAGTAATATTTCCAAACCCTATACCACCTTGAATCACTTAGCCCCTTTCACATTACAACCTCCTTCTAGAACTGTGTTGTCCATCAAAGAGGTTCAATGCATCTAGACTGCGCTATTTGACTTGGTCAAATAGGATGCCCTCTTGTGATTTAGACTCTTTCACACCTGCAAGATATAATTTAAATAGCCTAGATATGTCTCTATTCACATAGGCATTGATTTATTATTAGTTTTTAGGAGTTTTACATTTCCTCCTTCACAATTTATTCATTAATCATGAAATACAAAATAAATAAGGAAAAATTAATATTCCTATTAGCTACAGCTAATTTAGGAATATTACATAAATGCTACTTAGTGTGCGTCTTATTTATAAAGACTTGATGAGGGAAAGAACCTTCTTCATTCCTATAAATAAGAACATCTAGAAATGGAAGGATCCCATGCACATCGAATTCTATGGTGAGCTTAATGAAGTAAGATTTATCATTAAGATGTTGGAAGAAAAGGTCCAATTTCTCTTTGCCATGGGGCCAAGCCACATAGGTGTCATCAACGAACCTTTTCCACGGCCTAGGTAGAGAAAGGGAGGAGGAAAGGGCCCTTGATTCAAATTATTCCATGAAAATATTATCCACAATAGGGGATTGGGGGGAACCCATGTCCACACCCCAATTTTGTCCATAGAATTCACCCTCGAAACAAAATAAGGTCAAGGTGAGACAAATCTCAACCAGATGATTAGTATCATAATCTGTGATTCGATAAATGACATCAATAGCCTCCTTAATGGGAATTCAAGTGTTTAATGAGACAACATAAAAAATTATAAGCATGTCATTAGGATCCATTTTAATGACTTTCAATTATTTAATAAAGGAGAATGATTCTTTAACAAAGGAGTCAGTTTGTCCCACAAGAGGTTTAATCTTACTGGCTAAAAATTTAGCGAGCAGATAAGTCGGACCACCGATGGTGTTGACAATGGGGTGAAGGGGAGCTCCTTCCTTATGAATATTAGGATGACCATATATCCTAGGAGAGAGGGTGTTACTCTCAGTATGATTTTTTCTCAAAGAGCCAACAATGCTACTAATTTTTATAGCCAAAGCAACTGCTTTTGAAACTTTTTTAAGGGGATTTTTGTCTAGTTTTTTGTATCTCCCACTATTAAGAAGGTGATCTAACATCTTACTATGGAAATCCTTGTTGTTTAAAATAACCGTAGCACCTCCTATCTAGCTTAAGAACAACAATTTCCCGGTTACTGTTTAAGGATTTAAGAGCCTCAAACTCAGGTTAGCTAATGTTGCTCTTAGAGGGCTTAGATTTTCTGATGATCATGGCACAATATTGTGGAATGATGTATTTTGAATCATCAGGTAAATCTATAATTCCGTACTATAAATCACAAATAATGTCTTCAATGGGGATTTTTCTAGGAGCAAGAGCATAATTGAGACCCTTCACCAACACACTATAGACATGATGATCAAAGGAAAAACTTGAGAGATTAATAAGAGTCCTATTCAAGGGGGAGGAGGAGGAATTATTATTATTGTTATTGTTATTATTATTATTAATATTATTTTTATTTTTATTTTTATTATTAGCATTATCGTTGTTGTTTTTATTATTATTATTATAGTTGTTATTATTATTATTATTATTATTTTCTTTAGTATTATTAAAATCATTAAAATGATTATTATGATAGGCAATAGAGGATTCCAAGTTAGAAATTAAAGGCATAGAAAAATCAAGAAGATTATAGAGGCCCGAATCAATGCCCAACTTAAAGCCATCAATCGAGCTAGGGTGAACGAAATGCTTGGACAAATCCTTGACATGGTCAACTAGAATATCACGTGGGACCATCAATTTCATAAGTGATGGGAGAGGTAAGTCGAGACTTCAAGGATTGACAATTTTCACCATCGTAAGTTGAGGGAATCATTAGAAAGCAAAAAGAGGTTGGTTAACCTTAACAGCGATGATGGGTGGAGTGTTAGCAGATGCTAGATTCCTACCCTACACTCTTAGTTGTTGTTCTTTCCTCCCGCATGGTTCTCCCTCTTGTGAGTTCCCCTCCTATTAGCCCCCCTATCCCCCACTTTTTCTTATTTTTTCTTCCTTTGATCCTCTTGCTTTCGATTTATTTCTCCTTTTCAATTATTTTTAGTAGATTATAATTAATTCATTCTATTTCTTTTTAATTATAATATTTATATGTATTATTGATAAATAATGTAGCCATTTTATTATGTTTTAACTTATTAAAATTACTTATTAAGTAAGAAAATAAGAATATGAAATTATATTAAAATTATATAACATATAACTATTAATTAATTCAATTTTAAATTATTATATATATATATATATATATATATATATATATATTAGTTTTTTAGATTAATTCTAGTCAAACAGGTTGTTATTTACAATGGTTAGTTGGAGGTTTCCTTATCTATTTAAACTGGTTCATATATCACATTTCTCATCTTGTCATCATGATGAACCACACTGGCTAGTTCGAAACACGTCGAAAATATATGATTATATGTAATTATCACCGAAAGATTCTATATACATTTTATGGATCATGGAAGCCAAATTTTTGATAAAATATATTATAATTATTAACTAACTAAACTAAATTAAATATAATATAACAATAAATTATTTCATCTTTATATTTTCCCTCACTCTGTCAAAATAGTTTTTATACCTTAATGATTAGTTGGATTCTCTCTCCATCATTTTAACCTTGTCTCCTCGATCTGATTTATCATCTTGTCCTGAAGATGAATGACACTGATTGGTTCAGAACGGCTCGACAATTCATGATCATATGTGATTATTACTGAAAACATTTTTCTACACATTATAGATCACAGAAGCCAAATTCCAAAAATTTCTATTTATTTAAAATTTAATTAAAAGTAAGTATATCTTAATTTTTTTTGTATGATTAATTATTAAAATACTTATTCAAAGTCCATCGCCGATTGAATAAAAGGGCTTAGACTTCAATTAAATTTAAAAGGGAATAAGTTAAAGACTTACAGTATTGATATTAAGTTCTGGTGAATATTTCGTTCTTGAATTCACCACATTATTATTTGCTACACGAAAAACATCAATTATGTTTTTAAGGATTTGAGATATATTGAATTTATAATTTTTATAAAATTATAATATTAATTTGAAAAATGTTATATTCATATAGATTCATTTTAATTTTTTATTTATTTTAATTTTCAAATTTATTATAGGTTAAGAAATTATATTATATAAATAATTTATTTTATATATATATATATATATATATGTTAAATTTATATTGGATATAAGTAGAATTTGTTGCAAAAGGTGTGAAGACATGCTGATAGAAGTGTACATGAGTGTAGAGTAACATAGAGGTATCATTGTCAGAAACAAGGATGTGTACGTGGAAGGCATGATGAATAAAAAGGCATGGAATGGGAAAGAATTGGTAAAGTAGAGGGTTGCATGAAATGAATTGCAAATATTAAACTACAAATCTTTAGAAAAACTTTCAAAACCCTATTTTAAATTCATGGAACATATCAAAAACCTTTATGAAATTCAGATAGAACTAATCTAAAATATTTTCATTACCATATTTTCAAATCCCATCTCTTTAGTGACTTCAGATATATTTTTATCCTCTTTTTACACTAGAAACAGAACAAAGCATTTGACTCTTTTCCTCCTTTTCTTATTTGTTGTTGGAAAGTGTTGGGTGACTGTATTGTAGGATGCAAAAAAATAATAATGCATTGAGGGCATTGTGAACATATTAGGTAAGGAAGCTCCAAGGACAAAGGGAAATTTGTTTATGGAGAGATTTGTGGGACATTAATGCAGCCTAACCCATAGGTGTGCTCTTAATCGAGGATTTGTCTTGATTCAAACAAGCCATTTCTATATCTACAACCTTGTTTGGTTACCAACAATCCACATAAAACATTGTAGTTCAAAACCTCTATTCTGCATATAAAAATATTTCCACCGCTCGTTTAAAACTTTGTTCAGATTTTTGTGATAGGTTCTGTACCGTCATTACAAGAACTCAAAATATGGAGTCAGAACTTAATTGTGGTGGCAATATTTACATGTTGCTATCATATCTCCCAATATTGGAACTAATTACTGTTGAGATACTAATGTCACTGTCTATTAGGTGTCATCACATTTAATTCTCTTTTTCGCTAGGTGTCGTAAACAGTTCAGTTCCTAATTTATTTTAGTCGAGTTCTACTCCAGTTATTTATTATTGATGTTTACAATGTAATCTATTTAACCTTTTTGAATATTGAGAAGAGAAATATTTGCTCCACTTTTTCTCTTTCATTTTTTCTCATGGTATTAGAGCTTAGCTTATGTAAGACTCCTTGAGAGAAAAAAAGATCGAAGAATCGAAGCTATGTTGTAAAAGAATCCAGAGAAACAATGTGAGTGCGAGTGAAGTATTAAAATACAGTTGAGGTGCAGAGATCCAAAAAAATGATTGAAGAAATGAGTGAAAGAAGAATAAAGAAACAATAGAGAAAAAAACAATTGAGTGAAGTTTTTTTTTTAATTTGAAAAAGTGGTGATTCGCGCATTTATTGGAGGAACATATGCGTCGATCATCCAATCAACGTGGAACTTGTAAGGCATGGTATAGCCGATCAACGGGAAACTTGTAAGGTAGGGTAGAGTCGATCAACGTGAAGCCTGTAAGGGAGGGTAGAGTTGATAAGCACAGATCTGAGCAAGATAATCGCGTTGATCCATTAAAAACTTGCATTCTTTTTATCTAAGTGTGATCAACTCATAAGAAGTGTTATATAGGAAAGGCAGTATAATCTCGTTAAAAAAAAAAATGCGAACTGTGGGTGCAGTCCCTCCTAGTGTAGACTCGCATATTAGAGCTAATTAGTATTTGCACAATAATTTTTCTTGAAGAAATAATGGTTTCTTCTAGCACTTTTCCACAGACCCCAAATCTTCTTGGAAAAAAATATGAGCTTTGGAGTTTAAGAATTAAGACAATTCTCCAAGCTGAAGAGTGTTGGGATACACTTCAGATCGCCTATGTAGAGATGACTCAAGAAGCATGGGTGGCCATGACCAATAATTAGAGGAATGAAACTCTTGAACATAGAAAGAAGGAAAACATAGCCAAACGTTGGATATAAAACTCAGTCGATGACTCTATCTTTGACAAGATAACCGATGCGTCAACAACAAAAGAAGCTTTGCATATTTTGAAAGATGCGTATCAAGGAAATGATACAGTGAAGATAGTAAATTTGCAAACATTGAGAGCGGAGTTTGAAACCCTAAAGATGACTGACAAAGATAATGTGGATCATTTCATGACTAGAGTTACGGGAATAGTCAATCATATCAAACTCATTGGTTAAACCATCACAGATCAAAAAATTGTTGAAAAACTCCTTTGAAGCCTACCCAAGAAATATGACATGATTTTAACAACAATTTTGGAATCTAAAGATTTTACAACCTTATCTATAGAAAAATTGACTGGATCACTTATGGAACACGAAACAAGACTCAACCTGGCAGAAGAATCCACTGAAAAAGATTTCAAAACACAAATCTCATTCGGCAGAGGCAGAGGTAGAGGATAGAAAGGTGGCAGCAAGCAAGGTATATGCTGAAGCAGTGGTAGATCATATCATCATCATACAAAAAAACAAGGGAGACCTCCACAAAATCAAACCCAAAGAGGCAGTTCATGGAACAAATATAGTTTCCAATGCTATTACTACAATAAGTTTGGGAATTATGAACATGAGTTTAGAAATAAGCAATTAGATCAACAAAGAGTCACTTTCCATCTCTCCAACAATGAAGGAGAATACTATGAAACCATGTTTCTTTCATGCCATATTTCTGAAGACGGACAGAGTGAGGACCTTTGGTTTTTTTACAATGGATGCAACAATCACATGGTAGGTAACAAGAATCTTCTTTCTTATCTTGATGCTTCCATAACATTAGATATTACACTTCCAGATCGTTCAATTCTTAATTATGAAGGGAAAGGTACTGTCCCTATTCTTATTAAACAAAATCAAAACAAATGCATTCCTGATGTTTACTATGTTCCACATCTGAAACATAACCTCATTAGTGTAGGACAACTAATGGAACATGGCTATGATGTATTATTTCAAAAGAACACATGCTATATATATGACAAACATCCCCATAAAATACTGATAGAAAAAGTTGAAAACACCAAGGATAGGATGTTTCCACTGACTCTTAGAAGCCAAAATACCAGACAACGTTTAGTCCACAATATATCAAGAATAAATGAAACTCATCTATGGCATTCCATGTATGGCCACATCCCAATCAAGTGTCTAAGTCTACTTCAAAATAATTCTATAGTCATTGGTCTCCCTACTATGAGTGAATAAGATTGTAATTGTGGAATTTCTGTCCTATCAAAGCATAAAACAGATAGCTTTCCCACATCTTCCTCTAGAGTGAAAGAGCCTTTACCACTTGTCCATACAGATATATGTGGCCCAATGCAAACATAGTTCATTAGTGGTAGTTTCTACTTTCTAAAATTTATTGATCATTATAGCAGGAAGATATGGGTTTACTTTTAAAAAAATCAATTAGATACCTTCTCCAGATTTAAAGAGTTCAAAGCAGAAGAAAAAAAACAGAGTGGAAAATTCTTGAAACTACTTAGGTCAAATAGAGGAGGACAATACAACTCCAATGAATTCAAAACATTTTGTCAACAACAAGGAATCATAATGTAGAACACTATAATATACACTCCATAGCATAGTGGAGTAGCAGAAATAAAAATTTAGTTGATCATGAGCATGGCGAGATGTATGCTACGTGAGAAGATGTTGTCAAACAATTATTGGGCCGAAGTAGTGTCGACAACACTGTATGTTCTCAAAAAATTGCCAACAACCAGTCTCCAAGATACGGTACCTCAAGAAGCATGAGATGGTAACAAGGTAGATGTATCACACTTTAAATTTTTTGGATCAGTAGCTTTTTCACATGTTCCTGAGAAACTAAGAAAAAATCTTGATGATAGGAGTGAAAGATGCATATTTGTAGGCTATAGTGAGGAGTGAAAGGCCTACAGACTTTATATTCATGTTACGAAAAAGTTTATTTTAAGCAGAGATGTCAAATTTTTCCAAAATAAATCTTGGTTTGATCATATTGATGAAATTTTAAATCAGTCTTTTTATCCACCACAATCACCAAGATTATAGGTCGAAGGACAACCGCACCACTCTAAAAATGGTATGTCATCAAGCAGTGAATCCGCCAGTGATTCAACATCTTCATAAGATGGCCAGAAAAAAAGGAGCATTAAAGAAATATATGGACAGTAGCATGATTTTGACCAACAGAATATGTTTGCATTTCTTTCAACTCAACCGACCCATTTTGAAGAAGAAATTAGAGAAAAGCATTGGGGTGATGCAATGAACCAAGAAAATTCTCCCAAATAGAAGAACAAGACTTTGGAATTAACTGATCTCCCAAGAGACAAAACTATAATTGGTGTAAAATGGGTATATAAGACCAAACAAAATGAAAAAGGAAAAATAGAGAAACATAAGGAAATCTTGGTTTCCAAAGGATTATCACAACTATTTGGTGTCGACTATAGTGAAACATTTTCTCCAGTAGCAAGGCTAGGAACTATTAGAACCATTTTTTCTACAACATCTCAACAGAAATGGAAATTCTATCATCTTGATGTAAAATTTGCGTTTCTAAATGGTATATTGCAAGAAGAAGTTTATGTATAGAGGCCTCTTAGTTTTTAAGTGAGAGGAAAAGAGAATAAAGTATATAAATTGAAAAAAAAAATCATGGTTTGAAACAAGCCCCAAGAGCATGGTACAGTGACATCGACCCTTATCTCATAAAAAGCGGTTTTTGCAGAAGAAGCCATGAACCCACTTCGTATACCAAATCTCATGAAATTAAAATTCTTATTATATGAATTTATGTATATGATCTTATTTATACAAGAAATATGAAGCTAGAATATTTGAAAGCGGAAATGAAAAAAAAAATTGATATCACAGACCTAGGAGTCATGAAATATATATTAGGCATTGAAATTCACCAATCTAATAACGGAGATTTTTTTGGTCAAAAAAATATGCCACTGACATCATCCAAAAGTTGAGAATGACCAATTGAAAATCAGCTGATACACCAATTTCTCAAGACACCAAACTCAACAAAGAAGATGTAGCACCACCCGTTGATCCCACATTATATAAAAGTTTAGTTGGTAGTTTGTTGTATCTCACTGCAAATAGACCTAATATTATGTTTGCAGCAAGTTTTGTCTCAAGGTTTATGCAGTAATCAATGATTACTCATTGGAAGGTTGTAAAAAATATCTCAAGGTATATTAAAGGGACCATAAACTATGGTTTGTTTTACACACATCTAGAAAATTCTTCACTTTTAGGTTATATAGACAGCGATTATGAAAGAAGTTTAGATGATCGCAAAAGTACCTTTGGGTATGTTTTTCATCTTGGAACCAATATGATTTTGTGGGCATCCAAGAAACAATCAATCGTTTCAATATCTTCTGCAGAGGAATAATATGTAGTAGCAAATTCCATAGCTTGTCAAGCAGTGTGATTGAGAATATTATTGAAAGATATTTCAAATATTCAAAAGGAGCCAACTCCAATTTACTGTGACAACAATTAAGCATTTTCTTTATCAAAAATCATATTTTCAAAAAAAGAGAAAGTAGATTGACACACATTTTCATTTCATTCGTGAACTTGTCAATGATGGGGACATAGTACTTTCTTTTCTTGGTTCCAAATATTAGCTTGCATATATTTTCACAAAGCCATTGGGAAAGAATGTATTTGAATTTCAAAGAGAGAAATTAGGAATTTTTTGTGCCTCCACTTATAACAATTGAGATTAGGAGGGGATGTTGAGATACTAATATCACTGTCTCCTAAGTGTCATCACATTAAATTCTCTTGTCTGCTAGGTGTCATAGACAGTTCAGTTCCTACTTCAGTGTAGTTGAGTTATTCTCTAGTGATTTATTATTTATGTTCAAAATGTAATCTATTTAACCTTTTTGAATATTTAGAAGAGAAATCTCTGCTCCACTTTTTCACTTTAATTTTTTGTCAATTACACCATTCGAGACACTTCAATGATTTCATGATTTTGCATTCTCTTTGTCTGTGGCCATTCCCTTTGACAATTATTAAATCCATCGATTCCATGGAAATTTGACACAACACATTACAAGCTAGATGCATTATTTATTGGCTGGCACAATTATAGCTCAAGAGTTTCCCAATGTTATTCCTAATCCATGACTTCAACAAATCAACATACATAGTATACATACATTATGTCTTAATTACTAATAGTTTCACTTTGTTTAGTGAAAGATTCTTGTTTCGGGATATAATACCCTAAAGGTTTTTGGGTTGGAAAGCTTCACAGATCAAGGGCATACCATTCACGAAGGACTCACCTAGCCTATATTTTATACTAAAAACTAGATATAACAAATTTCAAAACTTACCTGAATGTCCAACGTTCTATGTAGATCCCGCGGGGTGAAAACCCCCAGTAACCCTTAATGCTTCGTAATTTGAAAATCAAGAAAGAACGAATACGAAATCCTAGTTGTACAACATATATAGGTCCTAAATGTCAGTGTAACTCATGAAAAATATCATAAGAACAATATTAAACATTCAATTAATTATCATTACACATATATAAAGAGATATAAACAAGTGAATATCGGGAACAAGACGATTCTTCTTATTACAAATGGCACGTACAGTAATATAAATGTGGAGAGATCACCTGAATCCTTCCATGACCTTTCAGCATACCGTCCTCTGGATCCATCCAACCCTCACCTCACAAGAATTCTTCCAAGATGTGTGCACACTAGATGTCATATAGGATGATGATCATCTCAAGGAAACAAGGGTTTCCTGAGTATACTTGGGAAGTGCAGGAGGCACGGGAATATCATACTTGAAACAGGGCTCCAACAGAGTATAATATCTATAATTTTCAGCAATTGGAAATAGTTAGGCCATGGGATGAGGTGGTTGAACTACGGGAATAACCATCAACCCTGCCTCGAAAATAGGGAATATTATATATATATTTTTTTAATGATTAGAAAGGTATACAAAGATATATATGAATGGACTCGCGTATATATGGAGAAAAGTCTGGGAAAAGTCGCCTATGGATTTTAAGATACTATTTTTTGTGAAGATGTTCAAGTCTGAGGGGAAAGGGTGCCCAAGGCCAAAATATCAATCATCAAGCATATGAAGGTGGAAAATGATGCTATAATAGATACCCCCTAATATATGAGGTTAGAAGGGGTACATGATGGCCAAAATATATTATGTTCATAGAAATAACCTTGTAAAGACGAGAGAGAACTTCACTAGATTTCATCCTGCCAAAAAACCAATGAAAGAGATCAGAGAAATATCTCATGTATGAGGCAGGTATACCCATGCTTAGTGAAAGAAAATCATGTCCAAATATGAAGTAAAAATCGGATCCAACATGTATACAAGTATAACGAAACTATAAAGTACATAGTGAATCATTTGATCACTTCCCGAAAGTACAAGTCAAAATTAATTCCAAGTATCACATATAGAAGACCAATCAATGATGCTGAAATAGATATCTGATCACACGAGTAAGAAATAAATATCCAGGTACCAAATCATAAGTGGTGGAACACATGGTACAATCACGCAACTTGGGAGCCAACATAGAAGATGATGTTGTACTGAAACTGCAACATATAAGGGTGGACGACATCACTAGCAAAAAACTAGATGAACTATCAAAGTGAACTGAATCATGCTGATGCAAACCCGAGGTCTTCACTGATCACTATGGCACAATTCTACACAATGGGAATAAATGATCTGAAGGCGACCATGTGAGAAATCGTTTGATTACCGGTCATTAATTGATAACGTTAACAAATGCGAGACAACCCACCAATAATGATAATGGGTGTCAAGGTGGCCCAGTACAATCTAACAAGCACGAATAAATGAGTTGAAGTCAAAAACATGTAAGAATCCATCAATCAAGAGGAAATGATGTATCCTTACTGTCGACAGTGAAGAGTTTGCCACTGATGACTGCAAACCCTAAGGTATTGGAAAAAATACTCTGGACCTTATTCCCAGAGCAATGACTCGGAGTCGATGGGAAAAGATCTGCTGGAAGGAAGGAATTAAGGAATTCTACATCAATATAGTGTGAGTGTAACCCACATGACAATATTTGGAAGGAATCAGACGAAGTAGAGTGAAGGAACCAACCCAAACTATGTTTCCAACATGCACAAGATGAAGCTAGTGCACAGTAGAAACCCTCTGAATCAACCAATAATGAGAGCTGACAAAGAGGCAAGATATCCACCGATAGGGTCAAATGGAAATCAAGGTACTGTATGAATCCCAAGTGTGATAATGTATGTTGACGTAGAACACAAGAGAAACCACTCAGTCAAAAACCCATAATTATGATCAAATGCTAAGCACAAGCTCACCTATCAATGATGTAAATAGGGCGTGGGTGCGACTCTAGGTTTTATCTCTTAGCAATATGTTGTAGTTGATAAGAAAGAAACCTGCTGGCAAGAAGATGATGGAGACATTCTCAAACCATCACGAGCAGAAGACCAAACATATGATATGATAGAATAAGATACTGACAAGACTGGGAAGGCTGACTGAAAAATAATTCAAGAGACACTGCAGAATGGCCGACTCAGGTTAAACTTCCCTTGAACAAAAACAGGACTTATGTTTGACTATGGTAGCAAATGATAACTCTGTATAAATTTGTTATGTAGGAGGTCAAAAAAAAACTCTCCATATGATTGGAAGAGATAACCAACCGGGGGAGAACTGACTTATGAAACAAGGTTATGGCTTCTCCTATGTCAAAACTAAAACCATCCCAAATGAAGGAAAGACATATCTTTGTGTGCTTTTTTCAAGGGTGAAAAACTGACACTGTAACTTCCATCAACATATGAAGTAATATCCCATTCCCGCTCTTTTTGATATATTTTATTTTTTTTTATTTTTCATATAGTAAGCCTAAAAAACAATAAAATAATGCTATAGTACAATGGATAGAACAAGTATCAGGAAATAGATGCACTAGTTGCTGGGATAGGAACAATCATATGCTCAATGTAAGGTGGCAGAAACTAGTAAGTGATACTCAAAGGAGCGTTCCATCCATAGGTAAAAGGGTGTCAAGTCGTGATAGCTAAGTGCTTGCATGGTTAACTTGTACAGAGATTCATGGTCAAAATATGACTTAAACATCGAGTCCAAATAAAGCTGGATGAAGGCCAATATAAACACGTTTCCAATATGAAATGCAGTGATACAACTCAACAACACCAGGGAGCCTCTAGGGTAACATATAAAAAAATCATAGTGAAGAAGAATAAGAATGAACCTTCAATGCATAAGTCACGGCGGGACTAAGGAGGACTCCCGAGCCTACATAAAGTGCAACATGGGTGACAAGTTCTAGAGAGGAACTATCTAGGAAGCCCATGTAATGGAAGGATGTACCACCAAGTCATGATTTATAAATCGGCAAGTGAAATGGATTAGGTACCCATGACATGCTGGGATTGACCCGATGAAAAGTGATAAGAATGGAGGCTAGTATGCAGAATGCAACGGAACGTGGATTCCCTAACCTATATGCGAGTTAATATCATATACATGCCATGACAGGTCTGCGTTCATGGATTCAAAAAACTTGGAAAAATCTCAATTTCAGTAAAATGTACCTGAAAACATACCTTCCCCAATGCTTACAAGAAAAACGGTTATGCATCTTAAGACATATTTGAAAGTTAATCATAAAGAAATTTTGCAAAAAAATCTCAATTTCTAGGCATAAATACTCATTTAACCTCATATTTCGTTCATTGTTACTTTGTTGAAGTGGAGAAAGGAGCTCTGGAGAAATACCCATTTTCTGAAAATAGGAGAACTCAACCGTCAAATTTTACCGGATCAACCAGGTAATCTTTAAATCCATCATTTCCATCAATTTAATTCATATATAGGATAATAATTTTGATTTTTCACCATAGGAAAGATTGTTGTTTATTGAACTTTCTGCACATATGCGGCTTCATGTGAACAAACCTGCGTATGATACATGACTGTACTCAAAGGAAGTCACGTATGCACAGTCTGTGAATGTAAAAAATGAGCCTAATGAATAACTTAATGGATTATTTCAGGATGTCAATCTCTTGGATAAAATGTGAGCATAGTGCCATCGACAATGAAGTGATGGAAGACCAAAATTCACTCAATATCCTTCGAAATTGCGGTTTTCTCAAATTTTTCAAAATGCCAAATATTAAAAGTAATGTCCGGTTGCCCCAAATGCTGGTGGATCACTAGGAACCAGAGGAGGACTGCTTCATGATTGATCAAATTCCCATATGCATAGAAGTGGAAGACATTTAATTCATTACTAGACTCTCTCAACAAGGAGATCCAGTAGATTTACATGGAAATCCTATGGGAGGGCTTACAGTGGATGATTATGTCCATGTCTATTGCATAGAGGGGTCTCAAAATGTAGGGACTCAGATTGAAATCAAATATTTGTCAGAACTTCATATGAACATTCTCTTCTTCACCATTGGCAGGGTAGTAGGGTCTGCTTCCTTACACCAGGCTTCGAGGACACATATGAGTATTGCAGTCGAATGATTGATTCAACTCTTTCACTGGTGTACTACACTACTGACTAACATGAAGAAACAGTTAGCCTCTATCGAGAAAGCAAAAACAAATCATTTTGGGTATGGGGACATCTTACTAACATTCTTATTTGAGAGGATTACAGGGCTTCAACCCAAAGTGATCTCATCCATCAACAGCCCCAGAGATCCAAGCATATCCCGGTGGGCTGATCTGATGAAGAGGTTGGGGGGAAGTGAAGTTCCCCAAACCACTTGGGATGACAAGTTCTTTCAATGGTGGGAGGAACAATTTATCACCATGGAGGATTATCCCTATGCTGGGATGGATTTTCATGGTGATCCAGACTTAGTCCTTCGACCCAATGCAGCATGGGGTGCAATCGGTGAGACTACAATTTTTTAATTATATTATTTTTTTATTGATGTTTTCAATATATGCAACAATGAATAGAAAATAATGTTTTTGATTAGACTCAAATGACTTAAAAAATGATGTGATGACTATGATACAGATATGGGACTAGTCCGTCCTGAGGGATACCTAAGGCACAAATGCCGCAGAGGCGAAGCAGATGCTGAAGACCCTGGAAGAACCCTACATGTTGTTTAGAGAAACTTGGAGAGTTTAACTCGCCAAGTGCCTATGTCTGTAGTAGCGGACCTACCAGAGGCTATACAAAGATGGGTAGTCGGGGTACCACAAGACTTGGTGCGGTTATTCTACTATGTGGCTACTGCTATCGTGTTTTATAGGAACACGAATGTTGGGCAGGGACCATATATTTTACCCAATTACTATACTATATTTTTTATACTGAACATGATTGGGCATAAGCCCTAATTTTTTAGGACATATGGGTCCAAATTTTTGTATAGTTTTTTGAACATTCGGATGATGTATATATATATATATATAGTGATTTATATGATGTGATGAAATAAATGTATGAAAATGTATGATGAATTTGATGATTTTATTAAATTATTGAATGACAAATATGCCAATAAATTACTTGATTAGCCAATGAGTCTTCCATCCAATTTTCAGCTTGAGGAATATGAATAAATGTTATAAATTGAAATGATATTTGTAACAAACATACCCTCAAAAACAATCAGAGAAAAAATGGATCCCGAACCTAATATGTATTGTTCAACTATGATACTACCAGCTGGGAGTCCAAGAAAACTACCAACGAATCAACACCCAAAGATATTTCCTCCGAGAGTAGATAAATTACTGCATTGTACTCTGCTACATTGTTTGAAGAAGGACCAATGCAGACCCCTCTTGAAACTAACAGCTAACCTGATGGATAACGAAGTACCCAAGCCATGGAAGCCAAGTTCTAAGTGTGTCTACTAGCACCATCGGCGAAACCAAAATGACTCATGACATCCAACACAATCTGCCAAAGAAGATAAAAAACATCACCGTCACAACAAAGACCAAAAACTCAGATATGTAAAAAAAGCAAAAACAAAAAAAACTATATACAAAAATCAAGATGCCAGGCTGAGGCCTAGGCATAATAATTTTTCATATAGAGCCCATTTCTGGGCTCCACCAACTCATTTCCTTCAAAATCAACCAAGGCTTAAGCTCCCTTTTTTAGGACCTTCTTAATGATGAAGGGGCCACACCACATAGACTTAAATTTATCTACCCCCAGGGAATCCTTCTCCTGGGCATAAACCAAGACAAGGTCTCCTTTGGATAAAACCCTAGGTTTGACTGCTTTATTGTACTAAAATTTTAACCGCTTCTTATGTGCCTCATTCATCGTGGTGACATCTCAAAACTGCTCATCGAGATGTTCCAGATGAAGGAGACATTTTGCGACACTAGAGGGGTCAGGAAGAAGCTCTATGGCTAACTTAAGAGAAGGAATTTCACACTCAATGGGAAATATAGATTCCAACCCATAAGTTAGTTGAAACGGAGTAAAACCAGTTGCAGTTTTCACTGACATCCGGTATGCCCAAAGTGCAGGATATGGCATAATGTGCCAATTGGATTGAGCTTTATCAATTGTCCATTGAAGAATTGTCTTTAAGGATTTGTTCACAGCTTCCACTTTCCCATTGGCCTGAGGATAGTATGGAGATGAATGCTCTTGCCGAAAAAATAATTTTAGAGCCAATTCAGCCATCATGAAGTTCTGAAAGTGACTGCCATGATCAGTGACAATCTCTTTTGGAATACCAAAATGAGAAATGACCTGATTGAAGAGAAAAAGAGTTGTTGTCTCACCGTCATTTCCAAAAGTGGGCATAGCCTCCACCCACTTCGTGAAGTAGTCTACTTCTATAATAATGTACTTTTTAACTTTAGCCAAAGGTGGGTTATAAGTAGTATAATCAATACCCCAATTTGTAAAGGGACCGATAGTGACGACAGGGAAGAGCAGAGCTGGATGAGTGTGCATCTTGAGAGTATATACTTGACACGGATGACACCATTTGACCAACTTCATGCAATATTTGAAAATTGAAGGCCAAAAATATTAGGCACGCAAGATTTTTTGGGCTATTGCAAGCCTAGATAACTAACCACCAGAAGCTCCACCGTGACAATCATTCAATACAACCTCAACTTCTTCGAGAGTTAAGAATCGTCTAATGATCAAATCTACCCCGCGACGGTATAAAGTGTCACCAATGATTAAGTAATTTTTAGGTAAGTGATGTAACTTACAGTTCTCATCTTTCGAAAAAGTCGAGGGAAACTTCGCAATCTAAAGATATACTATGAGATCCTCGTACCAAGCATCCTATGAAGAAATGAGAAAAATATGTTCATCCAGAAAGGATTCATCATAAACTATCTCCTCTCCACAGGGTAACTTAGAAATTAATTCCGCAAAAACTAATGATTTCTTGGACTTGGTAGACATAAAATCAAGATAAAATTCCTACAAAATCAAAATCCATGTATTTTATTTCCCCCCAATAACTTTATTGCTGAGAAAAAACTGAAATGGATTGACTGCTGCCAAAACATAAGTTTTTCGAAGGATAGCATAATGTCTGAGCCGTTGTACAACATGAACAGCTACCAAAGCAAGCTTATCTATTGGAGAATACTGGAGTTCAGGTCCTACCAAGCCTTGACTAAGGTAGTATATAACATGGTCTGAAAGAGCATCATCGTCCTGAACCAGAATGGTACCAATAGTAGATTCTGTTGTTGCGAGATACAAGAGGAAATCCCTTCTATAATTAGGAGGACTCAGTATAGGAGCAGAGGTAAATTATTTTTTCAAAGCATCGAATGAGCATTGAGCAAAGTCATCCCACAAAAATGGGACTCCCTTCTTTAGTAATCTCATAAATCATTTTGTAATCTCGACATAATTTACAATAAATATCCGCAGAAAACTAGCTTTTCCTTGTAGACTTTGAAGTTGAAAAATAGAGGATGGGGGAGGCAACAGAAGTATTTCCTCAACCTTGAAGGGATCTACCCAAATCCCTTCTGTAGACACAATAAATCCCAACAACCGACCGGATGTGACCGTGAAAACATACTCGTTCGGATTCAACTGGAATCTACTTCCTTCAAATACTTGACAAAGGTGAGAAGGATGATTGATTATATTGTGAGAATGAGCATCTAAAAAATCCAAGTATGCCTCGATAATATGTTTGATGTCGTGGAAGGCATATGACATGGCCCGCTGAAAAGTAGCTCCAACATTTTTAAGGCCAAAAGGCATTTTCTTGTAAGAAAAGGTACCCCAGGGACGAATAAATACAGTCTTATGCCGATCTTGAAGACGGATAGTAATTTGATTATATCCAGAAAAACCATCCATGATGGAGAAAATTTCATTGCCCGCACACTCATCGATAATCTGATCTATGAAAGGTGTGGGGTAATTATCTTTAGGACATGCTTTATTTAGGTCTCTGAAATCAATGCAAATTTGAATTGTTCCATTTTTCTTGTCCACCGGGACTGGATTCGAAACAAATTCTATCAAAGGAACAGGGAAAATGAATCCCACCTTGATCAGCCTCTCTACCTCGGCTTTGATAGATGCTGCCTTCCTAGGGTTGACCGGACGAAACTTTTTCCTTATAGGCTTAGCATTTTCATATAATTTGATCTCATGCGGGACAATATATGGATATATACCAGGCATTTCCTCATAAGACCAAGATAACACATCCCTAAACTCTTGAAAGAGATCGGTGCAAATTTGAACCTCTTGAGGGGAACATTTAGCTCCAATGAAAAAATTCTCGATAATGTTGTGATTTCTAGAAATGTTCACCGGGATAGTCGGAGAAATCACAGCCATGTTCCCTTCAGAAAATACCTGTGTTGGTGCTAAAGGGTTCAATACTGGGTGAACAGGACCAGAAGACTGAGGACGGTGAACTTGATTCAACTTTGCTCAAATCTGGTAAAAAGTAAGACCGACGATGCAAATCATCCCACAGTCTATCTATACTAGTCATAGCTTCCAGGATAGCTTCTTCAAAGGGAAGAGTGGTATCTAGGCAATCCTAGGTGGAAGAAAAACTAAGAATCCAAGATGGGGCCACATCTCCATCCAATTCCTCTGAGGAAAGAGAGACTGGAGTGGACTCTGCAGAGTCAACAATAGAGCTATAAGCAATCTCAGCTGCAGATATAGGAAATTCCATTCCACCCACTTGACTTTCCACTAATGTGGAGGTAGGGGAAGGTAAGGTACAAGGGTCCAAAAAATAATGATTTCTAAAGAACTCTCTTCGAATAGGAGCCTTGGAGGATGAAATTTCATTTATGTGAGAGGGAGGAGGTGGAAGATCAAAAGTACCCATCAAAGAAGAATACATTCCAACCCCTAGATTCTCAACGGGTGGTTTGATATTATCTACTAAAGGAATAGTTGAGTAAGTAGATGCATTCGGGTCTATAGGAAAACAATCCAGTTGGTCAACTGTAACCATACTCCCTTCGTCAGGGAAACAAATAATGAAAAATAATGAGGATGCAATGGCATCCATCTCATGAATCCAGTTCCACCCCAATAGAAGGTTATAGTCCAAGCTTGCATCAACTATCTCAACCTCAATGTTAAAATTTTCCCCCCAACACAGATGGGAAAAGCCAGGAAAATACCATGCGACCTGTGAGAATGACCATCAAATGTAGTCAGAAGAGTGGCTGAAGGAACATCTGCGGGAGATCCTATTCCCTTCCAGCATGCGACAGACATCACACACGTGGAAGCACCCTCATCGAGATCATTCAAAATGTATTGAATTTTTTATACAACGATCTAATATGGAAAGCCATATGATGAGGGAGTCTCTTTTTGAAATTATAAATATCAAATGTAATCATAAGATAATTCTTTGGATCAACGGCCCCAATAGCAGTGAGTAGAGCAGTTCGTTGAGCTGGACAAGACTAGAGCACCTCGAGAGCCGACATGGCACAAGGAATTTGCACCAAATCTTATACAACAGAGTAGTTATGGGCAGCCTTAGCATTTGAATTAATCATCATATGCTATTTATATGCCTTTGGCATCCAAGGTATAGGCTCAGCATTGGGCCTCGTAATATGAAGTGGTTCAGTACTATTAGGAGCACCCTAGGCTTTCAAATATTCGGCTTCGCCATAACCATGAGATCTTGTAGAGATACCTGCGTGAGCACTCATAATATATATGTTTGATGCATTTTCTTCCTGGGTGGTCCCATAGGGAGCTCCAGTATTTTTATTCGCACCAATAACTAATTGTTGCCCCTGGGAAAAGGGTTTGTTAACACATCCTAGGAACTGGAAGAACCCTGTTAAGCTAATAAGAACTGCACATCCTAAATTTTAGGGCAAAGGTGAGTAGGATGGTCTCCAGTACATAACTTGCATGGAAACTTGACTTTCATTTTATCCTTTTGACCCTCACGAACATGTTCGTTGGATTTATTTGCATTCCCCTTTCCATATTTGCCCATATTTTTATTATTCCATCCTTTCTTCTTCTCTTCAGATTAACGATTTCATTTGGGGTTAGAAGTCTAGACAACATTTATTGACAAATACTGGGAAGGAGCTGACACCGAAGGCACAACCTGACTAGAAGAAGCAAATTTTATGGACAATTTATGAAATTGACTAAGCAAGTTAGTTGCACTGCTATCAACTGAACTAATAAGTCCATCACCAGGAGGACCAGGTTTAGCTTTTGACAAGTCTAATTTGGAGTGAGGAGCATCAGGAAATTTTTTATTGAGGACTCTAGACTGAGAATAAATCAGTTCTAATTACTGAGCCCTAAAAATAGCCTGCTCCTTGAAAAATACCCCTGATAGGGATATATCCTTAGAAATATCTGGCTGCAAGGATTTCAGAAACCATTTCAGAAGGAATTCATTAGGAATATAATATTTAATGATCCTCTTCCTTCCTCGACATTCCTGAATAAGATCAGAAATGTGAGTTGCCTTATCCTACTTAAAATTGGCCAGGAGTTCATTCCCGGCGTCGTAATGGACAAGCAACTAAAAATGATTTAGAAACATGGTAGCCAGATCTCCAAAAGTGGTGAAACTACCCCCAGTTAACTCAATATACCACTTGCCTACATTTCCAGTTAAGGTCCATTGAAATAACCTCAACCTAATGGAATCGTTAATCAGGGAGTTTGATGAACACCATAAATGGAAAGTGGTGATGTGATCCACCGGATGCTCTCCATTCTTCCATTCAAACTTTCGGATGTCTGAGGCTATTTTGGTGGGGACCGGAGGCCACCCCAGACTATATTAGATGGGATCGTTAGTCAATTTTAAGAAATCTGACAAGTTTAACGTTGCTAGAAATGGTAATCTAGGAGGAGCCTGGGAATTCCATCCCCCATAGGATGGATTCCCCACATTCTGAAAAGAATAACCTATATTTGATGAGGCACCAATGTTCCTAGTAGAGTTCATAGAAAATTTTGGGCCATAGGAAAATCCTTGTGACCTAACATTCGGAGAAGGAACCCCTCCCAGCATGGACTTACTATAAACTAGACCATTTCCCCCCACTGAGGTAGTGAATTAAGAAGAAACCCCCTGATGGGGGTTCCATGCATTTGAAAAAGGAGAAAAAACTTGATAAACACTCGAATAAGGGAAAGGAACATTCCCTTGATGACCAGTGAGAAACTGATTCCCTGCTCCCGATGCTGTAAAAATAGGGTTCCAACCTATAAAGGTATTAGAACTTTGACCTCTAGACCATGGATTGAAACTTTGAGTCTGGGAAGTGAAAGGATAAGATCCTAAGGAAGGGGTCAGATTAGGGATATACCCACTTCCAAAGGGGAACCCTTGAAAACAAGCTGATCCACTAGCCATAGAGGATATGGGTGTAGATGAAGCCACAATAGCAGAGAAGGAAAAATAAGGAATCCCACTAGTGGGCATTCCGAAACAAAATGGACCAGATTGAGAAACATGTGCTTGGGTGTGACCAAAGCCAAACATAGTAGTACTAGAAGCAATCGAAGATATAGCAATAGTGCCTCCTACTTCAACTGAAGAAGGAGTCTGAATACTTGCATCACTCATAGCCGAAGCTGTGTTCCCAGTCGTGGCCATTGAAAGGTGAGAATATGATGGATAAGGAATCTCTGGTCTCTGAGGCTTAGGTCTGATGTACTCGATGATAAACATATAACTAGCAGGAAGATGAGATGCAAGAGACTCAGTAGGCTGAGGGACTTCCTCTACTTCTACTTATTCTACTGGAAACAAAACTCTTGAGATGAGTGAAGCACTCATCTCGGAACTGACACCAACACCAGATCAGCTACAGAAACAGTTAGCCCTAATAGAGGATCTCTCTCCACTACATCTAAAAAAATCGGGTGAAAATCACCCTCCAAATTACTCCTATGCCTTCTTGAAGAAGGCTCGGCACTTACAGGAGACAACCCACGAAGCCTCCTCGATCGACAAGGTGATCGATCAGCCAGTTTAAGAGATTTATTAGACTAAAAAAATATATGAAGGTAAGAAATCTAGGAGAAAAGAGCACAATTTACAAAGTCCCTAAGATACAGCCAAACAAGCAGCTCTCATGTATTTCCGCTCTGGGTGATGAGGACTGGACAACAAAATACAAGAAAGAGAAAAATAGGACCTCCTGAAAGTAGTCTAGGGTAATTATGACCCAGGCCTACTAGCGAAGGTAACATAAATAGTTACACTGACCTCCTAACAACAACCTTTTCTGGTGCAAGTACCCAAGCTTCACAAGGGAACCCTCTAGAAGCACTGATGGAAGTGCTGCAACGTCTGCCTCAGCTACCTTGGTTATTCCCCCCCTTAGTCACCTGTGTGGTCCCTAGGATAGGCAACTATGGGCACCAATCCATATCGGTAGTCGGGCAGAACGGTCTTAGGTCAAGATTCAGCAAATAGGAGAGGGGGTATCTCTCTTCTCTACTTGCACTTTCCCTCGCACTTGACTCTCTGGAGGAGAGCTTTCCTGGTCCACTTAACGGTGTTGGATTTCGCTCATTAATAAACTTCTATGTTTCAAAATTTGAGCAGCCTTGGAGAGTTAACTCTCCACTCACCTAATCCAAGGACCTACAACCTAGCTAGTTGGTGTATGACAATAATACAAAAAATTTCTAGTTGTTTTTAATTATATCGCTTATTTTAGTTGGTTGTTATTCTATGTCAAGGGCATGTGGAAATGAAACTGATGGTGTTTGTATGAAACATAAAGAAACCAATGAAAACCAAAATACATGAAAATGCACTAATTTCCTTTCGATGAAGAGTGATTTCTACACAGGTTCTACGAGACTATACTTTATTTTCTTTTCAGATGTTCACAGTTCACAAAACTCAAAAGTTACGAAAAAAGACTAAAAATGCTTATGTGCACCTAATGCAAACTACCAACGACATGCAAATCCTAAGATGCTAAATCTGAACAAGCAAAGAGAAATCTCTAAAAACACCAAGGTTCAATCACTTTTTGGTAGTCAACAAAGCTAGTTCCAAATCAGAACTCCTATGTACAAAAATGCCAAAACATATTTGATATGAGAGAAAGAAATCCAAAGAAGACTTCCTTCCTAATCAAGTCAAGAGCTGAAGATAAGACACTCAACAAAGCTTCAAAAGATGAAAAGAAACCGTCAAACAAAATGAAAACAAAAGAAACAGAAAACAAAATGTTTTTTGGGGTTTTGAGTTTATAGGAAAAAGAGATTTCAAAAAATACCAATGGAACTATCCAGTAACTAAGTCAAGAAAACTTGAATTTCAAGTAAAAATTCTTAATAAAATTCCCAAAGCCAACCATGCCACTCTCACAATGGGACTTGTATGAGAAAAAGGAAGACATGAAACTCAATAAACCAACTCAACACAATAGTATAAACTTTCAATGAAAAAAAAATCCAAAGAATCAATAAGTGAATCTTCGAAAATTGCAACAAAACCAATCTATGAAATCAAGAAAACCACACACACCAAAGGTGAAAAACCAAATGAGAAGCAACTCATAAGGTTAGGAAAGAGTAAATGAGCAGAAGCTCTCCATCCTGAATACTCAGAACAACAAAGAATCTTCAGGAAAAGACCTTAGTGTTCAAGCCAGAATTCACAACACAATAAACCAAGATTTCACAAAATGAGCGGGTCTTCACACAAATGAGAGAGAAATAGACATAAAACCACTTTAGACATAGTCCAGAGACTTCAAAGGCACTGCAGGAACAGGTCACCATAGGTAGACAAGACCAGAAAAGCTTAAAACCAAAAATTTCAAATTTTACCCAAGAATACGCTCTTTTGTAGTTTAGCAACAAGCATGTATACCTGACTGTGTCAAAGTAAACTCACGTATACGCGGGTCCCTTTGCAAAAAACAACATGTATATACGACTGTGCAGAAGAAAAACTCTGTAGGGAAAGGTAAATGAAGAAAAACAAAAAGGGTCAAGCCTGATCAGGAGACCAGGTCTTCAGTCTGACTGGAAAAAGATTTACTAAACTATAAAAAGTGATAGAAAATGTTGGGAACCTACAAGACAGATAGAACAACCCAAAAAGGAAATCAGAAAAATATGATCCCCAGCGGAGTCGCCATTTCTGTTTTAGGATATAATACCCTAAAGGTTTTTGGGTTGGAAACCTTCACAGATCAGGGGCATACCATTCAAGAAGGACTCACCTAACGTATCGTTTATACTGAAAACTAGATATAACAAGTTCTGGAACTTACCCAAAAGTTCAACATTTGATGTAGATCCTACGGGGTGAAAACCTCCAACAACCATTCGTGCTTCATAACCTAAAAATCAAGAAAGAACGAACATGAAACCCTAGTTGTACAAAATATATAGTTCCTAAATGTCAGTGTAGCTCATGCACATTATCATAAGAAAAATATTAAACATTCAATTAATGATCATTACACATATATAAATAGATATAAACACGTGAATACCGGGAACAATATTGTTCTTCTTATTACAAATGGCACGTACAATAATAGAAATGTGGAGAGATCACCTGAATCCTTCCACGACCTTCGAGCATACTGTCCTCTTGATCCGTCCAGCCCTCACCTCACAAGAATTATTCCAAGATGTGTGCACACTAGATGTCATATATGATGATGAACATCTCAAGGAAACAAGGGTTTCCTAAATATACCTGGGAAGTGCAGGAGGCACGGGAATATCAAACTTGAAATAGGGCTCCAACAGAGTATAATATCTATAATTTTCTCTCTCCCTTAGGGCATGCACATGAGGGGCTTTTATACTCCCCCAAATTAGTTTATGTAGTTGGAAACAGTTAGGGCATGGGCTGGGGTGGTTGAATTACAGGAATAACCATCAACCCTACCTCAAAAATAGGGAATATTATATATATTTTTTAATGATTAAAAATGTATACGCAGATATCTATGAATGGACTCGTGTATATATGGGGAAACGTTTGGGCAAAGTCGCATAGGGATTTAAAGATACTGTTTTTTGTGAAGATTTTCAAGTCTGAGGGGAAAGGGTGCCCAGGGCCAAAGTATCAATCATTAAGCATATGAAGGTGGAAAATGATGCTATAACAAGTCTCCACCAATTTGGCACATGAGATTCATGGCTTGTCAAGGAACCATAATGCTCAAGGAATGATTTTTTGGTTCTCATCGCTTATTTGGTTAACGTTCAAAACTCCATGACCTTTAGATCTCTGAATAGATGGTGTAATTTCCAGACTTGTACTATGACGTTATACATATATCAATTCAACATTTTTTTTCTCCTATAGATCAATTTGGCCTTAGAATGAATCATATTTCCTAAAGAATTGAGCCCAACGTAGCTCAACCCTTTGTTCTAAAAATAAAATTGTTGGGTATTGTTCATTTGCAGCAATGTTCCATCCTCTACTCATCAATTAAGTTGGGCACGACCTCAAGTTAGCCTCACTCATATTTTAATAAATATATTAAAACTTACAGGTGGAAAATTCTCAATTCTTTCAAGCCTTTGTCTACGTTTTCTTTCTATCGATTCCAATAATTAATTAGTGCTCTTTGAAATTGTTGGTGAGAAATGAGGTCTCTGAGCAAGACCCAGGTTCAGAAGAGAGGCCAACAAGGTTTCCACAGTAGTCTAGCACAACACTGACATTTTTTCCCTACTCCGAGGAGCAAAGTGTCTCACCTGAGGCGTGTCGTGACGTTAGTGAGGTTATGAACATATCAAGTATCGACCGATCACAACTATAAAACAAAACAGAAGGTACTTGAAACATCAAATAGAGCTTACTTCTTTGAACATGATATCACTTATTAAACATATTCAGGATGCAGAATTAAAATTTAAAAATAGGCCATACATTCACAATAACCAACTAATTAATACCAAACATGGAACATTACACACAGGTAGAGCTATATTCCATTATCAATATCAAATAACTACATTACTCCATATATTCTGTTACATAGCAATATAGTACAACAATGACCTAACAGAGCTCTCCTACGACTCTCTTCCTCAACCCTCTACTGGACTGACTCCCGTCGACATTGGCTGATTTACTATTTGTTCTTCTGCCAACGTGACTGTCAGTTTTCCCTATTTCCCTGCTTTTTTGTTTGCTACTTCTTCATGATCACTGGGAGTTCTGCTGACTGTCCTTGTCACCGATTCCTACCATTTGTGCTAGTTTTCCGCAAATGTCATGCCACCTATTCTCCATCTCTCTGAAATCGTGACAACTCCTTGTCTACCGTGGTTGCGCTCTGCCACCTGTTCTCCGCAGCTCAAAACTATTTCATTTTCAAATCAAAGGCCCCAACAGGCCTCAACCACATGTTATTGACTCGTCCCGAGTCAATGTTTTTCTTCTGCTTCCATCTCCATTGTTTTGTCTGCTTATGTGGCTGATCATGTCTTCTCCGTTTCCTCACTCTATCCAAACAAAGGTCCCAACTCGGTAAAATTTTTCAATGATGAATATTTTAGTTCAACGAAGTCGTTAATTGCCTATTTCCATTCCTTAATGATTTGGTCAGTTTCTGTGGCAACTCGTTCAGCCTCGGCTTCTCCTGAAATGAGGGGAAGTTTGCTAAATACTTCTTTGATTTTTATTTCGGCCTCAGCGGCCATACGTTGTATTGCCTCTATAGTATGCTTGACTGGTTGCCTCAACTCTCTAAGGACCTGCTTTGTGGCAGAAAAATGCTCCTCTATCTTTTGTATCGTGGTTTCCAGTGCCTTTTCTTGATTGTATAACTGGGTTATGCCAACATGATCTATGGCCTCCTTTATTTCTTCTGAGATCTACTGAATTTGTGCTGAGATTGGTTTGGATTTCATAGTTAATGAGATAGAACACTTGTGTAAATGCTTTAGGATATTGTAAGCCTCTCTTGCCGTTGTCCCTTGAGTTTCCTGCATTCCAGTTGCCTTTTTCTTCTTCTCAGTAACCTTCATGGCATATATGACAGCAAGATCTGGTAATGTTGGTCTTGTCACGGGAACTTCTTTGAGCTCTTGATTTTCCTTGCTGAGATTCACACAAGTTATCTTCAGGCAGATAGACCGTTCAACTATGGAGCAAGCTGATATATCTTCTTGTGTCTTTTCATCCTGGGTCATTACTATTGGCCAGAGATCGTTGAAAATATTCTTTACCTTCTCCAACTATTCCTGTAGACTTTCCTTCACTCATTTTAGCTGGTTATGCACTTCAATAAGCGCAACGATATTATTATTTTGCTGCTTGAACCTCTACTGGAGGTCGTTGTGTAGTCCTTCTTCCTGCTGTGCCACTCACTGGATGAAGTTGTATAGTTGTTCTATGCCCCAGGTCTTCATATTCTCAGCACTAGACATATAGTTTCTTGGTGGCCTCTCTCTGAGGGGTTTACCACTAGCTATTGACTTGGCTGAGTGCTCATGCGGTGATGTGGGTTGGTTTTGTTGTGACAGCTGACTTCCTGGGTTATTCATGCTCGTGGTCTGCTGAATTTTCTGTAGTATCAAACTGGCCTGTTGAAAAGGGTTCAGCTCCTTTGGCGAGGGTATTGTGTCTGCAGTAAAATATCCCCCCCCCCGTGAACTAATAGGTCCAGAAAACTGGCCTGTCCCACTAGAGGTTGGTTGACCTTCGGTACCATAGCCGTACTCGATTTAACTTCTGTCTCGGTGTCCCCATTCGTCTTTTTTCATACCTTTACTGGGTTTGAAATGTTTGCTAATGTGGATGGAGTGTGGGTGGAATGGTCCTTGGAAGTGAATGAAGTATGAGGAGATGAATGGTGAGTGAGCGGTGAAGAGGTATGAGTGTGGGGTGGAGTTGAGGTTTGAATATTCAAAAGCGAGAAGGAATTGAACACAAGTATCTTGGAGATGACCTGGGTGGCCACCTCTAGCTCCTCCTGAATTGGTACTCCCGTACCAATAGGTCGTGTGTGATCTTCCTTAGTGAGTTCAACTATTTTCCTAGGCACCATGATTCTTTCTTTCGTCGCCTTAGGGGTAGCTATGGGTGGTTTAGGTGCCTTACACTTTCGGATTGGAACTACTATGGTTGTTTGGGGTGAACTAAACATGCTGGCGGTAGGGCATTGATGATAGGTGAAATCATGGAAGGTAATGCAGAGATTGAGGACTGAAACTATAAAAAGGAAGGAAAAATAGGAGAAGCACTTGTGAGAGTTTTAATTACTCGATTGAAGCCCTTTACCCTCATGTCCAGCTCTGCTAGTAAAGGTGTTAGCTACAGTCACGACACTCTACTCGCTATCTCATCTGCTGTCTTCCCTAGAAGTGCTCTTAGCAGCATGCCCTCGAACGAATAGTGATGGATTTTGATTCTGATCTCCATTCCAACTCTTGACAATGAAAAAACTGTGGTGTTGAATTCATTTTCTTCAACCTGGAACTTTAACGGTCTCATCTTAAATGTTTTTTCATCCATGCAAGTGGATCTGATGTATGTCTGCTTGTGAATGACCCTGAACCATATCTGAGAGGAATATCTATCTAACAGATTCCTCAAAACCCTTTGCTGCCTCACCACTATATCCACCATCTTCCTGTACCAAAATGTGAACACCTCTTCATTTACCTAATTTGTGATGGGGTCTCTCGAGTTTTTCCATGGTGTAAACTTCATCGCCATCGACTGATCATTTGTGATTTCTAAAAGATGTCTCACCCCCAGGTGATTCCATTTGCACATTGTAAATGCCATGATGAGGTAGCCGTAAATGAACCCAGTGGCTCTTTTGTGGTTATCCTTGCAAGCTTGGAACAATTCATTCAGCAGAAACGTACACCAATTCAGCTGGGTTCCCTGGAGATAGTGTTCCACAACTAAAATGGCGTCGAGGGTGCATTCGCCCTTCGTGTAGTGCCTCATTATCTTGCCTGCAATTAGGTAACATGAAAATTTAACTGGTGGATTGTTTATGAGGTCTATCTTCGCCCCCTTCCCTCCTCTTTTAGTGTCTTATTTCCTATAGTAATCACAATCTCCTGCCTTCTTTGCTCTCTTAGACACGTTCTGGAAGGCCATGAAGACATCCCTTCCTTCTGCTGAAAATCTCGTGAGTCTGTGGATATCTTCTGCATGTATCAATATCTCCCACACTAGCCATAGTGATCCATTCTAGAGTATTCTCAGCAGGAATTTCGTACACTGCATTGTTTCTCCTGCGGTTCCAAACACTAGGAGGTTCTTGAGATTCAGTATTGTTGACCTCTAGATACCTCTCAACACTAGATTCAGACTTCCTACTTCCTCTACTCCTTCCGTAGCATAATTCTCTATGTAGACCTGCCTCTTCATAGACGGAAACTGGTGTGAATCTGTGAAATATGTGTCGATCACCGAATCATTGTCATACTTTCCCACTAACGATTCTAGTTTCTAAAGTCTCTCGTTGAGGTTAGGCTTGACGATTGCTGGTGCTAACTTTGTCATATTTGATCTTCTTTTGTAAACTTGAAGCATTATGCCTGATCTCTCTCTGTAGATTCCTACTAGTGGATTGTCCCTTTGAACTTCCTTTGATGAAATTTCACTTACTGTTGTTGCTATTTCTTCTTCTAACTCAAAATTTTCTTGCATTCTCGTGCTTTCTTCTTTCATGCGGGTTAAGTAACATAACCAGCATGAATGAGGTTGATAAGACCGCATAAATAATTAATTTTTAGCTTCCCCTGTAGCTATAATCGTGCGATTAATTATCGTGATGAGGTGTATTCTAACATGGGTGACTGTGACTTTAGGATTTGGGTAGACATGATGGGTAATGATTATGACTTAATATGGAAAATTTATTACGGTATCTTTGTTACTAATTATGGCAGTTAATTCTCAAATCTAGGTAATCCTATAGACTGACATCAGTATGATGGGTTATTATGATGGAATGATGTTTGACATGCTTGTTTTCTGACATAGATGATGCATTGGACAATACCCTCCCCCCGACCACAATCGGTTTTGATGTGGTCTCCACATCGCAACTGTTAATTTTCCTTTTGATACTAAAATTTATTCTGTATTGTGATTCCTATTCTATTATATTCTCGAGTGTGAGAGAGTTATTGACTCAATCTATCTCTATTCTACCCTACTGACTTGCGAGAGTTATTTGAAAAGGAAATAATGAAACTTACTCATGATAAGGTTTCAAGCATGTGCCATTCACCCATCCTTGTAACACTTGGCTTTCTAGATGTGCCACCCAAACTACCCCTAAATCTCGTATTTATATTACATGTTATGGTCCCATCCAATGCATTTTGAGCTTGCCAAGGAAATTTTGAAACTTGTTGTCATACAATAAAAATTTTCCTCCAATTGCAAACATTTTATGTTCGATATGACAGTCATCCCAAGCCTCCTGTCTGCTTTTTTGGACCATCTAATGGAACTCTGCCATAAATCTGTCCTCTTCAAGCTCTTGTAACTCATGGAGGTGCTCCTTGGTTGATTCTTCTTCTGTTAAATTTAGTGATGAAGTGATTAACATACTCAGTATGATAAATTCTGTAGGCACCATCGCTTCCCTCCTGTACACCAGCTAGAAAAGAGTCTGGTTGTGCAATCATTTTATAGTTGTCCTGTATGCCCATAGTGTTGCAGGTATGCACTCATCCCATTCATCTCAATTAGCATTGAAAATATTTGTTAGTCCTTTTTCTAGGATCTTATTAAATTCTTCAACTATTCCATTTACCTGGGGATGGTATAGAATGCTCTTCTGATGTTGCACCATAAAATTATCTAACAGAGATTTAATTGAGGTATTGATGAAGTGTGTACCTTGATCACTGGTTAGACTTCTTGGGTAGCCAAATATGCTAATGATATTTTCAAAAATGAGCATGGATGTTGTATCTGTCGTGCAATCCTTCACTGTTGATGCCTCTGCCTAGATGGTAAGATAATATGTTGTGGTAATTATGTACCTTTCCTGTGAATGTCTTGCGACATGTGTGATTGGTCCTATAAAATCAACGACCCACTTCTCAAATGGTTGCAGTTCTCTTACAGGTTGAAGTGGAAAATTGTCTTTGTGTGATGGATGTCCCGTTCTTTGGCAGACGCCAAATTTCTTTACAAATATTTTATTGTTCTTGTATACTGTGAGCCACCATAACCCTTCTTGTAATATCTTTCTTGTGGTGGGTTTTGTGCCAACATGATCCCCCGCAACTCCGCAATGACACTCCCATATTATATCCTCCCTTTCATGGTCCATGACACATCTTTGGAAGACTTGGTCTAACCCATATTATACAGTTGTCCTGCTATTAATTGATACTCAGCTGCTTTTACGAAAATATGTCTTCTTTGAGTTTTTGTATATTCAGTCGGGCATTGTCCTATTGCCAGATAGATTGTTATCTGATCCAAATAGTCAAGGATGGCTTCTAATCTGAAGAGATCAGTGTCCGACAGATGATCATCTAGGCACCCTCCATTATCTCCATTTTATAGCCTTGATAAATGGCTAGGACCCACATTTAATCTTCCTGGTTTCACTATCACTTCAAAGGTGAACTCCTAGAATAGTAAGATCCATCTACAGATCCTTCCTTCAAGGAAAATCTTGTTAACTAGGTTTTTCAATGCTGAATGGTCTGTGAATAATTTGAACATAACTCCTAATAGGTAATGGTGAAACTTCTGAAGGGAATACACCATCGCCAAATATTCTTGTTTTGTTTTTGTGTAGTTCCTTTCAGCCATCAACAACTTCTTTCTCACAAAGTAGATAGGGTGATCGAATGAAGTATCTCCTGGCTGAGCCAAAAATTCTCCTAATGCAATGCTAGAGGCATCAATATGGACGTGGAACTACTTGTCCCAATTATGATGAACTAAGATGCGTGCACTTGTTAAATTGTCTTTCAATGTATTGAGGGCGGTATTACACTCGTCAGTACAAATTAATCTCTTTGATTTCCAAAATAGCTTTTCCAATGGGGCTGTTATCTTTGCATAGTTGTAGATGAATCTTCTGTAGTACCTGGTATGGACAAGTAGTGACCTTAACTGTTCACACTTTCTGGCGCTTCTATGTTAATTATAACTGCCACTTCTGTTGGATCCACGCAGATGCCTTGTCTACAAACAACATGTCCTAGCAGCGTTCCAAAAGGTATTGCAAATATGCATTTCTTAAGATTGAGTGAAATCTGGATTTGTATGCATCTATCGAACATTATCTTTAGTAAGGTTTCATGATTTTTCAATAGGCTGTAAACTATCCAATCATCCTTATAAACCTGAGGGAACTTGTGGATGTATTCCCAAAATGCTGCTATTACGATCCACGAAAGCACCGTTGGTGCATTTTTTAGCCCAAAGGGCATGACATGGTATGTGAATGAGCCCCATTCAGTTGTAAGAATTGTTTTCTTCTTGTATTCTTTGGCTATTCTCACTTGATGATATCCTGAGAATCTATCTGTAAATTAATAAGCTTCATTCCCTGCCACATTGTCAAGAACCTCATCACTTAATGGAGTGGAAAATGGATCATGTATGCATGCATTGTTGAGGCTCATGTAGCCAAAATGTACTCAAATCTCAGACTTTTCCTTTTTCTTTGTCTGACCATGTGACTGATGCACTCTGCTTCTTCCACTAGAAAAATCAATCTTGCTTTCAATATTTTATCTATCTCTGCCTTGACTTTCTCTTTTACCCTTGGATTCAGACGATAAGGTTTGTGCTTTACTGGTCTTGCATCAGGCTTCAAGGTTATACACATTCCCCCCATTTCTCCTTTTATTCCCTTTAGCTCTGCTACTGAGGATGGGAATAAGTCTTCATATTCTTGTAGAAGGTTAAATATCTCCTTAGTCATTTCTGTATCCCTGTAGTCGCTAATCGACGCAATTTTGGGTTTTTCCAGGGTTCCATTGTTTATCTTTTTGGTCTTAAATGGTTGTAGATGTAGTCCCTCTGTTGTAGGTTCTTCTTGTATATCCCACTCCCCTTATTTTTCTTCAAAATATAAGTGTCTAATATTTTCTATATCATCGTCATCCATTTCACTATCTATTCTCTTACATGCTACTGATTGTTAGATAACCTCTTCTGAGAATGGGTTTTCTTCGTCTTCTTGAATATCTGGAAAAAATAGTGTTGTTTTGATGGCTTGAAGTGCTTGTGTAACTAGTTTTGTTTCTCCTTCAAAATAAAAACATTGCATAAAATTATCTGCAACTGTTTCCAGGTGTCGGTTCCTATTTTATTTTTTTCTGTTAAGTACCATGCTTGTGGAATTGTATCTAGTGAGTGTATAAAATTGTGCATCCATAAATATTCTGGGTATCTTTCTTTCTTTCAGTGGTAGTCAAAATTTTGTAAATGTTTCATGGGATTAGAATCCCCTTGGTACTTTTCAATGAATTGTGGTCCTTCATCTTCTTTGAATCTAGCTCTTAATGCTATGGCAACAACCTCCCATTCAAATAGTGAGTTGCAATGGTTGATCCATCATCTTTCCGACATGGATTGTACAACTACATCCATGATCAGTACTCTATATTTCATTGGTACTTTATCCTCTATTCTTGCAATAAATGTATTTACAAAATTCATATTTGATAAATTCGGATATCCTCTTACCTCAATTCCAATCCAGTTGAATCCTTGGATGTTAGCACATATTCTTGTATTAGTCTCATATCCTTCCTACTTCCAATCATCCCAAGCTATTTATATGTGTAATTTTGAACTCTAAACACTTCTCCAGCTTATAGTTCCCCCTGTTGTTGGGTTGATGTAGTCTTCTCGCTTCCCTTCCATCATTTGATAAAGATGATCGAGAAGTTGAGCATCCTATTTGTTGTCAATAGTTTAAGTATATCGGGGTCCTTGATATTGGTCAAGTGGCTGACTGACCCTGATTTCCCCATATTCAATTATCATCAGTTCCTTTTTGAAGTCGATTACTGCATAGTTCTCAAAAGACCAATCTATCCCTAATAATTCCGGATAGGGATCCTTATCCCACAAGATATCTATCACTTCAAAATGTGTGTATGTATTTACCCCCGAAAAATCAAATTCGACCTCCTCCAACCTACCTATGGGCACAATACAGTACTGGTTTTCCATGTGGAGATGTATTGGTGAGTATGTCAAGTTAGGTCTCCCTAGTTCTTCCCATGTCTTTCTTGGTAGAATGTTGACATCTAATCCTAGGTCGAGGATGGTGTCATTGATTTGGAATCCCGTGACTTGAGTATTCACAAGGAATTCCTTCACTATTATTCTCTTATTTATTTTTATCCTCCTTATGTATTTCTGGGTTGAATCGTTTTTCTCCTCTGTTTCTGCATTTTCCTACACTGCCATCTCTAGATTTTGTTTCAATTGTTCCAGCATTGGTGCATTGGTTACAATTTTTAGAAATAATCGAAACTATTCTTCAATCATTGTATGTGTATGGGTCTGATTCTCTTTTTCTATAGTCGGTTGTGGGAGCTCGATGCGTTTTCTCCCCTCTAGTTGGGAAAATTTTTCCACTGCCTCTTTAAAATATTTCTTCTGCCTATTTGGTCTAAAAATTGTCTTTGGAGATGCTGGCTTGATCAGCTTTATCGGGTCTATATTCTGTGCATCCTCCCATGTTCTCTTTCCTACCCATGTTACTATGAATACATTTTTCATAGCCTTAGCCTCCACTATTCTTGGTTCTGCGTTCACAAGATTTTCTCCTCTCTGTCTAGCTCTTTCTTCCCATATCTTCATTAATTATGGACAGTCTTCAGTTGCGTGTGTATTGACTCTGCATTGAGAGCACCATGGTCTTCTGGGAAGTGGACATTCCCTTGATATGTGGCATTATTGGTCACAATTGTAACATATTACAATTCCTTTTCCTCCACCTCTACCTCCTCTCATTCCTCTTCCTCATCCCCTCAGAGCCTCATTCACTCTATAAGATGGTCTGTCCAATCGTTCTGACAGTGCATCCAGGGCTCTACACTGCTCTGTATTATGTGTTGTGGAAGCACAAAACTCACAATATGTATTGTTTGGAACATTGGAGTATTTCTGCAAAATTGGGCATAGGCGTGGTGGATCACCAATGCCTTTACATATTTCGCAGTATTCAGTTACGGTTTGATTCTGTTGAGCGGGGAACCCTGGGAAGTGGGGTTGCGATGGGTATAACCCTTGAGTATTTATCTACAGAAATATCCCTAATGGTGGAGTCCCTTGTACCCCTGCTACTGAAGCCCCTGTATTATGTCACTGCAATCTCGGGCATTTGGTAACCATGAGTCCCTCCATTAGACAATGTGTACACCACACATTGGGTTTTGTAGTTCATATTAGCTGAATGTCTTTCAAATTCTTTGTTAGACTGGCTATCTGATATTGTAACCCCAATATGGAATGGTCTTGAGTTGTTGCTCCTCCCCTAAATTCTTGCGGATACCTCCCCATAGCCTCTATCTTCATAGATTGCTCCAATGCATCTTGTAATGTATCAATCTTTTGTTGTGTTATGGGAGTTCTCATCAACGGAAGAAGTGCCTTGATAAACCAATATCTCTGATGATTTGGATCGATTGGGTAACTCAGCTTTCCAATCACATCCTTGAACCTTCTCATCAGATCCCACGTCATTTCACCTTCTCGTTTTTAATCTCCCACATCTATGATAAACCGTGCTGATGTGCCTGAGGTAACTTAAATTCTTTGACAAATTCTTTCTTTACATCATCTATCACTCATTTTGGATGAGATTTGGACCATTTAATGAACCAGGGAAGAGCTCTCTCTCTTATATTATTTTGAAACTTGATCAACTTAACTGCCTCTGGTGTCCGCCGAGCCCTCCATATGGCCTCGTAGATATACCAGTGTTGCTCCACATCATCGTTTCCCCTCCCAGAGAATTCTGGGTATCAGGTAAATGATCCTACCATATTTGTTTATATGGATGGTACTAGAATAAAACCTCTATTCCTTGGCTGTGAAATTGTATTACTAGCACTATTGGTAGTAGGTATTTTTGTTGTAGACTGAACACTATTCAACTTGCTAAAATCTCGTAACTTAACAAAAATTTCACCTAGTGGCTGATAGAGTACTAGGATATGGTTAGGAATAGAGCTACTTGAACTTTGGGTAATAGAGTTACCTTTAGTTACGAGTGTCAGCCTCTCTCGGAATAGTTTCTGCATCGCAACATGTAACTCCACATAAGATATCTGCTCGGGGCCCTCGTCCTACACATTGGACTTTTCTCCCTTTTCTCCTATACACTTGCCTGACTTCCTTTATGGTCCCTCCTATACCTTAGGATCCCATCTGACCTTCCATTTCCTTTTTCCTATGTGGTGCCTTCTCCTTGTCCTATCGACTACTTTCCTACTTCTCTAACTAATTCATCACACTCTCCCGCCACTTCTCAGCAATTTGTGCCCTCCGATGTGCTCGTCGCTCTCTCAACCTACTAGAGGTCTCGACATCCATATCCCTACTCCCCCTTCCAACTTACTTGTAGCATCTCTCCCTTAGCTTCTTCCCCCAAGTACTGGAGTTTTAAGTCTCCATCTCAGATTTTTGAAATTCTATCAAACCCTTGTCCACCATTAAAGCTTTGATCCACAATGAAATTTCCTTCAGCATCTCTCCCAGCAATTCATATCTAAATACTTCTTTCACTTTTGAAATGGACTGGTAACACTCAGATGTAAATTCCACAATGTATCCTTCCAAAGTAGATTGTACCCAGAAATCTATGGCTCAGGTCAAAGCAGTATCTAACTGATGGAGTGCTACTAGATCCATGTGCATCCACTTACAATAGACCTTATGTGACCCTCCTTGGAGTGTCTTGACTTGTAGTCTCCGCAACCAATTATAAAGTTATTCTAGAAAATTTTCCCATAAAATTTCGTATAGATCGCTCACAAATTCAGAGAATAGAACCTGATCCTTGATAGTTTTTTCCCTCTGCTGTCGCAACTACGCTTGCTATGATATGAACTAATCTAAGTGGTTATCCCAATAGATTCATATTTATCTCTCATAGATCTGCAATACCATGATCTAGCTCCTAAATGAAATGTTAGGTCCCGACAATGGAACCATTTATTGGTGAGAGAGGTCTCTGAGCAAGACCTAGGTTCAGAAGAGAGGCCAACAAGGTTTCTGCAGTAGTCTAGCAAAACACCGACATTTTCACCCTACTCTAAGGAGTAGAGCATCTCACCAGAGGCATGTCATGACCTTAGTAAGGATAGGAATAGATCAAGTATCGACCAATCAAAACTATAAAACAAGTGGAAGGTACTTGAAACATCAAAAAAATCTTACATATTTAGGATGCAGAATTAAAATTTAAAAACATGCCATACATTCATAGTAACCAACTGATTAATACCGAACTCAAAACATAACACACAGGTAGAGCTATATTCCATTATCAATATAAAATAGCTACATTACTCTGCAGAGTCTGTCACAGAGAAATATGGTACAACAATGACCTAACAGAGCTCTCGTACGACTCTCTTCCTCAACCCTCTACTAGACTGACTCCTGTCTATGCTGGTTGATTGCCTATCTTTTCTTCTGCCAACGTGACTGTTATTTTTCCCTATTTTCCTACTTTTGTATTTGTTGTTTCTTCCTTATCACTGGGAGTTCTGCTGGCTGTCCTTGTCACCCATTCCTGCCATCTGTGCTGGTTTTCCACGACTATCGCGCCACCTATTCTCCAGCTCTATGCAACCGTGATAGCTCCCTATATACCGTGATTGCGCTCTGCCACATGTTCTCTGCAACTCAAATATGTTTCATTTTCAAAACAAAGGCCCCAACAGAACTTGTTATTCATGTGCTTACCAATGAAATTCCATCAAGTAATAAACAATGCAACTTCCATATCCCATCAATTTGACCTACGATTTAGCTATATTTATGAAATCGATTTCCTCCATAGGACTGCAATACTCATTCTCTTATCATTCACATAATTTTAATTCAAATTTCATATAAGTCCAAGTTCATTTTTGATCTCAGCCCCTCATTCAAAAGATTGAACATACACTCGAAAACATACACTCATTCACATAGCCTGATATATTTAGAAATCAAAGGTGTATCAAAACCTTATCCATTGATCCAACACAAATACACATTATGTTTGGCCTTGGGATTTACAACTTGTTTAGGCACTCCTAAGGCCCTAACCTCCTTTCAACACTCTCACATACACCTTTCCTAATCTCTATTTTTGTCTAATTTACATAAAACAATTTCTGGACACAAAGGATTGAAACTAAATTGGTTTCATATCCAAAAACCTCTCCTAGATCCACAAGAACCTCACCTAGACTCTATATTTTATGGTTATTTTAACTCAATAATTCTATCCATAAGCTAAATAACCTTAGAATTCTCTAAATCACCAAATATTCTCTCTAAATCACACATTATTTTTGAAATGTCTCTTGACGAGAAAATTTCATTACAATTTCCTCTCCGTTACTTAATTCTCATAAAAACATTGGATAATACATTAAAGTAAAGAATGAAATCAATATTAGGGAACCAACTCCCTTGGTAATTGGTTTGACCCTATCGGTCAAATGACACAGTAAAAATGAAGAGCTTCTTCTCATGCATGAGACATTGATCACAGATCATGGTTTGACTAGAGCACCATCTCCCTATCTAAGGGCATATTGTCTATAATGAAGTAATCATGAAGGAGCTACCAAAAGTTATTGAATACGTGTAATACAATAACTAACCACCAGAATTCGATAATATTTAATTTCAGGAAATGTTATTGTTATAGCATCATTTCTCACCTTGACATGATTCATGATTGCTTTGATGGTTTTGGGCACCCATTCCTACAGACTTGGACAAATTCACTTAAAAACAGTGTAAAAATCCCCATACGCGACTATGCCCGTGCTTTTCCGTGTGTATACGCGAGTCCAGCTAGACTTTTCCACGTATGACATTAAAATGATTAAAAAATATATAATTATTCCCTATTTTCGGGCTGGGTTGATGGTTACTCAGGTAGTTAAACCACCCCAGCACGTGGCCAACTGTTTCCAACTGCTGAAACTACTTAGAGGGACTATAAAAACCCCTCATGTGTATGGCCTAAGGGAGAGAGAGAATTTATTGATATTATACTCTGTTGGTATTCCCTATCCAAGTCTGATTCCCCGTGCCTCCTGCACTTTCCCAGTTCATTATAGGAAACCCTTGTTTCCTTGAGATGCACATCCCTTTATATGCCATCTTGTATGCACCAGTTTGGAAGGAGTCTTAGCGAGGGAAGGGCTGGATGGATCCGGACGACGGTCTGCGAAGGCCTTGGAAGGATCAGGTGATCTCTCCACTCGTTACTTTTGTACATGCTATTTATAATACAGAAGTACCATGTTGTTCCCGAAATAAACGTGTTAGTGTATGCTTATATGTATGAGAATATTTTTTATACAAGCATTAATTATGATTTATTTAATGTTTTATATGAATCTCACTAACATTTAGAGTAGATATATGCTGTACAACCAGTTCTTTGTGCTTGTTTCTTCTTGTCTTTCAGGTTAAGAAGGAAGGAAGGTTGCTGGGGGTTTGAA
This sequence comes from Pinus albicaulis, assembly GCA_034641835.2. Lineage (NCBI taxonomy): Eukaryota > Viridiplantae > Streptophyta > Pinopsida > Pinales > Pinaceae > Pinus > Pinus albicaulis. The sequence continues at coordinate 517,715,022 of CM076574.1, read as the reverse complement.
CCCTGCGGGATCTTCTTCAACCGTAGGACCTACGGGTAACTTTCTCATTCTACTCTATTCAGTTTTTCTGAACGTGCATGGTTGTGTGAGTCTCTGTTAAGTAGTATGCCCCTGCTCTGTGGAGGTTGTAACCCAACGAACCTCCAGGGTGAAATTCCACGAAACAGAACTGGCGACTCCGCTAGGGATCACATTCTTGTGATTCTCCTGTTGGGTTGTTTCAGCTGTTTGGTAGGTTGCCGACAGTTTTAACTTTCATTTGCAGTCCAGTTTACTTTCTTGCAGTCAGTCTGAAGTCCTGGTGTCTTTTCCAGGCTTGTCCTTTTTGTTTTTTCATTATTTTCCTTTGTATACGCGCTTTTTTCTGCACACAGACACGTATACACGCAAGTTTGTCTAAAGGAACCCACGTATACGCGAGTTTCCCTTAGCACAGACACGTATGCATGCTGGTTGCATAGCTGTGAAGTAGCGTATACCTAGGCAGATTTTGAATTTTTGGGATTCTTGACTTTTTGGTCCTTTCTGGCTGTGGAGGCCTATTTCTACAGTGTCTCTGTACTTACTGGATTTTGAAGTAAGTGGTTTCATGTCTTTTCTCTCTTTCGTTTGAGTGAAAACCAGTCTTTTTGGCAAAGTGTTATTTCTGGTGCTGGCACTTCTGGATTGAGTTCCAAGATCGCTTTCTGAGCATTCTTGGTTGTTCTGCTTTATCAGAACAGAGAGATTTTGCTCACTTACTCGCTCCTATCTTTGTGTTGTGCTTCGCATTGTGATTTTTGCTTCGTTTTTTATTGGTTTTCTTGAGTTCCATAGGCTAGGGTTTTGTTGCAACTTTTGAAGGGTTTTTCTTGCTTCTTTGGAGTTTTTGGTTGCGATGAGTTTGCACTATTTGTCTAGGCTGGGTGGCTGAGTTTTTGGTCTTCTCTTGCTCTTATTGATCTTGCTACGAGTTAGCTTTATAAGGTTTGGGAGCATTGTTGAAGTTTGTGCTTGAAATTCGGTCCCGTTTTGGTTTGGATTTTGATAGTTGTGCTTGGTCTTTTCGAGCTCTTTCTCTATAAAACAAAAAAAGCTCAAAAAACATTTGCTTTGCTTTTTGTTTTTGCATTTCAAAGGCTTAAAAAACATTTTGACTTGTTATTTTCTTTTGGTGTTGCATTTTCATTTTCGTTTGCTACAACTTTTGAAGCTTGTGAGGTTTCTTGCTTTTAGTTTTTGGCTTGATTTTGAGGAGGAGTTGTCATTTGATTTCTTCTTCTTGTTTCTGAGTGTTCTTGGTGTCCTCATTTTAAGAGTTCTTGATTTCTAGAACTAGCTTTTTGGGCAACCAAGAAGAGTTAAAACTGAAGGAATTTTTGGGAATTTCACTCTGCTTTAAGAGATTTGCATCTTAGGATTTACATGCTTGTAGTGATTTGCATTAGGTGCATTGAATCATTTAGTCAATTTCTTAGTTTTTGTGAGTGTGAGTTTTCTTTTTGAAAAGAAAAATACAAATTTTAGTCTCATAGAACCTGTATAGAGATTTCTCTTCATCGAAAGACAAAGAACTGCATTTGCATGTAGTTAAGTTTTTATTAATTTCTTTTGCGTCAAAAACACCATACGTTTCATCTCCATATCCTTGTGACTTAACATAACAGCCATTAAAATAAGCGATTTAATCTAAAATTAACTAGCAAGTTTTCTAAGTGTCAATCACCAACTAGCTAGGTTGTAGGGCCTTGGAATAGGTGAGTGGAGAGTTAACTCTCCAAGGCCGCTCAAACAAACATAGAAGTTGATTAATTGAGTGAAATCCAACTCCGTTAGGTGGACCGGGAAAGCTCTCCTCCAGAGAGTCAAGCGCGAGGGGAAGTGAAGGCCGAGAAGAGGGATACCCCCTCTCTGATTAGCTGAATCTGACCTCAAGACCGTTCCGCCCGGCTTCTGACACGGATTGGTGCCCATAGTTGCCACTCCTAGGTTCCACACATGTGATTGCGGGGGGGAATACCCGTGGTACCTGAGGCAGACGTCGCATCACTTTCAGCAGTACTTCTGGGGGGTGCCCTTGTGAAGCTTGGGTGCTTGAGCCGGCAAAGGCTGTCGTTAGGAGGTCGGCGTAACTGTTTCTGATACCTTCGCTAGTTGTTCTGGGCCCTAATCATCCCAGACTGCTTTCGGGAGGTCCTATATTTCGCTTTCCTGTATTTTGGTGTCCGGTCCTCATCACCCGGAGCGGAAATACTTGGAGGCTGTTTGCTTGACTGTATCTTAGGGATTTTTATTTTAGTGAGTGATCTTTGCTCCTAGCTTGCCTAGCTTTTCACTTTTTTGAGTCTAATTTATAAAATCTATAAAAGTGGCTGATCAAGCGCCTCGACGTTCGAGGAGAATCCGGGGGTTATCTCCCGAGAGTCCAGAGCCTTCTTCGAGAAGGCGTAGGAGCGATTTAGCAGGTGGTTACCACCCTGTGGTGTCTGACATTGTGGAGGGAGATCCTCCACCAAGGTCTGAAGGTTTCGTAGCAGATTCTGGTGTCGGTCCCGAGAGGAGCGTTCCGCTCACCTCGCGAGTTTTATTTCCTCAGGAAGAAGATTTTCAGATTGAGGACATACCTGAGCCTCCTGCTACAGGTCCATCTCTTCTTCCTCCTGATTATCCGTTTTTTGTTCAGTACATCGGACCGGAGTCGGAGAGACCGTCGGATCTTCCGTATCATTCTGATCTTTCGATGGCCACGACTGGGAACGCGGTTTCTGTCGTGAGTGCTGCAGGCATTCAGACCCCTGCTTCTGTCGAGGCAGGGGGCACTATTACTTCATCTTCGATTGCTTCTAGTGCTACTGTGTCTGGCTCTGGGTTCACCCAAGCACATGCTTCTCATTCCGGTCCCTTCTGTTCAGGGTTCCCCTCTAGTGGGAACCCCTCTTTTTCCTTTTCCGCTGCTTCAGCTGGATCTACGCCCATGTCTAACATGGCTAGTGGATCAGCTTCATTTCAGGGTTTCCCCTTTGGGACTGGGCATATTCCTAGTTCCAATTCTTCTTTAGGGTCGTTTCCGTTTAGGTCCCAGACCCAGAGTTTCAACCCTTGGTCTGGGGGGCAAAGTTCGACTACTTTTACGGGATGGAATCCTGTATTTACTACAGCGGGGGCAGGGAATCAGTTTTACACAGGTCATCAAGGGAATGCTTATTTCCCTTCATCTAGTGCTTATCAGTCCTTTTCTCCTCTATCTAATGCTTGGAACCCCTATCAGGGGCTCTCCTCTTCATTCAATACTTCAGCGGGGGGAACTGGTCTGGGCTTTGGTAACTCGGCGTGGGGAGGAGGTTCTTCTCCGTTTTCTACGAGTCCTTTCTGGCAGCCTGGTGCCTCATCAAATCCAGGCTATTCTTTTCAGAATGTTGGAAATCCATCCCATCAAGGATGGAATTCTCAGGCTCCGTCTCGCTTACCATTTCTGGCAACGTTAAACTTGCCAGATTTGTCGAAGTTGACTAATGACTCGATTCGTTATAGTCTGGGGTGGCCTTCGGTCCCGACCAAACTTCCTTCAGACATTCCAAAGTTTGAAGGTAAGAATGGAGAGGATCCGGTGGACCACATCACCACTTTCCACTTATGGTGCTCTTCGAACTCCCTGATCGATGAGTCGATTAGGTTGAGATTATTTCAACGCACCCTAACTGGAAATGCTGCCAAATGGTATATCGAGCTCACTGGGGGTAGTTTCGCCACATTTGGAGAACTGGCTGTCACATTTCTAAAACCATTTTCAGTTGCCTGTCAGTTATGAGGCTGGGACCGAACTCCTGGCTAATTTTAAGCAGGATGAGGCAACTCACATTTCTGATCATATTCAGGAATGGAGAAGAAGGAAGAGGCTTATCAAAGCTCATATTCCAGGTGAGTTCCTTCTTGAGTGGTTTTTGAAATCACTGCAGTCAGATATTTCGAAAGATGTATCCCTATCTGGGGTATTTTCTGAGGAGCAGGCCATTTTTAGGGCCCAACAGTTAGAACTGATCTATTCTCAGTCTAGGGTACTTTATAAGTATTTTCCCAATGCTCCTCGCTCCAAATTGGATTTATCGAAAACTAAACCTGGTCCGCATGGTGACGGGCTTGTCGGATCGGTCAGTAGTGGTGCAGCCAGCCTGCTTTCTCAACTGCAGCAGTTGTCTTTACAATCTGCTCCTTCTGGTCAGGCTGTGCCTGTTGATTCATCACCTTCCTAGTCTTTGTCCATAAATGTTGTCCAAGCTTCTGATCCCAAAGGAAATCAACAATCCGATGGGAAGAAGAAGGGACGAAATAATAAGAAGAAGGGCAAGAACGGGAAGGGCAATGCAAATAAAACTAACGAGCGTGTTGGTGAGGGTCAAAAGGAGAAAAAGAAAGTGAAGTTTCCATGTAAGCTTTGTGCTGGAGACCATCTCACACACCTTTGCCCTAAAATTCAGGATGCTCAGCGCCTGTTATCCCAGCAGGGTTCTTCTAGTTCCCAGGCTGTGTTAACAAACCCTTTTCCCCAAGGGTAGCAATTAGTTTTTGGCGCGAACCAAAATCCTGGGGCTTCCTCTGGGGGCACCGAGGAAGGGGAAATTCCATCAAACATTTTTATGATGAGTGCTCACGCGGATATCGCTACGAGATCTCGTGATTATGGCGGAGAGGAATCTTCGAAAGCTAAGGAAGTTCCTGATGCTACTGAGCCGCTTCACATCACGAAGCCCACTGTTGAGTCTATGCCTCGGATGCCAAAAGCATCTTCTAAGCGGTCAACGATTAATCCGAACGCGAGTGCTGCCCAGAACTACTCGATTGTAGAAGATCTGGCGCAAAGTATTTTTGCTATGTCAGCTTTAGAGGTACTCCAGTCTTGTCCGGCTTAGCGCAGTGCTTTGCTCACTACCATTGGGGCTATTGATCCGAAAAATTCTCTTCTGATTACTTTTGATATGACTAATTTTAAGAAGAGACTTCCTCATCACATGGCGTTTCATATTAAATCGTCGTATCAGAAGTGCAATATCTTTCGAACGGTTGTTGATGAGGGTGCTTCTACATGCGTGATGTCTCTCGCATGCTGGAAGACACTTGGATCTTTGAAAGCTGTTCCATCTAGCACTGTTCTGACTGCGTTCGATGGTCATTCTCACAGACCCCATGGTATTGTCTCGGCTTTGCCCATCTGTGTTGGGGGCAAAACTGTTAACATAGAGGTTGAGGTAGTGGATGCAGCCTTGGACTACAACCTTCTATTGGGGAGGAACTGGATATATGAGATGGATGCTATTGCATCCTCATTATTTCGAATTGTATGTTTCCCCCACAAAGGGAGGATTGTCACAGTGGATCAACTGGACTGTCCTCAGGTAGACCTGAATGCGCCTTCTGACTCATCTGTTCCTAAGTTGGATAATACTAAGGCGCCTGTTGAGAATCTAGGAGTTGGAATGTATTCTTCCCTGATGGGTTCTTTCGATCTTCCTCCTCCTACGGTGCATATTAATGCTATTTCATCCTCCAAGGCTCCCCTTCGAAGAGAGTTCTTTCGAACTCATTATTTTTCGGACCCTTGGACCTTACCTTCCCCTACTGCCACATTAGCGGAAGGTCAAGTGGGTGGAATGGCATTTCCAATTTCTGCAGCTGAGATTGCATATCAGTCTATTGTTGACACTGCAGAATCCGTTCCAGCTCCTCTTTCGCCAGAAGAGTTGGATGGTGATGTGGCTCCGGCTTGGACGATTAGTTCTTCTTCGGCCCATGATTGTCTTGATACCACTCTTCCATCTAAAGAGGCCATCCTGGAAGCCATGAATGGTATAGATAGACCGTGGGATGATTTGCATCATCGGTCTTACTTCCTACCTGACTTGAACGAAGTTGAGACTAGTTTTCCAAGTCCTCAGTCTCCTGGTCCTGTTCACCCAGTCTTGAACCCTTTGGAACCAACACAGGTTTATGCTGAAGGGAACATGGCTGTGATCTCTCCTACTATCCCGGTGAACATTTCCAGGGATCCCAATATTGTCGAGAATGTCTTCATTGGAGCTGAATGTTCCCGTGAAGAGATTCAAATCTATACCGAGCTCTTTAAAGAGTATAGGGATGTATTTTCTTGGTCTTATGAGGAAATGCCTGGCATAGACCCATCTATTGTCCAACATGAGATCAAGACGTATGAAAACGCTAAGCCGGTCAGGCAAAAACTTCGTCCGGTTAATCCTAGGAAGGCAGCAGCTATCAAAGCTGAAGTTGAAAAGCTGCTTAAGGCGGGATTCATTTTCCCAGTTCCTCTGACTGAATGGGTTTCAAACCCCGTTCCGGTAGATAAAAAGCAAGGAAAGATTCGAGTGTGCATCGATTTCAGAGACCTAAATAAGGCATGTCCTAAAGACAATTACCCCACACCATTCATCGATCAGATCATTGACGAGTGTGCCGGTAACGAGATTTTCTCCTTCATGGACGGTTTCTCCGGATATAATCAAATTACTATCCGTCCTGAAGATCAACATAAGACTACATTTATTTGTCCCTGGGGTACGTTTGCATACAAGAAAATGCCTTTTGGTCTTAAAAATGCTGGGGCTACCTTTCAGTGGGCCACGTCTTACGCCTTCCACGACATCAAGAATATTATCGAGGCATACTTAGATGATCTAGCTGCTCATTCTCGAAAAAGGATGGATCATCCTGGTCACCTCCGGCAAATATTCGAAAGATGTCGTTTTTAGAAAATTCGATTGAATCTGAACAAGTGTGTTTTCGTGGTTACATCCGGTCGGCTATTGGGATTCATTGTGTCTAGGGAAGGGATAAGGGTAGATCCCTTCAAGGTTGAGGCAATACTTCGGTTGCCTCCCCCGTCTTCAATTCGTCAGCTTCAAAGTCTCCAAGGGAAGTCTAATTTTCTTCGGAGGTTTATCGTCAACTATGCTGAGATTACAAAGGGATATATGAGATTGTTGAAGAAAGGAGTTCCTTTTCTTTGGGACGACTATGCTCAACGCTCATTCGATGCCTTGAAGAAGGCATTGACCTCTGCTCCTTTACTGAGTCCACCTGATTATAGTAGAGATTTTCTTTTGTATCTGGCTACAGCAGAATCTACCATTGGTATGGTTCTGGTTCAGGAGGATGATGCTCTTCCAGAGCATGTTATTTACTACCTTAGTCGAGGACTGGTAGGACCTGAACTTCGATACACTCCGATAGAAAAGTTAGCCTTAGCAGCAGTCCATGCTGTGCAACGACTCCGACATTACATTATTCTTCGCAAAACTTATGTCTTGGCAGCTGCCAATCCATTTCAATTTGTCCTCAGCAGGCGAGTGATTAGGGGCAAATATAATAGATGGATTGTGATTTTACAGAAATTTGATCTTGAGTTCATGTCTGCCAGATCCAAGAAGTCATTAGTTTTTGCGGAATTGATCTCCGAATTGTCTTGTGGAGAGGAGATGATCTATGATGAGTCCTTTCCGGACGAACACTTGTTTCTAATCTCTCCACAAGATCCTTGGTATGGGGATATCATGGTGTATCTCCAGACTGCGAAGTTTCCCTCCACTTTTTCGAAAGATGAGCGTCGTAAGCTGCGTCACTTAGCCAAGAATTATCTGATTATTGGTGATGCTTTGTACCGTCAAGGGGTTGATTCAATCCTAAGACGGTGCTTAACTTTCGAAGAAGTTGAGGCTGTGCTCAATGATTCTCACAGTGGAGCTTGTGGGGGTCATTTATCTGGGCTTGCTACAGCCCAAAATATTTTGCGTGATGGATACTTTTGGCCCTCGATTTTCAAAGATTGTATTGAATCGGTCAAAAAGTGTCATCCTTGTCAGGTTTATACTCGAAAAATGCGCGCTCATCCAGCTCCGCTTTTTCCAGTCGTTACTGTCGGACCCTTTACAAAGTGGGGTATTGATTATATTACTTGTAACCCGCCTTCGGCAAAAGGTCACAAGTACATTATCGTAGCAGTAGACTACTTTACGAAGTGGGTCGAGGCTATGCCTACTTTTGGGAACGATGGTGAGACTGCAGCTTTGTTCCTTTTCAACCAAGTTATCGCTCATTTTGGTATACCTAGAGAGATTGTCACTGACCATGGCAGTCATTTTCAGAATAGTATGATGGCTGAGTTGGCTCTCAAATTGGGTTTCCAGCAGGAGCATTCATCTCCATATTATCCTCAGGCCAATGGGCAAGTGGAAGCCGTGAACAAATCCTTGAAGACAATTCTTCAAAGGACAATTGATAAACATAGATCCAACTGGCATATTATGCTATATCCTGAACTTTGGGCATACAGGACGTCAGTGAAAACTGCAACTGGCTTTACTCCGTTTCAGTTAGTCCACGGGGTGGAATCCGTATTTCCCATTGAATGCGAGATTCCTTCCCTTAAATTAGTTGTTGAGCTTCTTCCTGACACTTCCAGTCTGGCAGAACGGCTTCTTCATCTGGAACATCTCGATGAGCAGCGTCGGGATGCCGCCACGATGAATGAAGCGCATAAAAACCGAGTAAAGGTTCAGTACGATAAGGCGGTTAAGCCTAGGGTCTTTTCGGAAGGTGACCTTGTGTTGGTCTATGCCCAAGAAAAAGATGCCTTGGGGGCAGGAAAGTTTAAATCGATGTGGTATGGCCCCTATATCGTTAAAAAATTCCTTAAGAAAGGAGCGTATACCTTGGTTGATTTCGAAGGGAACGAGTTGCCCGAGCCCCGAAATGCGCTCTATTTGAAGAAGTATTATGCCTAGGCTTCGGCCTGGCATGTTGCTTTTGTATATAGTAGTTTTTTGCTTTGTACATATCTGATTGATTTTCGATTTTTGATGAGATGGTGATGTTTTTTGATCTGCTTTGGCAGGTTGTGTTGGATGTCATGAGTCATTTTGGTTTCGCCGATGGTGCTAGTAGACACACCCGGAACTTAGCTTCCGTGGCTTGGGTGCTTCATTATCCTTCCGGTTAGCTGTTGGTATCAAGAGGGGTCTGCATTGGTCCTGCTTCCAATAATGTAGCAGAATACACTGCAGTCATTCATCTACTCTCGGAGGCAATATCTTTGGGTGTTGATTCGTTGGTAGTTTTCTTGGACTCTCAGCTGGTGGTGTCGCAGTTGAACAACACTTATCGGGTACAAGATCCATTTTTATTACGATTGTTCTTGAGGGTACATTTGTTACAAAGGTCATTTCAATTTTTAACATTCATTCATATTCCTCGAGCTGACAATTGGTTTGCTTACTCATTAGCTAATCAAGCTTTAGATTGGCATATTAATCATTCCATACAATAAATTTTTAATCATCAAAAACATCATACATTTGATACATTTATCACATCACATCAAATATCGCTGTATATATATCATCGAAGTGTCAAAAAACTTTACAAAATTTGGATCCATAATCTCGTACAAAATTTGGGCTTATGCCCCATCATGTTCAGTCTCAAAAAAGAATATAAAGTCATCTAATATATAATATCTGTCTACTCCTGAGGTCCCTGCCCAGAAGTCGTGTTCCTATAGAACGTAACTGCAGTGGCCACACGGCGGAATAATCTAACCCAGCCTCGTGGTACTCCTACCACCCGTCTCTAGATGGCTTCCGGCAAGTCCTCCACGGCAGCCATAGGGATTTGGCAGGTTAATCCCTCCAAGTTTCTCTACACGACCTGGAGAGTCCTATCGGAATCCACTGTCTCTGCCTCACCCCTGCGACGCTTATGGTGTAGTAGGCCCTCAGGTCGAACTGGTCCAACATCTGAAACATGATCATTTTTAATTGTTAGTCATTATGAATCCAATAAAAAACATGTTTTTCATTTTTTCATACATATTTGAAAAATAAAAATAAAAATTATATAAGTAAATTTTTTTTGCAAAACTTACCGACTGCTCCCCATGCTGTGCCAGCTGGAAGAACTAGATCTGGATCTCCACGAAAATCCATCCTGGCATAGGGATAGTCGTCCACTGCGATGATCTGTTCTCCCCACCACAGGAAGAACTCATCGTCCCATGTGGTCCGAGGTACCTCACTACCCCCCAGTCTCTTCATCATGTCTACCCAACGGGAAATTCTTGGGTCCCGCGGGCTACTGATAGTAGAGATGACTCTAAGTCTCAAAGCTGGAATCCTCTCAAAGAAGAATGTTGTCAAAATGGTCCCATAGCCAAAGTGTTTAGTCTTTGCTTGGCGAATGGAGGTCAGCTGTTGTTTCATGTTCAGTAGAAGGGCTGTGCACCAATCATACACATGAGTCAGACACTCTACAGCTATGCTCATTTGCGTCCTAGACGCCTGATATAGTGAGGCAGATCCTGCCACTCTGCTGATGGTGAAAAGGAGGATTTTCATGTGCAAATCCCTGATATCTTTAATTGCAATCTGAGTTCCAACCTTTTTGGAACCATCTACGCAATATACGTGGACATAGTATTCCATGGTTAACCCTCCCAGGGGCTTCCCGTGCAAGTCTACTGGTTCTCCCCTCCGGGAGAGTCCAGTAATGAAATATATGTCTTCCACTTCAATGCGTAGTGGAATCTGATCAATTATGAAGCAATCCTGATCTGGTTCCCAGTAATTTACGAGCATTTCTAGCAACCGCACATTTCTTTTCATATTTGGCATTTTAAATAATTTGAACAATCCGCAATTTCGGAGGATATTTTGCGCTGCGCGATCTTGCATGACCTCTTGGTCTATTGCGCTATGCTCACGTTCCCTCCATGAGATAGTCATCCTGAGAAATTTCATCAAATTATGCATTAGCCACGCTTTTTTGCATTCGGACCTGCGCATACGCGGTTTTTCTTTTGCACAGTCGCGTGTATACGCGAGTTTCCTTCAATGAACCCGCGTATGCGCAAGTCCGCACATTTTAGCAAGGGTTTTAAAGCTAAAAATCACTTAATTTTAATTTCCAAATGGACAAAATCAATAAACAGGATGATTAAGGAGCCTACATGAAGTTTCGCTGAGTTCCGACGGTCGGTTGTTCCTGATTTGACGAAAGAAGTTTTTTGCTCCAGAGCACTTTTTCCAAATCAGCTATGCAATAATGAACCAAATGAGAGGTAATTTGTCTATTTATGGCTAAAAAATTGAAAATTTTTGCAAAATTTCCTTATGCTTATTTTTTTGATCTATCTTAAGCTGCATAATGCGATTTCTCGGAAGTGTCCAGTTTGGTATGTTTTCAGGTACATTTTGACGATTTTGAGATTTTTCCCGGTTTTTTATCCATGATTTCTGACTCTTCACGGCAGGTATATGATCTTCACTGGCATATAGGTTAGGGAAATCACTTTCCGTTACATCTTGCATTCTAGCCTCCATATTGATCACTTGCCTTAGGGTCGATCCCGTCAGGTCATGAGTATTACACCCATTTCACTCGCCGATTATTTAATCATGACTTGATGGTAGAGCCTTCCTTTACATGGGCTTCCTAGTTAGTTCCTTGTTATCACTTGTTGCCCATGCTGCGTTTTATGTAGGCTCGGGAGTCCTCTTTAGTCCCGCCATGTCTTATGTGTTGAAGCTTCATTCTTCTTCTTCATCACTTATCATTTTTCTGGCTTTTACCCTAGAGGCTCCCTGGTGTCGCTTAAGTTGTATTACTGCATCGCATATTGGCTACTTGTTTATGCTGGCCTTTAGCCGGCTTCATTTGGACTCGATGTTTAAGCCAACTTTTGACCTTGACTTTCTATACAAGTTAACCATTGCATGCACTTAGCAATCATGACTTGACACCTTTGTACCCATGGATGGAACGTTCCTCTGAGTATCACTAACCAGTTTTCGCCACCTTGCATTGAGCATAGGATTGTTCCAATCCCAGGAACTAGTGCATCTGATTTCTTGATACTCGTTCTGTCCATTGTACCATAGCATTCTTTTATTCTTTTTCAGGCTTATTATATGAAAAAGACAAAAAAATCAAATATAACAAAAAGAGCGGGAACGGGATGTATCTTCGTTATTTTGATGGCAGTACAGAGTCAGTTTTGTTGCCCTTGAACAAAGCACATATACTTATATATATTTCCTTCATTTGGGATGGTTTTAGTTTTGACCTAGGTTCAGCCTTTACCATGTTTCACTTGTCAGTTCTCCCCCGGTTGGTTATCTCTTCCAATCATATGGAGAGTTTGTTTTGCCTCCTGCATGACAAACTTATACAGTGTCACTTTTTACTGCCATGGTCATTGCGAGTCGTGCTTTTGTTCAAGGGAAGTCTAACCTGAGTCGGCCATTCTGCGGTGTCTCTTGACTCATTATTTAGTCGACCTTCCCGGTCTTGTCAGTATCATGTTCTATCACATCATATGTTTTGGTCTTTTGCTCGTGTTGGTTTGAGACGGTCCCCATTGACTTCTTGCCGGCGGGTTTGTCTCTTTCCGCCACGACACATTGCCTTCCGAGCACAAACCTAGAGCCGCACCTTGTGCCTATTTCCACTGGCTGATAGGTGACCTCGCTCTCGCATTTGATCATCATCATGGGTCTTCGACTGAGTGGTTTCCCCTGTGTTCGAAGTCAGCACACATTATCACACTTGGGATTCGTGCAGTACCTTGATTTCCATTTGACCCTATCGGTGGATTTCTCGCCTCTGTGTCATCTTTCATTATTGGTTGGTTCAGAGGGTTTCTTCCGTGCGCTAGCTTCATCTTTTGCATGTCGGAAACGTACTTCGGTTTTGGTTCCATCACTCTACTTCGTCCGATTCCTTCCAAATCTTGGCCTGCGGGTTACACTCGCACTGGACTGATGTGGGATGCCTTAATGCCTTCCTTCCAGCAGATCTTTTCCCATCGACTTCGACTCATTGCTCTGGGAATAAGGTCTAGAGTCTTTTTGTCAGTACCTTAGGGTTTGCAGTCATCAGTGGCAGACTCTTCGCTATCGACCGTGGGGATTCATCATTGCCTCCTGATTGGTAGATTCTTTCAAGTGTTCGACTTCAACTCATTCATTCGCACTTGTTAGATTGTACTGGGGCACCTTGACACTCATTATCATTATCGGTGGGTTGTCTCGCGTTGGTTAATGGTATACATCATTTACCGGTAATCCAACGATTTCTCACATGGTCGACTTCAGCTCATTTATTCCCATTGTGTAGAATTGTGCCATAGTGATCGGTGAAGACCTCGGGTTGCATCATCATTTTTCGGTTCACTTTTGACAGTCCATTTAGTTTCTGCCAGTGATGCCGTCCACCCTTATATGTTGCAGTTCAGTACAGCAGCATCCTATATATTGGCTCCTGAGTTGCATGATTGTACCATTTGATCCACCTCTTATGATCTGGTACTTGGAGATTCAGTTACTTCTTTGATCAGACATCTAGTTGTACCATCTTTGATCAGCTTTCTATATGTGATATTTGGACGTTGATTCAGACTTATATTTCCGAGCCATGCTCAGATGATTCATTGTGTACTTTCAGTTCAGCTATACTTGTATACATGTTGGATCTATTCAGTACTTTCCATATGATGTATTTTTGACTGAGCATGGGTATGCCCGCCTCAGCATGAGTTGACTCTCTGGTTTCTTTCATTGGTTTTGGCAGGCTGAAATCTGGTGAAGTCCTCTCTTGTCCTTGCGAAGTTCTTTCTATGTGCATAATACATTTCGGCCATCATGTACCCCTTTTGACCTCATATATTAGGGGGCATCTGTTATAGCATCATTTCTCACCTTGACATGATTCATGATTGCTTCATGGCTTTTGGGCACCCATTCCTACAGACTTGGACAAATTCACTTAAAAACAGTGTAAAAATCCCCATACGCGACTATGCCCGTGCTTTTCCGCGTGTATACGCGAGTCCAACTAGACTTTTCCGCGTATGCCATTAAAATGATTAAAAAATATATAATTATTCCCTATTTTCGAGCTGGGTTGATGGTTACTCAGGTAGTTCAACCACCCCAGCACGTGGCCAACTGTTTCCAACTGTTGAAACTACTTGGAGGGAGTATAAAAACCCCTCATGTGTATGGCCTATGGGAGAGAGAGAATTATTGATATTATACTCTGTTGGTATTCCCTATCCAAGTCTGATTCCCCGTGCCTCCTGCACTTTCCCAGTTCATTACAGGAAACCCTTGTTTCCTTGAGATGCACATCCCTTTATATGTCATCTCGTATGCACCAGTTTGGAAGGAGTCTTAGTGAGGCAAGGGCTGGACGGATCCGGACGACGGTCTGCGAAGGCCGTGGAAGGATCAGGTGATCTCTCCACTCGTTACTTTTGTACATGCTATTTATAATACAGAAGTACCATGCTGTTCCCGAAATAAACGTGTTAGTGTATGCTTATATGTATGAGAATATTTTTTATACAAGCATTCATTATGATTTATTTAATGTTTTATATGAATCTCACTAACATTTAGAGTAGATATATGCTGTACAACAAGTTCTTTTTGCTTGTTTCTTCTTGTCTTTCAGGTTAAGAAGGAAGGACGGTTGCTGGGGGTTTGAACCCTGCGGGATCTTATTCAACCGTAGGACCTATGGGTAACTTTCTCATTCTACTCTATTTAGTTTTTCTGAACGTGCATGGTTGTGTGAGTCTCTGTTAAGTAGTATGCCCCTGCTCTGTGGAGGTTGTAACCCAACGAACCTCCAGGGTGAAATTCCCCGAAACAGTTATAATACATGTAGGTGTCCATCTGCACTCCTATAAAAACAATGTTAGAAGACAGGTAAGTGTCCAACAGTACACTTAGCAAAGTAATGCTAAAACACAAAAATTTGTTTTGCAGGACATTATTTGAAGTGTAATGAGTATAATAATATAAAAATTACTACACTAATTAGGAGTGTTGATGTAAAGGACCTAAGTATATGAGTTTTGTCTCTTGTCCATATTTAATATTTATCTCTCTTGTCTTATATTTTTTTTTAGGTCACACATACATGGAGTTTCCTGTAACATTTATTAAAATTGCAAATAGGAGGAATTTTTATACTTGATTCTCAGAAACTCCTTTTTCTTTGTTTATAATAATGCAACAAGATATAGGTAATGAAGGACTATAGTGGAGATGCAGGACAACTAAGGGCAACATATGAAAATCCTGGAATAAAACTTGGGGATATGTTGATTATTTTGGCACAGGTTAGCATTATGGAAAACATGTATAAATATTTCTCATGCCTAAGTTTACGTTATGTAGAAATCATATGAAAATGTAAAATTGAGTAAATTGTTGTAATTTTCATGGGTTAATTAATATACTATATTTCCTTGTCTACAATTTTTATGGTATGCATTACCAAATTGTTTATAACAAATTCTACCACATTATTCAATCTACATTCCTAGAAGAAATTTTTATTAAATAGGCACAACATTATGCAATTACATGATGAAATTTGCAATGGAGGAAGAGAAAAATCTATCGCATTGCATTAAGACAATACTTTATTTGGCTCAATTTTCCACTGGAACAAGTGTGCTACTATCCCATACAAACTTAGGGCTAGAAAGTATGACATTTGATACATTTTAGTAGAAAACAAATTATGAGTATGATCATACTTCCCATCCGAAGAACATTTCTAGGAGATATGAAAACATAAATCATGAGTTCCACAATCCTTGAGAACCATTTCTTAAGACCAAGAGTGAAAAATAGTTCCCTTTTTCATTTGATATTACATATTATATAATATGATTGTACATGTACAAATCTTGTAGTTCTCTATTTAAAATTTGCAATAAGCCAAAATACCACCCTTGCCTTAGCTCAAATCCCACGAATATCAATGTAATTTAATATTGAAACATCTAAAATTACAAGAAAATTAATAAGATCACTTCGAAGCTAATACGAAAGATCTAGTCAAAGGAAAGAAAACATTATAACATGATATAAAATGCACACATTTGATAACAATGGTACAAGTGTATTTCATTCTTATAATAAGTGAATTGTCAAAAAGTGCATAATGTGATTGACCATTGATGTTAAAATCCAACATAAAGTTAAAGAAATTTACAATTTTCAGCCAATCACAGGAAGAAATTCCTTCACAATTTAGGCATCTGACCTCATGTAATGACTAAATAACTTTAAATGAACTATTTCTCCCTAATTTGTAACAATCCTTAATACACTCTTGTAAGTACAAATTACTAGCAATGTTAATTGTATCTTTTTATGAATTCACTCGGAACCCTTTCCAAACTACTATAACATACTTGCAAACCAGTAAGATATCCTTCTATGGCTTACCAGCCCTCTAAAATATTAGTGATTCTCCAACATGCAATCTCAATGAAATTAGATCTTCATAGGTGTCTATAAATCTATTATTGCAATCTAATTACTTTAGCTGAAATTTCAAATAGAAATAGATATCAATGGAATCCATAAGAAGCTAGTACTCCAAAAATACAAGCCCATCCCACTTAAGCGACCTTTTGTAACTCAAAGAAAAACATATCTCCTCTACCATGCCCGCAACTTCAATCCATATTGTAGTAGTTGAGGCTAGAGAAATACTTATCTAGAAGGTTATATATGCCCACAAGTTAGAGAGGAATCACCTAATTCAATACTAATATATCTTAAAGAACTGATAGAGTTCTTTGATTTCAATGGTCCTCATTTTTTTTTTCAAATTGGGACTTGTATGAGGAAACATGGAGCCTTTACTAGATTTGTATGGGCCCGAGTTTTCCACTAAAAAAGGAAAATATAACCTTTTCCTTTTATATGAAATGGGCTTTATGTCAGAATTTTTAGGACTTGTTTTTGGAGTACTTAGTGATCTGACCATTGCTTTGGCAGACTCTATAGATGCCATGTAGTCGGGAATCCTCGGAGAGCTCATAAGGCTTTCATCATCTCTCATAGAAGATGTACCCACTGCACCATTATAAGAGTTGTATCTTGGTATTTCTAACCTTAAAAAATTGTCATTACTCTTTGTTTTTATCCTCATCACTGACATCTTCTTTGGTATGGAGGATTTTGAAAGGGGAGTAAATGGATCATATTTTATGGTACCAATGTTGGTCAATTCTCCATTACACTAATTTAACTCTTTAAATGATTTTTTTTTCCAATATCAAGTAAATTTTGAAGCTTCCTCATATAATTTTCTTTCATGGTAATCATGTGGTTGTCCCATGGCCTAGTTTCCATCCAACGATCTAACCAGCTCCATACCCCATGAGGCTTCTCAGGATCAATATCCATCAACATTTTTTGGAATGATTTTGGAGGATTCTTCCATAGTTATAAACATGCAAGATTAGCAAAATTCCTGAAATATATTCCTGAATTCGGCATATTGGTAATTTCAAGGAGTAGTTAACCACATATATGATGAGAAAATCCATAGGAAAATTCCATCTCTTGCTTCATACAAACATCTATTTTTTTTAGTAGTCTAACCTCAATTTCTTCCTTGGTTAGCATGCTTTTGTCTCAATCTTGTTGATGATCGAATTTCAACTATTTAGAAATAGTAATCTTTTAGTCCTTGAAAAGTGCAAAATATGAAACTGGACAATAAGGCAATGACAAATAAACATGCTTTATTTTCATTAAACCCAATTTAATTTCCTGTTGAAAATTGCAACAAGAAATAGTGAAAGTGACATCCGGAAACATAATTCCTTGATGCTAGTGAAAAATAATCACCTAAACTAGGTGGGGCCAACAAAGGCTATTTTTAGGTGTATGTTTATTTTTAGAATAGTGAGCATATTTTAAAATTAGCAGGAGTTTGATTTTAGATAGTTGAGAAAATTCTATCTTTGGATGAATTCCTATTTTTAACAGATGGGTGAAGTTTATTTATAGATCGCTAATCTAAAAAGAGAATGCATGTCGATTATTATTAGACCTTAACAATAATAAGACAACAAATAGTAACTTATTCTCTTGGAGAACTTTATTTCAGTGAACAGATGTGGCACATCAGTGGGCTAAAGGAATTACGTAATTCCTAGGGTGGTTGGTGACTCATGCATGGAGGACTTAGTTATAACTGATAGTGGCAAGTTGTAACATAGTTGGAAGAGTAGTTATGTGAGTTGTTATTTAGTTTAACTTAGTTCAGTGAGTTAAACTCAGTTGCGCTAGTTGTAGCTGAACATACACAAGTGAAAGATGAGTGAATTAATTATTTAATTAATTCACAAGTAGTGTCTTACTTGCAACTAAAGAAATACAACAGTTAACTACTTGCATGTCAGATCTAGTGGAGACCCAGTGGAGAGATAGGTGAAAGGGTTAGATGGACTGTCTATTGTGACTATAGCGATGCATTCAATGCATCTACACACACATTGGAGATGCTTATGAGGATTGCACAGTAAAGGCAAGGTAAGTTCGAATTCATTCAATGGTATTCTTTAGCAGGGATTGCACAGTGGAGGCAGGTTGTCAAGAAGCAAGAAATTGGTACATATATATAGAAATTTCTGCATAACAGTGTGTGACAATTGTTGATTGTACTGAGAGCTCTATATGCTGAGCTTTTCATGAGATTGTTACATGTTCCATTGATATAAATAATATATGATAGTTGGGGTTTTTAGCTTTAATATTTCCTGGTAAAACATCTTTTTATGTGTGATTGATTTGCTTCATATGTGTTTTGCAATTGGTGATTTAATTTCTGCAAAGAATTAAGTGGAAGGATTCTGTATTTACGATAAGTTAATTTGTTATATCAGGAGAATCCAGAAATACATAATTATGTTTATAAATTTATACATTTCCTTAGGAAAATAACTACATATACACAGAAATTTCTTCTTTACTTGGATTGAAATAATTAATGATTTCAATAATAGAAGGAAATAATATATAAAATATTGAAGCTATGAGATAACTTGTTTTCCTTAACATACAGTAAAATTAAAGTAGGTATAGATCACCAGAAACTACAAAATTTTATACTCGTTGTATAAAGGATTTGACATTAGATCTATTTCTACAGCCAATAATGGTGATTCCTATGTAAAAATAATTTGAGATATTATAAATATGTTATAATACAA
The DNA here is from genome assembly GCA_034641835.2 of Pinus albicaulis. NCBI lineage: Eukaryota > Viridiplantae > Streptophyta > Pinopsida > Pinales > Pinaceae > Pinus > Pinus albicaulis. The sequence continues at coordinate 517,695,953 of CM076574.1, read as the reverse complement.
TCACCCAATAATGAAAATAGTATATCAAAGGCCGAAACAACCTCTAATGAACAAAAATTAGTAGTATTTATAAGAAAATATAGCTGTAACTGCTAACACCTTTGAGCAGAGATGTCAAGGTATATGTTTCATAAATTCTCTACTTGTCTTTATCTTTGGATAATTCTAGTGTATAAAGGTATAGTTTTGATCCTTCTACCTGTCACCTGCAGACCATCATTTATAAAATAGATAGACAACATACCTTAGGTACAAATGCCTATAAGAGAAGCTAAACAACATGTTATTGGGGATTGCATATTTCATTGACTTGCATTTTGGTTTATGTATTACTTCTATTTTAGGAAGCTTGGGAATCTAACCCAATAGCTATACGCTGCAGAAATAGATGTCCCTAGAATTGGGGAATAAGTGCAGAAAATTTCAAAGGTATTTATATGTCTAAAAAATACTTTTCATTGGAGTTGTAATGCATATCCATGTCTATCTCATTACTTTCAGACATCCACACAAATACTTTTAGAAACCTGCTGTCAATTTAATCACACCAATACTTTGAGCAAATTGCAGTGAATTTGTGACTTCTTTACAATTGTTGATTATATTAAAACCAAAAAATAAGAAACTACATAAAAAAAAATCATGAAGTGGAACAAATTAACAAGATAGTTGTCATATGAATCAACTTTAGATCTCTAATTGTCGCTTGAACATGACAATAAATGTGATTTTTGAGTTTGATTAAATTTCTGAAAAAAAATGTTCATATCTCACCACAAACTAAATTCTTTCTTACTCAATTTATGAAGATACCTTTACCAAATCTTTTATCTTTGATATCAATCAATAATATAAAGAAGACATGCACTTGAACCAATATGCGTGAATTCAACAATGGAGTTTCCATTGAGAAATCCAAAACGAAATCTTCCACTTGCATATTTTTTTTAAAATGTTGGTTAAAAGAAACAAACAAATAATGATATGTGGACACATCCAAAAACCCTAGGGTGTTGTTGCTAGGACCATGGACAATGAACACAACCAAAATGTAGAAGTTTATTTTTTCTGTATGTGTTCCTAGTATTATGCAACTCCATTTGTACAAAAACCTCTTATAAGATGTTCGTTACCTAAGTCAGACATCATGGAAGAATTTAAAACAATAATATTGAGAAGTGAAATGTAAAAATACATTATGAGAACATCGTCGACATGTAACAAAATCAAATGAAAGACAATCATTCATCCAATCATTCATCAAGTCTCGTTTTATGATGAAGAGCATTAACCTTTTAAGAAATGTTACCAAAAATCCTAAGAAGTGACATGTAAAGTCAGAAAAACACACCACATTTGTACTCCAAATCCCTTTTTTCAAGGTAGTGAGATCATATTCTTCATAAATTGTCACTTCCTGCTATCTCATGCACAATATTAACACAAAATTGTTTGAATTTCAATATTAAATAAAACTTTCTTCTGTTTTTATATCCACTGAACACCAAATTTATACAAGATGGAATTAATTACATAGGTAAACACAATAAATGACCTCCACATTAGAAGTAGAAAAATAGAGAAATTGCAAGGACAAATTTGTATCATGTACACTTTGTTGTGTTCTCATCGTACAATTAATTCCAGAAATAGTAAACCAATTTGACCAATCAAGTTTGTCCAATGTTTTGAGTGCCAAATAAAATCAAATCATGAAGTGGAATCAATGATAAAGCTAGTTGCAATATGGAGCAACAATGGCTATCTAATTTCTGCTTGGGCATAACAATACATGTGAATTTGAAGCTTGATTTAGTTGGTAAAAGTCATATATGATCAGATATCATCACAAAGTAATTTATTACTAATTTTGTGAAGATACATTTACCAAATATTTGATATTTAATATCATAAAAATATCAAGAATACATGCGCTTGAACCAATATGCTTGAAGTCAATAATCAAGTTGCCGTTGAGAAATCCAAAACCAAATCTTCTACTTGAGTATTGCCAAATTCCGCCCTCCATAAAATTATCAACACATAAACTAATGTTGTGTCTAAATACATTAGAATTAGGAATAATACAAAGAGTCTACATGTGTTATATGGATGCAAATAACGTATAATTCCTCTTCTTTAGCCAAAGGAGGAAGCCTGACAAAGGATTCAAAATGAGTTATCTAGAAAACTGAACCACCACGTGAACTTTTTTGAGAAAATTCTCGAACTTCTTTGAAAATTATTCCACCATACTCATTTTATGACGAGAAGGAAAAATCCAGGGTCGTGGAATTAAAGATTCTTTAATAAAAATGAAATTCAAAGAATAATTTTAATATTATTACAATTTGGGTCGGTTGAGACTACCCAGCATTGAATGTGATGATATAATTTGTTGTTTTTGTTTATATCAATGAATAGAGAGACACAGAAAAAAATATTGTTACAATTCTACAATCATAATTGTTATTTGATCAACACAAAATATAATATATATAAATCCCTTTGAATATATATGCATCCCTTTGAATTTTTTTGCTTCCATGCTTGGAGATAATGGCAACATGAAAAGTGTCTAGCAACGAGCTTAAAATTTACCATTATTGATAAAGGTGAAATATATTATTGTTTTCTATCTCAATCTTTGGTTTGTAATAAATTCATTAATTTTAATGTTTGTGGAATTACATGATTTTAAGCAGTCCACGTTGTTCTCTTCACTTATACCTACAAGTTAAATCACAACGAATTCTTGAGAGGAATTCAAAACTTATGCAACAATTCTAAAATGGCATGAAAGAGTATGAAGCTAGAAAATTTTGTCATTCCACATTATTATTTTTTATTTTTTATTTTCTATTTATTTATTTATTATTTTTTTTTTGGTCTAATTTTTGTAGACTTGATGTGACTTCTTTTCTTAGTATCTTGTAGCTAAAGTGGATAACTACTGGAATTTTTCCATTAATGTTCGAGCTTGCCCACTCAACAGTCTTATTAATTTCCAATTAAATTTTATTTTCAATTGTGATTATAAGAGAAGAAGTTCCATGTAGTTATCAAGGAATAATTAAAGAAAACATAAGCAGGAACATGGGATACAGGTAGAAAGTAACGAAAAAAACCTTCCAAAGTCTCTTTAAAGGGTGTGCTAGAGTGGGATACCATTGAGAAACCTTGAAAAAGTTCTCTAATTATGGTTTTCTCCTTCCATAGCCCATTGTGTGTTCCTTATCCTTCCTCTACTTTCCTGTGGCCCTAACCCCACTAGGACTCCACTAAGACTGACCATGTTTGCAAAGTACTCATAAATCTCAAATTATAACCAATCTCGTGGCGAACATACTCCATTCTCCAATGACACACTTCTTTTCTTTGAAAAATATGAAAGATATTACATCCACCCAACAATATATCATGTGTTGGATGTTTCTTTACCCACTGTTGATCACGATTCACATAAAAGACAATGTGAGAATTCTCAGGAAAGCTCAAGCTAACTAACATCAAGTTGGTAGGAACATAGTCCTCTTGTGGGGACAGTCTCAAGGACGCAGACTTAAATTTAATTTAATATAATACGGTTAAATTAACACAACAACTGTAATGTTATTAACTAAATTTAATTCTCACCTAAATTTACTCCTCCCGAGGTGACTTCTCGCATATGATTGTGGTTAAGAGGATAGGCTTATTACTCTTGTTAAAAACAATATGCTTTTTTTTTCATCGGCTTGGTTATTTGTCATTTGTTGTTTGTCGCTATTTTCTAAATGGGAGATTTCTCAAGGGTTTCGAACCCTAGTCTCTCGTAGTTGGTATGACTTTGTTGTCTATGTGCAATAGTCCACTTCTCTCAGTGTAAGACCTTTATTCTCACAGAATGCGCTGGTACATCTACTCCGTGACTGTTGTAAACTCGTGAAGCTTCTATGTCTTTGCAAGGTGATCTTGGCTCCTTTCTATGGCAACACATATTCTTCAAACATTAGTAATATCTTGTTATGGTTATACTTTACATTTTTTATTGTTCGTTCTACTGACCTCTTGGCTCGTTTGTGAGCAGGTGAAATTCTTCAAGAACCTAACTGTAACACTTCTCTATTCTCACTTGTCATTTCTTCCTTTCTTTCTAGTCTGACTCCTTATAAGTATTAATATGAAACTTCTCTTAAGTTCTCTTCAGTGTTATTCATCTGACGCCTCTTCACAGCAATTTGTAAGTCATCATTTTTTTTGTGGTTGCAGGTCTGGTACTAGGAGGCTTCGACTGTCAACGAACCCACAATTTATTTTGTCTAAAAAAAATGGGTAGGGTCTTTTCCCTTTGCGGCTATCACATTTTACTTCATTAGGTACTAAAAACCCTAAGAGGGTTTCACTGTTCTGTAATTTTATATAAGAATTTGTAACACTTTTGCGCTATTCGAATGTGCTTCTATCTTGAAGACAGGGTAAAACCCTAGTAATGTATATAACTGTTTCATCACCCTATGGGGTTTGTCGTTCTATTGTTATTTGGAAAATGATTTCAATGTCATTCTATTATTTTCCATAAATGAAATTGATTTATAAAGTTTATTTTCAAAAAAATTATGAATGTTGTACTTGGGGCATCTCCTTGTATGCTTTCCTCGTATGGTGTATCTTTGCTGTAAGTCTGTTTCAAAGAACGTTGTTCTTGTTTGGTTCTTATTTGGAAATGAAAGTTTGAATGGTTGTCTCTCTTTGTCAACTCGAATGGTTTTAGTTGTTTGTTCCGTCTTTCCACACTATACATTTATTTTCAGATAGAGCTCAAACTATTAAATTTGAAAATAATAATGGTACACATGATTATAGGAAATTTATGAAAGGAAATGGAAAATTTCACACACAGTTCATTAAATTATTTAACTTCTAATTGTTCTTCTTTCAGTCGATGGCAGCCCCCACAATGTGGGTTTGGTTTGGCTTTTAAACCTTTCCTGGACTTTCCACATGGTTGAGAAACTGTCATTTTAGTTATTGAACAGTTTCTTAAAAATAAGTTCTTGGTATTTAACTAATCCTATTTTACTGTACTTTTAATTTTAAATCACAATTTCTATGTCAATCCAAATTTAAATAAAAAACAAAAATAAAATAAAATTCAAAAAACTCTTCTTTCGGTTGTCTCCTTTCAGTTGGATGCTCCTGCATTAGACTCCCGGGGTAAATTAAATTCATGGCTTCTATCCATGAGCTCCTCAATAGAATACCTAACGCTTTGAATTTGACCAACGTTCAACCAGGAACTATCCTCAATAGGACAGTCCTTCCATTTGACCAGGTACTATAAATATTCGTTCTTATGAGTCTGTCTGGCCACCTATGTGTTTAGGACCTGTTTGATCTCTAAAGGCTTTGTTGGTGGCATTTTTTGAATCCATGATTCTCCGTCCTCTTGGGTGTCCCATGTTCCTCTCTCCAAACTGTCTTCTTCTGTAGCAGTAATGTAAGGGTATAGATCAACGAAATTAAAAATGGGTGAGATTCATATACCTTGAGGTAACTACAAGTCATAAGCGTCCGCAGAAAAATTCTAAAGGATTCTGTAAGGCCCAATATTTTCATTTTTAGTTTCTTGTACTCACCTTTTGGAAACCTATCCTTGCGCAAGTGTGCTAGTACCAGGTCTCCTACTTCGAACTGTACCTCTCGCAATTTCAAATCTACCTTCTGCTTGTAATTTTGGCTGCTTTCCTATAGATTTAATTTTACTTGTTCATGTACATCATTGATTGCCTTCATGAAATCCTCACCATCAGCACTTTTGCGTTCTAACTAAGCCAAATCCCACAATTCATATACCCCACGTGGATGCATTCCATATAGGATTTGAAAGGGCTTCTGCCCATGCTTCTATTGGGCGAATAATGATAAGAAAACTCCACTTATGCAAGCACATGATCCCACTTTCTTGAATTTTCACCAATCAGACTCCTCAGCAGATTTCCCAGATTTCGGTTCACAGCTTCAGTTTGTCCATCACTTTGTAGGTGATAAGCTGAGATGAAGTTCATTTTGGTGTCTAACTTATTCCACAAGGTTCGGTAGAAATGGCCTGTAAAATTTACATACCTGTTTGAGATTATTGACTTTGGTAAGCCAGGTAATCTAATTATCTCTGCGAAGAAAAAGTATGCTACATGTGTGGCATCACTCGTTTTTCTGCATGGAATGAAATGTGCCATATTGGTGAATCGATCCACCACCACTATGATGGAATAGAATCCACGATGTGTCTTCAACAGACCTAAGAGAAATTCTAAACTGACTGAGTCCCATGGTCTGTTTAGAATGGGTAAGGGTGTATACAACCCTGGGTTCTGGCTGCATCCCTTTGCATGCTAAAACATTTTGCATCTACTCACGAACCTCTATACATATCTATGCATCCTCGATCAATAATAAAAGTGGCTCAACTAATCCAAAGTTTTTTCTATGCCAAAATGTCTGGCTAAGCCTCAACTGTGCTTTTCCTAGATCAAATTCTCTCTCATAGAACATTCCTGAATACACAACTATCCTCCCTTGAACAAAATCATTCTTGCATGTTATAATCCAACCAGGGGCTATTGCCCCTCAACAGTGGATTTTGGCATGCTTCATAGGCTTCCTTAAAATCTACATACAATTCATACAAGTCTTTAAGATGTTCAAATCCTAATACTTGTACTATACTTTCCTGTAGGATCAAATTTCTCCTGCTCAATGCATCTACCACATTGTTGGCTTGGCCGCTGATATGTTTCAAAACAAAAGTAAAACTTTGCAAGTAATCCACCCACTTCGCATGTTTATGGTTCAGTTTATGCTGCTGCATAATATACTACAACGCGAAATGGTCTGAAAACACGAAAAATTCATTAGCCAGTAAATAATGTCTCCAATGCTTCAGTGCTTGGATGACTGCATAAAATTCCTTGTCATAAGACGTGTACTTATTCCTACTTTCGTTTAACTTCTCACCGAAATAGGCTACTAGCTTATCCTCTTGGCTAAGTACTACACCAATGGCTGGCCCACTGGCATCGTAACGAACTTGAAAAAGTTTGTTAAAGTTTCGTAATTTTAGAATTGGTCTTTCAATTATCTTCTTTTTCAGTAGCTGCAAAATCCTTTCAGCCGACTCTGTTCAATGAAAAGGCTGGTTTTCCTTTTTTATGGTGTCCACCATAGGTGCACAAATTCCACTAAATTTTTTAATAAATTTTCGATATAAACTTGCAAATCCATGAAAACTTCTTACTTCAAACAAACTCTTGGGAGATGGCCAAATAACTATGGATGCAACCTTCTCTGAATCCATCTTTAACTCATTCTCAGAGATCATAAATCCCAAATAAATTAATTACTTCTTGAAAAAAGAACATTTTTCCAAGTTTATCAGCAATCTATTCTATTGCTATTTTTCTAAGACATACTTGACATGCCAAAAATGTTCTTCTTTCGTTTTGTTGAATACAAGTATATCATCCAGATATACAATCACAAATTTTCCAATAAACTCCTTCAACATCTCGTTCATCAACCACATACATGTACTAGGAGCATTACTCAGTCCACATGGCATGACTAGCCATTCATATAAGCCTTCATTGGTCTTGAAAGTTGTTTTCCACTCGTCACCTTCCCGAATTCTAATCTAGTCGTATTTTCTCTTCAAATCTATCTTTGAAAAATATGCTACCCCACTTAGACGATCCATCATTTCATCCGTCCATGGTAAAGGAAACTTGTACCTGATAGTAATCTTGTTTATTTCCCATGAGTCAGTGCACATCTACCACTCACCTCCTTTCTTGGGAGCTAAGATAGTCGGAACAGAACAAGGAATCAAACTTTCTTGAATCAGCCCTTTGTCCAACAACTCCTACACCTTCTTCTTGATTTCCTCATTGTCTTTCGGACTCATCCAGTAAGCAGATTTGTTCGATAAACTGGCTCCTGAGATGACATTAATTTGGTGACTAATGCTTTTCTTTGGTGGAAATTTGTCTGGTAGATCATGCACCACAATATCATTAAACTCCCGCAACATGTCCTGTATCTCTTTAGGAAAATCAGTAATTTTAGTAAATATTAATATTGTTCTTGGCCTTTGCACCACTGCATAGTTTACCTCATTATCTTCAATCTGTCACAAAAACTCCTTTCCGCCCATCAACAATGATTTTGTTCCACTAGTTTCCACAGTATCCTCTTCCTTCATGGGAACCAGCATATTCTTTATCCCATATTTAAAAAACTTGTAGAAATTATTTTCTCCCTCATGGATGACATTCCTATCATACTGCCATGGTCTTCCTAGCTGAATATGGCACACATCCATTGGAATAATATCACAAGTCACTTTGTCCTTGTACTTTCCAATATGAAACTCCACTTCTCATTGCTCATCAACCAGCAATTGATGTCCTTTTCGCAACCAAGACACCATATATGGAGTTGGGTGTTTCATCTTCTTTAATCCCTGTTTTCCACCATTTTAGTAGCTACCAGGTTATCAGTACTTCCACTGTCTATTATCAACTTACAGCATTTTCCATGTGATTTACACATAGTCCGAAACAATGCTTTTCTCTGTGTTAGATCAGCCACTTCCTTAGTTGGTTTTAACAAAACCTTGTTCAACACCAAGGATTCTCTGGTTTTAGGCATATTTTCCAGCTCCTATGGTGGTGCCTCTACTATATCTGGCTGAGCAACATATGCTCCTCTTTGTCCAACTGGTTCATTTTCGAGAAATTCAAAATACCTATGTCCCCACTTGTGACACTTGTAACATTGATAGGAATTTCCTCTACCACTGCCATTACCTCTTCCCCGTTGGTATGGCCAACCTCCTCTAGTGTTACCTTCCCTCTTGGTATGTCCCAAATCTTTCAAATTGTTTCCTTATTCACTACTCTTGGAAGTTCTACCTCTGCCAAAGGATTGTTCTCTACCCCTGTGAGAGCCACGTCCTCTTCTTTCATTTTGTTTCTTGGTGATCTTGTCTTCTTCCCTCAAAGCACTCTGACATGCTTCCTCTATAGTGTTATGGGAAAGAATACTAATTTCGTCTAGGATCTCCACCTATAGACCATTTACAAACCTCCTTGTTTCCTCTAGGGTATCTTCAGCATACCTAGCTCTCAGATTTACTTTGTAAAATTCTTTAGTCTATTCCTTTACAGTCATCGTTCTTTATCTCAGGTTCTGCACCTGCCTATAAAGGGAAATTTGGTAATCCTTAGGTAGTAATTTTCACTTCAACTTTGCAATCATTCTGTCCCATCTCTTTATCAATGGTTTATTCAACCTCCTTCTTTCTGCCTATGCATTTTCCCACCACAGTGCTGCATGTCCTTTCAACTTAGTAATAGCAAACCTAATCATCCTATCTTCACTTATTTCTTCATATTCAAAGTTTTTATCTAACTCGCTTTCTAGTCCAATAATTCGTCTGTGGACAAGCTACCATCGTAATTAGAAAGCTCTATTTTTAGCTTGATGCTAGCCATCGAGACTGATCTTAACAATTTAACCTCTGGTCCTTCTTCATTCGACCCTTCTGTTTCCACTGCATTTTATTCCTCACTATCATCTCCACCTTTAGGATCTTTGCGCCTTCCTGCATCCACTTCTGCCAAACATGCAGAAAATGCTCTGATCTTTTCCCACATCCCTTCATCTACAACTTCCCTGTTCTCTCTTCCTTGACGTCTTCTTCCTACTTCCATCCTTACTAGGAAGAGAAACTTCTCTGATACCAAGATTTGGTGGGGACAGTCTCGAGGACACAGACTTCAATGTTATTTAATATAATACATTTATCTTAACACAACAGTTGTAATGTTATTAACTCAATTTAATTCTCACCTGAATTTAGTTCTCCTCAGGTGACTTGTCGCATATGATCATGGTTATTACCATAGGATTATTACTTCGGTTAAAAAGAATATTTTTTTTTTTATCCGCTTGGTTATTTATCATTTGTTGTTTGTCACAATTCTCTGAGCGGGATATTTGTTAAGGGTTTCTAACCTTGGCCTCTGGTAGTTGGTATGACTTCAATGTCTATGTGCAATGGTCCACTTACCTAAGTGTGAAACCTTTATTCTCACATAACACATTGGTACATCTACTCTGTGGCTATTATAAACTCGTGAAGCTTCTATTTCTCTGTAAGGTGATCTTGGCTCCTTTCTATGGCATCACGGGCTCTTCATACACTGGTAAGATCTTTTTCTTGTTATACTTTACAATTTTTATTGTTCGATCTACTGACCTCTTAGCTCCTTCGTGAGCAGTTCAAATTATTCAAGAACCTAACTGTAACAGTGCTCTATTATGTTGTGAAACCAGCTCCAAAAATAGAAGAGAAGAGATATCAATGCCTTAAAAATAAGCCACTTCAAGGGGGCAAGCTCCAATACATTACATGACTGAAAAATTCTTGGATGACTTAAATTAGAAAAACCTCCTTTCTATATATAGGAGTCCATGGGGCCACAATGTAATCCTAGTGGGCTCACAATGTAATCCTAGGCAACCTAACAATAATAATTCAAGGGCACAATAATAACAATATGAGGGTTACAGGGGAACAATAATAATAATGATGGGGTTACACTAACAATAATAAGGGACTATACTATTAATATAGGGACCTAACATGTCCCTCTCCTTCAAAAAAATGTTTTCCTCAATGCTTTAGTATCTCTGGGTGCTTCTGTATAAAATTCTCATCCTCCCATGTAGAATCTTCAGTGGGTAAGTTCTTCCACTTGATGAGATACTCTGAAATTGATCGATTTCGTAGCTGTTGAGTTCTTGTTTCCGTGACTGCTTCAGGTTCCAATATGATTTTTCCTTCTTATAAAGTTCTGGCAATATTGTTTGAACTGGAAGATTTTCACCTATAACCTTCTTTAGGCATGAAACATGGAAGACTAGATGCACTCATGAAGAAGAAGAAAGCTCCAATTTGTATGCCATAGTACCAATATTTTGCAACAGCTTGTAAGGACCATGGTACTTTGGCGATAATTTATTATCCTTCTTAGCTTGCTTGAGGGGCATTTGTTTGTATGGTTGTAGCCGTAAAAATACCCAGTCTCCTACATCAAAACTTCTCTCGCTGCAATGTTGATCTACTTGTTGTTTCATTCGATTTTGTGCCAAATTTAGGTTATTATTTAAGAGTTGGAGAACTTCTTCTTGATGCCCGATGTGATATTCGACTACTTGAACCTTTGAATTTTCTCTTAAAGATGATGTGAGTGACGGTGGATGATATCTATAAAGTGCCATAAATGGGGTCTTTTTTTCTATAGTATGGAAGGAAGTGTTATACCACCATTCAGCGAGAGGTAACCACTTGACCCATTGTGTTTTTTTATCAGATAAAAAAGAAGAAGATATCCTTCCAAACATTTATTTACTATCTCAATTTGACCATCGGATTAAGGATGATAAGATGAGCTATGAGTTAATTGAGTACCTAAACAAGAAAATATTTCCGTCCAAAAATTATAGTAAAAATGAGATCTCTGTCGCTCACAATAACCCTTGGGTTTCCATGTAGCTTTTGAATTATGTCCATAAATGTAGTAGAAACTGTACTTGCTTTAAATGGATGAGATAATGCACAAAAGTGTGCATACTTGGTATGTCTATCAATTACCACCATGATGACACTCTGTCCTTTGGAATTAGGTAAACCTGTGATAAAATCCATTGAAATCTCCTACCAACGTTGACTTGGAATGGATAAAGGTTGCAGAAGACCCGAGGTCTTAATTTTCTCAACTTTATTTTCCTGGCAAACCAAACATTCCACCACAAACTTTTGAATATCAAATTTAAGGCCATCCCAAAAAAATTATTTCTTCACCCTATGGTAAGTTTTTAAAAATCCTGAGTGTCCTCCTAAAGGAGAAGTGTGCAATTCCAAAAGAATATTTTGATTTATTTGGGAATTATTACAAATATATAAGTGATCTTTGCACCATAAGGAATCATTTTTCCAACTAAATGTATCAGATGTACTAGGATCTTGCTGCAACTTTTTAATGAGTTTCCACACTTCTTCGTCCTTCTTCCACTCATCCCTTGCTTCGGTTATCCAATTTGGCTGGATAATAGATAAGGCACAGAGCAATGCTTCCACCTCTTCATTATTTCTTGAGAGTGCATCTGTAACAACATTTAGCTTCCCTTTTTGTAGATTATTTCAAAGTCATAACCCAACATATTTGTGACCCATTTTTGCTGCTCTTCTGAAGATAGTCTTTGTTCCGAAAAGTGTTTAAGACTATCATGATAAATTTTTACCTTGAAGTGTCTTCCCATTAGGTAAGTTTGCCATTTCTTCAGTGCATGCAGTATTGCTAGCATTTCCTTCTCGTAAATAGCTTGTTGTAAATACTTTCCTTTGATTGGATGAATTCCAAAAGCAATGGGTCTTCCTTCTTGCATTAAAAAAGCACCAATTCCATTTCCTGAGGCATCACATTCCACAATAAAGGTTTCTGTGAAATATGGCGTAGCTAAGACCAGTGTTAGGCACATTGCTTCTTTAAGATGTTTAAAAGCCTTAGTTGCTTCAGGAGTCCATGAAAATGAATCTTTCTTCAATAATGTTGTTAGAGGTGCTACTATTCTCCCATAATTCTTAACAAACTTGAAATAATACCCAGTTAACCTGAGAAATCCTCGCAACTAATTTATGGTTGTGGGGAATTTCCATTCCTTAATGGATTTAATTTTGTTAGGGTCTACCTTAACATCCTCTTGAGATACAATATGACCCACATATTCCACCTCTTGTACTCCAAAGAAACATTTGGATGTTTTTCATATAATTGTTTCTCCTGCAATAGTTTGAGCACCCTGTCAACATGTTGAACATGATCCTTCCAAGACATACTGTAGATTAGTATATCATCAAAAAATACTAGCACAAATTTCCTAAGGAAGGGTTTGAAAATTGAATTCATCAACCCTTGAAATGTAGAAGGTGCATTGGTAAGGCCAAAAGGCATGACCAAAAATTCATAATGACCCTCATGAGTTTGAAATGGTGTTTTCAAAATATCTTTAGTCTTCATTCTAATTTGATGATATCCTGAACAAAGATCCTACTTGGTAAAATAAATTTCTCCATTTAATTCATTCAATAATTCATCAATAACAGTAATGGGAAATTTATATTTAATGGTGAGCTTATTGAGCTCGCTATAATTTGGACACCTCCACCATGATCCATCCTTGTTGTGTACCAATACTACAGGAGCAAGGAAAGAACTTTGACTAGGTTGAATTATACCAGCCTCTAACATTTCTGCAATCATACGTTTAATTTCACTCTTTTGGACATAAGGATATCTATAAGGCTTGATGTTTGGAGGAACGCTTCTTGGAATCAAATGAATGGCATGATCATGATAATGAATAGGTGGTAGTCCTTTGCGAGTTTCAAACACCTTGGAATGATTGTCCAAGACATTTTGGAGATCTGAAGAAATAGATGATTTTGATGTTGGAACTTCTAGTGAGCATAATTGTGCAATTACGCATCATTGTTCTTTGTTTAGAAGATTTTTCATGACATTAGAGCTTATTATCTTCGCTGAATTCCCTACAATACCCCGTAATTCGACTTCCTTTCCTTCTGAAAAATATTTCAAGAAACTTTCTTGAAAATTAAAAGCTACCGTCCCCAAAGATTGTAACCACTGTACTCCTAGTACAACATCACCACCTCCCATAGAAATGGAAAGCATTGGACTATTCAATACATATTCCCCCATGGTTAGCTCTATATTATGGCATTTTCTAGAGAAATTTATTGTTCCTTGATTTGCAACTACCACTTGACATTCTGGTGCTAGGTATAGGAAACAATTCAATTCCTTGGCTACCTTACAATGAATAAAATTATGGGTACTAACTAAATCAATCAACACTAATACCTTTTTCTTCTTGATATGTCCTTCTATCTTGAGAGTTTGAGGAGTCGTAATTTCTGCCAATTCATTAAAAGATATGGTCGGACTCATTTCTTCCTCTTCCAGGGTTGGTTTGTGGTGTATACCCTCTTTTTTTGAAGATTCTTGTTCATTTTCTTCTTCCTCTTCAAAATATATGTAAAATAATTTCTTCTCAGCACACTTATGACTTTTAGTGTATTTTCTATCATAGCTGTAGCAAAGCCCTTTTTCTCTTTATTCTTCCAATTTTTGTGGTGTCAACCGTGTAGGTTGTGCAAATCTAGGAGTAGCAACACTTCCCTCTTTATAGAAGTGAGTCGTAGGCTTCCTTGACGCCATAATTTTACATTCAAATTTTCTGGCCAACCTGAATGCCTTCTCTAATGAATCAGGTTCCAAAACGCGAGCTTCATGTTGGATGTTATCCTTTAAAGTACCTATGAAGAAATCAATCCTATGTTCCTCTGAAATATAAATTAACCTGATATTCAATTTTTGGAAGTCCTCAATGTGATCCCCCACTGAACCGTTTTGTTTGAGATTTATCAATTGGCGAAAGAAGGTGTTGCTCTTTGTATCCTCATAATGTGCTATTATTTCCTCCGTATAAATTGACCAAGTTAATATCTTTTTACGGGAGAAAAGCCATCGATACCATACAAATGTATTTTGTTCTAAATGTAAATTTGAAATGCATAACTTTTGTGTGTTTTGCACATTATTGAGATAAAAATATTGCTCCATCTGTAGTATCCATGTTACAGGATCCTTTCCATCAAACTTCCTCATATCCATTTTTGCAATATGCTGGTTCTTCCCTCCAACATTAGAGTTTATGAAATCACGTTTAAATTTTATTTTTTTCTCATCATGAGTTGCCTCTACTATCTTTTCACCATTAGGAAAATTTTCTTGTATCAACTTTAACAAACCTTCTATGTCTACTTTTAGATCATTCTTCATGTTTTCCATGTTGTCTTTCATTTTTCATCAATCTTATCTTCCACGTTATCCATCTTAGCTTCCATGCCCACTTCTATGCCATCCATCATAGCTTCCAAACCATTCATCTTAGCTTCCACGCCTTTCTTCAAACCATCCATCTTATTTTCCACACCTTTCTTCAAAACTTCCATTTCATTTTTTGTTGCTCTTTGTGAGAGCGAAATTTGTTGCGCTTGCTCTTGTAATTTTGACATGTCATATTGCCATTCTTTGTCTTCATGAGTCATAGTAGAGCCTTATAAAGGCTTAGTGGGTGTTGAATTCTTTTCAGGGACCATTTTAGAATCCAATATTGATATCTATTCTACAATATTCCCTTGGAATCAATTCAACTTGATTCTTAAAACAAGACTTATGCAATTCAAAAAAAAAGATACACAGCTTTTACTTTCTTTTGAGGAGCTCGATATTGAAATTGAATTATCTATATAATTGAGAATCCTCAATATCTGAAATTTGGCCCTATATATCCCTCTAAAGCTTCTTTTAAATGGCACAGGTCTGATCTAATTTTTATTCTTCAAGACAAAGTTATATCTAATCTCCCACAATGACCCAATTATGGACTGGTTCAGTAGAGAAAAATTGTACAACTTGCCACGTGTCACTGTTTCCTCCTTTGGCTCTGAAATTTATAGACAAAAAATTGTAGTTTGTGTACTTGCAACCACTATTTACATCTTTCCAATTTGATGCTCAGAGAGAGAGCTATGAAGATATTTCTACGGTCACCTCTTTGAGATGAAATTTAGAAGCCTGAAAATGCCCTGACTTCCACAGATCATATCCCCAAAAATATTGCGAACCAAGGTCTAAAATTTTGCGACGATGTTCCTCAGGATTTTAGCTTCACACTCTAAATATTTTAGCTTCTTAACCTTCATATTCAAAAATTTATAGCGAAAATTCCACGATGACCTGTTTAGGTTAAATTCGACAACTTACATCTCCGAAACTATTGCGAACCAAGCTCTAAAATTTTGCGACGATGTTCCTCAGGATTTTGGCTTCACACACTAAAAATTTCAGCTTCTAAACCTTCGTATAAAAAATGTTATAGCGAAAATTCTACAATGGCCTGTTTGAAGTAGCTAAACCCTAGAATCCAAAGCTTTGATACCAAATTTTCTGAAAGCAACCCCAAAAATAGAAGAAAAGAGATATCAACGCTTTAGAAATAAGCCACTTCGAGGGGGAAACCTCCAATACATTACATGAATGAACAATTCTTGAATGATTCAAATTATAAAACCTCCTTTCTATATATAGGACTCCATGGAGCCACAATGTAATCCTATTGGGGCCACAATGTAATCATAGCCGACCTAAAAATAATAATTTAAGGGCACAATAATAACAATATGGGGGTTACAGGGGTACAATAATAACAATAAGGGGGTTACACTAACAACAATAAGGGACTATACTAGTAATATAGGGACCTAACATATTCTCACTTATCATTTCCGCCTTTCTTTCTGATCTAGCTCCTGGTAAGTATTAATATGAAACTTCTCTTAAGTTCTCTTTAGTGTTATTCATATAACGCCTCTTCACAAAAAATTTTAAGTCATCGTTTTGTTGTGGTTTCAGGTCTGGTATTGGGAGGCTTCAGCTGTCAATGACCCACAATTTCTTTTGTGTAAAAAAATGGGTAGGGTATTTTCCCTTTGCTGCTATCACCTTTGATTTCCGTTAGGTGCTGAAAACCTGATGAGGGTTTCACTATTCTATAATTTGACATAATTATTTGTAACCCTTTTTCACTATTCAAATATGCTTCATTCTTGAACACAGGGTAAAACCCTGATCATGTATGCAATTGTTTCATAACCCTACAGGGTTTGTCATTCTATTGTTATTTGGAAAATGATTTCAATGTAATTCTATTATTCTCCATAAAAAAAAATTATTTATAAAGCTTATTTGCTAAAAATTTCTAAATTTTGTACCTGGGACCTCTCCTTGTATGCTTTCCTCGTATGGTGTATCTTTATTGTAAGTTTGTTTTGAAGAACGATGTTCTTGTCTCATTCTTATTTGGAAATCAAATTTTGAATGGTTGTCTCTCTTTGTCAACTCGAATGGCTTTAGCTTTTTGTTCTGTCTTTCCACACTATAGATTTATTTTCAAATAGACCTCAGACTATTAAATTTGAAAATAATAATGGTACACATGATTATAGGAAATTTACGAAAGAAAATGGAACATTTCACACACATTTCATTAAATTATTTAACTTCTAATTGTTTTTCTTTCATTCGATGGAAGCCCCCACAATGTGGTTCTGGTTTGGCTTTTAAGCCTTTCCTGGACTTTCCACATTGTTGAGAAACTGTCATTTTAGTTATTGAACAATTTCTTGAAAACAAGTTCTTGGTATTTAACTAATCCTATTTTACTGTAATTTTAATTTGAAATGAAAATTTTTGTGGCAACCAAAATTTAAATAAAAAACAAAAATAAAATAAAATTCACAAAATTCTTCTTCCAGCTGTCGTCTTTTAGTTGGATGATCCTACATCATCCTCCAAATCCATCTTTTTAAATGGGTTCTTTTCAATTATATCCACCCATAAAAAATCGCATGTATTTTCTTCCTTCTTCAAATTTGAAAAATTGAAAAACCAAAACCACCATGAGCACCACCACCCAAACTAAAAACAACCAAAATCCACCATCGTCAATACCTATAAACAACCCATACCCACCTTCAATTCCCTTTCCCTTATCGAACATTGAATTTGGAAGCCAATCGGAGTTAATAAAACTCAAAATATTTCCCTCTCCCAACACCCGCGTACACAAATATGGAACCCTGTAGAGCTCATAACTACCAACCCTTACTAGACCCAGATCACATTATTTTGGAATAAAAGGAAAGTAGGGGATGTTTGAATGAACACAAATGGTAGTGTAAATCTATCAAACCCTAAAATACTTGAAATAAAATCTCATTTTAAAGCCTGAACCAAAATAAAAATCAACAGTTTGATCCAAACGCTTCTGGAAAAAAAATGCATGATAAACGGCTCAAACTTAAATTTTAATGGAGAAAATTGTGAAAACCCTTCATAAAACTCTAAAGAAGATAAAAATTACATAGATTATATCTCCGTCAAGAAGTTAAGAGCTATGGAAGCTCGAAAATTTTGCAGAGAAAGGGTAAAGGCTATGTCAAAAGAACATGTCAAAAGATGCAGAACATGCCAAGGGAGCCGAGTTAATACCTTAAGAATTGAAGGGAAATTTTTCTAAAATCACTCCTATGGAGCAACTTATACAACAAAATATTATTATACTGTGCCTTTCAGACAGGAAGATGAACCCACATGATAACCATGTATGGATGTGTGGCTGTTGAAGTGGGACACATGCCGAGGATAATGAATCTCAACATGATTGTCACTACTAAAAACCTCACCATATATAATGCCTATCAATATAAACAAATATATTTTATAATAGTCTATTATAATGTTTGAATCACAATTTTTTTTAAATTAAAATCTTTCAATAAAATAAAAACATTAAAATATTTTATTTATATCTAATATGAAATATTATATTTATAATCAAAATATTTTATTATAATAAATATATCACATATTATGTATATTAAATATTATATTTATGATGAATATATTTTATTATAATAAATATATCACATATTGATGATGATGATGATGATGATGGCAGTGGTGGTTAACGTCCACTAAAACCAATATTTGATCTATCAGACCTAAAGAAAATAATTATTTAGTTTGTTTTAAAATTTTATTCCTATGCTCGAAAAGCATGGAGAGCAGTCTCCTGAGCTCACTATAATTTTGACATCTTAAAAGGCTAGGATGGTTAGTATTGCAAAAAAGATTATGAAATTGAGCTCTAATGTGGTTGTACGTGGGGCACTCTAAGAGGAAGTGATTTTCATCCTCAATGTTCATATTCTCACAGAGATGGCAGATCCTTTCCATCCATGGTGTTTTAGGAACTGTCCAATGACCTGTCTCACTATGGAGCTCATGAGAGTTTGTTCTAATCTTCGCTATATTGATTTTCTTCTTTGAGCTAGTTAAAATAGAGAGATAATTTTGGTCTTCTAGGGTGGGGTTGATGACCTCCTTATAATATCTTAATTTTCTTTTAGCTTCTAGATATTTCTCACACCACATTTTTTCTTTGAACTTAGAAGTAATAGTTTTTTTAATGTTATTAATGTTTTTTAATGCAACATTCTCGTCGATATCCCAATGGCTTAACCAAGCCCTGGTGTCTTTATACCAACTTCTTTTAAGCCTTAGGTGGTTTTGGCTAGAATTTAAAGCTAACTTAGGAAGTCTATGGTCTCCTATGCTATTGAGCTTGTGCTTGTACAACAGAAGCCTAGTCATAGCTAGGCTCTCGATAGGGGAAAGATCCACTTCTATAAGGAGAATAAGATAGGGTGTATTGCTTTTAATTTTAAGGTTATACATTATAAAACTCTTCTGGATTTTCTCAATCTTTCTCCAGGATTCTCTAGAGATGCTAGAACCCCAAACCTCACATACATATAAGATAATAGGAGTGACTAAAGTTTCAAAGAGGAATTTCTTTCTATCCCACATTACGAGGTTTTCCGTTTTACAATTATTTTCAAGACCAAAATAAGTTTTCCACCCCCCATTAATCCTTTTCTGAATGCTATAGTTCCTATTGAGCTTGTGATGAATATAAATTCCTAGGTATTTGTAAGAAGACACTTGCTCCAAGTTACTCTTGTCATACATAAAATTAGCGTAAGTGTCCTTCTTGGATTTGATAATCATAGTTTTTTTTTTTGTCATTGTTAACGGACATACCCATTATAGAGAAGAAATCCTTAAGAAGTCTAAGTTGCTTATCAAGATCAGATGGTCCCCTTGCGAAAAGAACAATATCATCAGCATAGAGAAGAAGGATGATGACTATCCCAGCTAAGATCATTCCAGCACATCCTGCTTCCTCTAAACAACCTTCTAGCTTGTCGATGTAAATGCCAAATAAGGTAGCGGAGAGGGGGAAACCTTGTTTAAGTCCTATATTACACTTAATATCTTTCAACCACCCCTCATTTCTCTTTAACATGGCAATTACATTCTCGTATAACCTTATAGAGGCCACTCTTAGCTCAAAAGGAACATTTAGCTCTTCTAATATATTCCATAGGTTGTTTCTAGGAACCGTATAGAAAGCCTTTGTAAAGTCCACAAAGCAACGAAAGAGATTGGATTTATCATTGCAGCATTCCTCCACAATGATCCTAAGCGTAACGAGGTGGTTAGTTGTTGATTGTTTTCTTCTAAAACCCACTTGGCATTTAGCCCACTTACTTTCACTTTCAAGCCAAATGCTCAACTTATTTTCCAAAATAATACCATATAACTTGGCTAAGAGAGGGCTGATCATAATTGTCTGATAATTTGAGGGGTTATTTGTATCCCCACTTTTAAAAATAAGGATAATGAGGCTTTGAGTCCAAGGTTTAGGGAACCCTTGCTTGATCGCTTGGTTGAAAAGCTTGTGAATGTGGGGGATGAGGACAAGACCTACAATTTTTAAGATTTCCACCTGGTAACCTTCAATATCTTTAGCTTTCCCATTTGCCAGGAATTTAACCCCAAAATCAATGTCTTCTAATGAGAAAAATTCTTTCATTGTGAGCAATGTTTCAAAGTTATCCCTAGAATTTGGAGATTCATAAATATTTTTAAGATAGGAATTTCGGCCGTGTAAAGCAATTTTATTATTATCTTTAGTTTTCCTAGTTAGAATCTACCTCCAGAATTTCTTAGGAGCCACTTTAGAGAGGTGTAAGAGATTCTCTTTCCTTTTACGAATATATTTCCTTTTTTTCCTTTTAGTTAGGGCTTTGTAGAATTTTATCTTGTCAATTTTGAGAGATTCATCAATAGCTTCCTTAATTGCTCTCCTCGCACTTTTAAAATCTTTGTCATACCATGGGTTGGTTTTTCTATTTCTTTTATTAATTGAGACTTCAATTGAGAACTTGTTAATAGAATATGAGAGGGTTGTAGTAAAATTATGATAGAGGTCATCTATGTTGTCTATACTAAATAAAGGAAGCAAATTAGTTTTTAATTCATTTAGAAAGAGATCATTTTTATTTCTATCAAAGATTAAGTTCTTTTGACTATAAGGATTATCTTCAATGGGATCTCTATGCATGACAAAATATAGAGTTATGAGTAAAGGCCTATGATCAAATTCAAACTCATGGTCGTCTAAGATGTCAAAATTTATTATTTCATTGTATAAAAGGACATCAGAAATAACATAGTCTACCACGTTGCTACCAAGCCCATGGATGCAGGTCATATAGCTAGAATTGGGCCACTTCTATAGACCATTGCAAATTATGAGATCCTGAGCATTACAGAGCTTGAATAGCTCCGACCAAAACAAATTATCCCCGAGGTCTTTAGAGTTCTTTTTGTACTGGCTAGCCAAAGTAAGGTCTTTGTCTAACCAAAGAGGATTGGGGTTGGAATGATTGCTTAGAAGAATAGCTTGGTTTCTTGAAGTTCAAGCATTAAAGTCACCCATTAAAAGGATATTACCTTCATTCCTTAGGCTAGAAATATCATTCTCTAAACCATTGTAAGGACTATTTTTATCTAGATTATTTTTCTTATAGAAGTTATAATTAATGGGGGGGATATAACAGATTGCTATGTAGGTCTTTTTATCATTTATGTCGGTATTCTCAATCCAACTATATTGGTTGTAAGGGTCATTTTTATAAATCCTAGCATGGGGGGAGATGTTCTTCTTAATGTAGTAACTTATGCCCCCAATGCCTCTACGGGAGGATCGCTTGTTCCAGGTAGACCATAGTGCAAAGCCATCTATGTTAGGGACCTTAGATTCTTCGTGCTCCCAAGTTTCAACAAGAAATATAATATCAACATCATTTGAGATCCAACTTAGCTTGGGGCCTTTTTTCCATGGAAATCCCCGATAGTTCCAAGAAATAATTCGGAGCATGTTGAATTTCTATTTATTATTATCTTTTTGGTTTCTATATCAAATAACAGCTTTTCTATTTCTGATTATTGCCCATTTTCCTTCCTTCCTAGCTTCTTTTACCTTTTGAACCTCCTTTCTTAATTCTTCTTGATCTTCTGGAATGCGATCTTCATTTACAAATATTCCCATTCCTTTTATACTTGAGGTTTTACTAAGTATGTCATATTTATGGTCAGTAGGGCTCACCTTTATTCGGATCAACCTTCCTTTATTCTAAGTTAACTTTCCTAACCTTGTTGCTTCTGTGAGACACATGGTTTAGATTTGTAATCTATTATGCAATTATGTTTGGGCTATGGCTAAATTATCCTTGTCTACCTCCTCTTTCAAACCGAAGATTATAAGGTTCAAGGCCCTTTTGTTATGCTCATGGTCAAATTCGATCAATTTTTTCATTTCATCTTTAATTGGTTTGATATCTAATTTACTTGCCCCACTATTTAGGTTGAGACTGTTGTTAAATTTTTCTTCTAGTTCTTTAATCATGTCCTTGATTTTAAGACTCTCTATATTATCAACATCTCCTTTCTCGGATGTTTGGTTTGTATCTCGGTTTTGTTTTTTTATGACCTGCAACCTAGTCTTCATTTCCTCCATTTTATTCTCCAATAGTTCTATTTTATTTTCTATTTTTTTTTAGATCTTGTCTTCAAGAGATGTGATTTTTTTTCCAACATGGCTTCTAACTGGGTTTGTAGCTGGACTTCTCTTTCTTCTCTACATTTCTCTAAAGAGTCTATATACTCATAAAGGCTTTGTAGAGTAACTATGCTAGGTCTACCTTTGGTAATCTTTGGTAGTTGTGGTGAATTATTCATACTAGAGAATATATGAGAAAATATGTATTATAAAAAGATAAGGAATGTGTGCACCTGAATCGGACAACAAACCTCAAGTGGAATCACCGCAGACCCAAGTATTAATAAAGAAAATTTACCGCAATATTTTCACTGCATAATTTCACCGTAGACCCAAGTATTAATCAAGAAAATTTCACCTCAGAATTCACCAAAGAATTTTCACGGGCAGACCCAAGTATTAATCGAGAAAATTCACCACAAACCCAAGCATTAATCAAGAAAATTCACCTCAGAATTCACTACAGACTTTTCACCACATACCCAAGTATTAATCGAGAAAGTTCACTACAGACCCAAGTATTAATAAATAAAATTCACCTCAACCCAAATATTAATCGAGAAAATCCGAAGACCCAAGTATTAATTAAAAAAATTCACCTCAGAATTCACCGAGAATTTTCACTGAAAACCCAAGTCTCAATAAACATGTGAGTAAGGATAGAAAAAACTAAAAGACACTCAGTTACTAAACACACTCATATATTATACACAAATGGCGTATGTGTAAACACACTCACACACATAGATTACATTTAGATTACTCTATTAAATAGAGTTTCTGAGATGCAACTTATTCCTAATTTAGAAAGAGAGGTTGAGAGAATTTCTCAACCATCACAAACCAACTTCTCAAATATAGGATGTAAGCATTAACTCCAACATCCCCCCTTAATGATTATATTACATGAATTTATTGAAATCACTTATAAATAACAAAATAATCAATCATTCTTTAGCTTATCAGTAGATGCTCCATCAAGTTGCCTCATAACCCTCGTAAAGGTGTAGTTGGCAGGTTGGATTCCCGAGTTCGCATCCTAAACTCCTGAATCAAGGACCTCCCAAATTAAATTATTGGACAACATCCCAATATGTTACATAACCTCATTAGGAGACCACTCAATGTCTAATACTAATGAGGGATTGTTCCCTAGATCCGTAACTGCCATACTATCTCGACAACCATCCATGTTGAGCCTAAACTGTAACTATTTCATCATGACAATACCATAACACTTAATTTGTCTAATTATCTGAAATATGTCACTGAACAACTTGATTCCATTTTCTAGATTAAATAATGCTGAAAATTTAGAAGCACTCATTCAGAAATAGGTGTCGCGCACAAAACACATATCTAGTGTCCAATTTCCCATCAGCGACACAAGCTGTTAACGCTGCCACAAATTCATCTGCATCGAGGCCTTTCAAAAAAATGCAATCACTATCATGTTGTCAACATAGTTTTCATATCACCAAAAATTGTCACAGCTGCTTTCAGGTAGTACCACTCACCACCGTAGCTGTAGGAACAAATCAAATTTAACCCTAAGACACTCAAACTCCCTACACGAAATTACCAAGATAAAAAACACATTAATTCAGATCCCATCTATACTGTAATCTGATTAGAGAGAATAGTAATAATTGGTCCTCTTACTCCAAGAAACTGTTAATTAGATTATCAAAATTAAGATGGAGAATGGAGAATTTGAAAATAAATAAGTGAGCGATAGACATGTATATGTTTTATAAATTTATTTCCATTGGCCATAACAAAACATGATAGAAATATAAAATCCTGATGATAAAATAGACTTCCAGATTTACAGACAACTCCTCCCTAATGAATCACCTAATAAAAATATTTTTTAAACAAGCGTCCAACATTATTTCAGATCCACTGGCGCATACTCGTAATTACGGAATTAATTCAGATCAAATCGCATTAATTCAGATTGGTCCTGTTTACAAGGGGATCCTCGCTGATGGAAGATAAATTGAAATGAAGAAAAGTGTTTGTGAAGTCGAAGCAAGGAAAAAAAATAGAATTCAGGAATGAAGTGAATATTGTGGCATGATCTCTTGAGTCAATCAAAGAACATGGTGCCTCCACTTAAATCGCTACATCCTCCACGCTAACAATGCTTACTCTAACAACCAAAAATTTTACACATTCTCTACCCCTGGGTGTTCCCATAAAGTGTTAGCCTAGATAGGCTCCGATACCATGATAGAAATAACTAAAAGACACTCAGTTACTAAACACACTCATATATTATACACAAATGGTGTATGTGTAAACACACTGATACACACAGTTTACATTCAAATTACTCTATTAAATAGAGTTTTTGAGATCAAACTTATTCCTAATTTAGAGAGAAAGATTGAGAGAATTTCTCAACCATCACAAACCAACTTCTCAAATATAAGATATAAGCATTAACTCCAACAAGGAATTCAATATTTATATCAAAAACTAAAAAAAAAACATTTAAAAAAATACTCTCAATAATATCATTTAGCAATAGTGAGCAACCAATGCTTATTCTATATTTTATTAATATAAAAAACACTTTCAATAATACAATGAGGAAAAAAATCATTATTCTATATTTTATTAATATAAAAAACACTTTCAATAATACAATCAGCAAGTTATTATATATCTTATTAATATAAAACATTAAATAATATGTATTCCAATTTAATTATTATGATTTTATACACCACACTTTCAATAATATCATTTAACAACAGTAAGCAACAAATCGTTATTCTATATTTTATTAATATAAAAAGACTAAATAATATGTATTCCAATTAAATTATTATGATTCCATACACCAGCAAGCTTGCGTTATAGAATCCATAAAGTAAAAACTATGGACATCCTCGAAAATCGGGTAATAGCTTCCATATTAAGAAATTCAAAATGTTTGTAAAATAACTTGCTAACATAGAATGTGTGTTAGGTTTATAAGGCAAATACATATAGGTCTACCTAACCAAAGCTATTGTACAAGGTTCCGAAAGCAACTAAAAAGTGTGTTTATGCTTTTCTTTGGACATTGATATTTGAAACATATGTAACATTTGCTTATTAAAAATAGTTTGGTTTTCTTAAATGTTATAATTTATTTACTTTTCAATTTTTAGCACTCGAGAATGAGATTGATAATATCTACTAGTTTTATTGTACAATTAATTCATAAAAATAAATATTCAGTAAATGAAATGTTAACTTCTGTATAGATGATGTGATTTTTTCTATCAATTATTTGATATTGATACCCAAAATATCTTTGGCTTAAGATGTATATTTCATAAAAACAAAATGTTGGGATAGATATTCCAGTAGAAGGATAGATTTATATGGAGGGATAGATTTATATATCTTGAGTAAATTATATTGATCTTAAATTTGGTATATTTAGTAAATCTTCGGGACAGGAAATTTTATAAATGAAGACCTTATTTTACAAGACTAAGTTGAGTTTATGAAGGAATTCTAAAATTTATAGGAATCCAATGAAAAAAGAACATGGACACTTACTAAAAATAGGAAATATATTATTATGAATAGAGACCAAAATAAGAGTAAAAAATAGGAATTTGAAACAACCTAAAGATTTTTTTAGAACTTTTGTGGAGCATGATCAATCTAACAACTCTCACATTGATAGATTTATCATAAGGTTGGCCTATAACAAAAAAATCCTCTTATAAAGAGATTGGAGAATTAGCATGTTATATTAAAAGGAATGTTTCTCCTCACACTCAACTTCATAAGATCCTCTCAATCAATGCATTTAGGTAAAAATCTCTAATATTAATGTAAATTTATCTTATATCACAATTTTCCATCTGGCATATATCAACTCTACCTTTACCTTTAATATGAAAAAGGAGTTTAGATAAAAATATCTTACAAAAACATGTTTATAGTCCATGAAAAAGAGGTAATATACTCTTGCTACATAAATTAATTCAATATAATTTTACTATAAAATCAATTTTATAATTGCAACTAACTAAACTATTATTCTAAATATATTTTTCTATTGCTAAATAGGAATATGTGTCTGTGTGTGTGCAGGAGCATCAAAGCTAAATTTTCATTATTCAATTATGTAATTAGGGGGGTGATAATTTTTAATTATTTTATTAATTAATTTGCTCATTTTTAATTAATTAAGAGAAAAAATATAAATTTGAGGATTATTATAAATATTCCTTAAATAATGAAGGATATGAGTGGAGTTGAATTAGGTAGATAATCTAGGGATTAGGAATTCCATAAAAGAGACTTAATTTAGTCCAAAATAAGATAAATCTAAATTAGATTTCAAGTTGAGAGTTGTGTGGAGGAAATTATGGAATGGAATAAATTATATTTATGTATAAATATGTAGCTTGTGAGGGTGAGAAAGGAGCAAGCGAGGAAGTGAGGAAGTGAGGAATACAGAGAGTAAGTTAAATGGTTTTAAGGGCCGAGAGCCAATAGGCCGCCCATTGTAATATTTGGCCAAAGAGTTTTTATGTATTTATATGAGTATTTTATTTGTATGGCTCTCTTTCCTTCATATGTATTGTTTGAACTGAATATGTTGTGATTTTAACAAAGAATTTTAATTTGACGGAAGTACATGATGTTTTTATATGGTAGGATCTCATTTAACCCAGTATCCTGGCATCATTTGGTATCAGAGCGCAAAGATCACATTCATCCATGCAGCCACGGACAAGGGATGAATGAGTGAAATTAATATCTACAATTATATATGTGTTCCTTGTATGAGTGTGTTAGTTGGAGGAACTAGAAGCGATCAGAATGGATGTGAAGATGAGTGGGGAAGTAAAATGCGATGGTAGAGATTTAATTATAAAAGCCATTTCCAAACGACATTGACGGTGCCAATGCGTTCCTGTAGCAACGCATTATGCATTCCTCGTGATATAGAAACTCGTCCAACACTACGCCTTTAGCACTTGTGATTTATGTTTTCCTTTTCTGCAACGCCTGCCTTTGAACACTGGGACAAGTCTCAGTCGGATTTTAAATTTAGTCCAGGAGGACACTGGAGATAGTTCTCTGCGTCAACATGCAGCAATGGCATAAATTCAATTGATAAGATCCAGCCTCTGCGGAATCGTGAAGGAAATTAAGCATGGAAGTGTGCGGTTTTTTCTTTTGGGGACTCCGTGGGATGTCATTTCCACATAAGGAAGGTGAGCGATGGAATACAGGTCATATTTTTGCCCTCAATTTCAATGAAAAACTAACGAAATGGTGATTCAAAATTCATATTTGATTTCAGCATCAAATATAAATTAATTCAATTTGGAGGAACTGTTGTATCCATAGAATATAAATTTGTAAGTGGAGTTTCAAAATCCCTTTGGATGAGAAATGCGGAAATTTCTTTGCAATGCGATGGAAGTGAATTAATCATGTTTACTGCAAGGAGTTAACACATTCAGTGTACTATACATTGTTGCCATTTAGCTACACTTGGTTGTTTCAATACATGTATTAAGTATATATTCTGGACTCATGCAACTTTCTAAACTGAATTTTCATAATAATGTAGTTATTTGCAGCGAAATACATATAGCGGATGGTGTTACATTCCATGTGATATCGCAAGTAATTGTAACAGGTAAGCACTGCCTGTAGCACATATGGTAAGTATCATAATTCCACGACATTGTTTGAATTCGGTCTCAGCAATAACCTTATGCATATAGCATCGGTTGCAAGTCATGCAACATAGATGCCGCAGGTATGATCTCAGAGTCCACGGTATCTATGAATCAGTATCCCAACGTGAACAAAGTTTTGTAACATATGTCACATATAGTAAAGCATGACGAGTTGAAACTCTTTAATGCGCTGGATCAATTGTTTAATAGTGGGTTGGATTGGTATGGACCATGGCTTGAGGATTCCATGGTCTTAATTGCTTGAAAGGCCGGCGTTGGGTTTGTGAAGCTGTGGACGCAAACAACTTGCAGTGCTTATTTTCTTAAGAAAATTCCATATTGGTAGTGGGCCTCAATAAATCAACGAACATGATTACCTTGTTATATAGTCAACAATTATGCTTTAAGGATTGCGTTGATTTTTTTGAATGACATTTATATAGTTTAAATTACAAAAAAATTTGAAATTCGTAGAGCGGAAATAAAGGTCATTATTATATGGAAAAAATGGATATGGAAATTAGAGTTGCACATACAGGGATGAGAAATGAATAATTTTGAAGAGTAAACCTGGCCTTAGTAAAATTGAACATTTTACTATACTAAATTGTAAAGTGGAAACTTGTTGTTCTACATCAATTTGCCAGTCATATCAATGCACTTAAAAAGGGAATGTGTGGAGCTTGTGAAAGAGCTGTGGCTCTAACATAATATTCAAGGTATGGATCTAGTATTTCCACGGTACCATCTTCCAATATAAGAAAAGGTCAATGGGATTGATCGAGGTAAATCTTTTGAAAAAAAAAAATCATATTTTTTTTTTTTTTTCCGAAAATGAAATCTTGAAAGGATATTCGTTTAAATTAAGATTTCATGTTTTCAAATCAAGAAATTGAAATTGAAGAGATTGATATGAGGGAACTTGGCTTAAGTAAGAGGGGAGACTGTGTGTACTTTGAAGGTTTCTAACATTATTTGCTAGGAAGAAATTTATTTGCTGGGGCGAAATTGTTAGAGAATGGACCTTGCACATTCAAAGTAAATATGTGGAGGCTTGAATGTATTCCTAAAATATTACGCGAGAGAAGGGTTGGATCATTTCAACCATGAGAAGATTCAAGGTAAGTACTCATTGAATGAATCAATATTCATTGAGTAGAGGTATTTTAAAATATGGATGATTAAATTTCCTTGCCATACTCGAGAAGATGATCTTTTGTAAATGTTATGAAAGAGTGAAAATGTTGCAAATGTAGAGGTATAAATTAATGGAAAATAAATGGAAAATAAGGATGCACTATCCCGGGCGATATGAAGAGAAACCTGCATTTTTATAAGAGAAACCTGCACACTATGATTTCTTCATAGTTTTGGTTAAGTCATTTTGGACCAAAGCTTTTAGTTGGAAAAATGAGAATTATTTTGATTGGTGATTGAAAAATAATTGTTGGATGTTGTAAAATCCTTTTTTTACCATCATGTGGAGGCATCTAAGGAGGTGTTATTTAGAATGGATGTGATGTACAAGTTGTACATTATTCATCGAAGAGGTTAAAAACATGTTCTCTATACACAGGTGAAGAGATGTGAATTGATGTTGTATGGTTCATAAAAGTGCAGGAAAAATGTTTGCATTAAAATGACGAGATTATGGTATGAAGGGCATGCGAATTTTAACAGTAACAAAGACGGCATAGAAGGGTCGAATCCAGAGAGTTTCAAATGGAAGGGAAAGTTTTGTTAGTAAACTTAGTGGGAGCATAAGGTATGATAATTCAGAAAGATATTTTTGAATGTTGAAATTGGATGATTTATTTATTTTCCCTTAAAAATAAATCTTGGAAAACATGGATTGCATTTCGACTAAAGACTTCAGTATCATGTGAAATGATAATGGGTAACTGATGATCGTTTTCATAAGAATGAAGTATGAGAGAGAATGAATATTTTTACATCCTAAAAATGTATTATGGGTGTATGTTCGTTGGAGGATTATATAACTTGAGTTAAGCCAAAATATCCACTATCATAAATTGGGCAAGCCTTGAAGTAAAAATTGATGTTAGGGTCAATTCGAAGTTTGGATAGTTTTAGTTAAGACTGAGTAATTTTTATCCAAGATGAAAACTAGGTGTAAAGTATGAAGTCAAAAGAGTCGTAAGACTAAGTAAAAAGTTTGAATGTAATGCGGTGCATGATTGGCAGAGCCTGACACCCAAAGAATTGGTCATTGTAACACATGAGTTACTAAAGTTTTGTTTGCAGCAAAGTGAAGCAAGAGAGTTGCGAGAGATTAATTCTAACACATAAAACCAAAAAAGGTCAAGCGCCGGAAGAAATCTTGCATTGTTGGATGGAAAGTGTCAGGACTTGTTGAAAGAGGATTTAATGAAATCCACACGTGCACATATGAAGTTCACAAAAGAAGGGAAAATGACTTTTGATATTCATTTCAGAAGATCTGATGAAGACCACAGCAAAAGGAAGAAGAAAGAAAATGCCAAGATAAGTGGCATATGTGAATAGTTGACAGATGAAGACTATGAGCGGGAGATGGCTGAGATGACAATTCACCTTCAATTGTTAATGGAATTGTGCTAGGAAAATGTGAAAGACTAGACACATGGTTGGACCATGAGAATGAATGTAAAGTGGCAGAGACTACATGCAAAGAGGGAAAAGCAGGTAAACATACAGTTGGAATAAGAGCTGAGGAAGCTCGAGCAGATGATAAGGTGTGAAGAACTAAGAGAGGCTGAGTTAAAAATGGATGTTTCCATTTGTGGCCCAGAATAAGGTGAAATTCTCGATGAAGAGATCAATGAGGAAGATCTCATGAACTATTGGGATAGTTCAAAAGAATTTGAAGATGTGTTGTCGAGAGAAGCAGATGAGGCTATGAAGCCTTCCATTTTCTCTCACATTCTATGTATGAATTTAGGATATGCGAAAGATGGTGAGAAGTCTGGTGAAACTGTCACAGAAATGAATGAAACTCTTGAGGTAAAGTGTGATGTAGAATGCGTTTTAGAGGAGGAAGGTATTGATTTGTTGCAGCAGGAAGAAATCACAAATGAATTCTTGTTTGGGGTACGATAGCCAGTTGAAGCTGTTATGGAGCAGAATCATAGTGGAAATGCCAGAGAGATATTCCAAGGAGGTAAACAAATGTATTTGTTCAATGAAATTGTTGATGGAATTTTGCAGTGTGATGAAACATAAAACATAATAACTCAAGAAGATTGCCAGAAGAAGAATGAAGTTGGGAATGAAGGTTGTGATGAAGTGCTAAAAATATTACACATGGAAATTGAATTCTTGGAACAGTGGCTTAAGGAACCTAAGGGAGAGATGAAGCTTGGATAATCTGATGGAAGATCATAAGCATCAAGAAAATTATGTCCGTAGAGACATAAAGGAGACAGAAATATTGATCCAATAGTAGAAAGATGAAAGCAACCAACAGTTCAAAACAGGATCTATCGAATTCCAAGAAGTCGATGATGAGAGATTGGTGCTTGAAGCATCAAAAGAGATCTAAAGTTCTTATCTTTTTAAAACTAACAGTTTGTTGGTGAATGCAGGTACATCATTGGACAAGAAAATTGTTGCTATTAAAACAATCAAATACTATGGGTGTAATCAAGGAGTTCTTGATTATTTTTTGTAGAAAGTTGAGTGTTCAACTCAGTTAGAGACGAAAGAATTCGACAAGGAGGAATTACTCCATGGAATTAGAAGAAGCAATTGTTGGAGAAGCTGATGGAATCTGATCGACAAATTGAGTGATGAGTTACCACATCGAGTTGATACCTTGAAGGACCAGTGACAGAACAGAGTTTGGAATGTTGGAGAGAGCAAGTCATTAGGACTTGTGGTTGTCGAATTGTTACAGAAAAACAACAGACCTCATAGACAGGAGTCTATGGAAACTTCTCTACATGGGGAGTCTGTTACAGGAGCATCAAAGCTAAATTTTCATTATTCAATTATGTAATTATGAGGGTGATGATTTTTAATTGTTTTATTAATTAATTTTCTCATTTTTAATTAATTAAGAGAGAAAATATAAATGTGAATATTATTATAAATATTCCTTAAATAATTAAGGATATGAGTGGAGTTGAATTAGGTAGATAATCTAGGGATTAGGAATTCCATAAACGAGACTTAGTTGAGTCCAAAATAAGATAAATCTAAATTAGATTTTAAGTTGAGATTTGTGTGGAGGAAATTATGGAATGGAATAAATTATATTTATGTATAAATATGTAGCTTGTGAGGGTGAGAAAGGAGCAAGCAAGGAAGTGAGGAAGTGAGGAATACAGAGAGTAAGATAAATGGTTTGAAGGGCCGAGAGCGAAGAGGCCGCCCATTGTAATATTTTTCCAAAGAGTTTTTATGTTTTTATATCAGTATTTTATTTGTATGGCTCTCTTTCCTTCATATGTATTGTTTGAACTGAATATGTTGTGGTTTTAACAAATAATTTTAATTTGATGGAAGTACATGATGTTTTTATATGCTAGGATATGATTTAATCCAATATCCTAGCCATATATATATATATATATATATATATATATATATATATAATATTTTAATTTTTTAATTAATTATATATGTAAAAATATTTAAATGTATTTAAATTATTAAAACTTGATTGTATTTTAATTTTTGTTGGTTCCAAGCATAGGCAAGATGAGGACGTGGATAGTAGATTAAAAAGAGAAATTTAAAAATATTTAAATTTTAAAAATTAATTTTATGCAATTTTTTTGTTAATTCTATATATATATATATATATATATATATATATATATATATAATTTTAATAATATATATTATATCTATTTTTTTGTTAAATTAATGGTTTCGATCAATAATATAAAGTCACATATATTATTTATCTTTATTTGTGAATGGTTTAAGAGACAAGAATCTAGACTAAAATATATAAAAAAATTATCTTAAAAAAAATTTATTAGCATATACTATTTTTTTCCTAAATTACACAAAAATCATTTAGATAACATATCATGGCCTTTGCAGGTTTACTGCTAAAAAAAATTAACATATATCAATGAAAAATCAATAAATCTAGAAGAACTGGAGGCTATGATGCCAATAAATAGAGGTTTTGTAGGGTAATGGATGTAAAATGTAGAGTCTAGAATCATGCTTTTAGTGTATGAACATGAGTATCTTATTCATTTTCTTCAAAACCAACACGATATCATCCAAGACTCAAATAATTCCATCTTTCCATTCATTCCTATCTTGTAAATTAATATGGATCAATGAAATATAAACAAATCTAGAAGAATTGGAGGCTATGATGTCAATAAACATAGGTTTTATGAGGTAGTGGTTGTACAATGTACAGTCTAGAATAATTCTTTAGTGTATGCACATTAGTATCTTATTCATTTCATTCAAAACCAGCACCCTATCATCCAAGACTAAAATAATTTCATTGTTGCATTCATTCCTCCCTTGTAGGGTGTGGCCCACGAGCCACTTAATACTCCAATAAATTTGTATAATGTAGATATACTCATTTTGTGGGCCACAAGTATAGTATGTGTCCCACACCCAAGACTCTACTATTTCCAAGACTTGAATGAGATAGATGACAATTTCGTTCCGTATATAGATTAGACTCTACCTCTTATAGTTGATTACTAATAGTTTTTGAGATTTGTTCCTTGTATAATCTTGTTTAGACAAATTCTTTCACTATCCACAATAGAGTCTACCTCCTATAATTGATTACTAATGATTATTGGCATTTCTTTCTTGTATAATATGGTTCAAGACTTAACTATACCAAGCTCAAGAACTCAAATAACCATTACAAGCTTTTCTACACTAATCATGTTCATACACTATAGCCACAAGAATCAAAATTTTAATGAAACCAAATAATAATAAAAAATACATAATAAAATGAAAAAAACAAAAAAAAAAATTTAAAAAAATTAAAAATCCAAAAACATAAATACAAATAATAAAATAAAATAAAATGCCCAATTAAAACATAATTCACTACCTACCAAAATATATATACTATCCAACTAGAATAAGATGAGAGGAATCATACTTGGGAGCGAAATCTAATACGGACGAAGACCCAAATGATGCAATGAAGCTTTCTCTAATGCATGGGTGAAATTCTATTGGGATACAAGGTCATCATCAACATATGTCTATTAATATCCATGATCGCATAGCTCTTCACAGGATGGGAGGGAGGCAAACGAGTGTTACTCATTCATTGAGGCAGCATTTTACGTTCCAAGTCCTTCATTAGTGAATAAAAGAATGTTATTTTATTTGAAAATATAAATTATTAAAAACATATTGATGAAATTACATATTTTTAATTATTACTTTAAAAATATTTAATATTAAATATATTTTCAAATATAAAATTAATAATAATTTGATGATGATAAACATTTATTAATATATGATGTTAAATGATCTATATTAATAGGAATTTTTTAATATTTTATTTTTATGCTAGCAAAAAATATCAGAAAAATGTTCTTGAATCACTAGAATTTTGATGACATACAAAATGACAAGAAAGTTTGTCTTGTGACAAACATTTTGAAAAACACATTGAATGAAAGTATAAGATTAAGAATTTAAGAACAAGTGTTTTTTATTTTCAATCAACTTGTTATTCCATAAATAACTAAAATTTTCATTTCTTTTTTGAATTTGACAAATTTCAAATTTCAGCATAAAACTCATGAAAATTAATTCTTATTTTGACAACGTTCATTTTCTTCATAACATTAATCAACATAAAAAAAATAAAATCTTGGCATTTGAAATTAGATTTTTTAATCTCTTAATAATATTTTTATAATTAAAACTAGATAAATTCTTCCTAATTTTGAATATAATAATATGATTTTGTGAAACATCTCCACCTTTATTCCCTAAAGCTCCATCCATAATTAGACTTATTATGAACTTATACCTAACCTGTTATAAAATCAAATAAAGTTTGAGTAGATATATACATATTTAGTAGATATATACATAAATTTGATAAAAAAGCGTTGAAATAGTACGAAAGGAATGGCTTGTAAATTCACATAAAACGGATCCATAGTTGAAGTACTCATTTTGACAATTGGTTATGTCGGTAAATGTAATCACAACAACCGTGTCACTCAGATGTCGATAAATGGGTTCAATGAACTTAAAGGAAAGAGAAAGCTACCAACCATCCTTCCAAATAAGTCCATACTACAGCACCATATTCATAGCTGAATATTTTTTTAAAAACAAATAATGTTCACGTGAAAAATAAGTCCATACTACAACACCATGTGAAAAATAATGTTCACGTGAAAAACAAGGCAGTTCACCTCAACTTTTTGTAAATGTAAATGGAAGTCATCCGGTTTTCCTCACATAGATGGACTCCAGAGAATTTTGGGGGCCCAAATCAATCCTAACGAATAAATCTTTATCTAAATTGTGCAATATCATTTAAATTAAAAAAAAAAACTTAGTTGCCTAAATTAGCAGGGGTCTTCTTGGCCCCTTAATTTTCTAATCAACGAAAAAATAATAATATTCTTAATCTTATGAAGATTTTGTAAAATAATATGTTCCTCTATTCCGTGATAATCCAATTAAAATTAAACATATTGTTAACTTATATAAAGTTTCATAAAATCAAACTAAAAAAAAGTAGACATATACGTAAACATCAATATGATAAACAAAAAAATCCTTGTAATTTGTGATGCAATCAGGGTTGTCCAAACGTTCACCATGACTCTGGGGTGCGGCCTCCAATCTACAATTGGAAATAAATTTGACAATTTGAACCAGAATGCAAGAAAACCTATGGAAGTATCGAAAGCGATAAAATAGTTGGAAGGAATGGCTTCTAAATTGACATACACCGGATGCATAGTTTACGTGGTCAATTTGACAGTTTGTTATGTCGGTAACAGTAATCACAACAATTGTATCACTCAGATGTCCATCAATGGTTTCAATGAACTAAAAGCTAATAAAAAGTTACCAACCATCCATCCAAATATGTTGATTTGCCTCTAAATCAACATATCACAATATCATATTGATAGTTCGGTTTATGAATAACATTTATTTATTATTTATATTTATTGCAGCCAAACTGTTTCACATGTAGTACTATAAAAAAATTATTAGTTATTTCTTGCTAGTCCATGTGAGGATCTCTCATCCAATGCTGAAATCATATTTTGATGTTGATCATCCATCATCAGGTTCCCTTGCCCAATTTAAATTTGAATAACTTCCCAACTTAACATCAAAAGAATCATTATATTTAATACCATAATTAACAATCTCCTTAAGATAGTAAAGCACCCATTTTGCATCTTCTAATGGATTTCAAGTGGTTTGGCCATAAACTACTTCAACATGCTCACTAAATATGCAATATTTGACCTAGCAATATTTGAGGTCGTAGTAGTGAGATAGTTCATGCTTCCCACTAATTAATTATATAATCTTCAACCCACCTCTCATGTGTCACCATCATTATAAAGTTTGAATTTTTTTTCTAAAGGTATTGATCGTGCTTTAAATTAATCCATTTTCAACCTTCTGATTCGCTCTCTCATATATTTACTCTGTGTAACCAAAGTTTGATCAACTTCTCTCCACATCTCAAGACCTATACAATAATGCAATTCACCAAAGGCTTTCATTTAGAACATTTGTGATAGTTTCCCTTTAACTTCATCAATCAATTATAAGTATTGCATGCTATTATAAAATCATCAACAAATAATGAAATCAAAACAACATGCTCCTTCCAAGTTACTTCCATATGGAGATTAGGATCACTTTTAATTTTCATAAAATCATCCCGATGAAAGAAATAATCAATCTCTTCATACCATAATCTTGGTGGTTGTTTCGACCCATATAAAGATTTCCCTAATTTATAAACAAGGTTTTCTTAAGCATTTTTAACAAAGCCTTCTCGCAGAGTAAGTGTAATAGTCCTGGTGAAACTTCCATTTAATAAAATTTAATAATGGAAAAATAATGGCCACAGTTCTTAAGACACTTATTCCAAGTTGAATTTTGGGCAAAACATCTTAGTAAGTGTTCATTTGGTTTATTATGTCTAAGGAAATTGGCAAAGACAAAGGCTTTGGAAAGGAAAAATGGAAATTTTGGCACATTTATTTATGAAAATGATGGAAATTAGGAGAAAATGGAGGGGAAAGGTCACAAGTTTCATATGAGGAGAAAAATAAAGGACAATAAAGGAAAAGGAAGAAAAATAGAGGCCTCATCAATAAAAAGGCTTACGAGGATCAGTTTGTACATTATTTTCAATTTAGTTTTGGAGATCTCTCATTATTCTCTCTCTCTCTCTCTCTCTCCCTCTCTCTCTCTTGGAAACTTAGAGTTTTCTTGGAGCACTTTGGTAATGGATAAATAAAGGAAAAGAAGGCAAGAGGAAGGAAGAAACAAGCAAGGAAAATCAAGATCAAGCAGCAGTAGCAATATTCTTTGCAAGTATCAATTTGTAGGTGTGATTTCCTTGTCAGATTTGACATGCATGGTATTGAATCTGGTTCTTTTCCATCATGGCATGCGTTTTCCCATGTGTGACATTGTTTTTAGCCTAATCTTTCCATTTCCGGATAGCCATGGTGTGGTGGATTTCTCATGGTTTGGTTGAGATGTATTTCCAGATGGATTTGAAGCTGATTGAGGTGGTTCTCTAAAATGTTAGAACACATGCCTAGTAGCCCCTGAACCTGACTGTGTGTTATGGTAAATCTGGATAGTGTGTTACCTTAGTGGGCCTAGGAATCCTTGATCGCTGAATGGTGCGATATACAGTAAAGGGTAGAGGTGGTTTCCTCTCCATCAGGTGTAGGAATCATGGGTTGGGATACACTTTAAAGCCTAGATAACATGTCTTGGTTTAGGGCCTAGTAATCCTTTGATTAGACTATGGATTCTGGTGAAGCTTGAGAGACTATGATACAAAAAAATTCCTCACGATGTAGGTGGAGAAATCTAGTGGAATCCATGCCTTTTATTGCCTAATGATCAGGTGGAGATCATGGTAAATCTTGTTATAACATGCTTTTTGTTTTGGCCTAGTGATCTAGTATGAATTACAGTAAAGCCTGATTTCTATTGATGAGCGTGAGGTGGTGTAGCCTTGGGATGCGCTAGTTGGTTCCATCAATTTGAGTCCCACATTCATGCTTGCGATATGGCACATGGGTGATAGGTTGAAAATATATTTGGCTCAACTAGTCTATGGTTGGGTGGAACACGGTAGTCCCATCTTCGGTTGTTTTTTACATTCATTAATGAGAAGTTCATTTCCTTGGTATTTGGTGTGAAATTTTAACAGTTTATTTGTGGATTCTATGGTTGTTATATCCTTGATATTTCTATTGTTATTATGATGGTTATAATCATGTATTATGATAGAAATGATGTATGACTCTCATCATTTTTTTAATTGTAAATGTATAATCTTAGGTCCCTATGATACTAGTGTATTCCCTTATTTTTATTGTTATTGTAGCCCCCTTATTTTTATTTTTGTGCCCATGTAGTCCCCACATTTTTATTATTGTACCTCGTAGAAGCCAACTTTTTTTATCGTTTTGCCCTTACATTGTTATTGTTATGTCGGTTAGGATTATATTATAACCCCTTGGACTCCTATATATAGAAAGGATGTTTTCTCATTTGCATCATCCAAGAATTATTCATTTATGTAATGTAAAAGAGGTTTCCCCATCGAAGAGGCATATTTCTAAGTCATTGATCTATATTTTCTACTATTTTGTGAGTTGGTTTCCTAACATTTGGTATCAGAGCTTTGGATTCTAGGGTTTCGCTAATGAAAAAAAGGTCATATTAGAATTTTCACTATAGCATTGTTTCTACAAAGGTTTAGATGTGGAAAAAAGCGATTTAAGTTGAAATATAGAGGAAATTCCTGTAAAAATTGCATACCTTCGTTCACTATATTTTCGAAGATATGATCTGAGGAAGTTAGGGTTTTTGCAAGCTCCATAATTTCGTCACAAATAACTGGCCGAGGGAAAATCGTCATAACTTTTTTTTTAAAACATCATATTGTAATTCTTTAAAAAGTTATAAAAAGTCCACAAATTGTAGTTTCCTTTATATTGATTGCAGAGCTGAATTCAAAAAAGTGTCACGTGGAATGTCGTACAAGTTTGCTCTGCTAAACCAACCCATAATTATGTCATTGTGGGAGATTGGGCATAAATTTAGCTTGAAGAATCCAAATTATGTCTAACCTAAGGAATTTCAAAGAAGACTTAGAGGGCTAATACAAGATCGAAGATAAAATCTTGGGGATCTTGAGTTACAGAGATGCACCAGTTTCAATATCGACTTCCTCAAAATCAAGAAAAATGTGTGTATTTTTGTTTTTTTAATTGCATGTCTTGTTTGAAAAAACAGTTTGAAGTGATTCCAAGGACATGTTGAAGCATAAATATTAGTATTGGGTTCTAAAATGCCCCAAAAAATAATTCCACACCCATTAAGCCCTCATAAGACTCTAATATGACTCATGAAGAGGAATAAGTGCAACATTATATATCAAAATTACGAGACCATGTGCAACAAATTTTGCTCTCACAGAGAGCAACAAAAAAAGAAATCTAAGATGAGATGGATGGTTTGAAGAAAGACATGGATGGATTTAAGAAAGGAATGGAAGCTAATATGGATGGCGTGGAAGCTAATATGGATGGTGTGGAAGCTAATATTGATTGTATAGAAGAAAAACTGAAATAATACATGGAAAGTTTAAAGGAAGATTTGACAAAGTTGCTATGAGAAATGATTCCTAATGGTGAAATGGTAGTAGATGAAAGTCATGATGAGAAACAAATAAATGTTAATCATGATTTCATAGACTCTAATGTTGGAATTAAGACCCACCATATTCCAAATATTGACATGAGCAAGTTTGATGGCAAGGATCTTGTAACATAGATACTAGATATGGAGCTATATTTTGATCTCCATAATGTGAAAAACACAAGAAGGTATGCATTGCAACTTTATATTTAAGAAAAAATACATTTTTATGGTATCGATGGCTTTGATCTTGTAAAAAAATTGTCACTTGGTCAATTTTTACAAAGGAAGTGATAGCACATTATGAGGATACAAAGAGAAACACCTTCTTTATGCAATTGATAAATCTAAAACAAAAGGGTTCAATGGTGGAGCACATTGAGGACTTTGAAAAATTGAATATAAGGGTAACTGATATTCCCAATATTGATGTCTTCATAGGGAATTTAAAGGATAACATCCAACATTAGGTTCGCCTTCCAAAACCTGATTCATTGGAGAAGGCATTCAGGTTGGCAAGAAAAGTTGAAAGAAAAATTATGACGACAAGGAACCCTACCACTCACAACTATAAATATGGAAGTGTTGTTACTCCTAGACTTCCACAACCTACAAGGTTGACACCACAACAATTGGAAGAAAAAATAGCACAATGAATTTGCTACAATTCTAATAGAAAATACACTAGAGGTAATAAGTGTTCTCAGAAGAAATTATTTGACATAGACTGTGAACAGGAGGAAGAAAATGAAGAAGGAACTTCAAAAGAGGAGGATATGCACAAGTAACCAACCGTAGAGGAAGAATAAATGAATCCGACCATATCCTGTAATGCATTGGAAGGAATTACCACTCCTCAAACTCTCAAGATATAAGGACATATCAAGAAGAAAAATGTAATAGTGTTGATTGATTCGGGTAGTACCCATAATTTTATTCATTGTAAGCTAGCCAAGGAATTGAATTGCTTCTTATACCGAAAACCAGAGTTTCAACTGATGGTTTCAAATGAAGGAACTATAAATTACTCTAGAAAATGCCATAATATCAAAATAACCATGGGTAAATAGGCATTGAAGATTCAAATTCTCTCCATCCCAATGGGTGGTCCTGATGTTGTACTAAGAGTACAATGGTTACAATATTTAGGGACGATAGCTTTTAATTTTCAAGAAATTTTCTTGAAATTATTTTCGGAAGGAAAGGAAGTTGAATTACGGGGTATTGTAGGGAAGTCAGCAAGGATAATCAACTCTAATGTCATGATAAAGCTTCTAAAGAAAGGACAATGAGGCGTAATTGCACACTTATGTTCACTATAGATTCAAACATCAAAATCATCTATTTCTCCAGATCTCCAAAAAGTATTGGACAATCATTCCAAGGTATCTGCGACTCTCGAAGGACTCCCACCTATTTTTTATCATGATCATGCTATTCATTTGATTCCAAGAAGTTTTCCTCCAAACATCAAGCCTTACAGATATTCTTATTCTCAAAAGAGTGAGATTTAACGTATGGTTGCAGAAATGCTAGAGGCTGGTATAATTGAACCTAGTCAAAGTTCTTTCTATTCTCTAGTAGTATTTGTGCACAAGAAAGATGGATCAAGACCTATGTTTCTAGATTATAAGGAGCTTAACAAGCTCAATATTAAATATAAATTTCCAATCCACATCATTAATGAATTATTGGATGAATTACATGGAGCAATTTACTTCACGATATCATCAAATTAGAATGAAGACTGAAGATATTCTGAAAACAACATTAAGAACTCATGAGGGTCATTAAAATTTTTTGTCATGCCTTTTGGCCTTACTAATCTGCCTTCCACATTTCAAGGTTTGATGAATTGCATTTTCAAACCCTTCCTTAGAAAATTTGTGTTAGTATTTTTTGATGATATACTAATCTATAACACGTTCTCAGAGGATCATGTTCAACATGTTGACATGGTGCTAAAAATATTGGAGGAGAAACAATTATATGAAAAAACCTCCAAATGTTTTTTGGAGTACAGGAGGTGGAATATTTGGATCATATGTATCTCATGAGGGTGTTATGGTAGACACTAAAAAAATTAAATCCATTAAGAAATGGAAAATCCCTACAACCATAAATCATTTTCGAGGATTTTTGCAGTTAACAGGGTATTATCGCAAGTTTGTTAAGAATTAACAGAAAAAATTAGCACCTTTAACATATTTACTGAAAAAAGATGCATTTTTTTGGACTTGTGAAGAAACTAAGGCCTTTGAACATATTAAAGAGGTAATGTGGCCAATCACGAGTCTTAGTTACACTAGACTTCATAAAAGACTTTATTTTGGAATGTCATACCTCAAGAAATGGAATTGGTGTTGTTTTAATGCAAGAAGGAAGACCCATTTCTTTTGAAATTAGTCCAATAAAAGGAAAGTATTTATTAAAACCTATTTAAGAGAAGGAGATGTTGGAAGTACTACATCCACTAAAGTAATGGCGACCTTACCTAATTGGAAGAAAATTCAAGGTTAAAACAGATAATGATAGTCTTAAATACTTTTTGGAACAAATATTATCTTGAAAAGAGAAAAAAAATTGGGTCACAAAGATGTTGGTTTGTGACTTTGAAATCATCTGCAAAAAAGGGAAGCAAAATGTTGTTGCAGATGCACTCCTAAGAAAGGATGAGGATGTGGAAGCATTGCTTTTTGCAATTTATATTATCCAAGCAGAGTGGATAACTGGAGCAAAGGATGAATGGAAGAATGATGAAGAGGTGTGGGCAGTCATTCAAAAGTTGCAGTAAGATCCCAGTACATATGAAACATTTAGCTGGAAAAATGATTCATTATGGTACAAAGATCGCTTATATCTTTGTAAGAATTATCAACTCAAACAAAATATTCTTTTGGTTGCACACCTCTCCCTTAGGAGGGCAATCGGGATTTTTAAAAACTTACCATAGGGTCAAGAAGGAATTTTTTTGGGATGACCTTAAATATGATATTCAAAATTTTGTGACAGAATTTTTGGTTTTACAACAAAACAAAGTTCAGAAAATTAAGACCC
The DNA here is from genome assembly GCA_034641835.2 of Pinus albicaulis. Lineage (NCBI taxonomy): Eukaryota > Viridiplantae > Streptophyta > Pinopsida > Pinales > Pinaceae > Pinus > Pinus albicaulis. The sequence goes on along the minus strand of CM076574.1, from coordinate 517,652,559 downwards.
AAAATCTGTTACAACCTTTATCCATTCCAGGTCAACATTGGGAGGAGCTTTCAATGGATTTTATCACAGGTTTACCCAAGTCTGAAGGAAAGAATGTAATCATGGTGGTAGTTAATAGACTTACCGAGAATGCACACATTTTTGCATTATCTCATCCATTTAAATCCACTACAGTTTCTACTAAATTTATGGAAACAATTCAAAAGCTACATGGAAACCAAAATATTATTGTAAGTGACAACAATCCCATTTTTACAGGAAATTTTTGGAGGAAATTATTTTCCTTTTTGGGTACTCAATTAGCTCATAGCTCATCATATCATCCTCAATTTGATGGGAAATTTGAGAGAGTGAACAAATTTTTGGAAGGATAATTTTTTTTTTGTATGTGATAAGTAGACATAATGGTTAAAGTCGTTATCTCTGGCTAAATGGTGGTATAACACTTCCTTCCATAATGCAAAAAAAATGACCCCATTTATGGTACTTTATGGATATCATCCACCCTACATAACATCATATTTAAGAGAAAATTCTAAGGTTAAAGCAATGGAAGATCACATTGAATATCAACAACAAGTTCTCCAACTATTGAAGGATAACCTCACCTTGACGCCGAATCGAATGAAACAACAAGCAGATCAACATCGCAGTTAAAGAATTTTTGATATAGGAAACTGAGTATTTTTACAGCTACAACCATACAAACAAATGCCCCTCATGCAAGCTAATAAGGATAATAACCTATCAGCAAAGTATTATGGTCATTAAAAAGTGTTGCAAAATATTGGTACTATGGCATACAAATTGGACCTTCCTGAATCTTCCTGAGTGCACCTAGTTTTCCATGTTTGATGCTTAAAGAAGGTTATACGTGAGAAGCTCCCAATTCAAACAATATTGCTAGAACTTGGCGAACAAGGAAAACTAATATTGGTACCTGAAGCAGTCACGGAAAAAATAACTTGACAACTACAAAATTGATCAATTTCAGCGTATCTCATCAAATGGAAGAACTTACCCACTGAAGACTCAACCTCTGATGATGAGAATTTTATGCAGAAGCATCCATAACTACTCAAGCATTCAGGAAAACACTTTTTTGAAGGAGAGGGGAATGCTAGGTCCTTATAATACTAGTGTACCCCCTTATTATTATTTTTAGTGTATCCCCCTTATTGTTATTTTTGCGCTCGTGTAGTCCCCATATTGTTATTAGTGCGCGCCATAGAAGCCCGTTATTGTTATTATTGTTCCATTACATTGTTGTTATTATATTGGCTAGGATTATATTTTTACCCCTTGGACTCTTATATATAGAAAGGAGGTTTTGTCATTTGTATCATCGAATAATTGTTCATTTATGAAATTTAAATGAGGTTGCCCTCTCGAAGAAGCATATTTATAATTTGTTGATCTATCTTTTCTTGTACTTTATGAGCTAGTTTAATAACAAATAAATACTACATCTATTACCTAATATATGATATTGCAGCTAATGATGTAAGGGAATAATGCTTCTTAGCAATTCTCACATAAGTATGTGACCCCTATGTTCATATCTATTGTTTACTCCTGTATAATGCATATTTTTTATTTTTTTCACAAAATGTTTGTCATGGATAGCAGGGGTATAGTCTAGATCTTGTTATATTTTTTGTAAATACGTCATTTTTTTGTTGTGTTATTTCATTTATGAACTTGACATTGAACTCTGGGTAGTGGACTACACTCTGGGCTTAGAAAAGTGCCTTAAATCTTATGAACGCGGGAACAATTATGGGAAATGTAGTCTCTAAACGCAAGAATGTAGGCCTATGCATGTATACAGAGCCTCCTAAATGCATGTATGGAGGTGTGTCCATGAATCCAAGTTTTTTTATTCATTAAATATTAGTGGGACCCATGAGTTAGTGCCTGGAGTGGTTGGGTTAGCTCCTCAAGGTTCTGTTGCTAATGTGGAAGGTTTGTATGATGTGTTTCCATTAGTTTCACATCCCTAAGGTCATTTAGGATGTCAAATATGATCATAGTAGCCTCTTGTCACTCGTTTATCCAAGTTGACCGGTTACCTGGGTAGATGTGGGATGAGGGTTTTAAAGAGTGGTATAAAGCATGGTTCACCCCTTTGACTGGATGGGTAGTGTGTTGGTCATGATTTTTTGTTGCTTGCATATGTGTTTCTCATACCTATGGTGTATGCAATTTTTTCATCCACTTAGTGTTGGTCATGATTGTAGTTATGCCACCATGTGTAGACGGATTTGTTGTTGTGGAATGTGTCATCATGAGTGCATGAATAGTTACATGTTTTTCATATATTTCAAGTGCTTACGTGTATTTTCTATGTTTTTTTGGTTACTTTTTTTTACCTACTGTTAAATATATTATCCGTGCAGGATTGGCTACATGTTTCTTAGGCTTATGTATTGTCTGTGATTATGATTTTTTTTTGTTCACGTACTTTGGTATGGTTGATGCCGTCATGCACGAGGTCATAGTATGTGTAGTAATATGGTCATCAAGTGATGACTGAATTTCAGCTAGAATGATGCTTCTGTGATTCATACATTTATTTTTTATATGTTTATATGTTGTTATAATTATGTTTATACCATTGTATCATGATGATTTGGATGATATTTCATATTATTATGATTTAGTTTAGCTGACATATTATGCGTTGTAGGAAAGACATCAAAATGAATAGAAATATGGTAGAATACAAAGAATCTCCTTATGAATCAGATGTGAAGTGTGGTGGGAACTATTGTGATTTGGTAGACACATTGAGAAGCCTAAACGAAGAAATAAGGAGTTGTAAGGAAGAAAATGACAGGATAATACAAGCACAAGAGAAACATGAAGAGGTTGATGTAACACTTCTTTAGAGCTTTTCAAAATTGTAGCGGTAAGGGTCACTTTGAATGATTCATGGAAAATAGTAAAAACGTAATGGGGAATATGGAAGTAGGTCTCCTGGTAAATAAAAGTCAGACAGAGCTGACATGGTGATAGATGGCATGTTGTTGGACATTTCGAATAAAAGGGTTGGTGAGTACAGGTACTATTCTAGTTCTAGTTTAGATAGACATCATGATCGTCATCGTTATCATCCTTACAGGAGGAGTGACAAGGGATACTTTCCAGATGAATTTAAGAAATAAAAGCCACCTAATTCTTATGGGGATTTGAAGAAAGAAAAGGATGGAGAGGCTTGGATACTATGGATGACCAAATTATTTGAGTTGCATGAGTACACAGAAAAAATGAAGGCCTGAATTACTATCTTCATCTTGAAAACTAAAGGAGACACTTTGTGGGAAGATGTGAAGCAGGTCAAAGACATCAAGACAAAGGACTTAATCAATTGGCATGAGTTCAAAAGGCTTTCCAAGAAAAAATAATTTTTATAAATGTACTACAATAGTAGGGTCAAATAACTCTATGACATAAAGAAGGGATCAATAACATATGACGAGTACGGAACTAAATTCTTATAACTACTGAGCTATGTACCATATCTTGAAGATGAGAAGTCTAAAGTTCATCGATTTGTCAGTGGTTTTCCATTAACATTTAGACATCGGATTGAGTATGATGATACTCGGTCACTTTGGGAAGTAATTGGGAATATGAAGCATTGCTATGAACAATCAGAGCGTAAGAATGAATCTCAGCAAGGATGGAAAGGGGAGGACAAAGATAAAGTTAAATGGAAACCTAAGAGAGAAAGAAATCTGAATGCAGAGGAGAAATAAAATGTGCCACCGCAAAGAAATTTTAATGTAGCTACAGAAGGACATGGATCACAACAACAACATAGAGGTAATGGTATGGGATGGTTGGATTGTTGGACATGTGGTTAGGAGCATCTCAAGAGAGATTGTCCAAATAATGAGGGTGGTAGGGCTCATATATATAGTGCACACGAGGCACAGACTATTGGGGATGTTATAGTGCATAGGAGGTGCATACAGTTGGTGATGTTATAGTTCATAGGAGGCACATACTAGTGGGGATGTTGGGCATATAATTCCTCATATTTATGCAGTCATGGAAAACAGGGAGGCAAATCACCAAGAATCAATCATTCAGATGGATGGTAAGTGTTGTGATCAAGTTATTTCTATTTTGATTAACCCCGAATGTAGCTATAGCTATGTTAGTCCCTAGTTGGTGGATAAGTGTGGTTTGAGTAAGGAAATACATGAAAAATATTGATTAGTGCAGTTGGATACAGGTATAAAGAAAAGAGTTCACCATTGGGTAAGAGTGTGTGCATTGAATTAAATTGTATGCCTACATCAGTGCACTTAAACATATTTGCATTTGAATAATACAATATGCTATTGGGTATGTTATGGATATACCTTCATAATACAAAGGTGGATTTTTTTGTCAAATCCATTAAGTTCTTGGATGACAGTGGGGAACCAACAATATTACAGGGAAAGAAGAAAGCCATATCATTCAGGATGGTGACATTCATGCAGGCCAAGCACAGTCACAAAAAAGAGTGTGTATTGTTTGTAGTTCATATTTCTAGTGACAAGGGTCAGGAATTTGAGGATGCATTTTTTTTGAGAAATTACCCAGTTCTAAAAGAGTTTTAGGATTTGTTTCCAACAAAAAATTTAGAGTTTCCACCTCACAAGGAGGTATAATTTTCTATTGAGATGTTACCTCGGGAAGTTATAGCATAAAAATCACCTTACCAGATGAGCACACCTGAGTTGGTAGAGTTAAAATTGTATCTGAAAGAAATTCTTGATAAAGGATATATTAGGTTGAGTGTATCCCCATGGGGCACATAGGTATTGTTCGTGAAGGATAAGGATGGTACTCTCAAATTATGAATTAACTATAGGTAGTTGAACAAAGTGACCATCAAGAATAGGTACCCATTATAGAGAATTCATGATTTTTTTAACCAGTTGAAGGGAGCAAGAATTTTCTATAATATCGACTTGAGATCAAGATATCATCAAAGAAGAGAACATATACAAGAAAAAATTTAGGACCAGGTATGGGCATTAAGGGCTTGTTGCAGTTCCATTCAGTTTTAATAATTCCCTAGACAAATTTATGCGTTTTATGAATAGTGTGTTGCATCCGTATTCAAACAAGTTTTTTATTGTATTCATTGATGACATATTGGTATATTCTAAAAATTAGGAATAACATGTCAAGAATTTCATGGCAGTGATTGGATTGTTGAGGGAGCATCAATTCCATACTAAGATCAAAAAATGTAGTTTCTTACAGACTAAGGTACATTACTTGGGACATGTTGTCTCCAAGGAGGGTGTTGCAATAGATCCAAAGAAGATAAGGGTCATCATAGAGTGGGTATATCCTAGAAATGTAGATGAGGTGATATATTTCATGGGGTTGCAAGGTAATTATAGGAGGTTCATAAGGAAGATCTCACAAATTACTCATCCAATTACATCATTTCAAAGGAAAGGTAATAATTTTGACTGGACAGAGGAGTGTGAGGTTAGTTTTGACCAGCTTAAGGAGTTGTTGAAACATGCTCTAGTGTTAAAGGTCGTAGATCTATAAAAGGAGTTTGTAGTTTGTACTGATGCTTTCAAGAAAGGACTTGGTGGAGTATTTATTTTATGAAGGAGATATGGTATGTTATGAGTCATTTAAAATAGACGAGCATGAGCATAACTACCTGAAACATGATCTTGAGCTAGCAGTGATCATACATGCATTGCGTATGTGGAGGCACTATCTTCTTGGTAGGAGGTTTGAACTGATAAGTGATAAAATTGGGTTGAGGTACTTGTTTGACCAACTGAATCTGAATGCTAGGAATGCTAGATGGTTGGATAAAATCAATGAGATTTATTTCAAGGTTAGGTACCTCAAAGGGTAGGAGAATAGGGTCGTATATGCTCCTAGAAAGCTGGTGAAGGTGAATCACTTAGAAACTATGCGATCCTATGATACATATTTATATAATAGGATCTTACATGTAGGTCTACAAGGTGACAGGTATATGGATATTATGCATAGGTTACAACAGAGTACAGGTACTAGTGCAGGTAGTGGTATGGCTACAAGTACAAGTATAGGTGTAGGTGAACAAGATTCAGAGTAATGTCTCACAAAAAATGAATTGGTTATATTTAGAGACAATATATATGTGTCGAACAACAATGATATCAAGAAGGTGATCTTGAGGGAGTTTCATGTGAAACCATATTCAAGTCACCCAGACTATCAGAAGACATTGACTATAGTGAAGAGGTTCTATTATTGGACAAATCTAAAGAAGGAGGTGGCAGAGTTTGAAGCTAGGTGTTTGGACTCTTAGAGGGTTAAGGAAGAGCATAATCATCCAAGAGGACTACTATAGCCGATTGTGATTCTAGAGTGGAAATGGGAGGTCATTCCCATGTATTTCATCACAGGTTTTTCCGAGGATAGGTAGAAAACATGATTCCATCAGGGTGGTTGTGTACAAGCTGAGAAAGGTTACACACTTCATTTGAGTGAAGACTACATATTCAACTAGCAATGTGGCAGAGGTCTTCATCAGAGATTTGGTCATATTGCATCAAGTTCTGGATAATATCGTGTCAGACATGGATGCAAATTTCATTTCCAAGTTTTGGAAGAAGTTGTTAGCATGTTTGGGAACCAAGTTGGCCTTCATCATATCTTATCATCCACAGACATATGGACATACAGAGAGGGTCAACATGATATTGGAGGTATTTTGAGGATGCATGTAATGCATCAAGAACACAATTGGGAAGAGTATCTTCCACTGGTAGAGTTCGCCTACAAAAACGGGTACGAGGAATCATTGGGGATGAGTCCATTCGAGGAATTATATGTGTAGAGTTTCAATACTCCAATCAGTTGGAGCAATCTAGTTAATAGGGTATTGATTGGACCATACATGTTGGCACAAATGGAGCAGGAAATGCATGTGATCAAGAAGAATTTGAAAGCAAAGAAAGATAGACAGAAGAGTTACGCATATAAGAATCGATTGTTTAAAGAGTTTCAGGTTAGTAGATAGTTGTAATTTCACATCAAGCCCAAGACCATATCCTTGGGGATCGGATCATGTGCCAATATGGAAAAATGGTTTTGTGGACCCTTTGGGATTATTAAGATGATTGGGCCAATATCCTATAGGCTTTCACTACCTTCCACAATAAAATTCCATTATTTTTTTCATATATCATTACTTAAGAAGTATGTTAAGGATGTTGATAATGTGATTGACTGGTATGTATTACAAGTGGATCGAGATGAAGAATTCCAACTAGAGCCTCAGTATATATTGCAGAAAAAGGTGTTCATGCTCCAGAACCAAGAAATAGATCAATTTAAAGTGTAATGGATGCACATTGGGTCTGATGAAGCTACATTGGAGATGATGGATATTATGTGGGCTAAGTATCCTACTTTTTCTTCTAGTTGAGGCAAAGAATTTTTTATGTGATGTTGGTATATATTTGCATATGTTTTCGTGATGTTTTGATATATGTTTTTATGTGATGTTCAGGTATATGTACATATGTATATGGATGAAAATAATTACATGATCTATGTTATAAATATCCAATAAGTGGTATTGGAGTCATGTCATTATAGTTGTCATGTTATTATGTTGTCATGTTGGTTTTCTTTTCAGAAGGGTGATCATTGTAAATACTACATCGACCTATGTTACAAATCTCCACAGAAATTATGTTTGTTTTTTCAATGATTTTGTTGAGGTATATATTTGGTTGAACACCAAGGATGGTGTACCCCAATGGGGGTGGTTATGTAACAAATGTGGTGAAAATTCCATCAATAAAAAGGCTTATAAGGATCAGTTGGTACCTTTTTTCAGTTCAGTTTTGGAGCTCTTTCATTATTCTCTCTCTCTCTCTATCTCTTAGACACTTAGGGTTTTCTTGGAACACGTTGGCATTGGATCAAGAAATGAAAAGAAGGAAAGGGTATGAAGCAAGGAAGGGAAGATCAAGATCAAACAACTACATTAAGATCTTTGCATGTGTCAATTGCATGCGTGATTTTGTTAGATTTGGACATGAATGGTATTTCATGTGGTTATTTTCTATCATGGCTTGGTTTTGGCTGTGTGGACAATTTTTTCAACCTAAACTTGCCATTTCTGGATAGCCATGGTGTGGTGGAGTTTTCATGTTTTGGTTTAGTTTTGTTGCTGAATGGATTCGAAGTTGAGTGAGGAGCATCTCTGAAATGATAGAACACATCGCCTAGTAACCCTTGAACTAGATTTTGGGTTGTGGTAAATGTAGATATTTTTTTGTCATGATGGACCTAGGAATCCTCGACTAGTGAATGGAGGGATATATATTAAATCCTAGAGGTGGTTTGCTCTCCATCGGGCATAGGATTCTTGGGTTGGGATATACGGTAAAGCCTAGAGAGCATGTATCGGTTTAGGAATAGTAATACTTGGATTAGAATATGGATTTCGGTAAAGCCTGAGATACTAGGAGACAAGAAAATTCCTCACGATGTAGGTGGAGAAATATGATGGAATCGATGTTTTTTTGGCCTAGTGATCAAGTGGAGATCATGGTAAATATTTTTATAACATGTTTATTATTTTGGCCTAGTGATCCATTGTGTATTATAAGAAATATTGATTTCTGTTGATGAGGGTGAGGTGGTGTATCCTCAGGATGCCATGGTTCATTATTTTTGTTGGAATATGGCACGTGGGTGATTGGATGAAGAGATATTTGGCTCAACCAATTTATGGTCGGGTGGAACATCACAGTCCCATCTCTAGTTGGTTTTTGCATTAATCTATGAGAATTTAATTTCCTTGTTATTTGATGCACAAATATAATATTTTATATGTGGATTATATGGTTGTTTTATCTTTGATATTTGTGTTGTTATGATGCTGGTTATAATCATGTATTATGGCAGTGATGATGTATGGCTCTCCTCGTGTTTTTATTTGTAAATGAGTAAACAATTTATCTATGACCTAATAGATGATACTATAGCTAATGATCTAAGGGAACAATGATTCTTAGTTATTCTTAGATAATTATCATACCCCTATGCTTAGATATATTGTTTACACCTATAGAATTTAGTAGGGTTCAGTCTATGTATTGCCATAGCTTTTAAAATACCTAATTGTTACATTGTGTTATTTCATTTCTGAACTTGTCATTGAGTTTTGGGCAATAACCTAGTCATTGTGTAAAGAACTGCCTAAATTTCACTAGAATCACCAATTTCTCGGGAAATTTAGCCCTAGAGACATAAACATGCAAACCAGATGCATACATCCGTAGCCCTGTATGCATGGATGCACGCCCGCATGTCTTCATTCGTTTCTTATTCATGAAATATTAGGGACCCATACAGCACCTCGGGTGGTTGGGTTATTCCCTTTAGATTTATTTTGTCGATAGTCACTAGTACAAAATGGATAATTAGTTACTAAAAAAATGACTGAAATTTGCATATAAATTACCATTTTTCAGTCGGTGACCAGTAGTAGCTAATTTACAGTATCTTATAACGCGACCAACTTTTAGTCGTTTTTAGATTAGTCATTAATTGGTTGTCTCAATTTTATCGTCTAGTAGTATATGTAGTCATAAATTTGGTCATTAATTTAGCTGATCGATTTAGAAATTAATTTCCAGGATCAATGACCAAATATATAAAATAATATATTACTATATGATCACCTGAGAAAACCAATTAATTACCAAATAAATATGACCAAAATTTTGGTCATGTTATAAGATATTTCTAATTAGCTACTAATAGTCACATATATGAAAATGTTAGCAATCATTTGAAACGAATTAATGACCAAAGAAATATAGCTAAAATTTGTTCATGTTATCAGATACTATAATTAGCCACTAATAGCCATATATATGCAAAAAATTAGTCATCATTTGTAATCACAAATTTATCATTTGAAGTAGTCATTTATCTTTTTTTGGTAGTTTCATATTCCTTATATAAAAAACTAATTTAGTAGCTTATATTCATTTCATTAATAATAATTATAAAGGAATAATTTAACCATATATTCATTCTTTTTGTTTTCATCATTAATCAATATAAACTACCATTTTAGTAGTTTTATATTGATTTGATGTATTCATTGTAAATACTACATCGACCTATGTTACAAATCTCCACAGAAATTATGTTTGTTTTTTCAACGATTTTGTTGAGGTATATATTTGGTTGAACACCAAGGATGGTGCACCCCAATGGGGGTGGTTATGTAACAAATGTGGTGAAAATTCCATCAATAAAAAGGCTTATAAGGATCAGTTGGTACCTTTTTTCAGTTCAGTTTTGGAGCTCTCTCATTATTCTCTCTCTCTCTCTATCTCTTAGACACTTAGGGTTTTCTTGGAACACGTTGGCATTGGATCAAGAAATGAAAAGAAGGAAAGGTGAAGGAAGCAATAAGGAAGGAAGATCAAGATCAAACAACTACAATAAGATTCTTTGCATGTGTCAATTTGCATGCGTGATTTCCTTGTTAGATTTGACATGAATGGTATTTCATGTGTTTATTTTCTATCATGGCTTGGGTTTTGCTAGGTGTGACAATTTTTTCAACCTAAACTTGTCATTTCTGGATAGTCATGGTGTGGTGGAGTTTTCATGTTTTGGTTTAGTTTTGTTGCTGAATGGATTCGAAGTTGAGTGAGGAGCATCTCTGAAATGATAGAACACATCGCCTAGTAACCCTTGAACTAGATTTTGGGTTGTGGTAAATGTAGATATTTTTTTGTCATGATGGACCTAGGAATCCTCGACTAGTGAATGGAGGGATATATATTAAATCCTAGAGGTGGTTTGCTCTCCATCGGGCATAGGATTCTTGGGTTGGGATATACGGTAAAGCCTAGAGAGCATGTATCGGTTTAGGAATAGTAATACTTGGATTAGAATATGGATTTCGGTAAAGCCTGAGATACTAGGAGACAAGAAAATTCCTCACGATGTAGGTGGAGAAATATGATGGAATCAATGTTTTTTTGGCCTAGTGATCAAGTGGAGATCATGGTAAGTATTTTTATAACATGTTTATTATTTTGGCCTAGTGATCCATTGTGTATTATAAGAAATATTGATTTCTGTTGATGAGGGTGAGGTGGTGTATCCTCAGGATGCCATGGTTCATTATTTTTGTTGGAATATGGCACGTGGGTGATTGGATGAAGAGATATTTGGCTCAACCAATTTATGGTCGGGTGGAACATCACAGTCCCATCTCTAGTTGGTTTTTGCATTAATCTATGAGAATTTAATTTCCTTGTTATTTGATGCACAAATATAATATTTTATATGTGGATTATATGGTTGTTTTATCTTTGATATTTGTGTTGTTATGATGCTGGTTATAATCATGTATTATGGCAGTGATGATGTATGGCTCTCCTCGTGTTTTTATTTGTAAATGAGTAAACAATTTATCTATGACCTAATAGATGATACTATAGCTAATGATCTAAGGGAACAATGATTCTTAGTTATTCTTAGATAATTATCATACCCCTATGCTTAGATATATTGTTTACACCTATAGAATTTAGTAGGGTTCAGTCTATGTATTGCCATAGCTTTTAAAATACCTAATTGTTACATTGTGTTATTTCATTTCTGAACTTGTCATTGAGTTTTGGGCAGTGCCCTAGACTCTAGGCCTGAACCAGTGCCTTAAATTTCACAGAAACAAACACTTTTCTGGGAAATTTAGCCCCTAGACATAAACATGCAAACTTATGCATGCATCCAGAGCCTCCCAGATGCATGGATGCACGTCTCTGCATGTGTTCATTCCTTTTTATTCATGAAATATTAGTGGGACCCATGGGCTAGCACCCTGGGTGGTTGGGTTATCTCTTTAGATTTATTTTGCTGATGTCACTAGTACAAAATGGATAATTAGTAACTAAAAATCACTAAAATTTGGATATAAATGACCATTTTTCAGTTGGTGACCAGTAGTAGCTAATTTAAAGTATCCTATAACGTGGCCAACTTTTAGTCATTTTTAGATTAGTCATTAATTGGTTGTCTTAATTTTACCATCTAGTAGTATGTAGTCATATTGCATTCATTTATTTGTGATCGATTTAGAAATTAATTTCAGGGATCAATGACCAAATATATAAAATAATATATTACTATATGATGCAGAAAACCAATTAATTACCAAATAAATATGACCAAAATTTTGGTCATGTTATAAGATATTTCTAATTAGCTACTAATAGTCACATATATGAAAATGTTAGCAATCATTTGAAACGAATTAATGACCAAAGAAATATAGCTAAAATTTGTTCATGTTATCAGATACTATAATTAGCCACTAATAGCCATATATATGCAAAAAATTAGTCATCATTTGTAATCACAAATTTATCATTTGAAGTAGTCATTTATCTTTTTTTGGTAGTTTCATATTCCTTATATAAAAAACTAATTTAGTAGCTTATATTCATTTCATTAATAATAATTATAAAGGAATAATTTAACCATATATTCATTCTTTTTGTTTTCATCATTAATCAATATAAACTACCATTTTAGTAGTTTTATATTGATTTGATGTATTCATTGTAAATACTACATCGACCTATGTTACAAATCTCCACAGAAATTATGTTTGTTTTTTCAACGATTTTGTTGAGGTATATATTTGGTTGAACACCAAGGATGGTGCACCCCAATGGGGGTGGTTATGTAACAAATGTGGTGAAAATTCCATCAATAAAAAGGCTTATAAGGATCAGTTGGTACCTTTTTTCAGTTCAGTTTTGGAGCTCTCTCATTATTCTCTCTCTCTCTCTATCTCTTAGACACTTAGGGTTTTCTTGGAACACGTTGGCATTGGATCAAGAAATGAAAAGAAGGAAAGGTGAAGGAAGCAATAAGGAAGGAAGATCAAGATCAAACAACTACAATAAGATTCTTTGCATGTGTCAATTTGCAGCACATTAGTTTCCTTGTTAGATTTGACATGAATGGTATTTCATGTGTTTATTTTCTATCATGGCTTGGGTTTTGCCAGGTGTGACAATTTTTTCAACCTAAACTTGCCATTTCTGGATAGCCATGGTGTGGTGGAGTTTTCATGTTTTGGTTTAGTTTTGTTGCTGAATGGATTCGAAGTTGAGTGAGGAGCATCTCTGAAATGATAGAACACATCGCCTAGTAACCCTTGAACTAGATTTTGGGTTGTGGTAAACGTAGATATTTTTTTGTCATGATGGACCTAGGAATCCTCGACTAGTGAATGGAGGGATATATATTAAATCCTAGAGGTGGTTTGCTCTCCATCGGGCATAGGATTCTTGGGTTGGGATATACGGTAAAGCCTAGAGAGCATGTCTCGGTTTAGGAATAGTAATACTTGGATTAGAATATGGATTTCGGTAAAGCCTGAGATACTAGGAGACAAGAAAATTCCTCACGATGTAGGTGGAGAAATATGATGGAATCGATGTTTTTTGGCCTAGTGATCAAGTGGAGATCATGGTAAATATTTTTATAACATGTTTATTATTTTGGCCTAGTGATCCATTGTGTATTATAAGAAATATTGATTTCTGTTGATGAGGGTGAGGTGGTGTATCCTCAGGATGCCATGGTTCATTATTTTTGTTGGAATATGGCACGTGGGTGATTGGATGAAGAGATATTTGGCTCAACCAATTTATGGTCGGGTGGAACATCACAGTCCCATCTCTAGTTGGTTTTTGCATTAATCTATGAGAATTTAATTTCCTTGTTATTTGATGCACAAATATAATATTTTATATGTGGATTATATGGTTGTTTTATCTTTGATATTTGTGTTGTTATGATGCTGGTTATAATCATGTATTATGGCAGTGATGATGTATGGCTCTCCTCGTGTTTTTATTTGTAAATGAGTAAACAATTTATCTATGACCTAATAGATGATACTATAGCTAATGATCTAAGGGAACAATGATTCTTAGTTATTCTTAGATAATTATCATACCCCTATGCTTAGATATATTGTTTACACCTATAGAATTTAGTAGGGTTCAGTCTATGTATTGCCATAGCTTTTAAAATACCTAATTGTTACATTGTGTTATTTCATTTCTGAACTTGTCATTGAGTTTTGGGCAGTGCCCTAGACTCTAGGCCTGAACCAGTGCCTTAAATTTCACAGAAACAAACACTTTTCTGGGAAATTTAGCCCCTAGACATAAACATGCAAACTTATGCATGCATCCAGAGCCTCCCAGATGCATGGATGCACGCCTCTGCATGTGTTCATTCCTTTTTATTCATGACATATTAGTGGGACCCATGGGCTAGCACCCTGGGTGGTTGGGTTATCTCTTTAGATTTATTTTGCTGATGTCACTAGTACAAAATGGATAATTAGTAACTAAAAATCACTAAAATTTGGATATAAATGACCATTTTTCAGTTGGTGACCAGTAATAGCTAATTTAAAGTATCCTATAACGTGGCCAACTTTTAGTCATTTTTAGATTAGTCATTAATTGGTTGTCTTAATTTTATCATCTAGTAGTATACTTAGTCATAAACTTGGTCATTTATTTAGCGATCGATTTAGAAATTAATTTCCAGGATCAATGACCAAATATATAAAATAATATATTACTATATGATCACCTGAGAAAACCAATTAATTACCAAATAAATATGACCAACATTTTGGTCATGTTATAAGATATTTCTAATTAGCTACTAATAGTCACATATATGAAAATGTTAGCAATCATTTGAAACGAATTAATGACCAAAGAAATATAACTAAAATTTGTTCATGTTATCAGATACTATAATTAGCCACTAATAGCCATATATATGCAAAAATTTAGTCATCATTTGTAATCACAAATTTATCATTTGAAGTAGTCATTTATCTTTTTTTGGTAGTTTCATATTCCTTATATAAAAAACTAATTTAGTAGCTTATATTCATTTCATTAATAATAATTATAAAGGAATAATTTAACCATATATTCATTCTTTTTGTTTTCATCATTAATCAATATAAACTACCATTTTAGTAGTTTTATATTGATTTGATGTATTCATTATTAATCAACATAAATTAATAAATATTATTTTGTGACTAAGTTTAGAAAATGTTATATAATGTACATGTTCATCTAATATGAAAATATAAAGTTGCATATATTAATTACAACACTAAAGAATATCAAGTGGAATTATAAATAATTTCAACAACATAAATTATATTATATGAAATGTTCAAGTATTACAATATGAGTTTCCAACTTAATATTGGTTGGACTACAATTTTCACATGAAATGGTGTTTCATCACATCAAAACATTATCATTGTGTTGTCAAGACATTGCAGATGAATTCACCAACTCTGAAGACTTGACCATCAATCTCTATGTGTGTGTCTTATGTGGGATATTATCTTTAAGGGTGTCACTAGACCGGTTCTCTTCTCTCTCTCTCTTTTCATTTGTCTCTCTAGTATTATTACTCCTCTTTCTTCAATTCATGTTTCTTACCATCAATATTGAGTTCCTTTAATGAAAAAAAAAATAAGATACAATGCAGAGTGTAAGGCATGAAATAAAATTAACATTAGAATATGAACTAAAGTGGACTATAATATTTTATACGACATATACTTAAACGTGATCAACTTCAAAGTCATTTTCCCCCATACAAGTAGGAAACTCGAACAAGTTTTCTTTTCTTGAGCGATAGTAGCCACTATAATGTGGCTAGATGACCTCTGTAAACAAAGAAAATAAAATTTAACCATAGAAAATAACACCTCTGTAACATAGTATTCAAATTTCAGGGAAATCTTATTCACAATCATGCCAACTAAGTTACATGCTAAAAATATCAAGCTCTATATAACTTGTGAAAACAAATAACCTAAGGTGTGATGTGCAATCGTTATTGTTTCATTCCGAAAAACATTTCATTTTCTAACTCATGAAATTTGTTAAGTATATAAACATGTGCTCAAATAACAACATGAAAGTAAGCTTTTCTGATAGTCGTGAATATATTTTAACGCAAAATAGCTATAAGGATTCCAATCAATCTCCTGGAATGCTAAATTCATTTTCAAGCTTTGGCTATTGTTTAATGAACATGATACCAAGTATTCTATATTTAATATTTAAAAGCCAAAATAAAATCAAAAGAAACATTCAAGATACAATGAAAAAATAAAGAGAGTATATCATGGAATGGACATTACAATTATAAAAAAACAGTTCACCTGTCCACCGATTTTTTTTATTGAATTTCTAAAACATTTTCTTACCCACAATAAGCATTAGCTGAAATAATCACCACAATAAAAACCATAGGAATCCATACTAGAAACATTTCCAAAGTTGATCGCTCATGTGCTTGAAGGATCTCTAATAGCAAATGAATCATATCTAAGACATGATTTTCATTGTATATCCATCCTTTTTCCAATCACATTTATTTTAACCTTACCACAAGAGAGTCAAGTAACAATAAAATGAAGGCATCGACATTTATTTTTATATTTCATTGCTATAAAATTTGAATAAAATTTTTTTCGAGAACATATTAACTCATATTTAAAGCCTTCCTGGTATATGAGAAGGTATAAATCAAGTAGGACATCAAAAAAATTGACCTCAAATGAGGTCCGCAAACAATTTCTACAATATCTGTATTTTTCTTGTTGTGATATCTTGGGTACAAAAAATAACATATATACAAAAAAAAAATCCATATATTACCTATTTTCAAACTCTCTATATGGTGTATTCTTAGGTAGCTTTTTAATATTTTCCTGCTCCTTTATAGAAGCAAACTATAGCTTGGTTACTTGTATCCTTTCATTCCACATCAATTTTTGCAAGATAAATGTCACACATTATTCTTTCCCATGTATCAACATGCTACATATGATAAATTTAAAGTCACATAAAACCAATAGCATACCCTTTTTTAACCAAAAAAAAAAACAAGCAGTGCCTCCAATAAAACTGCATTCTAATATCACCAGATGAAAAGAGAGGAGACCATTTTTGGTGATTGAATTTTCCTTATTTCATTATGAAAATGCTCAAGCTTCAGGAACCAACAAATGTGAGGAAAGTTGTAAATATGAAAACGAATATGTTGAACTTTTTATAGTTCTTAAAAGTGATGTGAATGATGCCACTTTTAGATGTGGTAATTCATAATAATAAATGGCCACATTGGATGCAGAGATTAAATATAAAAACTTGTGGGCATGGCATGTATTCTAATAAATTGCATTGAAATTACTACCATGGGCCTACATGGGTTACAAGTCCTCATTATGTTAGTCTTAATGGTGAAAGAGATATGGAAATGACAAGTATGGGTGGTCCTAGTTTATATGGTGGATATTTTCAAACCAAGGTCATCATCTTAATGAACCTAGGTTTTGAAATGGTAAACATGGATCTGGATCTAGCACTAAATTACATGATAGGACATTCAACCAAGTTTACCTCAACTATGATATTTTAGAAAACACATACACTAAATTCACATGCTTCTTAAGCTATAATTATAAAATGCTATATATCAATATGAGAACATGTTTACATATACTCTAGAATAGTATTTCAAACACTCATGGTTAAAGCATACAAAATAATTAAAGATATTATAGGTATTCACAAGATGCTTTAACCATGAAGTTTCACAATCTCACTTATTTTCTTTAATATATTTAGGAACTTCACCTATTATTGATGAAACAAATGGGAATTCACCTTCGTTTCATTTCCGAGTGTTTCTTCCATTATGACTGAAGAATTTGAATTGAAAACATGCTTTGTTCACTAAAAGTTGGAAATAGTTGCAACAAATTCTTCAAAATGTTTCCCAACCAGAAGCACACGTGGTATTTTTTGATCCAGAAGAAGTTCTTGAAGGAAGGATCATATTCAAACCCTCAAAGGAGAGGAAAAATTCAATTGATTCCAAACATTTTTGATCTCTATTTACCTCCAAAAAGGAATAAGAAAGGAAAATAGCAGAAATCAACAAATAATTATAAGGGATAATAACAAAACTTGCCTTAAGCTGAGAAATATTTGATAAGGGATAAACATTATGCCTTTAAGTTTCCCTTGAAAACTTTCATCTAGTGTTTTGAATTAGACTAGAAATCATTGTAGAGCCACTTTTGGATATCATTGTATCATTAGGTGGGGGGTGTAAGGGGACTTGATTCTCCCATTGCCTAGGGGAGGGGAAAGAGATGTCTTTTGGATGCACATGCTTTAGACACTCCCTTCTAATATCGTAGATGAAAGAATTCCTATACCTAGATATGATGTATTCTTAAAATTCATACAGATATTCTCACGTTCCTTCAATGATCATAGAATATTCATCCTTCAATCATGAAAAGGAACGTTGAACACCATAACAAAATTAAATTGTTTGTCTATCAATGATAACTCTTAATATGCCATGTTAAGGACATAATAAAAAAAATAATTTGTTATATTAATTTAATACCATTGATGGTTCATTTAAATAGTAATGAAACAATAGACTATAAATTATATGAAGCATCTATACAGTAGCACCTAGACTAGTCTTCTCTTTCATGCGGCAGGAAAGGATGACTATGCTAATTTTTTATTTACAGCTTGTAACTAATACAAGGCACAACAAAATGCCAAAATGTATCAAGGTTTAGGAGTGTAAAAAATAAGTTATAAAAAATAACAAAACACATAGCATGTTTGACACTTTTTTCTTTTTCTTTGCAAATTCGAACATGTCTCAAAGAAACATATGTTACCAATGTCTAAGTTATACCAGTTTATTTTTCTGTTTAAATTTCCAATTCAATCATCTGTAGTATTATCCAAGAGATCTGGCTCCTTAAGAGGAAATGACAATTGAGTGTGTGAAATAAAATTTAACCATACAAATTGGTCTTATTCTATAATGAAAATTGTTGAAATCACATTGAAGTTGTGAAAAAGTGGAGAAAATAAAAATATTTACAGATCAAACTAATCCATCAATATAGCAAGTAACCAAATCTAAATGTGCAAATTTAGAAGTGACTCGATAATGCATATCAAGGGTAATTCAACTCATCCTCATATTGGAATCCTTTTAACACACACATACACATACAAACACAGGTTGGTCAAGGGCATATCTTCACCACTAGGGTAGTTGTCCCGTGAATGCCACTTTCTCAAGGACATCCCTAAAAGACCATATAAGGGGACCTTATAATATAATTAAGTCTTCAAGTTTATATTATTACAATATTAACACTCCAATACTATAATTTAATGTAACCTAGTTTACAATATATTAAACTTTAGTAAAGAGTTATCAATCGTAAATGTCATTAATTAAGGGGTCAAGAGAAAACCACATAACTTATTGAAAATAAATCAACACTATTGTCATGTATTTTAAATGAGCACATTTCCTTATGAGCCCAAGCCTTAAACAGAACTTTGGGAGTGACTGCAAAACCTTCATATATATGTATGGTCATTCCTCTAGGTGAAGGTCAATTTATAATCATTATACTAAAGTTTTTAAGGCCAAAAACACCAAAAATATTGGGATGTTTACTAGTCACTAACTAATCACCAGAACCCTTGCCTTGCACAATGAAGGAATTCCTTGAAGTGGAAATCACAAAGTGTCATATATTAAAATTAGTGCAAACAAAGGTACCTAGGTTATTTTTATATTGAGGCTTCTCAATGGAACTGAAGAACATAAAGGACCTTGAAAATGTGTCAACATGGCTCATATGGCAAGAGATCAGTGATTGTTTCTATTAGCAATGGAAAAACCCAAACTATTCTTTGGGGAGTAACATGATAGTATAATCACAAAAGCTATTGTATTAGATGTGTTATTAATGGTATGGTAAAATAATATTCATGGATGTACTCATAATTAGATCAGTACTTAACAAATTTAAATCAAAATCACTTAGGCAAAAAGTACAACCATTCCTTTGGACCCGAGGTTCCATGGAAAGCGTTCAAAAAAATATTTGAAATATTTTTTGCTAAAAATATAACTATTAGGGGACCTTAATTCGTGATGGTTTTGAAATAAAAGAAGATTCCAAATTATTTTCAAGTCTATCATAAGGAAAACCTTAATATTTTGGGTGAACTTTCTTTATTTTATAATAAATACAAAGAAAAAACTAGATCTCATGCATAGGATCCTTGTGGACTGACAATAACTTTTTCCTTTAGGAAACTAACCTGATTACCATTATCTATTGTCTGACATATGCAAAGAAACTATTCTAATTTTGGTGTAGTTCCTAGAAAAATGAGTGATGGGAAAATGTGTGTTTTCATCCTTAGAGACTGTTTATTTCAGGGACAAGGTCTCAAATAAAACCCTCCAATTTCACTACTATAATTTGTAATAAAGTTAAAATATTAAAATTTTACTAAAGTGTTACTAATAATAAGTGTCATTAATTAAGTGGTCAAGAAAAAAACACAAAATTTGTTGCAGCGAAATTCCCTCCATTAGCATGCACTTTAAATGTGCATGTTTCCTTATGAGCCCAAGCCATTGAGGTCACAATGGTATAATCATATGAAATAGAGGTCAAAAACCTTATCTCATTATGTGAATCACATGGAGTGATTCACAACACCTATAATAGAACTGTACAAGTGGATCTATTCAAACTCATAAAGAAGTACTATGAAGTGTATCTATACTTTCAAGGTTTCTTTATTATTCAATTTTCATATTTGGATGATTGTCCTAAATATTTTTAAGATGATACTCTAGGGAAAATGATATCATTTTGTTATCCCATGGTTCTCGCACTTCAACGTAATCACTATGTCACCGAAATGGAAATTTTGTTTCATATCCTAGTTTTCCAATACTAGTTTGGAATTTATGAGTCTTTGTTGATATTTTCAATACCTTGGGAAAAAATTAAAAACAAATCTTGAAAATATTAAGTTTGGTTTTGTCATATATTATTTTGTAATTAGATCAACATCACCGAGTTTATTCTGGACAGGATAACACTTCAAAGGCACAAACCACAAACAAAACAATGGCAATCATGTGAGCAACAATTCTTGGATGACGAAGATGATGAGAATACAAAAACTCCACCACCTACATTTTTTTATAAGGATAACATAACTGATATAGAAGTATAGATTGAGTAATCTGTTATCATAAAATTGGACCTGGTAGGCTGCTTGATCATACAATCTCATGTAACTATTTCAAACCTAATCTTGTGACTGAGGCTTAGCCTCCTCAGCCTGAGAGGGCTCTCTCAAGGGTTAATGATATGGATAAAGATATAGATGGCTAACTCTATTTAGGAAATAGACTGATAATGATAGATGTGGGTTGAAAATAACATCAGCATGTATAAATTGGGCTTACGGAGTCAAATCAATTTAGTAATTCAGTGAGTCTACATAACATGGAAGTTGAGGCATATAAGAGTTTTTACTGATAAGGCACACACACACGAAACATGTAAAAACATAGTCAATTCACTTATAAAGGAAGTCAAAGAATATTATAGATGAATTCCGAGTAATATGTATGAACACCACTACAAATGAGATAAATAAGAAGTACAAAAAGAATAGGAAAACACTAAAAACCCCTTCTGAATCTCAAGTTGGTCAAGTAGAAGATCTCTCTATTAGCTGAAAATAGTCAATTCACAACAAGCTCAGTTTTTTCCAAAAGATGTCCAACCCTTGAAAAATTGGATCCAATGGCTTTTAATAGACCTCTTACATCATCAGATGATCTACCTCTAGGCTATATACATCGAATTTCTCTCCATTGACACCTTGCCTAACCATAAAACATGAAATTTGTTACAAAAAGACACCTATCCTACTGGATAGTGCTATTTCAAAAAGGACTCAAACTCCTTATTACTATCTATAACAACCTTATCCATTTGAAATTACATCATTGACAAGTTTAACATCACATATTCGAATTTGGATAATGTTATTCAATTCTTCAAGAGCACTTTGTTGACCTCCACAAAAATAGGAAACATAACCCTGTTTTTTAGGCATATCATATTTTTCCTTCTTTGAACATTCTGACCATCATTTAATATTCATTTCATGGTCATTGGTTGTTGGAATTTAGATTAACATATCCCATCACTCTTTCCTATCCTCCAGTTCTCCAAAACCACTTCAAAAACTATTCAAAAGGCTTTAATATGTTGCGCTACGAAAATACAATAGTTTCGTAGCGCTTTTTGTAGTGCTGCCATTTCAAGCCTTTATTTTCCAAAAACTTGACTCTTTCCTCTAGTATAATTGTAATCACCTTTCAGCACACCCTTCATAGCAATTTTATCTCTTAACTCATCTTTTAACTCCTTAAATACTGACCAAAAGAAGAGAAAAAAGGCAGCTACAATAGTTTCGTAGTGCTTTTCTGCTTTTTAAGCCTGGAGGCGCTACGAAACTGCTGAGTATCCATATTTTTCATAAAATTTGTCAAATGAAAATTGTGTTTGCCCGAAAACTAAAAATATAACCTTTCCTCATCACCAGAAAACCATAAAAACAATAAACCAAACTCCTTTAAGCTTCTTTGAGGCATTTCTTCTTCATGTACAATTGGTTGGCCTATTGGTTCTTCTATGATTGTAATTTTAATGCCTTTTCTCTGTAGCTCATCATGAATTAACTCTAGCTACTCTTGTAAATCCTTCACCTAGTCTTTAAGTCTTTTTTTAGTAGCTCTCAGATAGGTGTTTATTATTTTGACAAACTTAGCTTCTTTTATTGTTGGAACTGTCCATTTGAAAAGTTGCTTTGTATTGTCTAGAGTTTCATAAACATAATTCACTTGTCCTTCCCACATTGCCTTCATCCTTTTAATCTATAATTGCTCGACACTATGCTTTCTAGCTCTCTTTTTCATGACAACAATTTTTTGGTTTGCCAACTTTAACTTTTCCTCAAGGCGCTAAAACTCAGTTTTCTCCATCACTTTCTCTTTTCTCCTTTTTAATTTGTTGATTGTATGCTTCACTGTGGGTGATGAGAGATCAATAATAAATTTAGGTGATTTAGTTGTCTTAGTGGGATTTTGAACTTCTTTGTTGTCTTCCATTAATTTTTGAGCATGCCTTGTCATAGGCTTTATTTCTTGAAAAATGAAACCTGCATCTTCCCCTTCAAATTCTAATCTCTTTGCAGAATTAGCCTTTTTCAACTTCTGTTCATCTCTTCCAATAAATCTAGCTTGCACAATAGGTGTTTATTCTATGTCAATGGCTTGAATAATATCCTCTAGACTCCCCTTTGTTACTGGGCTATCTTCCATAGAAACTGCCTTTCCTTTCAAAACCACTTCTTGGCTTCTAGTTATTCTTTTGGTCTCTTGTTTGCTGAAAGCTTGTTTCTGTTTTGTATCTTTGACAACCTTTGTTTTCTATTTTTCAGGTGGGAGAGTTGGTGTATCAAGCATTTTCATTTGCTCTGGCCTTTTCTCAATTTGTTTTCTTGGCTTTAATTTTGTAGGCTCTTTTGGTTTTGCAACCATAGGTTGGCTTGGTTCCACTATTGGTGGTGATGGAACCCCTTTAGCTTTAGGGTTTCTTGCAGGAGTTAGGGTTTCCAACTCAAAACCATTTAGAAACAAGAATGATGGCCAGTCTTTGCCTATCTTTTGAAGTTCATCTAAAATTAATAATTTCATTAGGCCATGATGAAATAACGATGTCTCACTCCCCTCATACTTTTTTTGCACCTTATCAGCCATCTTTGCAAGACTTCTATGCAGATAAAAAGGTAAGTCAAGTGAAATCTTACCAGTGAAGTGTAGAACCAATTTGAAATGGTATGAATAAACCTTGTGATATCTACCTTCATAGGGAAAATATTTATAAATGTTGAGAAACAATTTTAAATAATTATCTTTGATGTAGCTTCTTGGAATAGAATTGCTGAGATCCATCTCAATGTGCTCAGGTTTCATGAACTCTTTAAATTGCTCCATATTAAATTTGAATCCTTTTAACTAGGTTTCTTGACGTCTTGGAATCTCTGTAATGGTAGCAATGAACTCCAGTGAGATAGAAAAACTTAACATCTCCACTTTAGTGGATGTTCCACTAAAATTAATAGCAAATTCCTTGGATACCTGTGTGTGATAGCCCTACAATTTCTCACAAAACCGTAGGAAACCTGCTCTTCTGAATGCTTCCATCACTACTGGGTATTCAGTTATTGCCTTCATATCTTCAGGTTCATGCCTTAATCAGTGTCCTCCTCTGTGTATTTTTCTTTCCTCTACCATATTCTTCAGAGAAACTCTCAGCCTCGCTTGCTATAAATCTTTCAGCCTCACTTGATATAGATGTATCAACCTCGCTTGAATAAATGTGTGAGTAGCCTTGCTTGAAATGGATATAATAAACCTTTATAAGAACCAGCCACAAGTTTGGCTCAATACTTAGAGCTCAGATATTATGAATGAAAGCCAAAAGGAATGAGAATGACTAATTAGGAAAGAATTTGAATTTCAAATATCCTTTCATAACTGAAAATGATGACTCATTCATAACCTAAACTGACCATGATGACTGCAAATGTGGGTGTGTACTTCAATTTCATCATTAGATGACTCAAAAAGCCTCTATCCTACCCTTTCCCAATGGTTTTTGACATTTGACTACTCAACTGATAAGACAGTTACAAAACGATGCTTTCATAGTGCCTGTAGTGTAAATTTTGTTGTTTGCGCTACGAAACTATCAACACTTTCGTAGCGCAAAGTGACTTTTTTCAACATGAGGTGGTACAAAACTATGGTTTCTTGGCTAATTAGGAATTTTTGATACAAAAACTTTGGGAAATGAGATGAATCCTAAAATGATGAAAGGCTTGACATGAAAGACCTTAAAAATGAGTTTATTTAAACACTAGGGTACACTAAGAACCAGTAGTTGGAGTGTTGCTATCCATTTTCTTCACAAGAGAGAAAAACTTTGAAATTGCCAAGCTTTTCTCTTCAAAATATAATGGCCTTTACATCCGGCTCAAGATTTCTGATTTAGCTTGTCATTATTAGCACAAAAAATCATAAAATGGAATATATACAATGATATGAATGATCAATGGAATTTTAGGAAAAGTAATGCTTTAAAAACCTGCCATTGATAGGTCCTCCAGCATATGATTTTCCATCCATCTCTTGCAGTATGTAAGTATTGTCTACATGGAAAGTAGCTATTTTGAAAGGAACTTTCCACAAGTTCTCAAACTTGCCATGTT
This sequence comes from Pinus albicaulis, assembly GCA_034641835.2. Classification (NCBI taxonomy): domain Eukaryota; kingdom Viridiplantae; phylum Streptophyta; class Pinopsida; order Pinales; family Pinaceae; genus Pinus; species Pinus albicaulis. The sequence goes on along the minus strand of CM076574.1, from coordinate 517,627,198 downwards.
TTCCTTTCTCTTCAATTATGGCCTCCCATTTCAGCACTACATCCTAAATTTGAAAACTTTATTCCTTGATCTTCTTATCAAATTTCCTCTTGATTATGTTTTGAGATTGTTGATTGTTGCTATAAACTTCATCCCTCTTCTCTTGTAGAGCTATTATTTGATTTATTCTTCTCTGAAATACATTTGGTTCTTCTTCTAATCCCTGAAGTAGCTTCATGACAGATACCCCTAAAGATGTAGGAAAAATGGCCTCAGCTCCATATACTAGTTCATAAGGTGAAGTTCCAATTGACCTTTTTGTGCATATCCTATCATCCCATAAGGCATACTTCAGCTTCAAATTCGAAACCTTCTTATTTTCCCACAACACCTTTTTAATGATCCTCACAATGCTCTTGTTAGAATATTCGGCAAGACCATTCCCTTGTGGATAATATGCAGTGGAATGCCCAAGAGTAATATGATATTGATGAAAAAAATTAATCAGCTTCTTAGACATAAATGCCTATGCATTATCAGTTATGATCTTCATGGGGCAGCCAAATCTAGACAAAATATTATTTTCCAAAAAAGAAATAATAACAGAATCATTTGCTTGCCTAGTTGGGATTGCTTCAATCCATTTGGTAAAGTAATCATTCGTTGTGAGAATCCAGCAATGCTAACATGATGATGATGGATGAATCTCTCCAATAAAATCTAGCCCCCATTTTTGAAAAGGTGCTTTAGATAGGCATTAAAGGTAAAGGTATAAGCTTCTTCTTACCATAAAAAATTTGGCATTCATGGCAGGCAACAATCTTTTTGCAGACATCCTTAAAAATTGTAGGCCTATAATAGCCTGCTCTAAGAATCTTGTTCACTGTGGCCTTCCAATAATGATGACCTCCACAATATCCTTTGTGGAACTCATCAATTACTTTATCAGCCTCCTCTTCCAGAAAATAATTCAACAAAATACTACCTGTATCCTTCCAAAATAGATTTTTATAAAAAATGAAATACCTCAGGGATTTTATCTTGACAAATCTTGCCTTAGACTTTGTTAGATCAGCAGGTGCTTTATGATGATGTAGGAAAAAAAAAATATCCTTATACCAATCTGAAGTGATGTACTTTTCTTCAATAGGAACGAATTCTTCTTCCTCGTCTGAATTTTATAATATTTTTGCAATTAAATTCATGTCAAGACAGTCAAGGTTTCACTGTGCCATCAACTTTGCTAATCCTTTTTCTTTGACCATTTTTGTTGTCTTGATCTCTATATCATATTCCAGCAAGTTCACAATCCATTTTCCCCTCTTACCATCAGGATCAGCTTGAGTTAGGATGTCTTTCACAATATTATTAGGAACAAAAGCCACAATATAAATTCTGAAGGCTTTGATAGCCTTAACCAAGACATTATATTGCTTCTCTAAGATATTTTACTTCAGCTCAGTGTTAGCTAATGTCCTACTAAAAAATGAAATGGGCTGCTCAATACCTTGTTGTCCCTTTTGCAACAAAACATTAGCAATAATATTTTCTGATGCAAAAGTGAAAAGAATAAATTATTTTGAGAAATTTGGGCTGATCAATACCGGTGCTTGAGTGAGTGAATTTTTTACCTCCTCAAATGAGTGCTTTTCCTCTGCTGTCCACTTAATGTCAACTCCCTTCTTCAACATCCTTGTTATTTCCTTCACAATCTCAGCAAAATTAATAATAAATCTACTTACAAAATTTACCTTTGAAAGGAAAGATTAAATCTCCTTCATGCTTCTAGTAAAATCCACTTTTTGAATTCCATTGACCCTATTTGGATCAATCTTAATCCCATATTTAGAAATAATGTGTCCAAATAATTTACCTGAAGGTAAAGAAAAAATAATTTTGGTGGGATTTAGAGAAATACCAAACCTTATACACTTCAGTAGAATTCTTTCTAGATGCTTCAAGTGATCTTCTTCCCTCCTTGAGAAAACTGTTATATCATCAAGATGAACAACCACCATATTGTCCTTCTCTTCAAGAAAAATAATATACATTTCTCTTTGAAAGGTAGCTTCTGCATTCATGAGACCAAATGGCATCTTGGCATACATGAAAGTGACACATGGTGTAGTAAAGGTTGTTTTTTCTTGGTTTGGATGTATAAGGATCTTATTGTATCCTGAAAAACCATCAAGCATAGACATCCTTTGAGAACCAACAATATTTTGCAAAATTTGGTCCATCTTTGGGAGAGGATAGCTGTCCTTCAAAGAGGCTTTATTCAAGTTTCTGAAGTCAATACCTATTCTGATTTCTCTGCTCTTTTTCCTAACTGGAACCAATTTTTCAAGCCAATTTGAAAATCTGATCGGGACAATGGTTTTTTCATAAAAGAGTTTCTTGATTTCCCTCTCAATAAATGGCATGAGAAGTGGATTAATCCTCCTCAACTTCTACTTGAAAGGCCTTTCATTTTCTTTGATGGGAATAGTATTCTGAATAATAGTGGGGTCATACTCTTTCAAAGCAACATAATTACAAGCAGAAAAATCTATGAATCTCTTCATCATCTCAATATACTTGTACTTCATATCAACTGAAAGAAACTTTGAAAATTTTATCATTTTGGGCATAGCTAATGTACCAAGGTTACAACTCTCTACCTCTTCATCATTGGCTTGTATCTTAGGATATTTGAAAACATCATTCTGATCAAAAAAAATTTCAAGAGGTATGAGACCCTTTGCTATGGAATTATTATTTGGCTGAAAAACTTCAGAATTTCCTTTAGATTCATCAAGCATATTTCACTGATCTACTTGTATATTTTCAAACTCTTGTTTCAGCTCAATAAAATTCTTCACTTGTTGGTCGTCCTCAAAAAATTTCCAATGAGTAATATTATCAGGGATAGCTGGTCTATGGAAAACTTCAACTTCATATTTTTCAGTGGAATGTATGGGAATAATGAAAAGAATTGTAGAGACAGCTAGAGAATCAGCAACAGAGTTTTGGTCTCTAGTTTTGACAATGAATGAGTAAGCTTGGAAATTTTCCAACATGTTAAAAAATAAGTTTCTATATGCACTCATCCTTATATCCTTTGCTTGATAAGCACCTTCAACTTTTTTAATGACTAATTCCAAATCACCAAAAAAAGAAATATTTTGAGCATTCATTCTTTTCAAAACTTTTCAGCCCAAAATCAAGGATTCATACTCAACCCTGTTATTTGTGCAATCAAAGTTCAATTTGTAGGAAAAGAACTTAATTTCATCACTTGGACTTGTGATTCAAATCCCTTCTCCTACCCCTTCTCTTCCTAATGATCCATCAAAATGCAATGACCACCATCCCTCCTCCTTCTTATCACTGACTTGCTGATATTTTGTTTGCTGATTTTCCAACCGTTGAGTTTTAGATTGTTGATTTTTTGCTTTCTTCTCATCCTATGCTTCATTAGTGAACTCATTGAAAAGAATAACAGATCGAAGTTCAGTATCAAGAGCATAAATTGGAAAATTTTGAGGTTTATCTTTACTACTCACCATGTAAGCCATTCTTGTCTCTCGATACAATATCCTTTTCTCACCAAAAATAAGAATGGTGGCATAAGTAAGGTCCATCTGCATTGTACCTTTGATTTTTTTTGCCCATGTCCTTGTTAATAACATGCCAAACTTCAGTGGAATGTCTGCTACGATGATGTCCATGACCACCATCCTGGCAGGGACTTCTGTAAGACCAACAACAACATCCTTAATTAAACCAATGCATTGAACTCCTTTTTAATCAAAATAAAAAAAGTCCTTATATGGTCTATTTATTTATAACCCCATCATTTCCATGATTACCTTGGGCATAAGATTATGAGAGGCCCCTGAATCCAACATAGCATGATGTAATGTCATGTCATGAATTCTAAGGCTCACATTAAAAGGAGGCACCTCTTCATTCTGCTCATCTTCCAATATTGGACCCAAGTATATGGTTGGATGATCGTCTTGTAGATTCAAGATATCAGTAGGTCCTAGTTGTGAATTCAACATTTTAACAATATTTCTTCTATACTCATTTACTTTGAGAATCCAACCAAAAGGTACTGGTATTTTGATCTTAGAAATTTCATTTTCCAAAATGAAAACAGAAACAGATTTTTCAGCTTCTTTGATAGGAGGAAGAGCTGGTGTATCTTTCTTACCTTCAACAGCCTTAGGTGTATCTTTCTTAGTCTGTGTTTTATTTGCAATGATCAGCACATTTCTATTTCTGAGATTTTATTGTTTTTTCATCTCAAAAATAGCATGTTGATATGCTTTAAGATAATCTAATGGTGCCTCTCCATGATTACTTTGTTATAATTCATCATGTTCCTCTTTAGTCAAGAAAATTATAGACATTTCTTCATATAAATAGTGAGTAGACTCTTCAGGAATTTTAGCTTCATCTTCTTCATCAATTAAGCTTTGCTGGAAAGGAGGTCTCACTGGAGGATTAGGTTGTTGATTTCTATTTTCTCTAGGTATTTGTTGATTATAAGGTCTCCTGATCTGAGGGTTTCTAAACTGAGGTTCATGTGGTGTATGGGGAGAAGAGGTATTCCCAAGGGCCATCTTATCCATCAAATTTTCGATTATTTTCATCATTGAATCAAATTTATCATCATAGGTAGAAGAGGAAGGTTTATCTTCTTATTTTAACGTAGTCTTACCCACTTTTGACTTTTTGGCTACTATCATATTAACCTCCACCTTCACTGCATCATTTTTCATTTCAGCAAGTGAAGGAGTTATCTCTCTCTCAGTAGTATAGAAAATTCATAATGAAAATATTTGGCATATCTCATCTGAGCTAAGGCTTGTGGAGGTTTTAAATGGGAAAAAATTGAGTCATAAACCTTATTAAACCTTTTTGAAAAGTTTTGAACAGTTTCATGAACAACTCTTCTTAAATTGTTATGCTCAATGAGGGCTTGTACTGGATTAGTTATATTTCCCCATTTTCACAAAAAGGTATCTTCAAACTCATTCCAATTATTAATACTTCCAGGAATAAGGGTTTTGAACCACTTCCTAACTTCACCAGTGAAGATCTGAGAAAACAATCTCAATTTGACATCTTCATGATCAACCTCCTCCTTGTCTATAAAATCATTAAATCGATCTACATGTTCTTCTGCTATAATATCTTCATCACTTCCCCAAGTTTTTCTTCTAGCAGCATATTTTCTAGTGAGTTCATGTAAAAAAGATGGAAGAAAAAGAGGGGCATATTTAGCAGGTGCAGCAGGTGGAGGAGGTACATTTCCAGCCATGGTGAAAGGGACTGTGGTAGCTTTAGGGATAGTAGAAATAGAGGATGAAGAACTATTATGAGGAGGATTGTTTGGTATTTTTTGCCCACTAACAATTGAACTCCAATTAGGAAGAGGAAAAATAGCTTTACTTTTCAACAATATTTAAAAAGGGTCAAGCTCTTTCAACTTATCTAAAGACTCTCTTTCCAACAACAAATCAGAAGTAACTACTTCCCAAAACTCCTCTTTATCTTCCTGTGTTACTAGGGCTAAGGTATCAATACCTCTCTTACAAAATTCTAAGATAATTTATGTTAATTCTTCTTCATTTTTAGATATAAACAAGATTTCATAGATTTTATCATCAACTCTTTTATCTTCAGGAATTCCACAGGGGCTTCACTCAATGAACCTCTAACATATCACGTGCAATCATAGCATGTTAAAAATTACCCTTAATTTGATTACATATTGAAAAATACCTCTAAAAAACACATTATTTAACCCCCTACCAATATAAACCCAATACAACTTCCCAATTTAAAAATCCCTACTTTTACTATATATTGTAGCTATCAATTTTTCATTAACATTTTTTATACCCCTTTATATTTTTTCATTAACATTGAGCTCCATTTTTTATGATTGCCAATATAAAAACCCTTTACCCCCTATATATCCCCCAATATATTATGTCATTTTCCAATCATTATATATCCCCCAATATGAACCCATGTGCTATGTTATTTCTCCTGTAGTTAAGCCCCTCAGAGGACTTCTTAATATTTCAGAGGACAATGATTTTGAATGTGATGGAGTACCTGAAATTTCAGAAATGCCTTGATTGCCTCTGGAAATGGTGTTTGGATTGTCCACAATGGTAGGTGGATCTGGGTCACTATTACTCCTCATGTATCTCCTTCTCAAATCCACCTTTGATCATATAAATTTTCATTGGAGTCACCAAGCTAGATACAACCTCAAAAAGCTTCCTAAGTTCCTGCTACCTTCAGAAGTTCAGCTTCAAAATTTCGGGAAAGTATAATATTCAGGCTCTCGGTAGATGCACCAAAATTTTATCAAAAAATTGAACTTGATAGGCTACTTGATCAGACAATCTCATGTAACTATTTCAAACCTAATCTTGTGACTGAGGTTTAGCCTCCTCAGCCTGAGAGGGCTCTCTTAAGGGTTAATGATATGGATAAAGATATATATAGCTAACTCTATTTAGGAAATAAACTGATAATGATATTGTGGGTTGAAAATAACATCAAAATGTATACATTGGGCTTATGGAGTCAAAGAAATTCAGTAATTCAGTGAGTCTACTTAACATGGAAGTTAAGGCATATCAATTTTTTTAGTGATAAGGCACACAAGCATGAAACATGTAAAAACATAGTTAGCTCACTTATAAAGGAAGTCAGAGCATATTATAGATGAATTATGAGTAATATATATGAACACCAATACAAATGAGATATATAAGAAGTACAAATAGAATATGAAAATGCTAAAAACCCCTTCTGAATCTCAAGTTGGTCAAGTAGAATATCTCTGTATTAGCTGAAAACAGTCAATTCACAACAAGCTCAATTTTTGCCAAAAAATGTCCAACCCTTGAAAAATTTGACCCAATGGCCTTTAATAGACCTCTTACATCATTATCTGATCTGCCTCTAGGCTAGATACGTCGAATTTATGGCCATTAACACCTTGCATAACCATAAAACATGAAATTTATTACAAAAAGACACCTGTCCTACTTGCCAATTATATTTCAAAAAGGACTCAAACTCCTTATTACTATCTACAACAACCTTATCCATTTGAAATTAAATCATTGACAAGTGTAACATCACATAGTCCAATTTAGATAATGATATTTAGTTCTTCATGACCACTTTGCTAACCTCTGCAAAAATAGGAAACAATACCCTGTTTTTTAGGCATAGCATATTTTTCCTTCTTTGAAAATTATGATCGTCATTTAATCTTGACTTCATGGTCCTTGGCTGTTGGAAGTTATCTTAACATATCCCATCACTCTTTCCTAGCCTCCAGCTGTCCAAAAACACTTCAAAAATTGTTCAAAAGGCTATAATATGTTGCAGTGTGAAAATACAGCAGTTTCGTAGCGCTTTCTATAGTGCTGCCATTTGAAGCCTTGATTCTCCAAAAACTTGACTCTTTCCCCTTGTATCATTTTAATCACCTTTCAACACACCCTTCGTAGCAATTTCATCTTTTAACTCATCTTTTAACACCTTAAATACTGACCAAAGGAAGCAAAAAGGTAGCTACAGCAGTTTCGTAGTGCTTTTCGGGTTTTTAAGCCTTGAGGCGCTACGAAACTGCTGAGTATGCAGAATTTTCATAAAATTTGTGAAATGAAAACTGTGTTTGCCCAAAAACTAAAAATATAACCTGTCCTCATCATTAGAAAACCATACAAACAATAAACTAAACTCTTTTTAGCTTCTTTGAGGCATTTCCTCTTCATGTACAATTGGTTGGCCTATTGGTTCTTCTATGAATGCCATTTTAATGCTTTTTCTCTGTAGCTCATCGTGAATTAACTCCAGCTGCTATTGTAAATCCTTCACCTAGACATTAAGTCTTTTGTTAGCATCTCTCAAATGGGTGTTTATTATTCTGACAAACTTAGCTTCCTTTATTGCTCGGACTGTCCATTTAAAAAGTTGCTCTGTATTATCTAGCGTTTCAGAAACAGAATTAAATTTTCCCTCCAACACTGCCTTCATCCTTTTAAACTGTACTTTCTTGGCACTACGTTTTCTAGCTCTCTTTTTCATGACAATAATTTCCTAGTTTTCCAACTTTAAATTTTCCTCAAGGCACTAAAACTATGTTTTCTTTTTCACTTTCTCTTTTCCCATTTTTAATTTGTTGATTGTATGCTTCACTGTGGGTGATGAGAGATTAAAAATCTCTTTAGGTGATTTATCTATCTCAGTGGCCTTTTGAACTTCTTTGTTGTCTTCCACTAATTTCCTAGCATGCCTTGTCATAGGCTTTCTTTCTTGAAAATTGAAACCTGCATCTTCTCCTTCAAATTCTAATCTCTTTGAAGACTTAGCCTTTTTCAACTTCCGCTCATCTCTTCCAATAAATTCTGCTTGGACAATACGTGTTTCTTATTTTTTCTGAAGGAAAAATTCATAATTTTATTAATTAAAACAAAATTTCATGTTACATGTGTTGGTAATTGTTAGTCAAGACAAAGAAGGAGACGACAAGTAAAAACTATAGTACATGGAGAGAAAACCTAATATTTTCTCCCTTTTTTCTTTTCAAATTTTCACCAACCACCTTGTGACGATGTGCTAGTAATAAGAGTGAGTTGATTATCTTCAGTGAGTGCTCCATTATCCTTATCTCAGTCTGAATTATCTGATGTGTGTTATCTTTTATTTCCCCCACTCTCTAGTGCACCTGGATCCAATGTCGGCTGTATTGTGGCAGTGATGTCTACTGAATCTTTCATATTTTGTTCTTGTGCAACTGGTGGGGTAGATATATGATTGCTCTCATCTGGGGTAGGGTCTTCCTCTTCTTCTTTTATCTCCTGCTTTGGGTTGTCTGATGGAAGTCGCTATCCTTTGATATCCTTTCCTGTCTTCTTGTTTCTTCTGTTGTCTCGTTTGGCCTCTGGCCATGTGCTTTGTAGGTGCCCAGTATTCCTACATATTCTGCATCTGAAAGTTGTGTTTTCATAATCCAAATATTGGGTCCATATTTTTTTATTATGAAGAAGATGAATGCTCTCTGGTGGACCTTTGCTAAGGTCCACTACCAGATTTGCATGAAATTGTAGATGCATTCCTCTAGACGTTCAGTATATGTTTTTATATATCTCCCAAGGATGTTCCCAATTCCTTCAGGTACGCATTTCTGTCAAAAATGAAGCAGAAGGTTGTAGAGTCAGACCCAAACTAACAATTTGGTAACTTCCATAGTTTTTGCATCAAAATTGGGGAACCATGGGGTGATGAACAGTTCGGTAGAGCCCCAGAACCATGGTCCATCCGTCATAATTGCATCTCTCACTTCCGGTCCTGTGAACTTGAATATGAAGAAACCTTTAGAACAGAGATGGATTTCACAATCCATGGTCCATTTGGTGAAGATCCAACGATAAATATTCATATGTTTTGGCCAAAAGTAGTTGAATATGCATATTATATCTTGGGATTCATATGTGGATCTATGATCTTCTATCTCAGGAGTTTCTATTTTTAATTCAGGCACGTAGTTTTTTTGCTCCACAATGTATGGCTTGGGGCAACTCTCTTCTGGTTTAGCTATTATTGGTGCTCTATTTTTCCCTTGCATAATGTTCTTGTATGAAGGTCCTAATGGAATTTCTAGTTTGGAAGTACTGGCTCCTCTAGTGGGCCCATGGGTACTGTGTTGATCTTCTTTTCCACCCCTCAGTCGAAGGTTAAGGTAGATGGTAGATCTAGGTGCAATGGAGTATTCCTTGATAGAGCTTGAGTCTTGTAAGGATTTTCCCCCATAAATCAATGACTGATAATGACAGGGGAAGCCCGAGCCAGCCCTGATTATTTCCTTCAGTTTTGAAACTCTGTCATTTTCCCGAATCCAAACTAAATAGTTATTTCCCACAGGGATCATTATGAAAATATGGAAATGGGTAGAGTATACCTTGTTTTCAGTTTTTGTAGTAGCTCTATGGTAGCCTTTGTCCATTTTTTTTGGTAGCCTGGGAAAAAAAAATGAGATTCCATGGAATTGAATCCCCGGACAGGAATGTCAAGTATGCACCCAACACCAGGCCTACGCAAACAGACTGTGTCCAACCAAGGAGGTGATGACCAAACCCCACAGTGAGAATACGACGCAGGGCCAGGGCATGTTCTCCCATGCAAACCATCTCATCCAAGCTATTGGGTGCCTGTGATGTGCAGAATAGCCAGATACCAGCAAAATAGAAAGACCCTCACACCGTCATAGAGATAGAGGTCGAACAGATGACTGTGAGTCCGTGTTTGACCTCCATATTTCCATTGTGAAAACGTTTCCATTGTATGCACCCATCCTACACTGGTGGAGGATCGTGGGTCAAAAATGGCAGCTTCATCGACACGCCAGGTAGCCAACAAGGAAATCCTACTGCCCCAATAGTATTCGCACGCGCCAAGAAATAAGTGCAGAGAACCCTAGCCTTGCCACCTTCTTGCATTTTCACTCCCATTCAACATATTCTAGCCTTCCAAATGCATGTCAAGTGCTCTTCCAATAGATGTTTCCTCTATGTCAATGGCATGAATAATATCCTCTAGACTCAGCTTTGTTACTGGGCTATCTTCTATAAAAAATTTCATTCCTTTCAAAACCACTTCTAGGCTTCTATTTATTATTTTGGTCCCTTGTTTGCGGACATATTTTTCCTGTTTTGCATCTTTGAAAACCTTTGATTTCTATTTCTCAGGTGGGAGAGGTGGTGTATCAATCATTTGCATTTTCTCTAGCCTTTTCTCAGTTTGTTTTCTTGGCTCTTATTTTGCAGGTTCTTTTAGTTTTGCAACCATAGGTTGGCTTGGTTCTGCTACTGGTGGTGATGGAACCCCTTTATCTTTAGGTTTTCTTGCAAGAGTTAGCGTTTCCAACTCAAAACCATTTACAAACAGGAATGATTGCAAGTCTCTGCATATCTTTTGAAGTTCATCTAAAATTAATAATTTCATTACGCCATGATGAAATAATGATGTCTCACATCCCTTAGACTTTTCTTGCACCTTATTAGCCATATTTTCAATACTTCTATGCATATGGAAAGGTAAGTCAAGTGAAATCTTACCAGTGAAGTGTAGAAGAAATTTGAAATGGTATGAATAAACCTTGCGATATCTTCCTTCATAAGTAAAATATTTCTTAATGTTGAGCAGCAGTTTTGAATAATTATCTTTGACACAGCTTCTTGCGATAGCATTGTTGAGATCCATCTCAATGTGCTCAGGTTTCATGAACTCTTTACACTTCTCCATATTAAATTTGAATCCTTTGAACCAGGTTTCTTGACTTCTTGGAATCTCTGTAATGGAAACAATGACCTCTATGTGATAGACAAAATTAACATCCCCACTTTAGTGGTTGTTCCATTGAAATTCATAGCAAATCCCTTGGACACCTGTGTGTGACAGCCCTACAATTTCTCAAAAAACCACAAGCAGCCTACTCTTATAAATGCTTCCATCACTGCTGGGTATTCAGTTATTGCCTTCATATCTTCATGTTCATGCCTTAAGCACTATCCTCCTCTATGTATTTTTCTTTCCTCTGCCATATTCTTCAGAGAAACTCTCAGCCTCGTTTGATATAAATCTTTCAAGCTCTCTTGGTATAGATGTATCAACCTCGCTTGAAATGGATATAATAAAACTTTGTAAGAACTAGCCACAAGTTTGGCTCGATACTCAGAGCTCAGATATTACGAATGAAAGCCAAAAGAAATGATAATGAATAATTAGGAAAGAATTTGAATTTCAAATGTCCTTTCATAACTGAAAATGATGACTCACTCATAACCTAAACTGGCCATGATAACTGCAAACGTTGGTGTGTACTTCTATTTCATCATTAGATGACTCAACAAGTCTCTATCCTACCCTTTCCTAATGGTTTCTGACATTTGACAACACAACTGATAAGACAGTTACAAAACCGCGCTTTCGTAGCGCCTGTAGTGTAATTTTTGTTGTTTGCGCTACGAAACTATCAGCGCTTTCATAGCGCAAAGTGAATTTTTTCAAAGTGAGGCACTACGAAACTGTAGTTTCTTGGATAATTAGGAAGTTTTGATAAAAACACTTTGGGAACTGAAATTAATCCTAAAATGATGAAAGACTTGACATGAAAGACCTTAAAAATAAGTTTATTTAAACACTACGGTAGGCTCAAACTTAAAAAATTTAACACTTCCCTTGGTAAAACTCAAGAAATAAATCCTAAGACCCTATTTTGATCCATGACCATAAGTAATCTTGTCATAATGATGTTTTGAATTTTTTAAGTGATAACAAAATCAAATCATCCTTTAAAGGATAGAGAAAAATATATGAATGCGAATATTTTTACTTCGAGGATGATAGACTGAGAGTTATTAATGAAACCCCTTCATGAAAAATGAAGATACTATGAATATGATTTTTTTGATTTGGATACAAAGTTGGCACTGCAGAAAAATCCTAGAGATGTGATTTTTTATTTACAATTGGTCCTTGTGAACCCTTTTCCACGAAGGTGGATTCAGGTTTAAAGGAAGAAAAGGAAAAAAGGTAAGATCAAGGATTATTTTCCTATTTTGTCTTCAACATATTTTCTTCAGTTGTCTTCTTTAGTATATTAAGAATTTGGGGAATTTCATGCCTTTTATTATGTAATATTGCACCAAATTACATGGTAGGACTTTTAATCCAGTTCAGTCAAGTAAACTAAATTATTTTTTCAAGCATCACCTGGGAAGGAATTTTAGCCACTTTTGTTTTAAGACCTCTCACATCCCCATATTGAATGATAAATGTGGATATTGGTGGCCACATGCTTATTCCACTTGGACGCCAACCAGGTTTTCTTTCTGTTTTCCAGTTTCCTTAATTGTAGAACAATTTATTATTTTTGGCAGTTTTTCGAGTCCTAAAATTTTGGAGCCATTTTGAGGGACTAAAAGACATTTTTAGGAGAATCAAAATGACGAAAAAAGTCCCAATAAAGTCTCCATAATTTATTTTTGACTCCTTTATGATATATTTTAAATGAAGTATTATGATAGCCAAACTGAGATCGTATGCAAAATTTACGACCCCAGGAAGTTGATGTTTCAACTTACCCCAATGGGGCCCACAAGCTTTTGGAACTTCATCTCTTAGGGTTTATCATTGTTTATCAACGATAAAAATTCCACCTAGCCTCATTATAACATAGTTAAAATTCTTGTAGCTATCACATCTCTTCTCAAATATAAGAGACCATCGCTCGGGCTAGTTTATTTCCATTATGTATGTAGGCATATTTCAATTCTTTGATATTAATGAAATGAAATTTTATTTCTGCTACACTTCTATATTTATGTTAATATATGTATTGTATTTCATTCTTTCATAATTTCAAATCATTGACTCCTTTTAAATTCATCTGACTCAACATCTGAAATCTTGTCTTCCAATTCTTTGTTCTCAAAATGGAAAGTAGCCATAGTTCAATCTAAAGAACAAAAAAAAAAGTGAATATCCATTTGGGCTCCCGTTTCATACAACGAAGCACCTTAGAATACATAATAAAATTTGAAGGACCTCAATTATATATTTCCAACATAGAAATGAAAGATATTTAACTCGATAATAAACTTTCTCACTAGGAGAGCTCAACAATACTCTGAGAAAAAAAATGCTTCCCAACAAAAAGAGGGTGTAGACTAGTTCTGGTCTACACAGTGATGATGTAATCATGGTTTCCCATTTATATTACATTATACGGTGTTGAATCCTTGAAACTAACTCCACTGAACCATTATGACCTCCACCCGTGTCTACTTCTTCATGACGCACTAACTCTGACCCACTAAGTTGATATTTTCAAAACATAAATGTACTGAACTTCATAGCAACAATAAGAGAATTATGGAACAAAAATAGAAAGTGGTGGACTAATCTCATGTTTCTAATACTAGTGCATAATCAATTGGATTTTGAAATCCATGTGTTATCATAATAAAATTCCCGCTTGGTGACCACCCAACGTGCCTAAATAATGTTGAACCTACCTACAGTGTTAAAAATAGTAGAATCAATGCAACAACAATTAGCATTTTCACATTTAGTCTTATTTAAAAAGGTAGGTGATTCAATCCCTTACTAATTTTTCCTAGTTTTCTTTAGTTATGTGTTATAGGCTGTAATCACTTATGCTCCAAATAATGACACATTTTTCATATGATTGTATTGCAACAAAACCAATTGGATCCCATGAAATTGAAAAATCAGGTTTTAGATAAAGGTGGGAAAATGAAGACTCGGCTATCTTACAAATTCACCAAAAAGAGATTGGAATTTTCCCAATCTCTTTTGAGGCATCACATAAAAAAATTTCACCTCACACAGTACAATATAAATACTTTTTCATCTTGGAAATGCCACCAAAAAATGAGTTTCCTAGATAGATGAACTGACAATATGTCCACTTCAGAGTTGCAACTTGCCATCTATTTAAGTGAAAATTCATCATTCAGCTTAACTTTCTAATTTCAATTTTCCTCATGATACCACGATGACCATGGAAAATAAATGAATCTATGATACCATAAATTGCAAAATTTATTGATGAAAAATATGCAAGATAAGGATGATAAATATGAAGAACATGTGTCAAGTCTTGAACAAAAGTTGTATTGATACTAGGGTTTTGAATCACTAAAATTTAGTGTGTCATCAACTAGTTTATGTTAATAAATGTTACTATTTTACATAAGTAAAATAAAGCACTTTTAAACATTTAATAAAACATGTCTTTATTGAGGAAAACATCAGAGGAAAAATGACCTCCCAAGTAATATCACATCTCAATCCTCTAATAATCACTAGAAGAAACCATTGCATTTGAAACATTTTTATTATCCTCCTACCTTAACAACAAAGATTAGATAAATGTATTCATGTCATAAATCAATTATATTATATTCTAAGTACTAAATGCACATAAATGTACAATTATATTCCATTGAAATATTAGGAGCTGCGCTTTATCCATATCATGGAGACATCCCCCCATACTCACTATTCCCCAAGCCCAAAAACCAATTAAACATATATCTATTCATTCCCTAAGAGTAATATACACCATAACCCATACAGGTTTTCCAGAAAACCCTTGTTGGCTGTTATCAATGCCATGGATTGCATTTCAATTATTCATAATTGCAGTCAATGTCAAAGGCATCCTCAAAATCCAAGGGTTCCACAGGCAAGAGAGTGATTGTTAGATTATTATTGTTGTCAAATGTTTCCATGTTTTTTCCCTCTTGATGTTTGGAGATGATCCTAGGCATATCTTTATCCGAATCATGTAAAATAACAGGATGCATTGATCCATCCACAAGGGTGGATAGATCCAAGAACATAACCTTTTCCCCAAACATGGAGATTGGATGTTGGAACTTTGTTGTATTTTAACCTCATGCCTAGGATCGAAACACATAACCTATTATGTAACATAGAAAAAATCACAACATTTAAACTATATATTAATTAATCCAAATCGAAAATAGTTATATGCGTATTCCAAGTCTAGGGTCACAACAGAGAACAAAACAATAAATTGTATGAACATTATATATATTTGTATCCACATTCTCGGTTTAGGGTCATAGTATAGTAGTAGTTGAGATTTAGTCAAAATTCCAGTTATGAGAACAATAAAATTCTCTAACAGGAAAAATGACTGCAACATATATTCACAAAACAACAACATAATTGCAACTTTGATAGAGGGATCAAGGAATTTAAACATTTTTTCTTTATAGCAAGAAAGAAAAAGTACACATTAACATCCTATTTTAATTGTATTTTTTGGATCCATGTGTGTTGGCCATTTCAAATCTGCAGGATACATTTTTGATGGAGATACTAATTGTTTACAAATTTGGGAGGCATTTTTATCAGCACACTCTGATTCTGTATAATATTTATCATTACTGGAGAATTCAATATGGAAATTATTCATGAAAATTCACATGTCAACATTGAAATTTTCTTCTAGTACAAGATGTTAAAGATCATGAGATGAGTTCCACAGGGATCTGTTCATACAGGATTGCAGTTATGTAAATTGATACTAGGGTTGACACAACAAATTACTTGTTTTAAACTAGTGATAAGGAGATATTATATCTTTTAACATAATATTTGTATCAAATAAGCCATTATAATTAATTTGAATGAAAAAAATCGGTGGCCATCATATCCCCTAATTTAGTGTTATGTTTGGATAAATTATTCCTTGCATCGCCACACATAAGAATTTTTTCCTTCATAAGTATTTAAGATTAAATTAGTTAGTTCCATAGCTTGAACGTCACAACATTACAACCAACCTAGATCAATCTTAACTCCATAACTACCAACAGCCAAGATGGATCAAATCGCTTGAGGTGCAAACATATTTTAGAATGAAAAGAGATTTTATCCCTCTCGACACTTGGTAGATCCAGAGTTAAGATAGATCTCGGCTTGAATTTAGTCTTTAAAATTAAAATATTACTATAAACACTACATTACATTTCATTACTCATACTTTTTTTATTTATCAATTTAGGAATTTGTTAGGTCCCTATATTACTAGTGTATTCCCTTATTGTTGTTAGTTTAGCCCCCTTATTATTATTTTTCTACCCCTGTAACCCCCACATTGTTATTATTGTGCCCTTACATTATTATTGTTAGCTCGGTTAGGATTATATTGTGACCCCATGGACTCCTATGTATTAAAGGAGGTTTTGTCATCTGTATCATCCAAGAATTTCTCATTTATTTAATGTAAAGGAGGTTTCCCCCTCGAAGTGTATTATTTATAAGCCATCGATCTCACTTTTCTTCTATTTTTGGAGTTGGTTTCATAAGATTTGGTATTAGAGCTTCGGATTCTAGGGTTTCGCTGATTGAAACGAGACATCTTGGAATTTTCACTATAACGTTTTTTCTACGAAGGTTTAGAAGATAAAAATTTTACCACATGAATCAAAAATCCTGAGGAACTTTGTCTAAAACTTTCAGATCCTGGTCCACAAATTTTTCGGAGATATCGTTTGTGGAAGTTAGGGTTTTTTCAAGCTCGTGAATTTCATCTAGAAGAGGTGACCTTGGGAAAATAATCATAACTCTCTCTCTCTAAGAATCATATTGGAATTGTGTAAAAAGTGGCTGCAAGTATAGGGAATATATTTTTCTGTATATCAATGTCAGAGCCGAAGGAGGTAAAAGTGACACATGGCATGTTGTACAAGTTAGCTCTAATGAACTAGTCCATAATTAGGTCATTTTGGGATATTGGTCATAACTTTGAATTCAAGAATCCAAATCAGGTCAGACCTGTGGAAATGGAGAGAAGCTTCATAGGGATACTACAGGACTAAAGATAAAATCTCAGGGATCCAAAATTGCGGAGATACATTAGTGTCAATATCGAGCTCCTAAAAATCATGAAAAAGGTGTGTATTTGTTTTTCGAATTGCATACGTCTTGTTTGAAAAATTAGTTTGAAGTGATTCCAAGGGAATATTGAAGCATAAATATCCATATTAGGTTCTAAAATTCCCCCTAAAAATAATTCAACACTCATTAATCCCTCAGAATACTCTACTATGACTCATGAAGAGGAATATGTGAAACATGATATATCAAAATTAGAAGAGCAAGTGCACCAAATTTCACTCTCACAAGGAGCAACAAAAAACGAAATGGAAGTTTTGAAGAAAGGCATTGAAGCTACAATGGATGGCTTGAAGAAAGGTGTGCAATATAAGATGGATGATTTGAAGAATGGCATGGACGACATGGAAGAAAAAAAGGAAGGTTTGAAGGAAGAAATGGAAGGTTTGTCAAAGTTGATACATGAAATGATTCCTCATGGTGAAAATATAGTAGAGGAAACTCATGATGAGAAAAAAAAAAATTAATCATGATTTAATAAAACTAAATGTTGGATGTAAGACCCACCATAATCCGAAGATAGATATCAGGAATTTTTATGGCAAGGATATCATAACATGGATACACATATGGAGCAATATTTTTATCTCAATAATGTGCAAAACACACAAAAGGTACGCATTGAAACTTTATATTTAGAAAAAAAATACATTTTTATGGTATCGATGGCTTTTCTCCCATAACAAAATTGTCACTTGTTCAATTTCTATGGAGGAAATGATAGTATATTATTAGGATACAAAGAGCAACACCTTATTTAGCCAATTGATAAATCTCAAACAAAAGGGTTTAGTGGTGGAGAACATTGAGTACTTCCAAAAATTGAATATAAGGGTAACTGATATCCTAGAGGAACACAAGATTGATGCCTTCATAGGGAATTTAAAGGATAACTTCCAACATGAGGGTCTCCTTTGGGAACCTGATTCATTGGAGAGGGAATTTAGGTTGGCAAGAAAAAATGAATGTAAAATTATGGAAACAAGGAAGCCTATCACTCACATATATAAAGATGGAAGTGTTGATACTCCTAGACTTCCACAACCTACAAGGTTGACACCACAACCGTTGGAATAAAAAAGAGAAAAATGGCTTTGCTACAGTTGTGATAGAAAATACACTAAAGGTCATAAGTGTGCTCAGAAGAAATCATTTACATATATTGTGAAGAGAAGAAAATGAACAAGAAACTTCAAAAGAAGAGGATATACACTAGGAGCCAACCCTAGAGAAATAATAAAAATTCTGACCATATCGTGTAATGCATTGGCATGAATTGCCACTCCTCAAAATCTCAATATAGAAGGAAATATCAAGAAAAAAAGGCAATATTGTTGATTGATTCAGGTAGTTTCCGTAATTCTATTCATTGTAAGGTAGCCAAGCAATTTAATCTCTTCCTGTACCTAGCACTAGAATGTCAAGTGATGGTTATAAATGGAGGAACTATAAATTTCTCCTGAAAATGCCATAATATCAAGCCAACCATGGGGGAATATGTATTTAATAGTCCAATGCTTTCCATTCCAATGGGAGGTATTGATGTTGTACTAGGAGTATAATGGATACAATCTTTGGGGATGATAGCTTTTAATTTTCAAGAACTTTTCTTCAAATTGTTTTTTGAAGGAAAGGAAGTCGAATTACGGGGTATCATAGGGAAGATGGGAAATATAATAAGCTCTAATGTCATGAAAAATCTTCTGAAGAAATAACAATGAGGCATAGTTGCACAATTATTCTCACTAGAAGTTCCAACATCAAAATCATCTATTTCTCCAAATCTCCAAAAATTCTTGGACAATCATTCCAAGGTGTTTGAAACTCCCAAAGGACTCTCAATTATATGTGATCATGATCATGCTATTCCTTTGAATCAAGTAAGTGTTCCTCCAAACATCGGGCCTTACAAATATCCTTATGTCCAAAAGAGTGAAATTGAACGTATGATTGTAGAAATGTTAGAGGTTGGTATAATTCAACCTAGTCAAAGTTCTTTCTCTGCTCCAGTAGTATTCGTGCACAAGAAGGATGGATCATGATGCAAGTGTCCATATTATAGTTAGCTCAATAATCTCACTATTAAAGATAAATTTCCCATTCATGTGTCTGATGAACTATTGGATGAATTACATGGAGAAATTTATCTTACCAAGTTGGATCTTTGTTCAAGATATCATCAAATTAGAATGAAGACTGAAGATTTTTTGAAAATAGCATTTTGAACTCATGAGGGTCATTATGATTTTTTTTTCATACCTTTTTGCCTTACTAATGCACCTTCTACATTTCAAGGGTTGATTAACTCCATTTTCAAAACCTTCCTGAGAAAATTTGTGTTAGTATTTTTTGATGATATACTAATCTACAGAAGGTGTTGGAAGGGTCATGTTCAACACATTGATAGGGTTCTCAAACTATTGGAGGAGAAACAATTATATGGAAACCCTCCAAATGTTTCTCTGGATTACAAGAGGTGGAATATCTGGGTCATATTGTATCTCACGAGGGTGCTAATGTAGACCCTAAGAAAATTAAAGCCAGTAAGGAATGGAAATTACCCACAACCATATATTAGTTGCAAGGATTTCTTGGGTTAACAGGGTATTATTACAATTTTTTTAAGAATTATGGGAGAATAGCGACACCTCTAACAATATTATTGAAGAAATATTCATTTTCATGGACTCTTGAAGCAACTGAGGTCTTTGAATATCTTAAAGAGGAAATGTACCTAGCACCGGTCTTAGTTATGTCAGACTTCACAAAAAGATTTATCATGGAATGTAATTCCTCAGGAAATGAAATTGGTGTTTTTTTAATGCTAGAAGGAAGACCCATTTCTTTTTAAAGTTTTCCAATCAAAGGAAAGTATTTACAAAAAGTTATTTATGAGAAGGAAATGTTTGAAATACTACATGCACTAAAGAAATGGCAACCTTGTCTAATGGGAAGACACTTCAAGGTAAAAACTAATCATGATAGCCTTAAAAAAAAATTGGAACAAAGACTATCTTCAAAAGATCAAAAAAAATGGGACACAAAGATGTTGGGTTATGATTTTGAAATCATCTACAAAAAAGGGAAGCTATATGTTGTTGCAGATGCACTCTCAAGAAAGGACGAAGAGGTGGAAGAATTTATTTGTGCCATTTCTATTATCCAACATGATTGGATAATGGAAGCAAGGGATGAACGGAATAAGGATGAAGAAGTGTGGACACTCATTCAAAAGTTGCGGCAAGATCCTAGTACATCTCATACAATTTCGTTGGATAATTGAATCCTTATGGTACAAACATTGCTTATATATTTGTAAGAATTCCAAAATAAATAAATAAATATATTCTTTTGGAATTGCACGCTTCCCCTTTAGGCGGACACTCAAGATTTTTAAAAACTTACCACAGGGTGAATAAAGAATTTTTTGGGGATGGCCTTAAATTCTATGTTCAAATGTTTGTGGCAGAATGTTTGGTTTCCAGAAAAATAAATTTGAGAGAATTAAGACCCCGGGTCTTCTACAACCTTCATCCATTCCAAGTCAACGTTGGGAGGAGATTTCAATGGATTTTATCATAGGCTTACCTAAGTCTAAGGAAAATAGTGTCATCATGGTGATATTTGATAGACTTACCAATTATGAAAAATGTTTTGCATTATCTCATCCATTTAAAGAAAGTGTAGTTGCTAATGCATTTATCGAAACAATTCAAAAGCTACATGGAAACCCAATTATTATTGTAAGCAACAGAGATCCCATTTTTACTGGAAATTTTTGGATGGAATTATTTTCTTTTTTGGGTACTCAACTAGATTATAGCTCATCTTATCATCCTCAATCTGATGGTCAAATTGAGATAGTGAACAAATGTTTGGAAGGATACCTTATTTGTTTTGTATCTGATAAGAAAACACAATGGGTCAAGTGGTTACCTCTGCCTGAATGGTGGTATAACATGTCCTTCCATACTGCAACAAAAATGACCCCATTTATGACACTTTATGGATATCATCCACCATCCATCACATCATCTTTAATAGAAAATTCTAAGGTTCAAGCATTGGAAGATCATGTCGAGCATCAACAAAAAGTTCTCCAACTGTTAAAGGATAACCTAAATTTGGCACAAAATCGAATGAAAAAATAATTAGGTCAACATCACAGTGACAAATTTTTTTATGTAGGAGACTGGGAATTTTTGCGGCTACAACCATACAAAAAAAATCCCCTCGTGTAATATAAGAAGGTTAATAAATTATCGTCAAATTACTATGGTCCTTACAAGTTGTTGCAAAAAGGCTGGTACTATGGCATACAAATTGGAGCTTCCTCCTTCTTCACGAGTTCATCCAGTTTTCCATTTTTCATGCTTAAATTAGGTTATAGGTGATAAACATCCATTTCAAATAATATTTCCAAAACTTGATGAGGAAGGAAAAATCATATTGGGCCCTGAAGCAGTCACGGAAACAAGAACTCGACAGCTACGAAATCGATCAATTTCATAGTATCTCATCAATTGGAAGAACTTACCCACTAAATATTTTACAAGGGAGGATGAGAATTTTATACAGAAGCATCCAGAGCTACTCAAGCATTGAGGACAACACTTTTTTGAAGGAGAGGGGCATGTTAGGTCCCTATATTACTAGTATAGTCCCTTATTTTTGTTAGTATAGCCCTATTATTATTATTTTTGTACCCTTATAACCCCCATATTGTTATTATTGTGACCATACATTAATATTTTTAGGTTGGCTAGGATTAGATTGTGACCCCATGGACTCCTTTATATAGAAGGAGGTTTTTTCATTTGTATCATCCAATAATTTTTCATTTATGTAATGTAAAGGAGGTTTCCCCCTCGAAGTGGTTTATTTCTTAGGCATTGATCTCTCTTTTATTCTATTTTTGGAGCTAGTTTCATAACAAAAGTATCTTAGTTTTAATTTTGGATGGAGGAATAACCACTTCCAAATTTTAATTCTAATTACAACATCTTTCAAGTTTCAAGATAGTTTTTAAGGAAATGGAGAGCAACAAAGAAGAGAACCACCTAGAGAAAAATGAAAAGGACATTCAAAATAGTTAGCCATAATGACAAATGATTCCTTGACTCAAGAAACCAAGTAGAAATAATCCCAATGTCAACCATTTTCATTTAGCCACCTACCTCATCAAAATATTGGAAAGGTCATAATGTTTTTAACAATATGAACTCAAACTTTTCTAAGAATTCTGTAGGTCACTATATAAATTCTTGTAAAATGTTTTGGCCACTCAATATAGTTTAGGCACTATATGCATTTCGTGATTGTAATGAAATTTCGAGTCTCTACATTTGGTAAAAAAAAGATATATTCATTGCTTTATGTAACTACCTAAAAATAAATTGAACTACGTGGAACAATATATGTGGAATCAACATTCAATATACAAAGGAAACTACAAAAACATGGCTAAAAATCAATATCAATCCTTTCGGATCATGCATATCATGTCTTAAGTTTTAGCAATAAATGTGGGTATAAAGATGAAAAACTAAAACCGTTAGTGTAGTGAAAAATTAATGTGATGAGACCTTACAAATAAATTGGCACGTAGAGAAACACTCCTATGAATATATATAATGGGCTTGGAATTTCATTGTTCAAGTCTAACATTAATTAGGAAGGGAAAAAATTACAATAGAAAAATCACTGTATTTGCCCCATTTTGTATTATTAATATAATAGAAATTTCTGATTACAAAATGCAAACAAAGAAGAAAAAAAAAATCATAAAATGGGTTGAGGTGAAGCTTCATTCATAGTTTGGCCTACACCATTCTAGGCTTTGTAATTGATTATGAATTATAATGTTACAACCAATTTCCAACTCAGGTCATTCCTCCCATCAACTAGAAATCTAATTTTACAATTAAAATTCTCTTTTCCAATGGGATGAAATGACTTCAAAATGGTTACAAATTCACCTTAGAGAAGACATGTTGAAACCAATGTGTTTACAAAATCACCTTACAGAAGAAGTGCTGAAATTTTCAATAATCCATGGAAAGTTATGAAACTTCATGATGTCCAACAATATGATTGAAGGGAGTTGACAAGTGGTATATTTTATTTCTACCTTGAAATTTATTAATATGATATCTTTCCCATGTAACTTTAGAAACCTATAAATCTTAAGTGATTATCTCAACCCGAGGTCACAAATATTGTTAGGAATTTAGCTAGTTCCATGACAACAAGTGCCCCAACTCAATGTTCATAGGGCTTGAAGTACTACTACAACATCCAACACTCCAAATGCTACGGGGAAAAGTAATTATGTAATGGTTTGGTTCTTGCTACAAAATCATAACTATTGTAGGTTGGATGCTTATATTTGAAGTTTACTATGTTAAATGATGTTATAATTTTTACTATTGTTGATTATACTATTTTGCTTCCATTGTGACACATTATTAATTTTTTCATTATCATGCTACACTGAATCAAGTGCTAAAGACAAAATTTTTCTTGACCATGGTGATTTGGTAACTCATTGGAGTAATTTGGGTGAGACCCAAGATCAAATCTATTGGTTGTCACTATATCACCAAGTTTATATCAAACAATATGCAGAACCGATATACCAATAACTTATGAATTAGCAAGAGTCGATACATCCCAAACCACACCATGGATATCTTTCCCAAAGGGTTGCCTACTCTTTGAGCCCTATCACAATGAACCAAAATGTCCTTTATGGCAATTGAAATTGGGAGGAGGAGATAATAAACCATTATCCCAACCATTTGGTCACCTATATTTAGTGCAGTCTCTACAACCCATGGCCCATAATATTTTTCATCTCATAACACTAGTGTCCAATCCCTACTTAACAACATAATCGATAAATCAAATTGAATTTCAAATGAAATATCGGATTTCTAATTAGGATCATAATAGCACTCCTATGCTGAAAAGTTAAGCCAAGTAATGGGTGTGATCAATCATAGAATTAGAACCAATACACTAATTTATGATTTCAAGCTCTGGAGACTAATATTGATATGTATAATTTATTATCATGGCATATTTTTACATTTAAATATTGGAATTCAAAACATGTCCACTTTGGGGATAAGGGAATGCATGTCGATAAAAACTAGAAAATAAAGCCAAATTTCAAGGAAATGGCACAAAGGGGCAGCAGAAATGGTGGCAGCATGGGATATATTGGATGTGGAAATACCTAAATATAATTTGAACACACACACATAATATATAATCTAATACCAATGATAAATACATCTACAGAATATTGCAATGTTAGATATGATCAAATAAATATGCACATTGCAAGAACCAATTTAAATAAATTTTAAAATTGATGAATTGATGATCTTCTCATTCAAAGGAAATATAATCATACAATAGTAAATCATCACCATAATCTAAATGAAAATACTAAAAAGGAAAAAGGAAAATTTCCCCCACGTAATCTAATAATGACCCCATTGTTGTCACTATCTCTTTAGCAAATGCTCATCCTTACCGCAAGCAACCCCTTTATTCAATTGTGTAATTTTTAATTGTAAGTGACTTTTAGTTTTAGGGTTTTGTTTGAGGTGTAGACCTTTATTAAGTTACAATAGGTTAATAAAGGATATTTGAGTTCAATAAAAAATATATATATAATTTGATGTTAGAACACTTCCTGATGGGGGTGATTTTCAAGGATGATTGATGTCGGGGTTCTACTAGAAAGAAGATCCTTGCATATAAGAAACTCACTGCTCAATCAATTATGAAAATGCTCAATTATTCTATAAAATAAAACCATAAAAACGTTCATTTTAAATTCACAAAAAGGCGAAAAGAGCCATGTAAATCAACTACAGATAACTATATCAAAATTCTCTGGCCAAATATTACACTGGGCGGCCTCTTGGCTCTTGGCCCTTCAAACCTCTCCTCACTCTTCTTGTACTCCTCACTCACTCAACTCTTCAACTATGTCTCTTCCTCACAAAAACACTCACATTTATACATAAATAATGAATTTAATTCATTCCAAAAGTCTCTCCCCACAAATCTCAACTATATCTAATTTAGATGCATTCTAGGTGTGGACTCAACAAAGTCCCATAAATAGAATTCCTACTCCCTAAATTTTCTACCTAATTCACCCATATCCTATTAATTATTAAAATAATATATACAATATCCTCACCTTTACATTTTTCTCTCTTAAATTATTAAAATTAATAAAATAATAAAAAATCCTCACCCCCTATTTTACACAAATGAATAATTAAAACTGAGCTTTATGCTCCTGCATCAAACTCCCAAGGTTGAAATTAATCATGATCTCCTGATCATGTGTTCAGATCTGTGTCTTCCTGGATCCCATATCTTGTGCTGCAACTTTCCACTTGTCACTGCTTCTGTCTCCACAGTTTATGCTGCATTTCCCCACTGGCTATGCTTTCACAATATTATGTTATCTTTCTCTTGATGCTTCCTCTTTGTTTTACCATTGCTGGCTTCTTCTGGGAGACTCTCATCATCATCTACCTCATTAGTTCAATTTCTCTATCTAATATATTTTCTCCAGCATCTGTAATAAAACTTGTACTCACAAAACAATTATTAAAATAAAAAACATAAGGCTTCAGTGCCTCTTTCACTAGTAACAACATTTCAGTATGTTGCTCTGAAATTTCCTCTTCCATCAGCACATTAGTATGATGATTTAAATCCTCCTTGAGACTATCAGCTAGTCCCTCCTCCACATCATCTGTTTGAAAATTTTTTCCCTGTTTTGTGTCTTTCAGCAACTTACCTAAAAATAGATCCTCTTCTTTTCCAACTCTCTTCTCTGAAGATCTAACTTTATGTATAACCTAACAATCTCAACTGGAGTAGAACTTGGAAATTTTAAACAACTTTCCATACCTTCATTTGTTGTTGACCAATCCTCAGATGGTCCTTCTTCCTCTGCTTCAATATTCTGCTGAATATTTCCATGAGATTCCTCTTTCTTCATTTCTTTCTGAGATCTTTCTATCTCAGCATCATCCCGAACAGATTTCAGATTCAACTCTTCTTCTTTAACAACCTTCAAATTTTTTCCAACACCCTCTGATGTACCTGTAATCACACACAAATAATTATTCTTAAAAACATAAGACCTTGTGGTCCCACTGGAAGTTTCAGACAACATCTCTCTTTGCTGCTTTGAATCCTTCATTTGATTCAGTGCCTCTATAGATTCCTTTTCTGTCTCATCACTACTTCCACTCTTCCTTTGGCAATCTTCCTGAATTGTCCTGGTTTCAACATCATTACATTGTAAACTTTTGTCAGCAATTTCATTAAACAAATACACTTGTCTACCTCCTTGGAATTTTTCTTCAGCATTTCTATTTTGTTCCTATTCTATAACAGCTTCAACTCGTTGTCTTACCCGAAATAAGAAGTCATTTATGATTTCTTCCTATTGTAACCAATCAACACTTTCCTTCTCTGAAAGGAATTCTCTACCAGACTTTACCTCAAGAGTTTCATTCTCCTTTGTGACAGTTTCATCAGACTGCTCACTGTCTTTCGCACATCCTGCAAACATACATAAACTTTGAGAAAAAATGTAAGGCTTCATGGCCTCATCTATTTCTCTCACCAAAACATCTTCAGATGCTTCTGAACTATCCCAATAGTTCATGAGATATTCCTCACTGATCTCTTCACCCAGAATTTCGCCATGTTCCGGGCCACAAATGGAAACATCCATTTTTAACTCAGTCTCTCTTAGTTCTTCCCAAATCAACATCTGCTCAAGCTTCCTTAGCTCTTCCATCAACTGTATTTTTACCTCCTTTTCCCTCTTTGTGTGTAGCTTCTACCAGTTCACCTTCTTTTTCATGGTCCAGCCATGTGTCTGGTATTTCACATTTTCCTTCAACAACTCCATTAACAATTTGAGGTGAATTTTTATCTCTTCCTACTCCTGCTCTTATTCTTCATCCATCGACTGTTCACATGTGCCACTTACTTTGGCATTTTCCTCCTTCTCCCCTCTGCTGTGGTCTTTATCAGGTCTTCAGAAATGACTATCAACAGTCATCTCTCCCTTCTTTTTGAATTGCATATATTCACATGTGGACTTAATTTAATCCACTTCTTGGCAATATTTCATACTTGCCTATTCATTAAAATGCAAGTTCTCCTACTGCACTGGGCTTCTCTTTTTCTTGGAATCAATCTCTGTCAATCCTCTTACTACAATTTGCTGCAACAACATTTTAGCATGCATGTGTTGCCACGACCAATTATTTGGGTGTCGGCCTCCGTCGATCATGCACCCATTACATTCATACTTTGGACTTATCTTATGACTCTTTCACTTAAGACTTACACCAATTTTTCATCTTGGATGAAAATACTCAATCTCAACTCAAAACGATCCAAAATTTCATTTGACTCTAACATCTGTTTTCACTTCAAGACTCGACCCAAAAATTATGACAATGCATGTTTCAAAGTTATACAATACTCACTTTCTTTGATAGTTCATTTTTTATGAAAATCATCAGTTTGTCCGCATCATTTCAAATAATATTGAAGTCTTTAGTCGAATTTCAATCCAGGTTTTCCAAGATTTATTTTAAGGTGAAAATAAACAAACCATTCAATCTCAATATTCAAAAATACCTTCCTGAAGTATCATACCTCATGCTCCTGTTAAGGTTATTAATAGATCTTTCTTTCTGAAAACCGAACCCTCTGGTTTCCATTCCTTTGTGCCATCTTCGTCACCATCAATACTTGCATGCTCACAAGTTTTTCATCTCAATGAAAATGTTTCCCTGCACGTATATACACCATGAAACATCAATTCACATCTCTTTACCTGTGTACAAAGAATAAGAAACTTCTTCAATGAATGATGTACATTCATAAACTGTTTCATCCTGAATATTCCCTCCTTAAATGCCATCACATTATGGTAAAACAAAGGTTTACAACATCAAGCAATATCCAATCACCAATCAAAATAATTCTTCTTTTTCCACTACATGCTTGTCAAAATAACTTAACCAAACTGTGAAGAATCCACATTATGCATAGTAAATTATCACACTATGCATAATAAAACTCCTCAAATAAACATGCATATTTCTCTTTATGTCATCCAGGATTAACACCTTTTCATTCACTTTCCATTCAATTTTACCTCATCATCTGCAACAGTAGTATTTAAATATCATCTTCAAAATCAAAGTTAAAATCAGCTCACCTTCAAGATCTCTGTGTGATATTGTTCCATCTCTCGTCGATATAAGTGTGCTAGGTCAATTTACCACACCCCTTTCTTACATGCCCATATACTTTTTTTGCCCCTATATGAATGCATGTAACCATCTTGAGACCACATACCATCCATCCTATCAGAATGGTATTTTTTTTTCAGACCCCATTAGAAGATTTATTGTTTACAATTGATCATTTCAAATTTGAATCCTTTTAAATGATTTCAAATAACATGATACCACTTGATAGCAGCCTGAGGGCTCCAAACCCACATTCTCACTCTCCAATTCATATAAAAATGCATGTCCATTAAAAAAAACAAATTAATTCTACATTTTCACAATCTGGAAATCTTTAAATATATACGAAAGCTACCTCCCACAAATTTGGTGGTTATAAAACCATATAGTACAACCCAGATTTCATTATGTTATGTGGAGTTTTAGCTTTCATTATAACGGTTAAAACCATATTATAAAAACCATCTGAGAAATATTGAATCAACATTCGATTGCAATTAAAATAAAAATGTCAAACTTCGCTCGTCCATCCACCCACAACTTTATCATTTCATTTCATATTGAATGTCAAGAACCATTATATAAAAACCTTTGACTTTGTATTTAAACCCAAGCGTTAACATATATAATGGTTGGCCCACATCAGTTATAACACTTCAATTTTTGGTTTATATTCAGATCCACCATGCATTACCAATAAACATTGGCTCATGAAATAAAATTTCCATGCCTTCAAAATCTCATATCCAATATGAATAACTGATATCAACTTTGACTTTGATTAAAACCGAAAACCAAAAACTAACATGTATTAAAGCTCTCAGGTCCCACATTGTTTCTTACATTGCATAACCTCCATGCAACTTCACACGGTTGGCCACGGATCTAACCCAAATTGACCAATGAGGAGCCAACACCACCGTGCGTATCACTCTGCAAGTTCTCATCCATCACAGGTTTAAGAAACCCCTATCGTGCTGCACAATGTATCCACTGTGAACTCGTATATTAACACTGATTAATGCTGCTAATGCGCTTGTTCTTTAACGCTGTGCTTTGTTTTTTTTGAGACCACGACACATAAATTCCACAAAACGCCCTCAAGCAACCAACCTTCACGCATAATTTATAAATAAACTCTAAACACTGATTCTGCAAAGGAAAGTTTCAAAGTATTTCCTCAATATCTCTCAACATAGAAAAATCATCTTATTTCGCAGATTTAATGCTTAACATGACACATAAAAGTCACAACCAGTCAAAAAAAATTTTGCACTAGGCTCTGATACCAAATGATGTCGAGGTTCTTCTAGAAATCAGATCCTGGCATGTAAGAAACTCACTGCTCAATCAATTATGAAAATTCTCAATTCTTCTATAAAATAAAACTATAAAAAAATTCAGTTTAAATTCACATGAAGGCGAAAAGAGCCATGTAAATCAACTACAGATAACTATATCAAAATTCTCTGGAAAACTATTACATTGGGC
The DNA here is from genome assembly GCA_034641835.2 of Pinus albicaulis. Lineage (NCBI taxonomy): Eukaryota > Viridiplantae > Streptophyta > Pinopsida > Pinales > Pinaceae > Pinus > Pinus albicaulis. Next base: position 517,596,866 of record CM076574.1, on the reverse strand, counting down.
GGCCTCTTGGCTCTTGGCCCTTCAAAACTCTCCTCACTCTTCCTGTACTCCTCACTCACTCAACTCTTCAACTATGTCTCTTCCTCACAAAAAAAATCACATTTATACATAAATAATGAATTTAATTAATTCCAAAAATCTCTCCCCACAAATCTCAACTATATCTAATTTAGATGCATTCTAGGTGTGGACTAAAAAAAGTCTCGTACATAGAATTCCTACTCCCTAAATTTTCTACCTAATTCCTTCATATCCTATTAATTATTAAAAGAATATATACAATATCCTCACCTTTAGATTTTCCTCTCTTAAATTATTAAAATTAATAAAATAATAAAAAAGCCTCACCCCCTATTTTACACAAATGAATAATTAAGACTGAGCTTGATGCTCCTGCATCAACGATGAAGGGATGGGAGGTGCCCCTCCTTCACACAAGGTGATTGATAATCATGAACAAGAGTAAATTAGAATTGTAAGTTCACTTGAAGAAGCTTCTCGAGGCAAACCAAAGGTTGTTAGCAGGTGAAAACAAAGCGATGGGTATTATTTTGTTCATAGTTATGATTTTAGGCTCTGAGAGAAATAGAGGCAGCGCCATCGTTAGCTTACCTGGGTTTGTATCCCTTTGCTAGTGGAAAGAAAAGCTTGGGAATCTGGCTCTCCTCATTTGTTGTCTCATTTCAATCCTTATTATCTATATAAATTGTTTTTCTTAGGACCCATGTGTTGAGAGAAGTCAAAATTGGGAGAAAGGCGGCGAGGGGCAGAGGCAAGCATGTATCGTTGACGTCCCGAGAGCCACCTCCACCATGGCTTTGGCTCCACATCGATAATCTTATGTTTGTGTGAACTTTATTTTTTTTCATTTAATTCTCTCTATGTTTTGAAGGTTTCATATAGTCATAGGGTGTTATTCCTCCCTACTTTGGGAAGGAGAAGGATTAGGCCCTTGACGCGAGCTCGGTGGAAGAATCTAGAAACCTGGACAATCCTTTTGCTGGAGGTGAGAGTTATCAAGAATAAATATGTAAGTCACATCCATGTTGAATGTGATGAAGTGTGTTTCATATTTCATTTTTATGGGTATTCCAACCAAGCTAGCCCTGTTGTAATAATTGGTAAGTCTCAGCCATCAAGTGGCATGGTGGTGAGGGGAATTTGTGAGGGAGCTCTGAATCAGTAGAGTAGAATACCATAGTGGAAAAAATAAAATATGAAGGTTTTTCTCTCCTAATGCAAGCCAATGAGGACTATTGCGGAGGGGAGGAGGAAATCTAGGATGAGAGGAGCATGAATGGGATAGAGAGGTAGACACTCTGCTCAGGCACTTTCTAGGTCAGGTAAATTTACCTGCTCCCTTCGATTCCATAGAAGCCCAACATAACCTACTCCAATTCATTGTTTAATAGTTCATTAAATCCAATAATGAACAGTATGCTGAGGTGGTGGGTAGATTGATTGTCATTCACCAAAATGAACGATGCATCTTGGACCGTTAAGCTACTCTGAGAAGGAACCAAAGGTGACTTCAGGCTTGCATGGATAGTTTCGAAACTCAGATGGCTCATGTGAAATCTCGTATCCAGAAAGCCTTTCATCATCTCGAAAATTTTGCACGAGAGGTAGAGGTCAATCCCACCCATCTTCCATAGCAAGAATGTTTATTGTATTCTCATACTTTTTGGGTAATTTTTTTTCATGGTGGGCTATGGACATAATGAAGCCATGTTTGTTAAATCTTCTCTCTCTTTTGTCTTTTTTGTATATGAAGAACAAAAAATCCAGTTGGAATGAGGTTAATTTTTCTTTCTCTTAGAACTCCCCATGATGTAATCTTCTTCACATATGATGATAAAAATGTTGACTTACAAAAAAAATGTTAAAACAAATAGACATGACCAAGGGGAAGTACGATATTGTCAGAAGGTGTTAGTGCCTCCCTGTAGGAAGCAATAATGGTTAAGGAAATACAAAGAATCCATCCAGGTAGAAGGGATGGCCATGTTTTTGGCATCTGCGTTTAGTAAGATATGTCCTAGGAATTTTTCAAGGCATCCCCATAAAATAAGGGATGGTAAGGAAAATTTAATTTATATCCATACAATCTCATCTGTGATGGATTATTGATCGTTGAAATTATGTGTAACTAGTTTAAAAAATGCATAGTTAAGTATTATAATAAACAATGTAGATAATAAGTACATTAAAGTTTGTCAATTTATTTCTCATTGTAAATGTTTATCAATCTCAAAATGCAAATAAGAATTAAAGTTCCTCACAAAAAAGTGGATAAGTTCTTAATTTGATCATTTGAAAACCCATTTAGATGGGGATTACATGACAATCATAGACAATTTAACAACGTATCTTCTCAGAGTCATGTTTTTTGTACTTGTATACCACAAATAAAGAAAAAAAACAAGTTGAAACTTGGAAAAATACCATTGTACAATACACTTGATTTCCTCAAGAAGTAGAGTGAGAATGTTTCATTACCTCGCAAAAGGTTCAAATCCCCAACAACATGGTCACCTCTTATGCATCATATTTTTCATGAAAACAGGTTATCCCACCTACATAAGGAAGTTATTCCATGTGTATGGAGTCGAATATAACTCCCAAGAAACTCCTATCTTCCACCAAGACTCTCGGATGCACAGCAATGGGTTGGGGAAGACACACAAGGGGGATGGGAAGATGTCATGGTGTGTGTGTGTATTTCAAATTTATATTCAATAATTAAAGCATAAATATATTGATCCATACATAATTAAATTAAATAATGAAAAAAACTTACCCATTTCCATCATTCATACCATACATACATCATTCATACTCATCATTCATCAATACACCATGAGATTCAATAATGAAATACATTAATCCATATTCATCATTCAACATTCTAGAATTTATATCGATTTAAAAATTAAATTCATCATTCATTATTATATAATGTAAATTTATTTAAAATTTAAATTCATCATTTATCATTCTGGAATCTAATTAGTACTAAGAAAAATAGACTCTAGTAGATACTGAAGTCAGAAGATTAGAATATGAAATTGATATAACTAAAACTCCTAAGAGGTGCTTCTTGGCATCGCCCTTTTGAGGGGGGGACAGATTCCCCACGCTGGGGAAACATTCCCCCCTACATCTTCCCAAAAGAGAGATGTGGGGAATTTTTTCCCTAGGCATCGCCCACCATGGTATTTAGTGCATGGGAAGTATGGGGGTGTGTGCACCCTATCTTGGGGGGCACATCCCCGTGGAGCATTGAGAAAATATGATAGAATACATACCCCAGTCATAGGGTCTAAACAACATATTCATCTATTATGTACCATATTTCCCATAAAATTCGACTGTCTCACATGCATAAGAAGGTTATTCCAACTTTCATGTGGATGGAACTTGGTACAAATCCAAGAAAAATTTGTCAGAGTAGGTACCCCAATCACGAGATCTCAGCTAAAAGTAGTAAATAATAATTAAAATAAAAAAAATGGAAATGTTTTATCCAAGAGTTTCACTAGAATTTCTTTTAAGTTGTTGAAGTGAAGGATGCAACATTACGTGTAACATTCAGAATGAGTGGGACCATAATTTCAAGAATTTCCAAAAAGTCGCAGTAAAAAATCCTTTAAATTTGTGGTAAGTTAATGAATGGAAATTATACTATGCTAGAGATTCACTCAGAAATATTTAATCCCTTTTTCCTGCCATAAATTAACCCTAATTACTCTGCACCAGTGAGTGGTGGATGGATTTTCTAGGTGATATGAAAAAAATAATCTAAGCCAAATATATGAAGAGTATTCCAACGATAGCTATTTTTTGGGCATAAATTTCTCTGAAAAGACTTCATTTTGGTCAAACTAATAAAAAATAAAAAATATGAATGGAAAATATTTGTGCAAGGCACCTCGGTTGGAGTGCATTTCCATAGAGAAATTCAAGTAAAAAAACAAATGAATGGGTATGAGAAAATTGAAAGAAGAGAAATACTTGGATGCAAGCATTAGTGGGGGTGAAGCATACCTGGCAAGATTTACCTCATCCATCTCCTCTATGTAGAGATTGCAAGCTCTGTTCTACTCACCTTCACCGCAAAAAATATTATTTCCTTTCCGCTCTAAGAAAACAGTGAAAAACCACCAAACGTCGCACTTTTGTTATCAAGGTTGTATATCCTACAAGCCTCTCGTGACAAAGAAGATGATATAAAATGAAATAAAACAAAAAAGAAACTCACATTAGCTTTTAATTCTTCTTCCAAGTGCAGATAAGTCTGTCTCCCAGATTTTATTTTGACTAAAACTTAATTTCACACAAGTAAAGATGGGGTCATTCTACATAGATATTTAATGAATCCTTTATCTTAAGTCATGATATGGGCATCATAGGAAAGTGTATTTATCATCACAGATGGGATTTTGTGTCTTTTATTTTTTCACCAGATATGGGTGTTAGTGGCTTCACTATGGTTGGGAGAGGAAAATAAGGGCCTTAGTCCCTATATTGATCTTTCTCATGCTCAATTTCAATTTAGCATACCCCTAACAGGGAATTGCAATGAATGATACCTATAGCTAGGAATATGAACATTTAGTATTTTTTTAACAATAGTAATGGATCTCATAGAATTTAATATGGCCAAAGAAGGAAATTAAAAGAAAATAGAATTAACTGCTAAATAATCAATGATCCTTAAAAAGGCTTCAAACAGCCATATTAGTTATATTGACTAAGGTATATTCTTTGGTCTCTAGGAGGGAAGTCTCTACCATTCAAAGGTTTTTCACACCACGAATGAGTCCTGGAGTGTCCAAATTTGATCTTAATGATATTATGATGATTTTAAATCACATATTATGCTTACATGTGTAGGCTTGGTAAAAATAGATACATAGGTGGCTTAGGCCTTATTTTAACATTTTATGATTAAGCTTTGTTAAGTAGTTCTCAATGAACCACACATGACTTCTATAGGGGATCTTAGGCCTATATGGGGAGATATTTAGTTTCATTACTATGTTTTACATAACAATAATGGGTCTTAGGCTTGTACCATGGAAAAGAGATGAAAAAATGGGCTTGAGCCCTAAATTAAACTTATTTGGCTTACATTGCATGAAAAATTCCATAAAGAGCATTATAAGTCCTCTTTGAGGGATTCTAGGCCTTCATCTAGGATAAGGGTTTCATTATGAGTTTTTCCACATCATATATTGGATTTAGTGTTATATATTGTCCAAGGAATTAAAAAGGGCCTTAGTCCTAAAAAATTCATTCTTATGTTTAATGTCCATGAAAAAAAATTTTGAATGGGAATAAGTGCACAACTAGTATGTTTTGCATAATAAGAATTGGGTTTATGGCCTCTGAAATGGAAAAGGAAGGAAAAAAAGATCCATACTCCACAGAAAAAACTTCCATAGTAGTTAAATGGACATGATTAATACCTAAAACCACCACACATATCATATCTGGGATATATCTAGCCTTCGGGTGCATTACAGATGTTATTTGAAGGTTTTGTGTGCCATAGTTTGTTCTTGGGGCCCCTAAGTTTGACCTCAATATCATTAGGAGGTTTTTAGCACCATGTATGGCATTTGGGGCCTTAACAATAGTCAAGGAATGATGATAAGGTGATTGGGTCATATTTGAATCTGCCCATGATCAATCTTCTTGAACAAGGATATGAATTACTACATAGGACATCTCTAAGGGATATTTGGACTCTATGGGGGCTCTTGATCACCATTTTTATGGTTAATATGATAAGAATATGTCCGAGGGAATGTAGTATCTCAAGGGGAGTATAAAATTGGGATTTATGCCATAAATAAATCTTTTAGAGTTCAAGATACATGAAGTAACCCTCAAAGAACCACATAGATACTCTCAAAGAGATATTTAGACTTCAACTTGGATGTGGGAACCATGACATATTATTCTACATAAAAATCCACAAAATTTTTTAATATGTATGGTTGTCTAAAAATAATGTGTGCACATTCTAAGAAAGTGAATGTCCTATTAGAATTCATGCACATTTTTTTAATGCAGGTATCTCCATAATTGTTTATAGAACTATATGGCTTTAGAGTAATCAATATTTATATTAATTGACCATGTTTAAATCAACATACTTTGAATTCAAATTAATAAAATCATTGTGTCTATGAATATTGTGCAATCATCAACCATGGTATGTAAAAACACCACAAAAATCCCACAACAAATTTTGTGGCATCTCTCCATGATGTGAGGAACAAATTCCTATTAACCCTTAAAGCCCAACTTTTATATCAATTTCAAGCTCTCTTTCTTGTCCCTCCTTCGTAAAACTATTATATATTGTAAACTTATACTCTATAATGTATAATTTTTTTATAATTTTAGCATTATAGATGGATTCATAAACCCCTCTAAGGGGGTTGTTGAATCCATTTGCCTAAATTTTAACATTGCAGATGAATTTAGAGACCCTATTAAGGGTTTCTCTAAATTTCAACATTGTATATGGATTGTGGACCCTTTTTTCTCTAAATTTTAACGTTGAAGGTCTCTGAATCAATCTTCAGTTTTAAAATTTAGTGGAACGTAACACTTCAGTATCAAAATTGCAATTTTTCATTTTCGAAGTGACAGTTAAAAATGACTAGCATTAACGACTAATTCAAATACTTGTTGTACTTGTTATTTGGTCATATTTTTACTCTTTGAATATACTAGTCATTTACATTAATCATTTTCAATTTTTTCACTTTTTATATAGTCATATATTTTAGTCCTGGACTAAATTAGTCATATTAAGTTAGTAATTTTTAGTTGGGTCACTTATTATCTAGTAATATATTTTATCCCTGGACTAAATTAGTCATTTAAGTTAGTAATTTCTAGTTGGGTAAATTAAAATGAATCAAATTTAGTAGTAATTCAGTTGAAATAATTCTCATGACTAACAATTTTAGTCGTGTATTCATTAATCTCTCATTTTATGCTAGTGTGTGGAAGGTCTATATGATGTGTTTCCGTTGGTTCCACTTCCTTAAGGTCATCTAGGAGGTCAAATCTCATAATATTAGCCCCTCATCATATGTTTATCCCAGATGGATGGTTACTGGGGTAGATGTGCAATGAGGGTGTTACTCTAATATTTACTTCATCTTTTAATTCTCGATTCAGAAAACTAGACTTAACATTCGACTAATAAATTTTCCATTTGTGTTTTGTACCTAAAGAAATAATTAATCTAATTTTATTTAAATTAACTACTAGTGAAAAAGTTTCATCATAATAAATCCCCCCTTTTATGAATTACCTTTAGAAACCAATCTCTATTTTTATTTCTCACACTCCCATCAACTTTAAATTTCGGTTTGAACAAACATTTTCATCCTATGGGTACTTTATTCTTAGGAAATTTAGTTAATTCTAGAGTATCATTTATTATTATTGAATCATATTCTTCCTTAATTGAATTTATTCTTTCCACATGTTCATTAGATTCTTTAAAGTTCAAAGTTTCTATGAAATTCAACACCTTAGTCATCAAGGAATCATATTTACAACTTATAGGTGGGAGAATTTGGCGCGATGACCTTCTTGGGAGTTCGCTACTCTCATTTCATCTTACGCTTTGTGGTGACTCATCCCCTCCTCTAGGTCTACTTTCACTACTTGAGGTGTCCATATCACTAGATTGTTGTCCTTTTGTAACAACTTTGGGTTAAAATTTCATGTAATAAAATTTAATAAAAGAAAAATAAGACCATGGTTAAGGGACACTTATTGCAAGGTAAATGTTGGGAACAATATCCTAGTGGGCATCACTTGTTGTATTTATGGCTAAGGGAAAATTGGCAAAGTCAATGGCTATAACTTTGGGAAGGAAAAATAGTATTTTTTACATTTATATATGAAAATAAAGGAAATTTGGAGAAAAGTAAGGTGAAAGGTCACAAGTTTCATGCGAGGAGAAAAATGAAGGAAAATAATGGAAAATTGAAGAAATTAGAGCCCCAATAATAAAAATACCTCAGAGCATCAGTTGGTATCCTTCTATCAGTTTATTTTTGTAATTAGTCTTAGAGAGGATAATAGAAACAAGAGGATAAATAAATCAAGTAAGCAAGCAAAGAAAAGGAAAGGAAAGAAAAGGAAAGAAAGGATCAAGCACCCTCAGCGGGAATACTTCCAGGAAATAGGTTTCATATATGATTTCTTAGCTGGTTCTGACATGCATGGTATGTGAATGTTGGTATTTGGTTCTTTTCTTGTCATTGGCATGGGTTTTTCCATGTTTGACAATGGATTTTAGCCTTTCCTTTCCATTTACAGATAACGATGGTATGATGGGGTTATTTTTGGTTTGATATTTGTATTTCCAGAAGATTTTGGATCCGAGTGAGGTGGTGTCACGAAAATTTCCAAAGGCATTAGACTCCCTTCGCTGGTAATGGCAAGATACACGGAAAATCCTCAAGGTATTGGAGAATAAATTCTTAGGCATCCAATATCAATTTGATTTTTTGATCTTGACACTGATTTAGGTGAGATAATGATATGGTGAGGGTGGAAGTGGTTTAACCTATCAATTCCCATGGTTCTTTCTATGTTGGTTTATCCCATGAGATCCCAGTTTCATGCTTGGAATATGGCACGGGGGAGACTCACTGAAAGAAATATTTGGTTTAGCCAACCTATGGTCGGGTGGTATCTAGAAGTCCCGAAATTGGTTGGATTTTTCCTATGTCTAATAAGAGTTAAGTTCCTCTTTCTTTCGATGAGTAAATGTATTTTTTAATATGTGGCTTTAATGGTTGTTATCTCATTGTTATTTATCTAGTTATATGTCAGTTATAAGCATGGTTATATGATTGATGTTAGCCATGGATTTATTTGTGTTTTTACTTGTGACTAAATGAATAATGAATGCAGGACCTAATTTATGTTATGATAGCTAATGTGGGAAGGTAGTGACCCTGCTTGTCAAACATCATATAATTTTTCAATCCATTACGTTTAGACTTTCATTCATGACATGTCGGTTGCATCTTTACCATGTGTTTGATGGAATGTCAGTCCCATTTAGGGAAGGTTGTGTCAAGTTCTGGTTTAATTTTTTGTTTTACAACAATTTTATATATGTCATTTATCATCTTTGGAAGTTTCATTGAGTTTTGGGCACAGACCTGAGTCCTGGCCTTGAAAAAGCGACTCAGAATTTGGATTTTCTCGCATATAAATGAGTAGAAAAGTCCATAGTCAATGCAAAGCAGTCTGTGGCAGTGACTTGGGACTCATAGTATCTTGTAGGCCTTGGGAAGTAAGTGTTTGGGCCTCTAAGTCAGGGAAAAAGAGAGTTTTCTCATTGGTTGGACACCTTAAAGGGTTGGGATACTCCTATATTTCTTGTGCAACCTGATGGAAGTCATTAAGGTCTTAAGTTGTCGATTTTATTTCCTTCTTATCATATAGCAGATTTATTATTATCATAGTGACCTTGATCTCATGGTTACCCCATGAAAGCTGGTGAAAGTGGGTAAATGTTTGAGGAGGTGTATTACAGGTTCATATCAGAGCAGGTTGTGCTCTCTTTGGGTAAGTTTGATGTCATCAAGGTTGGCTTGGTTATGGTGACCTACTTGCACAGTTCAACGTCTCAACCGAATATGTATCGGGGGGTGTTGGAACCAGGTTTCCACACCATGAGGGAGAATTAAATGATTTGGGTGTCTTCAGATCTACAATGATAACAGACTGACCTTCACAACAAAAACCCTAACTATAAACCCTAACGAGGAAGATCAAGGTCAGTTTGTGTGTGCATAGATAAGGCTCCACAATCCCTTCAACAATATTAATACATATCATTTAGGTTTGACAATAATAGATCTATGCATTCAACCTTCATATAACGAAGAAAAAATTTATGCAACCGATCCAAACCCAGATAATCCAGTAAACGGAAATACCACATAGAACATATCAGAAAGAGAAATATTGATGCATTTGATACTCATAATTATCCAAAACACTTCTTTATTCATTCACAATTCATAATGTCCTAACAATATTTTAGTTCTACCCACACACACAGCCAACATGGTCTGCACACAATAGTACTAAGGTATCTGTGGACACAACCAGCAGGAGCCTTCTATACCCAGACAAAATACACTTTAAAAATTAGAATGACATATCAAAAATTACTTCAGAGTTAAAAAAAGTCCTATCCAACTCGATCTACACTTATATATATATATATATATCTTTAGCATGCACTCATCTCAGTTCCGCAAACAGTGGTTTCCAACCCCTAGTTCTACAATTTTGTCCATTACAACTCATGAGGGGCCTTGAATCGCCCCAAAGCCCCTTGACCAGTGCATTGATTAGTGCACATGACTCAAAACTACAAGATTACTATTTATTTATCAAAATTGCGATCCAAGGGACCCCACTCCAACAAACCCCCAACGCAATCTTGTGACTCATCCTTAGTCACAGTGGCGCTGGGGTCTTCATATTGTTATGCATCTCCTCAATGGTAGAAATGAAGGGTGCCAGGATGCCCACACTATAATTAGTTGCAATTTGTGTTGTGTCCACTAGTTTCTATGAAGTCAAACCTTCTGCGATGAGATTTATGCTTTGATAGGATTGGTTCAAATTATTTACGATAGCATTTAGATCCTGTGAGAACTTCATCGCTTCATCAAGCCATGTATTCATGTTGTCTATCACAATATTCTTCTTTCTTTATAGCTCCTCCACTTTTTCATGCAATATCTCGCTTGTCTGTAATCGGACCATGCGCTGAGCAGGTAAAAAAGTAGGCAGGGCCTCCTGAAGGTTGTCGAATGCTTGCACTTTGGCGCACAATTCCTATGAGATATTCTTGACCAGTGGATCCATATACATAGATATCCATAGTCCCATAGATGTTTTTAAAAATGTAGTTTCTTTATCGACTATGGTAGAAATACTCTCTAAAGCTTTCTTGACTAAGGTCGCCTACTCCGCATGAACTTTTGGGGAAGTTAATGTTCATAGCTTGGCTTCCAACATCATGATCTGTTTCTCGAACTCCACCTTCACTGTATGCACTTCTTATATAGAGGCTTTCAGCGCTGCTACCAAAAATTTGATTTTAACCTATTGCGCGATGGAAGTAGGGATGGGAACCTCTGGCAGGTCACCACACAATCAATCGATCAAGTGTTCCAATTCAGCTCGTTGTGCTACTAGTTCCTATAATGTTTTCTAAGCTTGGAGGGATTCCTAGACTTCACCATGATCTGCTTCTTAGCTTCACTTAGCTTCTGGTGTATGCATGCTTCCTTGCACTGAAACTCATTAGAAATAATACTTTTTATTGTGTGCAACTTACTCTTGCGAAGCATTGGCAGGTTCATCACAACCTCTGGGAAACTCTTAAAATGCGCGAGAAATTCAGGTTGTTCAATAGTGACTGTTGTTCCCAGGAAGGGGCAGATTTTTTTTTCCTTCGAGCTTATGATCATAGTTGTAGGCTGGATCGCTTGAATCAGTCTCGCTTGATTCACGTTCTCCTTGATGTTGTCATTCTTCAACTATAATACTTGAAACCCTAACTGTAATGCTTCTAGAGCTGCCTTGTATTTTTCTTCCATTGTTTTCCACCTATGTTCAGAGGTGGATGCAACCACATCTTCTATCTTGTCCATGTCTCCTAGGTCAGTGTAACACCCTATGTTCCACTAACCTTCGAGCCTTTCCTCTTCTTGTGTCCTCCCTTGGATGCTTCTGTGTCGCGCTTTGTTCCTCTCGAAGACTCTGCTCTAGTGCCATCTAGACCATCTAGGCCTCCTAGGTCCAAGTCTACTTCTCCTTCAGTTTCTTTCCCATTGTCTTTCTATGCTTCCTTCTCGGTATCTTTTCCAACGTATTTTTCTACGCATACCTTTGAATCTTTTTCAGTGCACCTCTCTACCTCATTTTCTTTTCCCGTCAGTGTTGTCTCTTTTTATGATGCTAAAGATATGGCAGGCTGGGTGGAACTGAGCCCAAACTTCCATGCTACTGGGCAGGTCACAATGGCCTGCTCAATCTCCACCTGTCACCATAAATGGAAATTTGTACCAGATGGGTTCGTTTCCTGCCCAGATCTCCACATGGTGCATGGTTACTTGAAAATATGTGATACCTCGGTACTTATCGTATGAATCTAGGGATATTTTGGGCCGTTAATGTATAGCTACTGCTAGCGCGCCTTCAAAGAGACCCTAGAAAATTTTATTCTCCTTCACTCTTTTTGGGTTGGGCGAGTCCCAAAGATTGGCATAACGCGCCCCTTTGTACACACCAAGATCCACCTTTGGGAGGACTGCACCCTTTGGCATCTCCCATGTTATAAACACTAGTAAGGGAAACAACCAGGAGTAGCAGAATGTCTTCCCTTCGTCCTGCGCCTCACGCACATTGTCCCAAAAATCTTAGAAAAGGTATTGGGACCAGTTGTAGCTGACCCCCTTCTCACATTGTCTTGCTAATATTATTACATGTGTGGGGACTACCTTAGGGCAGTACTTGTGCATAATTGTGTAGCAAAAGACTAAGGTTCGTAGGCACATGCCCGAGTCATTGATTTGTTGTACCAGGAGTCTTGTCCTATGTGGTAGTCATTTTTCACCTTTTCAACTACCTTAAGCTCATTACTCTTCCAAAAAATGGCCATGGGATGGGGCCCCTTCTTGGGCAGGACAGTGATCCAGTGGCTTAGCATATATTCAATTGGAATTCAACCTTCGATCCATAGGAACCCTTCATGCACTAATGCCAACAGCTGGCACACACAGACAGTTGTAATCGGGTACCTCTCGAAGTGAGGAATCCTCAGTAGATTGAGGATCCCAACATTGGTCAGACCGTATGCCCATGGCATAGGTTCTATCTTCACAACATCATCATACAACACATACTCCAGGTAGTATGGAGATGCAAAATCTGGTAACATCTCCTCATTCGCTAGGTCATAATCATCAAATTTGACAAGGGGAATTTCCCAAACAAGTATTGATTATTAGGGACTTCTTATGGGGTTTGCAACATCTTTAGGTAGTCCCACATTGCATCTACATCATTTGGAATGTGCACATAGGGTCTGCGCAACCTAAAATACCTTAGTCACCATGAAATTGGCTTGACAAGTGTGGCCTCCTCAGTGGCGCTCATAGTTATTTTTTTAGGGTCACCAATAGGATACCTATCCTTCATTGCTTGGCATGGGGATGTAACATTTATAAGTGATGTCTGCAGCTTGGAGGATGACCCCTTGGTCAAATTTCACTTTCCTTTAGCTAGTGTGGACATGACTTCTTGGTTTTCTGGCACTACCTCATGGACATCATTGGCTCTTGGCTCTGTAGACGCTGTGAGCGGCACAAAGTGATCTTCAGTTGGCACACTCTCAAGGTTCATGGCCATCATTCTTGGTCTAAACATGAATTTTGGGTTTCTTATGTTGGAGACAAGGGTCTCTTAGCTAAACATACAGTGCTCAGAGACAAATTCACAATGCATTTCACAGATAAGCTCAAGGCACAATATAGTCAAATAGAAAAGGAAGCAAATGTGACCTGCGCCCTTCCTTTCATAAGAAATCCAAGGAAAAAATGGCCGGATATTCATTAAATGAATCTTACCTCCATAAAAAAGGTCAAAAATCCTATAATATCGCCTCATTAAATGCAGAAAACCCGCTCCATCCAATGGTAAAATCAAATTTTCACCCAGTTTTACTATTCCAACAACTAGTTTCTCCTAGTGCACACTACCTCCGCTCTTGCAACACCTGTCTGTGCTTTTCCTCTGCGTAGTGCGCAAACAAGTGGATTCCCATTCTCTGGCCATCTAGTCATTTGGTAGGCACAAGATTATCCCTATATGGCTTCACTCAGCTTCCATTGAAATACCCGAGAAGACTCTCACAATGAAACGTCACCAAGCACACTGCACCCCCATCAGTGATATCTTTCACAATATATGGCCCCAGCCAATGTTTCCTGAAATTCCCTGGGTGACATGAAAAGTGAATTTCATATAAAAATACCAAATCTTCCTTTGCAAACACCTTCTGCCTGATGTGTCTATCATGCCAGGAATTTTTGTGTGCCTTCTACACTCGCTGATGGAAGTTAGTAATGAACCGATCCTCATCTAAGGCAACCAGTTGCACAAGATGTTCCTCCATGATGTCAGGCTTAGCCATATTAGTGAATATTGTGATGTGTAGGCTTGGGACAATATATTCCACTAACATGATAGCTTCTTGCTTGTAAACCAACCTAAAAGGTGTTTTTCTAGTCAAATTCTTGCAGGGCCCATAACATAGAAGGGATGTGCAAGTCCCAATCATTTTGATTTTCATTTCAGATATTTGTGAACACATTCTCCAAAATTTTGTTGAAATCTTCTATCGTACCATTCGCCTGAGGAGGACAAGGAGTACTCTTCTTGTGATGGATCTAAAATTCGTCCGTGAGAGCTTCAATGGTATCATTAACAAAATGCATACCCATATCACTCATAAATATCTTCAGGCACCCAAACCTAGTCAGAATATGTTTAAAAATGAAATGTGCAATAGTAGCTGTGGTACAATACTTCACTAGCTTAGCCTTTGTTCATCTGGTTACATAATCTATAGCAGTGATGATGAAGCGCATGCCAGTCTTCTTCCTAGGAGGATTGATAGGTCCTACAAAATATATAGACCATTTATCAAAATTCTAGGATCTACCATCAACCCTTGCTGACACACAATATGGCCCAAAAAAATTCCAAAAGGAATGAAAAATATGCATTTCTTCAAGTTAAGATAAATCTAATTTCTTCAAGTGTCAAGCATCATGTGCAGGTTGGACACATGCTTCTTTACCAGCCCAAACATAGTCCAATCATCAAAATACACTTCCAAGAACTTATGTATGAATTCTTTGAACATAGATACTACTACGTGCGAGAAGATACCAGGTGCATTATTTAATCCGAAAGGCATGACTCTGTATTGGAAGAATCCCCATTCCGTTGCAAAGGTGGTCTTGCTTCGGTCTATTGGTGCAATTCTGATCTGATGATACCCTAAAAATCCATCAATAAAAGACT
Source organism: Pinus albicaulis (assembly GCA_034641835.2). Lineage (NCBI taxonomy): Eukaryota > Viridiplantae > Streptophyta > Pinopsida > Pinales > Pinaceae > Pinus > Pinus albicaulis. Next base: position 517,581,698 of record CM076574.1, on the reverse strand, counting down.
AAGCCTCTTTTCCTCCCACATTATCCGAGATCTCATCTGAGAATGGAGTAGGGAAGGGGTCATGCACACATCCATCGTTTAGTTTGTGCAGATCTAGACAAATCCTTATCTCTCCCTTGGTATTGTTTTCTTGAAAAGCCATGGGGCTCACCCAATTAAACTTCTCTACAGGCTCAATGATTCTTGTAAAAACCATATTCTCTAATTTCTATTTCACTTTCTGATTATACTTGGGATTTAAATGATATGGTCGCTGCTTGACAAGGCGTGCATCTAGTTTCAGCATTATTTTTTATTTTCATAACGCCCGGATATCCTACAATTCCTCTCAGATATTTTTGTGGAAAATAGGTCCTGATATCATGTCAGTAGCTCTGTAACCTTCCCCACTATTTCATCATCCCAATAATCCAAAATTTTATCCAACTTGGGTTGTTTTTCTGTCCCAATTTTGACTTCCTTTAACTTGAGAGGCATAGTTACATCTACCATTCCCAGGGAGGGTTCTGCTACTGCGTGCTCCCTCTCAGACTCAGGGATGTTGATAATTTTTGGATATTCCTCATTATCTTCGACTATTAGGTTCCTACAATTGACAATATATTTCATCTATGCTTCCCATGTTGGCATAACACATTCTATCCGAGGAAGGGAGTCATCAAAGACAAGTGCTTATATATCTTGCAGGGCTTCGTCCAATCCCTCTGATCCTCTGACCAAGCCAAAGGATGATAAAAAACTGTCAGTCAACGTAATCCAATGGTGAGTCCCTCAGTGCAGCTCTGTTTCCAAATACCATATAGTAGGTATTGGTCCCAACGAATGGAAAAACATATGAACCCATTCATTCTAGGTATTCTCGTTCCAAAATTCCATCCACATGGCCAGGTGCTTGCACGGGTCACCCTGACCATAGAAAATCACAGGTGGTGGGGTAGCGGGTGGTTCAAAGCGCAACTTCATCATTTCGTTGCATTCATCCTAGTCTTTAAATCTTCCCTTTTCCGTATCACACCAATGTGCTGGGGTTGTACGCATGGCCAAATCAAGTGCCCAGAACCTTCGTTCTTTAGGGACAACCTTTTCCAATTTTTCCAAAAATATTACAACACTATCAGAATAATCAAAATAGGGTAATTATCTTAGCTCTGAGGAAATTCATTGGAAATTTTTAATGATCTTTTGGTAGCATAGTGCAAAAAAATCATGCAACCAATTCTGCCAGTTCTCCATTTCCCCATCTGAATCTGCGAAACATAGGCTATCATTTTCCAAATTCATCATTCCATTAGTTTTAGGGTAGATCCGATCCTCATCTTGCATAGTCAGCTTGTATATATGGTTGAAATCATCTCCTTCGTGTACTTGTTTTGTATATCTTTCTCCTTCTGCCAGATCTAGAGGTAAAATCATCTAAGTACCATCTTATTCAAATATCATGCTCATTCACTTCAAATTGATGACGTCTCCCATATCAATGGCCCAATCCAACCTAAGCAGCATGAGTTAGGGTTTTGCATCATTCATAATTTGTATTACTTCAAAATTAGCGTACCTTTACTCCATCAATTTCTAAAAATACCTATGGGAGTCTTCCAAGTGGAATTATCTTTTGTTGATAAGCCATGTGCAGCTAAATGGTGGAAGATTCCAGACTTGGTTTGCCTATATTTTTCAAGGTCCACTTAGGTAGAAATTTTGGATCAGACCCTAAGTCCAATATGGCCTGATCCATCTCATACTCTCCAATTTGCACAGTCATGTGCATCTGCCGACCTGCTCTCTTCTTGTTCTTATAGATCTTGCTCATGGCCTTAGTCTTAGTCTGAGCTAATTCCTTGTCCGCACAGCTCTCTATCAGGACCTAAATATTGTCCACTACTTTCTAATTACACAATAAATTAATTCACGATTGTAGGAAATTTTTAACTTCATCATCAATCTTTGGTTCCATGATAGACTTGGATGTGGACGCACCTGCAACAGAAAAATCCTTCCTGGCTTCATTAAAAGTTTCTTTTTCCTTCTGTAGGTTGATTCCTTCCTTATTTTCAGAGCACTTCCAAATTAATGGCTCTACATCCACCTTCTTTCCCTCATCTCCTCCGGTGGCAAAACCACTACATGCAATTATAATTACACTTGGATCATCATCACATGGCTCAACTTTGACCATTTTTATGGTCTATGTGGGTGTCTGTTGTTTATTTTCCTACATTCTAGAAATAAAAACAAGGTAGTCTTGAATCACATGATGAAATTTTCTATAGTACCTGCAAGAATATCGTGCAGGGTTTGGGAAATTTCACACACAGTGTCGAATGGCTCCATAGTTATAGAAAATTAATTGTCCTTCACAACTTGCACCTCCACCTCTCCATCCTCCCCTTCCTCTTGTTGGGGATCCTCCACACCTAGAGGGAGATGCTAGTGAAGATGGGTCCACCTACACCCTATAGAGGTTTTCATTGTTTATCATTAGCCCGAATGTGCAGCAATGGTGTTCATAATGACCAACGAAAGAGAAAACTTGCACCATTTTTTCTTCAGTTTGGGCACATAACTTCCTAATCGAGGGCAGTGGTTTGTATCCTATTTCTGATCTACTCTGCAATCAGTGCACCATATGGTGGGAGTACCACTTAGCTCTGCAGCATCCCTGGGGCGCAATGGATTTGGACCTTCCACTTACATGTAATCTAAGAACAAAGTGCAATGATCTTTGTTATGGCCAGAACACTTACAACGTATACAACATACATCTGCACCAAATTTCTTTCCTATATCTCTGCGTAGGTTCTTAATATCCAAGTGCATTGCCTACAACTTATTTTGGAATTTTAGAGTTCTGAATTGATCATCTGCTCTCAGCACAACTTAAAGTTTCATAGTAACTTCCAGAGCTTCGGCCTGAGAATTGAACTTCTGTCGATTCATAGGCACAAGTAGATGTGGAAATATCATCACAATAAACCATTACTTATGCTTCTTATCATCATAGCTAAATCATCCCTCGTTGATAGTGCGCTTCAGCCACCGATCTGCCTCCCAAAAATATTCATTTGGTTCTTACTTGATTTCCTTAAACTCTGTTACACACTGTGAGTAGGAATTTGGCTTTCTAAATTGCTTCTTCAAAGCATCCTTAATATGAGAAACAGTGGGATCAATGTGCTAAGTCAGATATCCCAAAAACCAATCTAACACATGACCTTCAAAGACCATAGCTATATGCAATCTTTTGACAACATCAATGTTAACATTTTTCGTAGTCCATAATGCATTGGAAATAAACCAAAACCTATCCATGTCCTCATCTCCCACACCCTTGAAGGTGGGTAGCTTCATATGCGCAACCATATCTCCTTCTGGGAGCGGTGGTCGTGGGGTAGGAGATGTCTTACCCCTACACTAGTTTGACTGTGGAGTCATAGGATGGCTACCTCTGTCGTGGGTAGCCTCAATTCTTGGTATATCACTGTCATACAAGTTCCTCAGAGGATTTTATATAGATTTGTCTCCTCTCTGATTAACTTGATAATACTTTCCACTGCACGTAGTGTTTTACTAGCTTATCTAGGGTCATTCACTCAATGTGACTACACAAAAAACCCTTTTCACATAATAACATATTAATCAAAAAAGGTATAGAGTGTATGAATTTACCTCTCAGTCCCTTGAAGAACCTCCTTTTAGCTTCAGAATATGACATAAACTGATCTACTGCAAACTCTGTTACAAACCCACAAAAAATGTTAACCCTGTGATCTATAGTGTAAGTGATGGAGTTATCAGTCTTCTCTAACTGTTGGAACAACTCAAGTGTCCATTCAGTGACCTTATCATCCTTCCAATAGGTTTGAAACGTAGCTAATATCAACAAAAACTCTTGTAATTCTTGCGCATAGGTCACAAATAAGATCTCGTGAACCTCTGTGAAAATATGTGTATGCTTCCAATCTTCAGTAGACAACTTCTTACTTCAATTTTCCTTAATGGAAAATTCTTAACTTTTTTTTTCCAACCAGTCTTATAATTCAGGATTTAATGGCCAGCACATCACCCAATCTCTCTCGAAATGATCCCAGTCTTGAAAAATTAACCATTTGTTGGCTTCATGGGTACTAGCCTAGGTTCAGAGTTAAGCTTAACAGAAAAAAAAACCTCTTACTACTGGTGCTTTCAGCAGTGACCTACTTGCATAGGTCAAAGTCTCACCCGAAGCAGTATCGAGGGTAGTGGAACAAGGTTTCTACACCCAAAGGGAGATTTAAATGATGTGGGCGTCTTTAGATCTATAATGATAGCGGCCAGGCCTTCAAAACATAAACCCTAACCAGGAACCCTAACTAGAAATATCTAGGTCAGTTTGTGCATGCACATATAAGGATCTGAAATCCCTTAAAAAGTATTAATACATAACATTCAGGTCTGTTGTTAATATATGTATGAATTCAACATTCATATAACGCAGAAAACAATTAGGCAAGCGATCCAAACCTAGATAATGTAGTACATGAAAATAACACACATAACAGATCATAAATAAAAATAATGATGCATTTTGATAATCAAAATTATCCAAAACACTTCTTTATTTGTTAAGAGCTCATAATCCCTTGAAAATACTTCAATTATACCCATGTAGACAGCCATCGGTGTCTACACATAGTTGGAATAAGGTCTCCACACACATAGCCAACAGGAGCCTTCTATACCTAGAAAAAATCCACTTTACAGCTCAGAACATCATATCAAAACTTAATTCAGACTTAAAGGTTGTCCTATATGACTCGATCGACACTTCTATTTATATATTTAGCCTACACTTATATAAGGCATGCAAACTATGGTTTTCAACCCCTAGTTCTATCCTTTTTCCATTACAACTTATGAGGGGATTTTTCCCACCCCAAGCCCCTTGATCAATGCATTTCTTAGCGCGCACGACTCAAAACTACAAAAATACTATTTGTTTATCAAAATTATGTTCCTAAGGGACCCCGCTCCAATAGTGGTCATGGATGGGGTCATGGTATACATTTGGTATGGCCATGCATGATGTTTTTATATTGTTATGTTATTACATGGTATACGTATGATTATACATGTACATGCTAATGTGGACTAATCTTGTAGATGAGGTAACCCTCCATTGGACATCACTGAGCTATGGATTTTATTTTGGTGTCTATTTGGTTTATCTAACATGGGACACTTACAAGAAGAAGCGAATCCAGGATGACAAGAAAAATGGTAGACTATAGTTCCCGTGACTCTCCCTATATATCAGTTGGGCAACAAGGAGAATAGTACTCTCCTGATATAGTCGATGCATTAAGGAGCTTGAGGGAATATATGAAAGGTTGAAAAGTATACAATGATAGGTTGGTTGATTCATAAGGAATACTTGCAATGGCTCAGGAGAATCAGGTTGAGGCTAATGCATCGATTCTTTAGAGCTTGTCAAAATTGAAGAAACATAGACAATTAGGGATCAGTCAATACAACGAAGAGAAAAATAATGGATCGTATGGTAGAAGGTCTCAGTTTGGATATAGGTTGGATGTAGGGGACACAATTACAGGTGGAATATCATTGGATACACCCGAAAGGAGGAATGGTATGTATAGGCATCATTCTAGTTTCACATCCAGGAGACATCAACATAGAAATCACCATCATCATCCTTATATGAGGAGGGATTATTTACCTGAGGAGGTCAAGAAAGTGAAGCCTCCTAAATTTGATGAAGAGGTTAATAAGTTAGAATATGTAGAGGCATGGTTTCTTGGGATGAATATATTCATCAGATTAGATAAATATTCAAAAAACATGAAATACAACCTTTAGAGTTAAAGGGAAGGTAGATATCTAGTGGGAATATGTGAAAAATGTCAAGGGAATTCTGGAGGAAGACTTGATTTGGGATGATTTCCAGAGGATATTTGTTGGGCCTTAGTTTTGGTCTTATTTTGCTCAAAGAAACTTACTAATCCATCTATTTCCCATCCATTTTCCATTCATTTATTCCATTTTGACATATATTTGATATCTATTCAGGTATTTAATTTTAATTTTTCAAATTCTAAAGTTTTTATGAAAGTTTGGTTTTTAGTGCAAAATTGGCAGATTTAGAAATTCCCGTAATAGCTCTATGGTTGATGTGGTTGCAGGACACTTGGGCACGAATTGAATGCATGGATGGATAGCTTGGAAACTAGGATTAAGCCACCTAAGCTTAGTTCGAATAGAACAAGCTTTATTAGGCCCATTTGGTTCTAGTCAATCATGACTAGTCATTCAGAAATCCCATAGAAATAGGGCAGTTTTGAGATTCTATGGGATTGGCCATATTTCTTGGGATAAGAATAATGAATTCGACTTAGATAGGTGGATGAGAGTAGATGGGTTTGTTTGAGTAAAAATATATCAGTTTGTTTCATGAGACTTCTTATTTAAAGCCAAAGCTTTGATGGCTTATGTATTATGATTATTATTGACTTATATACTTTTATATTGTGACAACTTTGGATTGAGGAGTTAATTTGAAGACTTGTGCTGTTATCATTTTGCTGTTCAATGTTATGGGTGTGTGACTGAAGTTAAGCTTCTGAGATCATTTATCAAGTGTGCAAGGCAAGGGTGGAAGGGCCCCCATTCCAAGCTAAGTACACTTTCTTGTTAACTAGTTTTATTTCCTTGTAATCTGATGATTGTAGAACTGGTTTTTCAAAGCTTTATTTCAGATTGCTTAATGGTTCATGCATAATGATTGATTTCATTAGTTCATAGCTTATTCATCACTTTATCAAGTTGGAAAAACAGGTGTTCAAGTTGAACATCCCTTCTACTAAAATGATGAATTAAAAACTAGTTTCCTTTGCTTGTGTGCAAGTAGTTTCTTATTGAGATTTTGATATTGAGATGAATGAATTATGATGGAATACCTTATGTGTCTCTTAAGTTAAGAGTTTCTTTCATTAATAATTTATCCATCTTAAGCTCTTGGTTTTAATCTCTGATTCATTAAGTGGTAATTGAGGTGAAAGTGGACTTTTTGAGTCAAGAACCATTTCAATATTCTTCCTCTTTTTAAACTAATTGAATTAGAATTATAGGATGTATTACTTTCAGCTTTTGAATAACTTATCTTTCAAGGTTTGATTACATCTAATCTTCACATATAGTGAACTTGCCTCAAATCATAAACAACCCGGATTGATAATAAATAATTGTGTTAGTTTAGGTACATAAATTAGCTCAACATTTTGGCGCCGTTGTCGGGGAGGCAAATATCGGCATAGTCAATAGAAAGATAAAAAAAAAAAACAAAAAAAAAAACAGTAGTTACACTTTTTAGTTATGTTTCTTTATGCCTAGACATAGAGATCCTCAAGGTAGATTTATTAAAAACCCCCCACAAATAGATATAGGATCATCAAACACCCCAGTTACTGGTAATCCAATAATTGAGGAATTGGCAGAAAAACAAAGAAGTGGACAAAGATTAACTTTGATTGAGAGGCAAACTTTGTTAGCTTGGGAAGCAAAGCAAAAACAATCTTCAACTTCTGGAAAACAAAAAGAAATTATCAAAGGAAAACAATCTCTATTTCCATCCATAAATCCTCCTATCTTCGACCAACCTCAAACTCCACTTAAAATTGAAACAAATCAATCAATGGCAGAAGAGGGACATGGATCTGTTATTCTCACTCCTGAACAACGAGCTGCATATGAAAGACAACAAGCAGAATGGAGAAGAAAGAGAGAAGAGGATGCAAAACAAGAAAATGATAGAAAAATAGAAAATGATCGAAAAAGACAAGAAGATGAGACTACTTTTGGCTTTCCAATAATAGACACAAGTGAAATATTAGGAGAAGAAGTGAAAATGAAAAATATTCCACCTTCTGTATTGCCAAATTTTTATGGAATGTCCACAGAAGATCCTGATGCATTTATGTTTGAATTTGATATTCTATGTAGAACATATGGATACACTGATGACATTCATAAACTTCGTCTTTTCCCTGCAACATTAAAAGCAGCAACTTTGAAATGGTTTATGGGTTTAGGAGAACAAACAATAGCTTCTTGGGATGATATGAGATCAGTCTTCCTTAAAAAATATCAAGCTTATTGTAGATCTAGAGATTCAAAGGAAGATATTTTCAGAATGACACAACAAGAAGATGAAAGTTTAGAAGAATATTTGGAAAGATTTTTGTATAATCTACAGAAATCTAAACATCACTCCCTAAATCAAGAAACCATTCGAACAATCTTTCTCAAGGGTATAAGGGATGAATACCTTGACATCTTGAATGTGATGGGTAAAGGAGATATTTCAAACCTACCATTCGATGAAATTGTTGACTTATGTCAAAAATATTCTAGAGGAAGAGCAAAAACAGGAAGAAGAGATGTAAGTTCAAAAGCAGCAAACTCAGCTGCAGGAGGGATAACAAGAGCTGAAATAGGAAGCTTATTGGAGAATTTCAAAACAGATCTCTTGAGTACATTAGGGACACAAGTAGATGTGCTAAAGGCAAATAAGAGGAAAGAAGAACAAGAACAAGCTTTAGCAATCTTTTGTCCCAAATGTAGAAACAAACATCCATTGAGGGAATGTCCTTTGGATAGTGTTCAGAGTGTTCAGGTTTGTGGTCTTTGTACAGAAAAGCATTCCACAGAAAATTGTCTAAAATTGAAAGAATTACAAATGAATTCAATGGAAGAAGTGCCAGGAATGGAAGTTTTTTATTATGTAGCACCACGAAGACCATGGCAACCTAGGATGTCTCAACAAAATCAACAACAATTCCCTCAACAAAATTACCTCTATCAACCTCAAAATCCTTGGACCCCTCCAATGCCATGGCAAGCTTGGCCTCCACAACAATATACACAACAACCTGCACAAGGTTGGAGAGGATATGGTTATGGAAACCAGCCACCTCAACAGTATCAACAACAATACCAGCAACAATACCAACAGCCATTCACATATCCACAATATCCTCAATCCATACCATTTCAACAACAACATTCTGCATATCCACAATCCATCCCATATCCGCAGCAGAATCCTCCACCGTTGTTGACCCAACCACAACAGTTGCAGCTACCCACAAATCAACCCAGACCAACTCAATTACCAGCACAACCAATTGCAAATCCGAATAATAAGGTGGAAAAAGTTGCATACACTGTAGAGGAAGCAACATGTTTTCCCACATATTCAATTCTTCCTCTTAATGAAGTCCATCTAAGGTCTGGAAAAGTGCTTAAAAAGGATTCTCCTCCAATTATAGAAGAACCAATCGAACAAGGAGAATCACCTGAAACATCACAAACTAAGATACAAATTCAGAAAGGAACAAACATTACAACACAAACACCACCTTATCCTGAAAGGTTAGTGGAACAACAAAAAGAAATAACCCTTCCTGAATTTGATATTTTAGATGAATTAAAAAATGCTTATGTAAAAATTCCTTTGTTGAAGGCAATTAAAGAAATACCAATATATGCTAAAACAATAAAGGAATTGTGCATTAAGAAATCACAGAAAAAGAAGAAGGATCCTACTACAATCCAAGTCATTGGTAAACTAGCAAGTCTCATGTCTACACAAACCAAAGTAGAAAAATATATTGATCATGGTATCCCTATGGTTACTATATCAATAAATAATTTCTCAGTACCCAACACATTAATAGACTTGGGAGCAGCTATAAATGTAATGACAATGGAGACAATGAAAACTTTGCATTTGAACAACATTAGATCAACCTCTACAATCTTAGAACTAGCAGACAGATCTAAAGTTGTTCCTGAAGGAATATTGGAAGATATCATAGTCTCTTTGGATTCATGGGAGTATCCCGTTGACTTCCTTATCTTGCAACCAAAAACAAATTTGGGAGGACATCCTCTAATCTTAGGCAGACCATGGTTAGCTACCGCTGATGCCTTCATAGGATGCAGATCAGGAAGCATGATTATTTCACATGGAGATGAAAAGAAACACATTGCTCTTTATTCACCTGCACAATCAACTTCTTTAGAATCAGTGCTTGAAGCTCAAGAAAAACAACAAACTAAATCAGTTTTAAGTATAAATAAATTCTTTGATTTAAGAGAAGAAGAAGAGAATGAAGACTTAATGGATCTTTTCATTTCAGAACCAAGTATTTCAGAGCAGCTTAGAGAAGTTCAATATGAAGCTGCAAATAATCTTTTGAATCAATGTTTTCAGGAAACCTGTAGTGTTCAAACTTTGCGGAATTCTTTTATAGACATCTTTCCTGTAAACACAATCTCCAATCCAACAATAAAAACAATTGAGGTAAGTCTTGGAAAACATTTAAACATTGGAAATGAGTTGCAATCAGCACAAGAGCAAGAGGTAATTGCATTATTACATAAATATTCAAAAGCTTTTGCCTGGGATTATACTGACATGCAAGGAATCCATCCTAACACATGTGTCCACCACATCTATACAGATGATCAAATCAAACCTGTAAGACAACCTCAAAGACGAATGAATCCCATGATGAAATAAATAGTGAAAGAAGAACTGCAAAAATTGTTAAATGTTGGATTCATCTATCCTATTTCAGATAGTCAATGGGTTTCTCCACTGATTATTGTTCCAAAGAAAAATGGAAAGTGGAGGGTATGTGTGGATTATCGAGAACTAAACAAAGCTACACTAAAGGATCATTTTCCTCTACCATTTATTGATCAAGTGTTAGATTCATTAGCTGGAAAGAAATTCTTCTCTTTCTTGGATGGGTTTAGCGGGTACAACCAGATTAGAATAGCAATAGAAGACCAAGACAAGACAACATTCACTTGCCCATGGGGAACCTATGCATATAATGTTTTGCCATTTGGTTTATGTAATGCACCTGCAACTTTTCAACGAGCAGTGCTTGCAATTTTTGCTGATCTAATTCATGAATGTGTAGAGGTTTATATGGATGACTTTACAATTTATGGAAACACATATAATGATTGCCTAAATAATCTTGAGAAAGTGCTGAAACGATGCATTGAAACAAATTTGTCATTAAGCAATGAGAAATGTTATATAATGTTGACAGAAGGAATAGTTTTGGGACACCATATTTCTGCTTCAGGAATTAAAGTGGATCCAGCAAAAATTCAAGTCCTAGTAAACTTAATACCTCCTACAACACAGAAAGAGGTAAGAAGTTTCTTAGGTTATGCAGGCTATTATAGACGATTAATTGAAAACTTCAGTAAAATAGCCCAACCTCTGTTTAAATTATTAGCAAAAGATATTGAATTTCACTGGACAAATGACTGTCAAAATGCATTTCAAAATCTAAAAGAGAAATTATCAATTGCACCCATTCTCCGTGGACCAAATTGGTCTTTGCCATTTCATATATCAACTGGTGCATCTGATACTGCAATAGGTGCCTCCCTTGGACAGAAAGAGAACTTGTTCAATTATGCAATATACTTTATAAGCAAGAATCTAACACCTGCAGAATTGAACTATACAGTCACCGAGAAAGAAATGTTAGCCGTTATACATGCAGTAAACAAATTCAGACATTATATAATAGGATATCAAGTTTTCATTCATACAGATCATTCAGCAATCAAATACTTGATGAATAAACCTATAACCAATGGAAGAATAACAAGATGGTTACTGTTATTGCAAGAATTTAATATCACAATACAAGACCGGCCAGGCAAGGAAAATCAAGTGGCTGACTTTCTGTCCCGCATACATTCACCCAATGATCCAAATCCGGTTGCAGATAACTTTCCCGATGAACACCTATTTGCTATCAAAGTAAGAACACCATGGTTTGCAGACATTGCAAACTATTTATCTTCTGGAAAGTTTCCAACCCAATTCACTAAAAAGCAAAGACACAAAATTGTTAGAGAGAGTTCTAGGTATAGTTGGGTAAATGGTGATTTATTTTATACTGGTTCAGATTTGATAATTAGAAAATGTGTGCGAGAAGATGAAATATTAGACATTCTAAGGGCATGTCACGATGAACCATGTGGTGGCCATTTTGCAGATAAACGAATAGCATATAAGGTGCTGCAACTGGGCTACTACTGGCCATCCATTTTCAAAGACTCTAAGAAATATGTCAAGCAATGTGACAGTTGCCAGAGAATAGGGAGACCAATTACAAGAGATGAGATGCCGCTGAAGCCACAGGTCCTCATAGAACCATTTGAGCAATGGGCACTTGACTTTGTTGGACCCATTAATCCACCATCAAATGGAAAGAAGTACATCTTAGTATGTACAGATTATGTAACCAAGTGGGCAGAGGCTAAAGCAGTGAACAGAGCAACAGAAGATACAGTGGTCACCTTTCTTTTTGAAGAAATCTTTGTCAGATATGGAGTACCTAGACAAATTGTAACAGATCCAGGAACACAATTTACATCAAAGCTGGTACGAGATCTAACAGAGAAATACAAGATCAAACATAGGAAATCTACACCATATCATCCTCAAGCAAATGGGCAGGTTGAATCAATAAATAAAGTCCTAGAAAATATCATGACAAAAACAGTACAGCTGAACAGAAAAGATTGGTCTGAAAAATTACAAGATGCACTATGGGCCTATAGAATCACATGGAAAAATACAACTGGTTTTAGTCCATACCAGTTAGTATATGGAAAAGAGGCCTTATTGCCTATAGAGTTTCAAATACAAACATACAGACTAGCAGCTGAACTAGGACTAGACCTGACAGAAGCACAACAGCAGCGGATCATGGAACTGAATCAGTTGGATGAGCATCGTCAACAAGCTATAGAACATACTACATTGGTGCAACAACAAAGAATGAAGTGGCACGACAGATATATCAAAACAAAGACATTTCGCAAGGGAGATTGGGCATTACTTTTTGACTCCAAGTTCAAATATTTCAAAGCAAAGTTCACAACACACTGGCTAGGCCCATATGAAATTGATGAAGTCTTCGACAATGGAGCAGTAAAGATCAAGACAATTGACCAGGATTCCACCTCTTTTATAGTGAATGGACATAGGCTCAAAGTTTATAATAGGCCTATCAGTAAAGAAGCATTTATGAAACAACTGACAGAAGATACAGAACTGGAAGTCATGGCACACCAGGCTCAGCCATCTTCCAGTCCTGTAGTTGAATAAAAAAAAAAAACACATATAAAAAAAAATAAAAAATAAAAAAAAATAAAAAACATAAAAAATAAAAAATAAAATAAAAAAATAAAAAATAAAAAAAACATAAAAAATAATTTGTTTGCTAGTGAAAACCAGGCAACTGGCACTAAGCAAACACGAATTCATAGGGGAAAACCAGGGCAACTTGGACTCTATGAATTCCTTTTTCTTGTTCTACTGTTCTCACATAATTTCAATACAGGTACTCTCCATCAACAACTGACTTGAGGACAAGTCATATCTTTAACAAGGGGGAGACTTGTATTAGATCTTTAGCTGGAAAGCTGAAGTAGAGAAGGAACTTGTATTGTCAGCAGAGGGACCTGAAAGAAGAAATCAATACAGAGGGACCTGAGAGACCTGCCAATGTCAAAACAACATGTGCATATTATGAAAGCAGTGCAGAGGGACCTGAAACAAAGAATCATTACAAAGGGACCTGATTTTTCAATTCAAGAACCAGAGCATGAAGAACAAGGAGCAACAATAAAATTTACTTTTTGATTCATCTACAACATCTGATTTCATTCCACCTGTACAAACATCATCCAGGGAAGTATATGTATAGTCATTTTGTACTGGAAATTCAAATTTTTCTCAGGAATTTTTAGTTTTTGTTAAGTTAAAGTTAGTACCTGAGGATATTCATTATTCCTTATACATATCCTATATTCATAATACCCCTATACATATTCCATTTCATTCATACACATTTCCTATACATATTCCCTATAATCCTAAGTATTTTTCTTTAAGAGCAAAAGACCAAGCTAGGACAACTTTTTCCATCTGCATATACAAATCAAGCATTAGTATGATAATGATTTTAAACATGACCTAAGATGGTCATTTTAAAATCATAAAGGTGTGCATAGAAGGCAAAACAAATAATGCGCTATATTAAACTATATACCATAGTGTAAATAAGGAATGCGTTAAAACCATCTATATAAAATTAAGCGCAAAGGATATAAGGTTAATACATATGGTATATAAAATCAACGCGCATATGGTATAAGGATAAGCGAAGGTATATGGCGCATACAAAATGAAGGACGGGCACGATTGTTATGATCTGGCAGGCTTGTATGATTGACAGGGTATGGTGAAATGATAATTGCATTTACAATGCAGGAGTATCATTGCACGTATAGACACACGGCGGAGGTAATAGTTCATGCATATCATTCAAAATAACACATGACGGTGGCAATGATACGGGTATATCATTCAAAATAAAACGCGTTGGTGGCAATGATACGTGCATATCATTCAAAAAATAGCACACGACAATGGAAATCATACGTGCATAGCACACGGTGGTGACAATACGGGCATATCATTCAAACATAGCACACGCCGGTGGTGACAATACGGGCATATCATTCAAACATAGCACACGCCGGTGGTGGCAATACGTGTATATCATTCAAACATAGCACACGGCGGTGGCATCCTCATGACACAGTCGGGCGACTGGTCAAAGAGGACAGCCATACCAACTGTGCATCATAACACCAATAGGCACGGTACAACCATGAACTCGGTCAATTCATGACCGTTTCGACCTCAGTCCTCATTGCCAGAGCTCAGAAGGAAGGCGTTTTGAAACAAAACATCATTCCGGAGAAGAGAGAAGGCGTTTGAAGCAGCGAAATAGTGAAAATCACTCCGGAAAAGCAAGAAGGCGGATTTAAGAAAGGAAATCGCTCCGGGTTCAACGATCAGAGATAGCAGATTTTCAGGATTAAGTCAGGTAACAGTGAAGTTCATTTACACTCAGCGATTATGGGATATTGTTTGTCATTAACTTTTAGATCCTTTGCTTTGCCACCAGCTCAATTAACCGAAGTAATAGGGATTTGGAGCGCCCGGTTACACTCCACGCGCTCATTGACAGTCAGGTAACTACAAATCCGTGATTAGCTCCAGATTGACAGCACTTACGGATTGTGGATAGATTTTGATGCGCATCAATTTGATGGAAACTCATTGCATGAGTAACACGTTAAGAATTTTAACGGAATGCTGTGATTGAAGTGGCATGGCAGTGGTTGTTGACTAATTGCGGACTAAACCGTGTTCTGCTGAGTGAATTGTGCGCATTAATATTTTAACAAACAGTTAACATGAAAACGAAAAATTCCATAAACACTTGCTGCCACTGCATTTTTGTTTTTGTTTTTGACTAAAACAGGGGATCGAATGCCGGATTGTCAAAATGAACTGTGGTTCCCAAAGGGAGTCGGGTTGTTGAAGCCGTGTTTATATTTGGTTGAGGCCGAGAGCCTTTTTGCATATTTATGATTTTTATGCTGAGTCTGCAAGAAAAATTTTTTGCAAACGCCTTTGCTTAAGCCGAAAACATTTTGGAAATTTTGATGAGGCCGAGAGCACTCTTTAGTTTTTATTTTATATATACACAGTAAATCATGTTTTTTTTGTGTGATGAGTAAACATGGTTATTGCTGCGTGTGTATTTAATTTAAAAAAAACAGAGACCAGTGTATTAACAGAAGTATACAGGTGTTGTTTGCATTAAACAGGGAATTCAGATAGTGCTATTGCAAGGGAATATATCAGAGGTTAAAAAAAAGGAAGAGTTGAGTTGAGTCAGAAGAGGAAGGTAAGCTTCTTTGCTTACTGAATTTCATTTTAAAAAAACGATAGTCATAAATTTTTATTAAAATGAAGTTAGTGACAGCAGAGGCCTACATTGATTGGTTTACAGAAACAATGACAAACAGGGTAGAGCCAAAATTTCAGATAGAAAGCTGGGGAAAAGAGACTATAGAAAAACTTTATCAGGCAGGGATGATAGGCTTCTTGCAGAAATTTAATGGCCATTCTGAGGAGATAACCAAAGATTTTATAAAGAATTTCAGTCAAGACCAGACTCGAGTAGGAGAAATCATTGTCCCAGTAACCCAAGAATACTTGTCTAAAGCCTTAGATTTGCCAATGATAGGAGAAAAGTATTATAAAGGGCTACACTTCAAGGAGAAAGCGTGGACTTTCTTCCTTGAGAAAAAACGGAAGGGGACATTTGATAGGACAAAAGGGATACCCAGGGAATGGTTTAATGAGCCATGGGGAGAATTGGTCTTGATCATCCAAAAGTTCTTGACTTGTGACCGAGGATATAGTGTTGCCCATTTATATCATGTTAAACTTCTACAGCACATTAAGGGAGAAGATAGGATTAATTTACCTTATTTTCTATATAAGAGCCTCTTAAGAATGATTGAAACAACAAGACATGAAAACAGGCCTAAGGCAGGACAGATGTATCATCAAGGATTGATTAAAATCCTAGTTGAGTATCAGGTGAGATTGCAGGGCATAGTGTGGAGAGAATTCATGATTAAAAATCATTTTACTGAACAGATTAAAGAGGTACAAGATAAAACAGAGCAGGAAAGTAGAGGATTGATGAATTCACCCTTATATCCTAGAACAAGAGCCAAACAACAAAATAACATGGCCATGGAAAATGAAATATCTGTGATGTCTATTCCCAAAAGATTTACAAATAAAAGTCCCATTAATTTAGACAAGGAAGAAGAAACATATTTTCCAAGACCACAAGAAGAAAATAACATTCCACAAGAAGAATTTGAAAGGGATTCTTCATATGATGATGAAGCAGCAGCATCATTAATGAAAACAACCCAAGATTTTGAAAAAGAAATCAATGATGGAAAAATCAGGGATTTAACTGACCAATTAGAAATTAGCAAAATTGTGGAAAAACAATTAAAAGAAGAGAACAAAGCAAACAAGAAAGATAATGCTAAATTGGTCAAAACAAATGAAAAATTGAAAGAAGAGTTGGGGAGATTGAAAAGGAAAAATGATCTAATTTCTAAACAAGCATTTAAGTGGTTGAAGGAAAAGAATATGTGGCAGGCCAAGTATGAAAAACAGAAGGTCAAAGCATCTTTGTTCAAGGAAAGACATGACACAGGTTTGGATTGTTTGGCAAGGGCAGCACAACAGGAGGCATCTACAGGTACAACATCTACTTCAGAAAGAAGAAGGTCAAAGAGGAATAGGCAAGCATGGGGACATGCTTGATGATAAGCAAGGGAGAGATGTTGGGCCTTAGTTTTGGTCTTATTTTGCTCAAAGAAACTTACTAATCCATCTATTTCCCATCCATTTTCCATTCATTTATTCCATTTTGACATATATTTGATATCTATTCAGGTATTTAATTTTAATTTTTCAAATTCTAAATTTTTTATGAAAGTTTGGTTTTTAGTGCAAAATTGGCAGATTCAGAAATTCCCGTAATAGCTCTATGGTTGATGTGGTTGCAGGACACTTGGGCACGAATTGAATGCATGGATGGACAGCTTGGCAACTAGGATTAAGCCAACTATGCTTAGTTCGAACAGAACAAGCTTTATTAGGCCCATTTGGTTCTAGTCAATCATGACTAGTCATTCAGAAATCCCATAGAAATAGGGCAGTTTTGAGATTCTATGGGATTGGCCATATTTCTTGGGATAAGAATAATGAATTCGACTTAGATAGGTGGATGAGAAGTAGATGGGTTTGTTTGAGTAAAAATAGATCAGTTTGTTCATGAGACTTATTATTTAAAGCCAAAGCTTTGATGGCTTATGTATTAGGATTATTATTGACTTATATACTTTTATATTGTGACAATTTTGGATTGAGGAGTTAATTTGAAGACTTGTGCTGTTATCATTTTGCTGTTCAATATTATGGATGTGTGACTGAAGTTAAGCTTCTGAGATCATTTATCAAGTGTGCAAGGCAAGGGTGGAAGGGCCCCCATTCCAAGCTAAGTACACTTTCTTGTTAACTAGTTTTATTTCCTTGTAATCTGATGATTGTAGAACTGGTTTGTCAAAACTTTATTTCAGATTGCTTAATGGTTCATGCATAATGATTGATTTTATTAGTTTATAGTTTATTCATCACTTTATCAAGTTGGAAAAACAGGTGTTCAAGTTGAGCATCCCTTCTACTAAAATGATGAATCACAACTAGTTTCTTTGGTTTGCATGCAAGTAGTTTCTTATTGTGATTTTGAGTAATGAGATGAATAAATTATGATGAAATACTTTATGTGTCTCTTAAGTTAAGAGCTTCTTTCAGTAACAATTTATCCATCTTAAGTTCTTGATTTTAATCTCTGATTCATTAAGTGATAGTTGAGGCAAAGGTGGATTTCTTGAGTCAAGAACCATCTCAATATTTTTCCTCTACTTTGAACAAGTTGAATTAGAGTTGTAGGATGTATTGTTTTTGAATAAATTATCTTTCAAGGTTTGATTATATTAGATCTTCACATATAGTGAACTTGCCTCAAAGCATAAACAACCCGGATTGATAATAAATAATTGTGTTAGTTTAGGAACATAAATTAGCTCAACAATATTCAAGAAGAAATACTTATATGAGAGGTACTATGATGATAGATCTAGGGTTTTTTATGAGCTATAGATCGGTTATATGATAGATTATGAGAATAATAGCATGTTCTTAGAGCTATTGATATATTTTCCACATCTAAAGGAGGAGAAGGCTAAGATACATATATTCATTAGTGGATTTCTAGCAACATATAGAGATTAGATTGAGTTTGATCAGCCTAGATCGTTGTATGGATACATTTGGAATTTTAATAATATTTATGAAGAGTCAAAGCATAAATATGACCCTAAACATGAGTTGAAAGGAAATGAGAAAGTTGAACGGAAGTTTCCATGAAAGTTGGGAAGACCTCAAGATGCAGGTGAGAAATAAAATATGGTTCCTTACAAGAATTCAATATAGTAGAGAAGGGACATGGGTGACAGCCTACAGAGAAATAGACTACAAATGATGGTAGAGTACCATTCGAGTGTTGGATATGTGCACAAGATCATCATGAGAAGGATTTTCCATTGTACGAAGGAGGTAGGCCTTAGAACTATAGCGCTTAGGATGCATAAACATTTGGGGATGTTGGTCATAGTAGTTCTCGAATATATGAAACTGTGGAAAACATGAATGTATATCACCAAGAATATATCATTGAGATCGATTATAATCTTTCTAATCAATTTATTCCTATTTTGATTCATCCTGAATCTAATTCTAGTTATGTTAGTCCTCACCTTGTGGATAAGTGTGGATTAAGAAAATAAGTGCATGCAAATTCTTGGTTGGTGCAGTTGGCTAAATGTACTAAGAATCGATTTCATAATTGGGTAAAAGCTTGTGCATTTGATTTGAATGGTATTCATACATCGACACATTTGAATGTACTGCCATTGGGATCATATGGTATGCTTTTGGGTATGGACTAGTTCTATCTTCACAGGACGAAGGTAGACTAATATGATAAGGAAATTGAGTGTATGGATGATAATGGGTAAAATAGAATCTCATGAGCAAAGAAGAAGCCTACATCAGTGAGGATAGTAACAACTATGCACACTAAGTGTATTTGTAGGAAGGGGTGTGTGATGTTTGCAGTTTATATTTCCAGTAACAAGGGAACGGGTTTTGAGGATGAAAAAATATTCAAGAGGTATCATGTCTTGCAATAGTTTCATGATGTATTGCCAAAAATTATTCTACAGTTGCATCCTCACAGGTAAGTATACTTTTTTATTAAGGTTTTACCAGGTGCGGCACTAGCATCAAAGGATCCTTACATAATGAGCACACCGAAGTTGGTAGAGTTCAAGTTGTAGCTGAAAGAAATGCTTGATAAGGGATACATTAGATCAATTGTATCACCTTCATGTGCACCAATATTGTTCGTCAAGAAGAAGGATGGTACTCCCAGGTTGTGCATTTATTAGACACAACTAAACAAGGTGATGATCAAGAATAGGTAACAATTGTAAAGGATTAATAACTTGTTCGATCATTTGAAGGGAGAAACAGTGTTCTAAAATATTGATTTGATATTGGGATACCATCAAGTACACATCAAAGAAGAGGACATTTACAAGACTGCTTTCAGGATGAGGTATGGGAATTATGTGTTTATTGTAGCTCCATTCGGTTTGACCAATGCTCCAACTACTTTTATTTGATTTATGAATATTGTGGTGTGTCCTTATCTGGACAATGTTTTTATTGTATTCATTGATGACATCTTGGTATATTTTAAGAATGAGGAAGATCATGTCGATCATTTGGTATAAGCGTTTATATTTCTAAGAGAGCATCAGTTGTATTGCAATCTTAGCAACCACGGTTTATTTTAGGCATAGGTATATTCCTTGGGACATGTTGTTTCCAAGGAATTCATACCAGTAGATCCAGAAAATATAAAATCTATCATGTAATGGGAAGCCCATAGAAATGTAGATGAATTCATATCATTCATTGGACTAGAAATTTATTACAAGATGTTCATGTTAGGTCCCTATAATACTAGTGTACTCCCTTATTGTTGTTACTATAGCCCCCTTATTTTTATTGTTGTACCCCTATAGTCCACATATTGTTATTATTATTCCCTTTAAAATCACCCTATTATTATTGTTGTGCCCTTACATTATTATTATTAGGTCAGCTAGGATTATATTATGACCCCATGGACTCTTATATATAGAAAGGAGTTTTTTTCATTTGTATCATCCAAGAATTTTTCACTTCTGTAATGTAAATGAGGTTTCTCCCTTGAAGAGGCTAATTTCTAAGGCATTGATCTCTATTTTCTTCTATTTTTGGAGATTATTTCATAAAATTTGGTATTAGAGCAATTTATAGTGGAATATCACATCGAGAATCAAAAACAAGTTCTCTAACTCTTAAAGGATAACCTAAATTTGGCACAAAATCGAATGAAACAATAGGCAGATGAACATCACAGTGAGAGAATTTTTTATGTATGAGACTGGTTATTTTAATGGCTATAACCATACAAAAAAATTTCTCTCAATCAAGCTAATAAGGATAATAAATTATCGCTAAAGTACTATGGTCCTTTTAAGGTGTTGCAAAATATTCGTACTATGGCATAAAAATTGGAGCTTCTTGCATCATCTCGAGTGCACCTAGTTTTCCATGTTTCATGCTTAAAGAAGGTTGTAGGTGACAAAATTCAAGTTCAAATAATATAGCTAGAAATTTATGAGGAAGGAAAATTCATATTGGAACCTGAAGCAGTCACAAAAACAAGAAATGGATAGCAACACAATCGATCAATTTCATAGTATCTCATCAAGTGGAAGAACCGACCCGTTGAGGATTCCACATGGGAGGATGAGAATTTTATACATAATTATCCAAAATTACTCAAGCGTTGAGGAAAGCACTTTTTTTAATGAGAGGGGCATGTTATGTCCTTATATTACTAGTGTAGTCCCTTATTTTTGTTAGTGTAGTACCCTTATTGTTATTGTTGTACCCCTGTAGTCCCCATATTGTATTAGTGTGCCCCTTAAAATACCAGTATTATTATTTTTGTGCCCTTAAATTATTATTGTTAGGTCGGATAGGATTATATTATGACCCCATGGACTCTTATATATATAAATTAGGTTTTTTCATTTGTGTTATCCACGAATTATTCAATTATGTAATGTAAAGGAGGTTTCCCCCTGGAAGAGGCTGATTTATAAGGTGTTGATGTCTCTTTTTTTCTATTTTAGGAGTTGGTGTCATAACAGTTCATCAAGAACTTATCACGCATTTTCTATCATATTACATCATTGCAGAGAAAAGGTAATACTTTTGAATGGACAGAGGCATGCGCAACTAGTTTTGAGCAGTTGAAACAATTGTTGACCAATTATCTAGTGTTAAAGATAGTAGATGTGGATTTAGAATTTGTAGTGTGTGTAGATAATTTCAAGAGAGGGCTTGGTGGTTTCATTATCTAGGAAGGACAAGTGTTATGCTATGAGTCTAGGAAATTGAATGAGTACGAACAAAATTATCTGAAAAACAATCTTGAGTTGGTAGCAATCATACATGCCTTGACAATGTAGACACACTATATTCTTGGAAGGAGGTTTACTGATGAGCGATCACAATGTGTTGAGATATATGTTTGAACAAACGAATTTCAATTCCATAAGAGATATATGGTTGGCTACCCTTTGTGAATTTGACTTTTAGATCAAATACATCAAGGGAAAGGAGAATAGGGTTGCAGATGATATCAGCAAGAAAGAATTTTTGAACCATGTTGCAATAGTGAGCTCATATGGGAAAAATTTACAGGATTAGATATTACAAGTAGTACAACTAGGTGACAGGTACTTGGATATTATGATCTTATTATAGTAGGGCAGGGGTGATCAGGATGTGGACAATTGTCTCACGATAGATGGCTTGGTGAGATTCAGGGACATGATCTTTGTGCTCGATGACAGTGAAATATAGAATCTTAGCTTGATGGAGTTTCATGCCAAACCATGTTTAGGTTACCCAGGATATCAAAATATGTTGCCAACGGTAAATAAGTTCTATTGTTGGTTGCATATGAAAAAGGAAGTGGCATAGTTTGTGGTTAGATGTTTAGACTGTCAGAATTTCATGTTGAAAATGGCAACAAGAAACAGTGAAGGAGGCCACCTGAAACATCTTTCCTGATCCTAGTTGGAAAGTGATCACCTAAACTAGGTGGGGACCACACATGTGATTTTTGTCGAAAAATCTATTTTTAGACTATGTTTATTTTTAAACATATGGAGCGTGGTCCAGGGGTTGCAGTATGTTATTCTTGGAGTATTGTTCATGTTGGTAAAAATGGATGGAAATCTATTTTTTGGACCTATAGGTCGAAGTCTATTTTTAGACTGCCTCTCCTTAAAATAGGGAAGTCAAATATTATTTACCCTTAATAATATTTGGACTCTAAACTTCAGTTTACTCTCTTGGAGCACTTCAGTTTGACCCCCAGAGGTGGGGCATGCAGCTGCCAGAAGGAAATACACTTTTCCTATGGGTTAGGTGAGCTAATGCATGGTTGAATTCAGTTAGAGCTCAAGTGGCGGAGTTCGGTGGAGTTGATGCGACAGTTAATGGAGGTGGTGTTCTGGTTAACTACTTGAACTAGTTGTAATTAGTTTAACTGGCTAATACACTAGAGATGATTTGTGTGAATGAAATATTATTTAATTCACAAATTATTAACTCATTATTCAACTAAAGAACACATCAGTTTAACTCAGTGCATGGACAGTTCAGTGGCGACAAGTGAAAGAGGTAGATGAAAGGGTTGAGTTAGCTATAAGTTGGGACATCAGTTGTGCATGAGATTTGCACCACACTTGGAGGAAATTACCAATGAAAATTGCACAGTTGGAGCCAGTGAGATTTGAACTTGAATCTCTATTTAGACCAGCCTTGATTGCGCAATAGAGGCAGGGAAAATTAGTGGGTGTGTTTTGAACCTGTGACTTGTTCAAAACCAAGCTAGTTTTTGTGTAGCTTTGGGAGATAGTACTAAGTACTTGTGAGGAGTTTGTACTATGTATTTGCTGCATGTTCTCTCCATTTATAATATACTATAGCTGGGGGTTTTTAGCTATAAGCTTTCCCCATACATACTGTGTTAATGTGTGTGATGATTTGATGTGCTATCGCTTCTATTCTCTTCGCATGTGACAATTAATTGTAGAAGAGATTATGTGTTATGCATGCAATTTGAAATTGATGTGTGATCGGGTTAATCTCCATTGAATAAGTGATTTATTCAGAAAATTTCTACATGGTATCAAAGCTATATTAATTGTCGAGATCTATTACGGTGATTGCAAACTTATTTCCTTGGACAGAGCCTGCATACGAGCCAGATAGCCTCCGGATTCATCTTTCTTCGGAAAGTGAAAGGTCTGGTAAAATCCCATGCAGTAAATCTCTGATTTCGAAATAATTTGTTCTCAAGTGTAGATCAGAAGCGATTGAGTTATCAGCTGGTGGTGAAATTCGAATTTGCAGATTTGTGTTCTTGGTGCCGCGGCGAAAATGTCTTTCAACGGTTTGCGACTCGAATATGCCTTGGAAGGAAGTTAAAATTATGTTGCATGGAAGGACCGCATGGAGGTTGTATTAGATTATAATGGGCTGTTGGAATTCGTGGAGAAAGAGATTCCAAAACCTACTTCTAATGATGCTGCTGTTGTGGAAGCCTGGCCAAAGAAAAGGATTCTGTTGGAGGGCGTAAAGGATCACATTGTATCCAGCCTGCATGGAAAGGCTTCTCCATATTTGATGTGGAAAGCCTTGATAGATCTGTACCAAAGCAAGAGCGACCAAAGGAATCTGGCGCTCAAGGATAGACTAAGAAACATCAAGATGGAGAAAGGCGACAGCATTGCAAAATACCTCACGAAGTTCACTCAGTGCAGAGATGAGCTGGGAAGTGTGGGGGTGACTGTCGAAGATGAGGACATGGTGGACCTGGCTCTCCTTGGTCTTATGAAGGCTTGGCATTCCTATCAGGATAGTGTCAATGGTCAGGAGAAGTTGCCGAGATGGGAGCGACTGTGGTCGGATCTCATGCAATAGGAGATCAGGAGGACTACCAAGGATGAATCTTCATCAACGGTATCTGATGAAGAAGACTGCGCTTTGGCTGCCAAAGCAAGGAAGGGGAAGGGAAAGGAGAAGGCTTCTCAATCTGGTGTGGATGGTAAAGAGCATGACATGTCCAAAGTGAAGTGCTTTCACTGTCACGATCATGGACATTACACCACGAATTTCCTAAAGAAGAAGAAGAACAAGCAGGCTGCTGGAACTGCAGCTGGTGAGGCTCTTGCCTCGAAATTTGAGCTGGACTTCTCATTGATCACATGCATGTTTTCTAGTGCATTGGGATCGGGGTGGTATATTGATAGTGTCACTTCCTTTCACATGACGGGAGATGCAAATCTTTTCAGTGACTTGGTGGAGAAAGGTCTCCAGATGCATGTTGAGTTGGGCGACGGTGGATGATACAATGCGACCGACATTGGTACCATAACCTTTCAGAGGGAGTCAGGTAAACTCATTCTTTTACAAGATGTATTTCATGTAGCAGTTCTAACAAAGAATCTGATCTCAGTCGCAATGTTAGAGGATAAAGGATATGAGGTTGTCTTTAGAGAAGGAAAATTTTTCCTTCGGCACAAGGCAACGGGACAAGTCAAGAAGGTTGGGATTCAAGAAAAGAATCTCTATAGACTTGAAGTAGATGGGATGTATACGGAGCTTCCTACTGTAGGGAAGTGGAAGGAAGACATGAAACTGAAGCTTGAGAGGGAGCAAGTGTTGCATGCAGGCGAGAAAGACATGCAATTGATGCTTGAGAGGGAGAAAGTTTTGCATGCAGGTGATAGTGAACCTCAGGATGTGGAGTAGCCACAAGAGGATCATGGAGTGGAAGAGACCACTCATGCAGAGAAAGTTCGTGCCAGACGGGCAGAGGGAGTGCATGCAGCTATACCACCAGGTATGAGGTGGGGCGACATGCATGATTAATCCCATGAGGATATTTCTAGGCAGATTCATGAGATGGTGTGGATCTCATGGATTGAACCTGGCTACGAGGTGCCCATAGCGCAGCAGTAGCAAGATCAGTTGGAGTGATGCAGGCAGATCAAAGTGACAGTGTCGGATACTGGAGCGCAGATCAGAGTTGACAGCAAGTGCAAGAGTGCATGGGTGCAAGAGTTCAACAACGCAGTGGTTCCTGATGACATGTGTAGTTGGCCAAGCAGAAGTCAAAGAATTTGATGATAGATGCTAGATGCATCAAGACTGATTGAGTTTTTTGGAGCCTATTCAGTTTCAAAGGATTTGCAGAGCAGATGCATGGAGTTGCATGGCGCTTGTGAAGGTTGTAGGGCGAATGCATGGAGTTGCATGTCGCATGCAAAGACAGTCCTTTCTTTTTGAGAGGGAGTGTTGAAAATGGCAACAAGAAACAGTGAAGGAGGCCTCCTGAAACATCTTTCCTGATCCTAGTTGGAAAGTGATCACCTAAACTAGGTGAGGACCACACATGTGATTTTTGTCGAAAAATCTATTTTGTGACTATGTCTATTTTTAGACATATGGAGCATGGTCCAGGTTGCGTATGTTATTCTTGGAGTATTGGTCATGTTGGTAAAAATATATGGACATCTATTTTTTGGACCTATAGGTCGAAGTCTATTTTTAGACTGCCTCTCCTTAAAATAGGGAAGTCAAATATTATTTACCCTTAATAATGTTTGGACTCTAAACTTCAGTTTACTCTCTAGGAGCACTTCAGTTTGACCCCCAGAGTTGGGGCATGCATCTTCTAGAAGGAAATATGATTTTCCTATGGGTTAGGTGAGCTAATTCATGGTTGACTTCAATTAGAGCTCAAGTGGCAGAGTTTGGTGGAGTTGATGTGACAGTTAATGGAGGTGGTGTTCTGGTTAACTAGTTGAACTAGTTGTAATTAGTTTAACTGGCTAATACACTAGAGATGATTTGTGTGAATTCAATATTATTTAATTCACAAATTATTAACTCATTATTCAACTAAAGAACACATTAGTTTAACTCAGTGCATGGACAGTTCAGTGGCGACAAGTGAAAGAGGTAGATGAAAGGGTTGAGTTAGCTATGAGTTGGGACATCAGTTGTGCATGAGATTTGCACCACACTTGGAGGAAATTACCAATGAAAATTGTGCAGTTGGAGCCAGTTATATTCAAACTTGAATCTCTATTTAGACCAGCCTTGATTGCGCAATAGATGCAGGGAAAATTAGTGGGTGTGTTTTGAACCTGTGACTTGTTCAAAACCAAGCTAGTTTTTGTGTAGCTTTGGGAGATAGTACTGAGTACTTGTGAGGAGTTTGTACTATGTATTTTCTGCATGTTCTCTCCATTTATAATATACTATAGATGGGTGTTTTCAGCTATAAGCTTTCCCCATACATACTGTGTTAATGTGTGTGATGATTTGATGTGCTATCGCTTCTATTCTTTCCGCATGTGAAAATTAATTGTAGAAGAGATTATGTGTTATGCATGCAATTCGAAATTGATGTGTGATCAAGTTAATCTCCATTGAATAAGTGATTTATTTAGAAAATTTCTACAGTTCAAAGCATAGCATAAGAATCCATGTAGTTTTCTTCATTCTATTTTGATTCCATAATAGGAATGGGAGTTTATTTCCATGGATTTCATTACACGTATTATGAAGACATCAAGGCAACATGATTCTTCATTGTTGTGGTAAAAAGGTGGAGTAATTATTGAGCTAGTGAGGTATAATAGGTATTCATGAGGGATATTGTGAGATTTCATGGTGGTCTGAAGAATATTGTGTCAGAAAGGGATGCCAAGTTTACTTTTAAGTTTTTGAAGGAGTTGTTTTTAGGATTTGGGACAAACTTGGACTTAATCAAAGCTTATCATCCATAGATATATGGAAAAAACGATAGGGACAAGAGAATACTAGAGGATATGCTAAGGATGTTTGTCATGCATCCCCATAAGATATGGGAGGAGTACCTTCCATTGTTTGAGTTTTCCTACCATAATGGTTATCAGGAGTCACTGAGGATGAGTATGTTTGAGGCACTCTATGGGAAAAGATGTAACACTACCATTGACTGGAGTGATTCAGTGAACAGGGTACTTAGTGGAACATACATGGAATAGGAAATGCACATTATAAAGAATAATATAAAGGTAACAGAGGACAAGTAGAAAATTTATGCAAAACAACACAAGGAATTTAAGGATTTTTATGTTGGGGAGCATGTGTATTTTCACATCAAGCCAAAGAATAGCTCCTTGAGGATTATATCATGTACCAAGTTGGCACCATGGTTTGTGATTATTTTTAGATCCTTGAGAATATTGCACCAGTTTACCACAGAATTGAACTACCTCTTAAAATGAAAGGCCATGATGTTTTTCATGTTTCATTGATTAAAATATATGTAAAGGATCTTGATCATGTTATTTATTGGTTTGTATTAAGCATGGGTCAAGAAGGAGAATTCTAGCTGAAACCTTAGTGCATATTTCAATGGAAACATCTTGTGCTCTGAAACAGAGAAATGGAGCAATTTAAAGTATAGTGGAAGAACTTTGGGCTCGATGAAGCTATATGTGATATGGTTTATGAGATGCAACCTATGTATCCTTCATTATTTGTTGGTGAAGTCAAACGAGTTTTGGTATGTACATATTTAAGTATGGTTTCCATTGTAAATACTGCAATGAGTTGTGTCATCAAACTCCAATAAGAGGTATGGTTGGCATGTTGTCATGTTTGTCATGATGGTATTTCTTTTCAAAAGGATGTTATTTTAAATACTACAATGAGATAAGTTATAAATCTCTAGAGGAAGTGTCCTTTTGTATTTCAGTGGCTTTTCTAGTTGTAGGTGTCATAGAACACTGTGGACGGTGTTCCCCTAAAGGGGGAGGGTCTATAATAGCCCCGGGATAAATGTTCATGTAATAAAATTTAATAAAGGAAAATAAGACCATGGTTAAGGGACAATTATTCCAAGCTAAATGTTGGGAAAAATATCCTAGTGGGCATCACTTGTTGTGTTTATGTCTAAGGGGAAATTTTCAAAGGATATAACGTAGGCTTTGGAAAGGAAAAAGATTATTTTTGGAATTTATTTATGAAAATAAAGGAAATTAGGATAAAATGTTTGTGAAAGGTCATAGGTTGCGTGTGAGCAGTAAAATGAAGGAAAATAATGGAAAATTGAACAAATTAGTGGCCTCATTAATAAAAATAAATCACAACATCAGTTGGTAGCCTTTTGTCAATTCAGTTTTGGAATTAGTCTTGGAGAGTAGAAGAGCACCAAGTGGAGAAAGAGAGAAAGAAAGCATGGAATGAAAAGAAAAGGAAAGAAAATCAAATGAAATCAAGGATAAATCAAGGAAAAGTTGGATCAAGTAGCTTTAACAGGAATCAATAGAAGTAACAGGTTGCATGTATCATTTACTATCTTGTTTTGACATGCATGGTATGTGCATGTTAGTATTTGGTTCTTTTGTTGTCATTTGCATGGGTTTTTCTTGGTCAGAAAATATATTTTATCCTTTCCTCTCCATTTCCTGATACCCATGCTAGATGGGGTAGTTCTTGGTTTGATATTTGAATTGCCAGAAGATTTTGGATACAAGTGAGGTGGTGTCAGAAAAATTCCCGAAGGCATAGGAATATATTGACCAGTAATGGCAGGATACAAGGTAAAGCATGAGGGTGGATAAGAGAAAAATCCTCAAGGTATTGGAGAAGAAAATTTGAGGCAACCAAGCACGATTTGGTTTTATGATTTTGGCACCGGTTTAGGTGAGATCATGGTATGGTGAGGGTGGAGGTGGTTTAACCACTAGATTCCCTTGGTTTTGTTTGGATTGGTTTATCGAATGAGATCCCACATTCATGCTTGGAAATATGGCATAAGGGTGTTTGGATGAAAGAAAGAATTAGTTCAACCACTCTATGGTAGGGTGGTACGTGGAAGTCCCAAACCTTGTTGTCTTTTACATGTGTCTAATAAGAGCTAAGTTCCTCTTTCTTTTGATGACTAAATGTACTTGTTATTATGTGGCTTTAATGTTTTTTCTCTCATTGTCATTTATCTAGTTTTATCCTAGTTATAATCATGGTTATATGACAAATTTTAATCATGTCCCTATTCATGTTTTTACTTGTAATTGAATGAATAATTAATGCAAGACTTAATTGATGTCATGAAAGCTAATGCGAGAAGGCAGTGACCCTTATTTTTAAACATTAGATAAGTTTTCAATCCCTTATTTTCAGACTTTCATTCATGACTTGTAGGTCGCATCTTTACCAAGTGTTTTCTGGAACATCATTCCTCATTCAGGAAGGTTAGGTCAAGTCAGGGTTTCAATTTTTTGTTTTAAATCATTGTATATATTTTATTTATCATCTATGGAAGTTTAACTAAGTTCTGGGAAGAGGCCTCATTTCTGACCCTAAAAAATTGGCTTAGAATTCAGAGTCATTAGCATAGAATTGAGCAAAAAAATCAATAGTCACTACGAAATAGGCCTACGAGAGTGACTCGAGACTCATAGATTCTTTTAGGCCTTGGTAAGAGATTGACTATGCCTTTATGTTATGGAAAAAGAGAGTTATCTTTGGGGTTGGAAATCTAGAGGGGTTGGGCTTATCCTCGAGGTCCTCTGGCTCCTGAGGGAAGTCATTAAGGTATTAGGTTGTCGAATCCATTTCCTTAAGGTTGTATAATATGTTTAGTCTTATCATACTAACCCTTAGCTCATGCTTACCCTAAGCAAGTCGGTGAAAGTGGCTAAATGTGGGAGGACGCATGTTACATCTTTCTTATTCCCATTGTTGCCATAAAATTCCTTTATGACATCCTCAATATCATGAGGAATGTTCCATGTATAATAGTTATCCATCCCATGGCCTTCATTTGCATATTCATGAAATAGAACATATCTATTTACAAAAAAATTATGTCTAGAGGGATCAAAAATTGTATATGCCTTATGATGAAAACAATAACTAATAAAGATGAACTTGATAGCTTTTGCATCAAGTTTCCTCATATATTTTTTCGAAACATTAGAAAATTATTTTCTTCTAAATTTTCTTAAGAAGTTTTGTGTTGATTTATGACCATAAATAGACTAAAATGGATTATTATGGTTTAAACATTTTTTGGACTTCCATTTTTTAAATAAATAGTAGTGCTAAAAACTTCATCCCAAAAATCATTATTAATATTTTTACCTTTCATGATGCTCCTCGCACATTCCACTGAGGACATGTTCTTCCTTTTATCTACTCCATTCTGTTGTGGAGTATGTGGCACCATCTATTATTTGATAATTCCATGAGTTTTGCAAATCATCACAAATGCATTGATTCTATATTCTCCCCCTTGAGAAGATTAAAGGATTTTGATGTATTTTATTGTTTTCCTATCCACCAAGATTTTAAACTCTTTAAAATAGTCAAATACATTTCTCTTATTTCTCATAAAGTAAACCCATGTATATTTTGTGCAACCATCAATGTATATCAATAGATAATACATTCCTCCTAATGATCTATCCTATATAGGCTCACAAACATTTGTATGCACAAGTTCAAGAGCATCATTTTTTCTTATATATGTATTAGTATGGAATTATTCCCAATGAATTTTCCCTAATGCAAAACCTTCACATGTAGAATATCCATTATTTAAGAATCAGAGTCTTTCTGCCATTTTTTATTTTTTTTTCTAAAGTAGCATCAAGTCATGATAATTAAGGTGGTCATACATTTATTGCCAAATAGATTTTGTTGTCATGGTTGTAGATGCCAAAGATTGATGGATTTTTTGTGTCATATAAATATTATAGAATCATCCAACTCTCACACCTATAGCAACAACTTGGAATTGATCCTACATATCTTTCATAAAATGGTGTAACTTCACAAACTTTGCATTTTAATTCTAGTTTGTTAAAGTAGAAAGAGAGATTAGATTCTTCTTAACATTAGTTACATACATCACATTAGAAATATGTATAACTCTTGCATTGGCTATTGTTATAGGAATATCACCATACCCTTTAATATTGTGTGGACGATCATCCCCAAGATATATATTTGCACCATTTTTGGTTTAATGGAAAATTTCAAAACAAATGTTTATTATATGGCATGTGAATAGAGGCTCTAGAGTTTGAAAATCATGCATTTAAATCATCAATCTGATCAGAGAGTGAAACATTTGAAACAAATAACCTAAGGTCCATAAAATTATTATTCATAGCTTCTCATCCATCAACAAAATGGCTTCTATTCCTTATACTTCTATGTTTTTATTCATCATAATTTCTTTTAGAACAATATCTAGAATGATGTCCAAGATTTCCATCAGATGAATACTTCATTTTAACATCACCCTTTGAAGGTATCATACATTCTTCAAATAAGATGTTTTTCCAAATGATGAGCTTCTTTCTACTGGTTTTACTCCTTTGCTTCCTTTGCATGGATTTCCCTTTGAAGGTTGTTTTCCCTTCGCCATTAATGACATACTTGGATTTTGATCCCTTAGTTTTCTTTTCCTTTCTTCCTCATGCATTTTTTTCGGTAGTTTAGACTAATCCTAATCACCCACGGGTTTTGAACCAGTGACCTTGTAGACAAAGTTCCTTAATAGTGCACCCCTGCACCGACTTCTCTACACCACGTGGGCTTTCTTCCTCCTACATTAATATACTTATCAATTCATCAAAAGTGGGGTATTTCTCCCTTAATGCAAGGTTTGTAATGAAGATTTTATATTCATCTAACATGAAATTTAAAGTTATAGTTACAAGATCAATGCTACATACTAATTCTCCTATGTCTCCCAACTTATCCTTAAAATATTTAATTCTTAATATAAAATTACTAATAGTTTCATTTTCATCCATCTTATTAGAGATGAGATTTATTTCTAGAGAGAGGATTTGATTTGTAGTTTCAGACTCATACAAATTCTTAAGTGTATTCCATGTCTCATTAGAGGTCTTGAAATTATTAATATGGGGAATGATATTATATTTCACAAAAATCGTTAACAACACTTCCACTTTATTCTCCCTTTCAAAATCTTGAATTGGCGTGGATGTTGCACCTATAGTGGCATATGGATTCCATTCATATCCACTTGCTATTGACCACACATTCTAGGCTTCTATTAAATTTTCAATTTTAACTTCCAATTTACATAATTGCAGCAATCTAGTTTATTCAGCTCATTTAAATAATTTATTGCAAGAAGATTAACCATAATGGAATAATGAATTTCCCAAATTTTCCATAACTAAATCCACTGCAAAATTTCACATCATGTTAGAAAAAATCCCAAAAAAAAAATCTTACAGTGACAGACCGCCACTTTCAAGTTACAAATATTTTTTAAAGATAAACTTTTTCACCAAATGCACCAATTTCATGTCAAGTAGAGAACCCTCTTAACATTATTACATATTCATTTCTCTACTCTATATAGCCAATATAGCTACCCATAAATGAATTTGGAAGAAATTAGAGAGTAGGCTTTTGGTAGAGAGAAATGGTGTGTCTCCCCCCTGACCTAGGTGATATATGCCACCAAAAACATGTCACATACACCACAGGACAATAAATTCAATGGGATCTATTATTCAGCAACCCCAAGAAATGTAAAGAAACCACTATCACTCCATCAACATACTAAAAAATGTTTTTTGCTGATGCGACTGTCACATACCTTGGTAACCTCGCAGGAAATGCATGGACTTCAGAGATTTTTTCAAAATTTACCAATGTGTAAATTTCTAAAATACTTTCTATATTCCCTCCCTAACCATTATAATAACCATCATCATATCCTAGAGAAATATTTAGTAAAAATAATAGTGAATTACACAACCATTAATTGTCCCTTTTGTAGCATATTAAATTAAATTTCCTAGTATAACTATGAATCGATTCCATGATCATTTTAACTCAATTAGTAAATCACATAATTGATAACATAAATATCACATCATGAAACAAATTAACATCATGAAAATTACACAATGAACAATCAGATCATTAGACACCAATATACCCTGGAAACCCCATAGGGTGAAAACCAACAAATGTTTAATTTTATTATTAAACGCTCCCGAGGGTGTTCAATCATAACTCAATGGTTATAAGGGAGTCCATACCTTGACTCTTTTCATAAAATATTACATATAAGAATAATATTAAGTGGAACATAACTAGCTATAAGCTATTACAATAATCATGATATCATTTACTCACGAATCCTCAAAATCTGTCTTTGTGGTTAGACTGTTTCCATCAGTGGGTTATCCTTCAATTGGAACTCCTAAACCTACATGGGATAACAAATATTTATGTGCCAGAATGTTAAAAATGAAAAATTATTTGCTCAAGGCATTATCATTTCCTTCCATTGCCATTGTTAGCACACTTGATATAATGATTGGATATAATATTAATAAACCAATAATCAATCATTATTTGTAACACTTTAAAAACTATTTGTTTGCATGTATAAAAAATAAACCTAATATCATGAATTTACTTCTTTAAAATCATTTCACATACATCAGTAACACTTACATCATTATCAAACATCATCTTTCCAACAACACTAAAAAACTATTGCATCCATTTTCATATTATTTCCAAAGGAAAACTAACATACTAGATAATATTCTTGTGCGTGAATATGCATAATAATATTTGAAGATAACTATCGTAACAAGAAATTTCCTTTGTGGATAGTCTTATGTTTCCTTTTCCAAAGGGATTAACGCAATAGTGTATTATCCTGGCGTAAGCCACTCTAAAAACTCTCGTAAAATGAGGGTTGGTGAATAATTAAATATTATTAATTATTATATCGTTATTACATCAAAAATATTATTTTAATTATTAATTATAAAAATATTACAATAATTAATTCCTGATTATTTTATTTAGAAGAATTTATATTCTTCTATATAAATAAATTACATTTCCAAGTTGGTATATTTTATGAGTTTTAGAAAAAAATAGTAATAGTTTTGGAGAAACTATGGATAAGTGATAGTATTCTCATCAGGTAAAAACAAATCTTATTTGGAAAGAAAATCATGAGAGATTTATGGAGTGATTTGTGATGTAGGAAAAATATTTGTGGGTGATTTATGAAATTCTTTTAGGATTTAGAAAATCTATTCCATTTCTTAATTCTATTTATTGTAAGCCTATGAGAAAAATAGGAGAACTATGGACAAAATACATGGGGAATGGATCCAAGAGAGAAGAATAAGGGATTCCAAGCATGCATCAACATACAAGTAACTATGTTCTTTGATTTTTATTTTTTCTTGCATATGGGGCATGATGAAATAAGAATTGAATTTATTTGCCTGGAAAAGTTCATATGATAAAGAATCTAGATATTTCTTGAAAAAACCTATATGGAGTTTCACGCATAGACAAATAAGTTCTTTTTTCATTTGAATTCTTACATGATTTCATGTGCTTTGAATTATTAAAGGCTTTCATGGCTAAATTATTTTGTGAATTGCATGAGTTATCAGAAAATATGGTCCAGATATGCCTTTGTATCTCCCAAACCATGATATATGTGTATGAACTTAAGGAGGTTTTTGTAAATGATCCCGTTCCAGCAAAAAACCTCTTTCATATTTTAAAAATTCATTGCCCATGTCTTGAAAATAGTGTCGAAAATTGGTGGAAAAAACGGGAAATTATTTCATATTTAAATTGAGAAACATGGGATTCAAAGATTTATTTGAATCTTCCAAACCATGATACCTGTGTAAACACTGAGAGAATTTTTTAATGAAATTTTTCCAAACAAAAACCTATTCTTGTTTTCAAAAACATGTTTCCATATGTTTGGAAACCATGTCCAAAGTTGATGACCAAAATAGGAAATGATTTAATATTTAAATATAGAAAAATGGGTTGCAAATATTCATTCAAATATTCTAAACTGTGTCACCTGTGTCAAAAATATGAGAGATTTTTTTCAATGAGACCATTCCCAACAAAAACCTCCTTTTTTTTAAGAAATTCATTTCCATATGTTCGGAATCGACATCTAAAGTTTATGGCTAAAACAAGAAAAAAAAAGTAGAATAGAGTGTTTCCATTTTATTTTTCTGGTGAATTAGAATTGTTCGTTATGTACATATAGAGATAACTATGGTATTTATATTATTAAAAATATTAATTGTATGCAACAACAAATAGAAAAATTATGTTGATATTTCTTGAAAAGAAATAAGTTGTTTGCATGCACAAAAATAGAACAATTATGTTGATCATCCTTGAAAATTAATTAATTTATTTCATTTAAAAGATTACCAAGTATGTTCTCATGATGCATATGCATTAAAATTTTTAAAGAGAAATATTTGACTCTTGAAGAGACTATGTGCTTAGGTGCACATGAATAATATCTAGTATATTTCAACTACTAGAATTCAACATGTGATTTTACATGCGTGGGAAGCTTGAGTTGTGCAAAAAGAGATAAATAAATTTTGTGAGAAGTATTTCACATAAACATTTTGCATAAAAGGAAATTCGTTTTGTTCTTTGAGAAGGAAATGTTACTCATGTTATTTCTTCAAGAAATATTACAAATCTTGCTAATGTGTGAAGTGATAAGAAAATATTTTGTATTGCATGCATAATAGCGAGTGAGTTAGCTAAATTTTGGAAAAGTAATAATTAGTTTGTTACATTCATTGGAAAATAAATATATATGTGTGTATGGAAGGAAAAATGTATTTTGTGATAACTCCTCAAAAAGAATAGAAGAGAAAAACATATGCTTTTATGCATTATTGAATTAGATTACTGGAGAGGAAAACTAGTAATAGCATGCTTTATTCTATTAAGATTATTTAGAGAAACGTATACACCTTCATGCATGGAAAATTATAGTTTTGGTATTAGATTTCTAGAGAAACGGAAGGTGCAATCACATGATATTGATGGTGTTAGCCTTCTTTTGGGAAAAATAATTTGCTTTTTCACACCTAAATGAATTAACTATAGTATTAGTTTTCTTTTAGGAAAAGATTATGTATAGTTATTGG
This sequence comes from Pinus albicaulis, assembly GCA_034641835.2. Lineage (NCBI taxonomy): Eukaryota > Viridiplantae > Streptophyta > Pinopsida > Pinales > Pinaceae > Pinus > Pinus albicaulis. Next base: position 517,544,870 of record CM076574.1, on the reverse strand, counting down.
GCTAGATATTTTGATAAGATGAAAATGTTCCTTTGCATGTAAGAATAAAAATTATGTGTTTGATCCATGGGAAAAGAAATGTGTTTCTTTTTCCATGCAAGATTTAGTTAGTTTCCTAAATAAAACATTATAGTAGGCACAAAGAAAAGTGTTTGTTGGGATAGTTATCTTGAAAGATTGTTATGAATTTTCATGCACAAGACTATTATCTAGTATGTTACTTTTACTTTGGAAATAATATGCAAGTGCATGTAAGATTTTGGTAGCGTTGTTGGAAAGATGGCGTTTGATAGTGATTTATTTGTTACTAATGCATTTGAAATGTTGTGAAAGAAGGAATTTCATGACAATCTGTTTATGTTTTATACATGCATAAAAATAGTTGTTGAAGTGTCACAAATAAATATTTATTATTGGTGTATTAATATTTTATCTAAACATGATATCAAGTGTGCTAACCACAAGAATGGTAGGAAAGGATAGTGACTTGAGAAAATAGGTGTTCATGTATAACGTTGTGACGGATAAATATTTGTTAGTCCAGGTAGGTTTAGGAGTTCCAACTGCATGATCACCCACTAATGGAAACAATCGGACCACAAAGACAAAGATTGAAGATTTATGGGTAAAGGATATCCTGATGATTGTAATAGCTTATAGCTAGTTATGTTGCATTTAAGAGTATTTTTCTATGTAATATTTTATGAAAATGGTGAAGGGATGAACTCCCTTACAACCATTGAGTGAGGGGTGAAAACATTCACAAGAATTTAATAATTAAATTAAATGTTTGTTGTTTTTCACCCTACGGGGTTTCCAGGGTATATCGGTGTCTAATGATGCGATTTTTCATTGTTTCATTTTCATGGTGTTAATTTTTTTCATGATGTGATTTTTATATTATAAAGTATTTTATTTACTAATTGAGTTAAATGATCATGGAATTGATGCATATTTATAGTAGGAAATTTAAGTTAACATGATACAACAAGGATAGTTAATGGTTGTGTAACTGACTACACTTTTAATAAATATTTATCTAGGTAATGATGATGGTTATTCTAATCGTCAATGAGGGAATATAGAAAGTAATTTAGAAAGTTACACATTGGTAAATTTTGAAAAAAATCCTAACCCCATGCATTTTCCTAGTGAGGTAACCGGGGTATGTTACAAATGGTATCAGAGAAAAAGGTTGCAATACTGGGAGCTTTTGGGAAGCATTAAGAAAAAAGGAGGTAGGATTATGATGCTAGTGGGCATCATCTGAGGTATGATTTTAATTGAACTTGTAGTAGACTACAATTAACATGAGACACATGATGCATGATTAATGACTGCACTAAAGTGTAAAAAGTGATAATGTTTCTTTAAAGTTTGTACTCATGATGTTTGAATATGGATGTGGATAAAATACAATAAAACCTTTATTGTACCTATGAATAATCCTGAGAATTAATTGGTTATATTGTGGATTAATTACCAAGATTTGCATGCATATTGTTACAACAATTATTATGGTTCATAAGAAAACCAAAAGGAAAAACATGACTAAAGTTATAATGCACTACTTATAAATAAAAAATGCATGTATGGTTTGTGTGATTAAAAAAACAATTTAGAAGTTTGGGTTGACCCTGAAGAGGACAATGGAATGTTGTAAAAAAAAACTGAAAGAACCTCTTTATCTGTTAAAAAATAAGGAATAAGTCAAGTGGAACTCATATAGTGAACTTTAAGTCAATGAAAAACTAATAGTAGCATAAATTTGGGTTGTATTTCTTTATGTAGAATTGTACATGAAAGTTTGCATTCCATGTGTTTCACAAAAGTGGTAAATGAGACCCCAATTTTTGTTGTTTTAAATAATTCCATATTTGGGAGTTTTAGATGTTATTCAACTTAACATCAGGGGGTAGTTATACCATAAGGCTATGTAACCCCCACTTTGATTCTAATTTTTTTTTTTTTTAGATTTGGATCAATGATTTGGTCGATTTTTTAGATTTGACGCTACCTGCACAGATTGTTGGTTGTGTTCTTTTGAGGAAATTTTACCATTGATGATCTTAATATGATTCATGCAATTTTGTAAAATCTAGTTTTACTGCCTCTCTCATAGTTTAAACATCTTGATGGAAATTTATTTCGTGTCCACTAACTATTTGTTAAAAATACTCAACGGTGGTAGATTGCATGCTTGCAAACTATTAAAATTCCTCAATGGATGTAGATTCCATGGTTGCAAAATATTTTTTAGAATGGCTCATTGGTTGTAGATTGCATGCTTGCAAACTATATGATAAAATTTTACAGTGGTTGTAGATTGCATGATTGCAAATTATTTTCCCAAAATTCCCAAATGGTTCTCACTTACATGGCTACAAGCTAATTGTAAAGAAAAAAAATTGCATTTTATGTCCTAATGTTCAATGGGACTCTAATTTCTCTATAATATTGATGGTTTGTAAAGTACGACCTTACATAAAATATAATGCTATGGTATGCAATATATGTTCATTTTTTTTCGAAATTTCATGATTGTTATTATGTGGAAATTTGGAATGTATACCACCTGTATTACATGTGATGAATTTTTGTCAATGTACTTTAAGAAATTGTGGGATACAAGTTGAGGCTCAAGTGTATATGCATGGTGTACATAAATATTCCTTCGCTTCAATGATAATATGAAAATGTACATTATGTAAATTAAAATGGATTTTTGGACATTGACTATTTTTAAACGTTGAATTTTTATTAGATTCAATGCCTATGGAAGCCATGATGTGCTTTATGTGATGATGTAATATTTTATTTTATTATTGAGTTAATTAATACATTGGTTGGGTTATTTAGGAAATAAATCTAGAGTTTTATAAGACTTCTTAGCACCTTATGAAGTGTTATTGATGGCTAAGTCCAAGATGGACCTTCCCGAAAATTCTCCTAAAAATCCCTAACATAAAATAATAAAGAGGAAAATATTAACATAATGGGAGAGAAAGATTATGTTAATCACTTAGTTGGAGATAAATACTAAGTGGGGTACAATAAAGCACATCAGGAGACAAAGTCGTGCTTTAAAGAGAAACTAAAAGTATATTTTTCGAAAAATATAAAACAATAAAGCCTAGGAAAAAGGTTGGCAGACATTAAACTAGGACACTGCTAAAAACCTGCTGGGAAGAAAGCACCAATGAATCAATGAGGTTGACAATTCTAGTGGCAATTATATCTTATCTCAGTGGGGAAATATTGGAGATAATTCATAGTTGGGTGGAATATGCTTGATTCCTGAATGATTCCCATAAATTAACTATGGTTAGATGAATTTATGTTTAGGTTTTGTTATTGATTTCAAAGTTATCTACAGATATTGGATATTACAATAGGCTGCAAATTGCATGTCTCAAACTTGTTTCATGTGATATAGTTCTACATGCATGATATATTAAATTATCTAAGTGACAATTTCGATGAAATAGGTTATGTTTGTAGGTTTCTATGAGAAAATGAACATGTCAGAAATGACTTATTTATATGCACGCATAGAGGAAATAAATTGAAATATATATGCGACCGAAATAATTTGTATTAGATAAATTAAAGAGTTATTGAACTCTAAATTCTTGACATACTAGAGGAAAATGGTTGGAGATAAATGCCATGAGTTTGAAATTAATTGAAATTATTGTTGGAGAGAAATACATTAATTTGCAAAAAACACTAGTGGGAAAGAAATACTCGTGTAACTCCTAAATAAAATACATGCACTTGATATATATTTTCTTATCATTTTGATCATTAGAAGCCTAGTGCTCCTTCAATTTTTGTAGAATTATTATGATTAAATTATTAGTTGACATTGCCTAAATAATTGGTAATGAAAAATCAAGGTTAATGTTCCAACAAGAGAAGAACATCGAGGAAAATTTTCTCTTTAAGGCGGGGAATATGTAATATCCCTAGGGTAAGCCACTATAAAAACTCTCGTAAAATGAAGATTGGTGAATAATTAAATATTTTTAATTCTTATATTGATATTACATCAAGAATATTCTTGTAATTATAAATTATAACAATATTAAAAGAATTAATTCTTAATTCTTTTATTTAAAAGAATTCATATTTTTCTATGTAAATAAATAATATTTCCAAGTTGATATCTTTTTTGAGTTTTAGAAATAATGAGTAACAGTTTTGTAAAAAATATGGATAAGTGATATTTTTCTCATAAGGAAAAAAAAAATCTACTCTGTAAATAGAAACATGAGAGAGAAAATCAGATTTCTGGAGTGATTTTGTGATTTAGGAAAAATCAAATTTATGGGTGATTTATGAAATGATTTTAAGATTTAGAAAAGCTATTCCATTTTTTAAAATTTATTTATTGTAAGCATATGAGAAAAATATGATAAGGAAAAAATGCATTGGTGATGGAGCCAAGAGATAAGAATAAGGGATTCGAAGCATGCGTCAAAAGATAAGTAACTATGTTCTTGGAAAATTATTTTGTTTACATATGGGGCATGATGAAATAAGAATTCAGTTTATTTCCTTGGAAACGTTCATATGATAAAGAATAAAGATTTTTTCTTGAGAAAACCTCTATGGAATTTCTTGCATAGAGGAATACGCTTTTTTGTTCATTGAATTCTCAGAATATTTCACGTGCTTTGAATTCTTAAAAGTTTCATGGCTCAATAATTCTATGAATTGCATGAGTTATCAGAAAATAGGGTACATATATGCCTTCGTACCTCCAAAACCATGATATATGTGTGCGAAGTGAAAGAGGTTCTTTTAGATGAGCCTGTTCCAGAAAAAATCCTCTTTCATATTTGAAAAAATCATTTTCCATGTCTCGAAAACGGTGGCCAAAATTGACGACAAAAACAGGAAATTATTTCATATTTAAATTGGGAGACATGGCCTTCAAATATTCATTCGAATGTTCCAAAAAATGATATTAGTGTAAAACCCGAGAGAGGTTTTTTTTATTGAATCTGTTCCAACCAAAAAACCTCTTTTGGTTTTCAAAAAATAGTTTCCATATGCTCGAAAAGCATGTCTAAAGTTGATGACCAAAACGGGAAATTATTTAGTATTTAAATTTGGAAACATGGGCTGGAAATATTCATTTGAATATTCTAAACCATTGCACTTGTGTAAAAAATAAGAGAAGGTTTTTTTAATGAGCATGTTCCCAACAAAATATCGTTTGGTTTTAAAAAATTCATTTCCATATGTTCGGAATCCGTGTCCAAAATTTATGACTAAAAGAGGAAAAACTGAGTAAAACAGGGTGCTTCAATTTGATTTTTCTTCCATATAAGAATTGTTGGTTATGTACATATAGAGATAGCTATTTTATTAATATTATTGGAAAAATTAATTGCATGAAATATAAAATAGAACAATTATGTTGATATTTCTTGAAAAGAAATAAGTTTTTGGCATGCACAAAAATAGAAAAATTATGTTGATAATCTTTGAAAATGAAATAATTTATTTGATTTAAAAGATTACCAAGTATTTTCTCATGATGCATATGCATTAAAAGTTTTAAAGAGAAATACTTTACTCTTGAAGATAATATGTGCTTAGGTGCACATGAATATATGCAGTATATTTGATCTACTAGAATTGAGCGAGTGATTTTACATGCATGAGAAGCTTGAGTTATGCGAAAATAGATAAATAACTTTTGTGAGAAGTAGTTCACATAAAAACTTTTCATAAAATACAATTGGTTGTGTTATTTGAGAAGGAATTGTTACTAATGTTATTTCTTGAGAAAATATTACAAATATAGCTTATGTGTTAAATGATTAGAAAATATTTTGGATTGCGTGCATAATAGCTTGTGAGTTACCTAACATTTGGAAAAAGAATAATTAGTGTGTTAGATTCATTGGAAAATAAATATATATATATATATATATATATTTGTATGGAAGGAAGTATTATTGTGTTATAAATCTTAAAAAATAATAGAAGAGAAAAACATATGGTTGTATGAATTATTGAATTATATTATTGGAGATGAAAACTAGTAATCACATGCTTTATTATATTAATATTCATTAGAGAAACATATACAATTACATGCATGGAAAATTATTGTTTTGGTATTAGATTTTCAAATAAAAGTAAGGTGCAATCACATGATATTGATGGCATTAGCCTTCTTTTGGGAAAAATAATTTCCATTTTCACACTTAAAGGAATTAACTATGTTATTAGTTTTGTTTTAGGACAATATTATGTATAGTTATTGGGATATATCTTTTGGTAAGATGAAAATGTTCCTTTTCCTGTAAGAATAAAAATTATGCATTTGATCCATTGGAAAATAGATGTGTTTATTTTTCCATGCAAGATTTAGTTAGTTTCCTTTGGAAAAGAAAATATGACAGTAGGCATAGAGAAAAGTGTTTGTTGGGATAGTTATCTTGAAATCTTGTTATGCATTTTCATGCACACGACTATTATCTAGTATGTTAGTTTTACTTTGGAAAGAATATGCAAGTGCATGCAATATTTTGTTAGCGTTGTTGGAAAGATGATGCTATATAGTGATTTATTTCTTACTAATGCATGTGAAATGATGTGAAAGAAGGAATTTCATGATAGTATATTTATGTTTTATACGTGCATACAAATAGTTGTTGAAGTGTCACAAATAAAGAATGATTATTTTTGTATTAATGTTTTAGCTAATCATGATATCAAATGTGCTGACAAAAACAATGGTAGGAAATGATAGTGACTTGAGAAAACAATTTTTCATGTCTAACAATTTGGCAGATAAAATTTTTTTTATTCATGCAAGTTTAGGAGTTCCAACTGCAGGATAACCCACTGATTGAAATAGTTCGACCAAAAAGGTAAAGGTTGAAGATTTATGGGTAAATGGTATCATGATGATTGTAATAGCTTATAGCTATTTGTGTTGAATTTAAGATTATTTTTTTATGTAATATTTTATGACAATGGTCAAGGGGTGGACTTCCTTATAACCATTGAGTGAGGGGTGAACACTCTCACGAGTGTTTATTAGTAAAATTTAATGTTTGTTGGTTTTCACCCTATGGGGTTTCCAAGGTATATCAGTGTCTAAAGATGTGATTGTTCATTATGTCATTTTCATGTTGTTAATTCCTTTAATGATCCAATGTTTAGACTATAAAGTATGTGATTTAGTAATTGAGTTAAATGATCATGGAATTTATGCATAATTAAAGCAGGAAATTTAAGTTAACATGATACAACACGTATAGTTAATGGTTGTGTAACTCACTATGATTTTACTAAATATTTCTCTAGGTAATGATGATTTTTATTCTAATGGTCAATTAGGGAATATAGAAAGTTATTTAGAAATTTATACAGTTGTAAATGTTGAAAATTTATCCTAACTCCATGCATTTTCATGTGAGGTTATCGAGGTATGTTACAAATAGATACTATACTTATCCATGTGAATGCACGGTATTTTCCAAAAAAATATTTTCCACATGAGAGTTATTCACAATGGCTATTATATATAAAAATTTCAGCTCTATTTCAATCAAAGTTAACATACTAGTTACAATTTCACGCATGCAACTAATTGTCCTCTGCAATAGAAAACCACGTATCTTGTTCTTCTTCCATGTAAAACATATATTTCTTTCCGAATGAAACTAACTAAATCCATCATGGAATAATAAACACATTTATTTTCCAAGGGATTAAAAGAATAATATTTATTATTTCACGAAAAGAAACATTTTCATATTACCAAAATATCTAGCCCAATAAATATACATAATCTTCTCCCGAAAGAAAACTTATACCATAATTAATCTCTTTAGGTGTCAAAATGCATATTATTTCTCACAAAGTAGGCTAACAAAATCAATATTAAGTGATTGCACCTTGCTTTTATCTATAAATATAATACCAAAACTATACTTTTCCATGCATGCAAGTGTATACGTTTGTCTAAAAAATCGTAACATAATAAGGCATGTGATCACTAGTTTTCCTCTCCAAGAATATAATTCAATAATGCATACAAACACATTTTTTTTCTCTTCTATTATTTTTGAATAGATATACATGGAAAATTTTAGGGGTTAATATTAGCAGGTGCGCTAATTTTCCATAATTTTTCCAAAAAAAAGACTCGCCAATTTCCATTTTTTATGAAAATGATTCACCCAAATTTTACAATATATAATTGTTTTATGTTAAAATTCTCCAACATTATATAGAGATAATATATAAAATAATTATAGATTTCAATAATTTTACAAATACATCAATAAAAATTTTATAGTTTGCATATTAGGTACTAGTGAGATTCGCCAATTTTTTAAACTTCAAAATAATTTTCGATCGTTAAAATTTCCCCTGGAGATATAACACAATAAATTCTTTCTTGCATATATATATATATATATATATATATATATATATATATATATATATATATATAATCAATAAATATAACACACTATTTATTCTTTTTCCAAAAGTTAGCTAACTCACTAGCTACTATGCATGCAATACAAAATATTTTCTTATCATTTCGCACATCATCCAGATTTGCAATATTTACTGAAGAAATAAAATGAATAAAAAATACTTCTGAAATAAAACAAAAAATTTCCTTTTATGCAAAGGTTTTATGTGAACGGATTCTCACAAAATTTATTTATATATTTTTGTATGACTCTAGCTCCCCAGGCATGTAAAATCACACAATTAATTCTAGTAGATCAAAGATACTAGATATTATTCTTGTGCGGTTAAGCACATACGTGCTTCAAGGGTCCAAAATTTCTCCTTAACACTTTTAATGCATATGCATCATGAGAACATCCTTGATAATATTTTAAATGAAATAAGTTAATTCATTTTCAAGGATTATCAACATAATTGTTCTATTTTTGTGCATGTGAATAACTTATTTATTTTCAAGAAATATCTACATAATTGTTCTATTGTTTTTGCATGCAATTAATTTATTTATTTTCAATAATATTAACACAATAGTTATATTTATATGTACACAACCAACTATTCTTATTTGGAAGAAAAATCAAATGGAAGCACTCTGTTTTACTCTGTTTTTCCTGTTTTAGTCATAAACTTTGGATGCGGCTTCCGAACATATCGAAATGCATTTTTTTTTTTTTTTAAGTTTTTTTTTTTGGAATGGGATCATTAAAAAAATATCTCATTTTTTTCATAGGTTCCATGGTTTAGAATATTTGAATGAAACGTGGAAACCTATTTTTCCACATTTAAATATTAAATAATTTCCTGTTTTGGTCATTAACTTTGGACACGGTTTCCGAACCTATGGAAACGTGTTTTTGAAAACTAAAAGAGGTTTTTGTTCAGAACGAATTCATAAAATAGAAACCTCCCTCAAGTTTTACGCAGGTATCATGGTTTGGAATATTCGAAAGTATCTTTTCAGCCTATTTTTCTAGATTAAAATATGGAATAATTTTATGTTTTTGTCATCAATTTTGGACATGGTTTTAGAGACATGGAAACCAAAATTTTCAAATTTTAGAGAGTCGTTTTGATGGAATGGAATCATTTACAAAAAAAACTATTTCAGTTCGTACACATCTATCATGGTTTGAGAGATACTAAGCCATATCTGAACCCTATTACTAATAACTCATGCATTTCACATAATTATTTAGCAATGAAAAATGTTTAAGAATTAAAATCACATGAAATCTACTAATAATTCAATGAAAAAAATACTTATTCCTTTGTGTACAAAATTCCATAGAGTTTTTCTCAAAGATAATCTTGATTATTATCGTATCAGTTTTTCCAAGAAAATAAATTCAATTCTTATTTCTTCATGTACCATATGAAAACAAAATAATTTTAAAAGAGAACAGTTACTTATATTTTGATGCATACTTCAAACCCTTCTTCCTCTCTCTTGAATCCATTCTCCATCTATTCTATCATTCCTTCCCCTTTTTTCCCATAGGCTTACAATAAATAGAATTAAGAAAATGGAATAGTTTTTCTAAATCTTAATAACATTCCTTAAATCAGCCATATATCACTCCATAAATCTGATTTTTCCTAAATCATAAAATCACTCCATGAATATCTCATTTTTTTCTTTTCAAAGTACATTTACTTTTTTCTTATGAGCAAAATATCCCTTATCTATATTTTTTCTAAAACTATTACTCACTATTTCTAAAACTCATAAAATATACTAACTTAGAAAAATAATTTATTTCTATAGAAGAATATAAATTCTTATAAATAAAAAATTAAGTATTAATTATTATAATATTCTTATAATTAAAAATTACAAGAATATTCTTCATGTAATATCAATATAAGAATTAATAATAAATAATTAGTCAACAACCCTCATTTTACAAGAGTTTTTACGATGTCTTATGCTAAAGATATTACATATTCCCCCCTTTAAAGAGAACATCATCCTCGATGTTCTTCTCTTGTTGGAACATTAAAATTTATTTTTCATTACCAATTATTTAGGCAATATCAAATAATACTATAATCATAATACTTCCACAAAAACTCAAGGAGCACTAGCCCTCTAATCATCAAAATGATAAGAAAAACTATATCAAGTGCATGTTGTATTTTATTTAGGAGTTACACTAATATTTATTTCCAACTAGTGTTATTTGCAAATTAATGTCCTTCTCTCCCATAGTAATTTAAATCAAATTCAAACTCATGGCATTTATCTCAGCCCATTTTCCTCTAGTCTGTCTAGAATTTAGAGTTCAATAACTCATTATTTTATCTAATACGAATTATTTCAGTTGCATATATATTTCAATTTTTTTCCTCTATGCATGCATATAAATAAGTTATTTCTGACATGATCATTTATTCATAAAAACCTACAAACACATCCTATTTCATTGAAATTGTCTCTTAGATAAATTAATATATCATGCATGCATAACTATAACACATGCAACAACTTTGAGACATGTTATGTACAGTATATTGTAACATCCAACATTTCTAGATAATTTTAAAATCAATAACAAAACATAGATAGAATTTCATCTAACCATAGTTATTTTCTGGTAATTATCTAGGAATTGAGCATATTCCACCTATTTGTGAACTATCTCCAATAGTTCCCCATTGAGCTAAGATATACTTACCACAAGAATCAACAAGCTCATTGATTCCTTAGTGCTTTCTTCCCAACATATTTTTAGCAACTTCTTGCTTTAAAGTTTTCCAGCCTTTTTCCTAAGCCTTTTTTGTTTTATATTTTTCAAAAAATATACTTTTCTTTTTCTTTAAAGCATGTCTTTCTCTCCCGATGTGATTTATTTTACCCCACTTAGTATTTATCTCTAACTAAGTGATTAACATAATATTACTCTACCATTATGTTAATAATTTCGTCTTTATTATTTTTTCCTGCGGATTTTTAAGAGAGTTTTAGGGAAGGTCCATATTGGACTTAACCACCAATAAATTTTCATAAGTTGGAAAGAAATCTCCTAGAACTCTAGAGTTCTTTCCTAAACAAACCATCCAATATTGTCATTAAATCAGTAATAAATTAAAATATGACATCATCACATCAGCCCCATCATGGCTTCTATAGGCATTGAATCTAATAATAATTCAATGTCTATAAATAATCAAAGTCTAAAAATCCATTGTAATTTACATAATTTTACATTCGCATATTATCATTAAAGAAAAAGAACATTGATGTACAACATGCATCTATACTTGACCTTCAACATGGTTCCCACACATTTTCAAGTTAGATTGAAAATAATTCATCACATGTAATACAGGTGCTATACCTTACAAATTTCTTGTAATACCCATGATTTGCAGCTATTATGTTTTATATAGATAGGAAAAATACGATGTGGACCTATTGAACAATTATGTTGTTGGAGGAATTACAAATTTTAATTAATAATTATTGAATAAAATGGTATCAATTGTTGTAAAGATACATTATAGAGAGATTTGGAAATTATTATCCACGAGGATACGATATAATTTCATACTTTCCCAAATTATCCAAAAAATCCTTCGAAGAAAAATATAATTGAAAAAAAAAAAGATGGAAGAAAATATCTAAGGAATCCTCACTAAAGAGGAAAGTTACTAGGAAAAGGTAAGAAAAAACAACGCTGAGAAAAAGCAATTTTTTAAAGCAAAACTTTGTGGAAAAAACAAAAGTGAAAGCCTAGGCAATGGGAAACAATAGCCCAGAATAACGAGGCATTGTTATGAAAACTTTCTGGGGAAAAGTTGTCTTAAAAGTTCCTTCACTAGTTTGACAAGAGATTATCAACACTAGTCAGAATAGATCTGTGCTCGGGGGAGAGATCTAAAGAGAAGCTCGTGGTTGGGAGGAAAATCATCTTTACAAGTTGGTATGTAGCATGTAGAGATATTTATATTCAAATTCTTTTGTTTTAGTAATGATTAGATGCATCATCTTGTATAAGTTTAATAGAAATTGTTTTCTTTGGAATAATTTATTAATGTTGTATTAAGCATGTGTGGAATGTACATGTATATTAGTTCCCTTATGCTCCTTTAATAATTATGTATCGTATATTAATATACTATAGATATATGTATAGTATATTTAAGTATAAAACTAATTAAGTTTATGAACATATGGTCAATCCAGTATGTATTCATACATGTATAGAATAAAAAATAAGATATCATCTATAAGAGATAAGAGGGATAAAGGAGATTGGTTATTAAATGTCTCACACAAAAAGACAGTGATCGTTATTCATTATTTTAATAATAATTACACTCACATTTCCTTGAGGACAAAAGGTCAGTTATGTACAACGAATCATGTTGGTGTTAGAAAATGTTAAAACAAATCTATTGTTGGAATGAATAGAAGAAGTTGAAATTTAGATACTAAGCTAAAGCAAATCTATTACTAGAATCAATAACGGAAGTTTGAAATTTAGAGACTAAGCCAAGAAAAATTTAGCATTTGCAACATGATGTTATTTCACCTCTCTTGAAAGAATAAATCAAAATGAGAATGCTACATCTAAGCTATGATACGAACATAAGATGTAAATGCATAATAGAGTTTAGAAAGACGTTGCACTTCAGATTTAAACGTAAACTTAACCATCATAATTATATCACCAACTCAGTAAAAAGATTCATTCATATGAAATAAAGGAAGAAATTGATAGTATAAGAGGAATAATTCGTACAACATATGGAAGTATCCAAGGTAGCTAAAAAACTGATAATTTCATTAAAATAGCATGATAAATTGCATACACATCCCTCACAATAAAATATGAGGAAATGAAAATCATATCCAGAATGAAATATCAAACTGTCCAGATACACAAAAATAACACTTTAGATCCTTAATTTTACATAGTCATATGTGTAAGACTATGTTATAATTAGGAAAAATACATTACGATGTCTATCAAACTCAGAGGCCATTTATGGCATTGACGCCATAATATAGAAGCTACAGTAGCATTCACATAATTTAATTAAACCCCAAATTCTTGCCAGAAGGAGAGCCATGGCAAAAATAATGTAGTACCAACCCGAGAAAGGACGCGATTGGTAATTATGGGCAATGATGGAACAAAGAATTTAACGAAGACTCAGAACCATAACGTCGTACCTACAAGGATTGAAACACAAAATTAGAAAGAGACAAAAAGGTGATAGAGCAACATTATATAGAAAGCATCACTGTGTAAGTACGTAGGGATTCCTTACCTGAATACGCAGTCAAACTATGGATTGAATCCATCTATGCATACAAGAAAGCAAATGTTGTAAGTGAAAGAATACCATTACACATTTAACATGTAAATGAATTAATTTAAAACCCATAAATTCATAAGGTATCTAAATTACCTTTCGAAGGAGGAACGCGATGATAACTATCATTTTCACCACCTTCAATTCCTTGTTCTGGACAAAATTCCAACTTGGGTGGCAAAACCCAACCATATAAATTAAAAAATGACTCGGAAACTATACACAGAGGAGATAATCTGTAATTAAATGTACAACAATACTGAAATAATAAAAGCAAATGAGGCAACCAAGGTTGTATATAATCTTGAACGAGAAACCTAGATTTTGTTATGCATTATCAAGGAACAGCAACAAGAAAACATCCCATTCACAATTACTCTTATGAAAATAAATAACTTCAAAATATAAAACCCAGAATGTAATAGAACAGACGACACCAAATACTCTGCATAATGTATTGAATTCAAAAGAATTAAACCCAAAAATTTAATTGGTAAAACCAATATTTTTAGAATCTACGCTTTTTTGATCCATATAAAATAGTAAAAAATCTTCCGGTAATAATCACATGCAAAATAACATTGTCGACACGTTTTGAACCAACAATTGTGGTTCATCATCACCTAGTCCTGATGATGAACCACAATTGTTGGTTCGAAATGCGTTGACAATGTTATCTTGCATGTGATTATTACCGGAAGAGTTTTTACTAAAACAAATATTATCAAATCATCTGGTTAAAATATCAAAAGAATAATAATAAGACCCAGAATCAAATGGATAGAACAAATGTTATCCAACGTTCTGGTTAGCATATTAAATTCCCAAGAATAAAACCCATAAATCGAATGGGTAGGAATAGCATTAACAAAGAATTTTTTTCACATATCAAATGTACAGTAACTGAACCCAGAATTACATGTGTAGATTTCATATTAACAACCAATCTGATTAGGATATGGAATGAACAATATTTAAACCAAAACTTGAATGTTATATGGAATGTATAGTATTAAAACCCAGAACTTGAATGTGTAAATATAAATTACCCTTGTGATGGTGGAAAGGGCCAGGAGAGTACCGAATATAACCCAATAATATTTCACCATTAACGCTATGAGAAGGGTGAAGAACCTTACCAATGTGGCCACGCAGTGAAAGTAGAGGGTTCTCCTCCTCCGTAGGAAAAAAACCAATGTGATTTGGGTTTTAAAAATTAAAGAAAAATAAAGAAACATAACATAGTATATGCGAGTGCTAGAGAGAGATTTACCAGATATTTCAATTGCTGAGGCTCACCCTATCATGGGTTTTTTATGAAATCATTAAAAAAAAAAATTGGGACCATATCTGGAGGAGTAAAGAACTGAAATACCAAATACATTCATGGAAAAATCAACCACTATGAAAACAATAGAAATCATTTTACTTGAGAGAAAATTAGGAGAAATAATCCACTGTGTAACCACATAATCCCACAACCAAAATTCTAATAATGTAGAGAGTCAGCATCATGGTGGAATAGAGCTACCACTCCATCCTGAAATTGATGTGCAAGTCTGAGCTAATGGCACTGTTAGTTCTCGAATCTGCTTCAGGCTGAAGGAAGGCGAGGTTCAAGGTAACATCAAACCAACCTCAGCCTCGTAGCTAGCCCTACGAGGACAAGAGAGGGCTCTCTCCGGGTCAACCTCAATAAAAGATGTCCAATAGGGCCTGAGATGACCTATAATGAATACTGATTTTAGGCTAGTAAAGAAATATGAAAGAGGTATTTTAGTGAAAGACTGGGTTTTCTGGGCTGTATGGGACAAAGATCAGCTCGAGCGGAGAAATTAAATCAAAGACACAGATTATCTCATGAGGCAAGATAGGCATGAGGTTTAGTATTTAAATTGAAATTATATGGAGTGGAAAGACTGCTGAGAGGTTGAAAAGGGCATAATAGATGAATCCTTATCAAACAGAAGAAATTATACAGAAACATGAAAAGCTTTCCCAAGGCAAAGCAGTAAACTGGATTCTGCCCTTCTCACTTAAAAGCATTCAATTGGAAATGATTATGAATGAATTGTAGAACATAACAAGATACATATGAAAAAAAAAAAAACACCTGCTAAATTCATTACCACATGAATCTCATGAAACAGAGCTGTATCATTTCATTAATCCTCAGCCAAAACTGTACAGTGAAGCACTGAGTTTTTCTCCACACTTATCCCAGAACTCTCTCCCTCTTACAAATGCTTTTACAATACAATAAATAGACTCTGCTTATGAGAAAACTGATTGACCAAAAACAAGGGTTTGTTTCAACTGGATTGATAAAGATAGAAAAGAGAACAGCGTTCTCCTTGAAATTATCTGATGACCAACTAAAAGACCAAATCTGGAGCGTAGACCCTTTGAAATGCAACTGAAGTCATAAATAGGAAATCGAATCCAATTTCTCTGCCCTGGTGAATGTCTTTGTTTTAAATTTAGGCGTTCTTTCCTATTTTACATTTTCCATTTGAATAAAAACTAATTTTTAATAAAAATAGCCTTTAATTTAAAATTTCACTTTTAATGAAGTGAAATAGAGTTCCGCTAATACGCCCAAAACTGTTTTCATAGGCAGGTTGTGAATTGTTTCCAAGCACTCTGCGCATAGTTAACTGGGAAATAAAGGTCCTTGGCATCTGGAGATACTTGCAAGACATTTGTGCGACCAGTCATTGCTTCAAACTGTTGCAGTTGCATTTCAGAAGGCTGATGAGATGATAGTGATAACGAGAGTCCTTGGCCTGATCTGTCAAGCCCCACAGAAAGTTGCTCGGTTCTAAACTCATCTTCAACCTTTCCTTCAACATAAGGTTCCTGATTCCATCGTGAATTTGGAAGATATCCTGCTTGCCTATTTCCCCAATTCATCACATTTTTTAATCGAAGAGACAAATATTGACTATTTTGAATATTTCCATAGCTTGGCATAAGAACCAACTCGTTTCCGCCACTTGGCCACTGGCTCTGAGCAGACTCTCTAAGATTGGAGGGAAGATGTGCAAAACAAAAGCCCTGGCTTCCGATAGTAGAAGTAGCAACTTCTGCAACCATTGAAAAAGGATTATGTTGGAAACTGGGAAACTGGAGCGGAACTTCCACTATGTGTTTCTGTGGTTATTACCGATTGCAGTGTTTGTTGTAAAATATAATTTGAAAACCCAGATGTATCAGTTTGAGTCCCAATCTGTGGAGACAAAGGATTCTGCTGTACTCTCAATTTCTCACGCCGACTTTGTTGTGCAACGTGTGCTTGAGATCTTCATTCTTAGGAAAGAATGCTCTAGTATTGTGGAGTCCAAACATCCTATGTCGAATCCTTCTGACATGAGTTCCTACCTACTTTGTAGTGCTGAAAATCTCTTTTGGCAATTCCTAGTCTATACCCACGCTGCATTTACAACATTCAATACCCAATAGGCATCCATAACTTCTGGCTGATTGCCTTGTAACGCAAGTCTTATTCTCGCTTTCAATCTGAAAGCCAATAATTCATGCTGCTTATTAGAAGAAAATGCCATCAACGGACTTGTCTTCAGGTTTAATCCATTCTTCCTTTTAAATCACCTCCAAGCTCATCGACATGTTATTCCTCCATATTTCTCTATCTTTGACATTCATTTCTGCATCACAAGGCCAAAGCTGATTTGATTTACTTTGGGGCAGAGAGGCCACGAATTTTGGAGTTTCGTTGTAAGCAATGATAAAATCCGCCTGTCAGCTCTGTGCGCCGCGTACCAACCCAACGCGCCGTGCGGGCTGTATGTGCCACGCAGAAGTAAAATTGCACTGTGCGGAGGCGCCCAATGCGCCACGCTCCTCCAGTGCGCCGCGCCTACCTCCAACGCACCGCGCAGGTTGCCTTCAGCACAATTTGACCTTTCAAACACTGTTCTCACTCTTTGATAATTTAACTCATTTTTCTTTGATTCCTTTTGGTGCAAATGGATTGTCAAAGACAACAACAGAATTCATTAGTCACGTTTCAAGAATTTCACATTCCACCTGCAGTGCCTTTGCAAATACAAGCCTAATTAGACATGCGAATGTCGATATAAATACACTTTGTAGACTTCAATGAGTAGTCTTGGAAATCTGCTCCTAATTTTTTTTCGAACCCATCAGGAATGGTACCAAGCAGTTTCCTGTACAGAGTTTAGGAGCGGTTTCCTTGGATGCAAAGGAAAAACATCAAAATGTCTTATATGATCAAGACCTCAAATTTTGTGTTTTAGAAACCCATTAACTAATTGGCACCTTTTAATTTTAATGCAAGCTCTATTCCTTTTATTTCCTCCCTGATTTTCTGACTTGAATGATGGTTCCTTTTGGCTATTTTTGTAGAGATGACTGATGTTGAATTTGGCAAAGGATCATGGCGAGGCTGCATGTAAACATATTCAACTGGAAAAATTTGAATAATTACATATTTGAAAACAAATTTAATGATTTCTTCTTCAAAACAGAGTTTTGAAGAAGAATCAATCTTGAGCATTATTTGATGATTGTAATGGAAACTAATTTGGAACCTCTCATGCAGACTAAATCGACAAAACCCTAGACCTAAAACTCTAAAAGACTCTTTGCTGACCAAAGACCATCCATGACTATGAATGACTGAAACATTGATTTTGATGAATTTTGATGAAATTTAATGATCAATCATAAGCCAGCAGATACATGACATTAGAAAAATAAACAACAAGGCCCTTCCATCAGATAATGACATGTCCCTAGCAAAATGCAACTAAGTGAATCGAGCGAGACACCTAAAAATGAAATGCAGAAAGCGAAATGATCTCTGACGGAGGGATAACAAGACTGACTCTAACAGGCACAACAACTCCCTCAAGGATATTGGCCACGCTCTATGAACGAAAGGTTGAAATGAGGAAAGGTAAGGTAGGTGATTCCTCTGGACCGTAGATATTACTCCAATAGATCTCAGTTGTCTCTCCATAGCCTCAAGGATTGTGAGGGCCACGTGAGGAGGACATGCTATCACATGGCCTTTGAAAAATGGTGAAGTTTGGAGTGGGACATGTCATGGGGAAGGGACATTTCAATTAAGTGCAAAATGACCCTTCATATCAAAAATAAAGAGGACCCTACATATGTTTATTAACTTTTTTCATACATTTCATAGGTGTAAATGGTATTGCATATAACTAAATTTTAATGTGGCTAAGGGGATAGGTAAGACTATTAATAATTATACAATAGTTTGGGGACTATTATAACCAACTATAGTGTGTATCAAATGAATTAAGTATATGGAGTATAGGTAAAGTTTAATGTATGTAATGGTATGGTAAAGGTATTAACATGCATGTAAGGTATGTAATGACATAAAGAGTTAAGAGTTCATTAAAATTAGTTAAGTATCAAATTAACCAAGGCAATATAGGTAGAAACAACAATTATATGAGTAATGGTTAGGGAACCATGTAAAAATTATATATATGATGTTTACAGAACCATTATAACGAAACCTTGTGTACATAAAAATAACTAGGGAGATAACAATTCATCAACCTTAGTTAAGTAGCTAATGTACTTAAGGTGTTAGAATTAGATTAATCGTCTTAATATGAAATGGGTAGACTCGTGATTAAGAAATGAAAAGAGTGATACGAAAAAAAAATGTTTGGGGACATGACAAGTCGTATTAGAGAAAAAGCTAAAACACAGAGCTTATGGGCCACAACAGTTGAATATTCTGTTGTCTCTAAATTTTAATTGAATAGTTAAAATTGTTTTGCAAAAATGATCAGTTTCATATTATGGTTTTTTAATTCTAATGGTTTAATTTGCATCATATATAAGGTGCAAACATAATTACAACTATTTTCATGTCAGACAGAGAATATTTGTACGTGGAACGGGGGGAGGAGGATATTCCGCCAAATGAAAACACCCTAATACTGGAAATTATCAAGAATTTGTAGCAGGAAATGGTTCAGCTAAGGAATAACAATGAACCTTTACTGCAAGTCATCAATGCACAAGAGAGGTTGATAAGAGAATTAACCTCTAAATCCAGTCATCAAGAGGGAGAGAAATAAAATCTGAGAAGAAAATAAACAAAAACAAACTTAGAGAAGTTTTAGAGTGGGGAAGAGTCTGGGAAAGAAGAATCTAATTCCAAAAGGAGGAAGGAGTTGCAGGGATAATTCCACAAGATAAAGCCTCCGACCTTTGACATAGAAAAGGAAGAGGATCTGGGAGCATGGCTTCTAAATATGGTGAAAATTTTTCAAGTATTTGTATGGAAGGAATCTGAAGGAAAGACTGGCAGTTTACCAATTGCAAGGTAAAGCCACCCTTTCGTGGGAGGAGAAAAAAATTATACACTTGCTGGATGAGAACATAGTCTCATGGGAAGAATTCCAAGATAATTTTAAATCTTGATACCTCAATGAAAGGTATTATGATGACAGGGCTAAATAGTTTCATGATCTAAGGATGGGGCAACTCACCATAGATGAATTTGTAAATAAATTCACAAATTTACTTCACTATGTACCGTACATAAGAGAGGAAAAGGAGAAGGTATGAAGATTCTTAAATTTATTACCCATGATATATACAGAAAGAATTGAGTTTGAAAACCCAAATACTATGGACAAATTTGTTGCAAAAGCCTGACTATGTTATTAACAATTTAAGGGCTAGAATGATGAATTTAAAAATTGGCAGAATAATGAAAAGGAGAAGGCTAAAACAAGCTCAAAATGACCTGAACCAGCCTTTTTGAAATATTTTGGCAGAAACCACCAGCGGAAAAAAATTCAGGAAAGGTGGGGAAAATCAGCCATTCCATTTCCATACAGGATCCAAGTCCATGGAAGGGAACAAAAAATGAGATGCAGTGGTAAAATCCAAGGAACAACTGAAATGCGGTGGTGTGGATAACCTCAAATTTTATGGGACTGCTGACACAACCATCATACTATTCAAAACATTCAAGAAGTTCATGAGGCAACCACGGTGAATGATGTTTCCAGAAGAATTCTTTGAATCAGTGCCGCATTAGAAGATCGATAGACTGAACATCAATCAACAATGATTGAAATTAAAGGTATCAATTCAAACCAAATGGAAGTTAACCCATAAATTGAATAATTACCCCGTAAATATGAATAGGTATATCATAGATATAAATGTGAATATCGTTCCCTTAGGATATTATGACTTACTGGTCGATATGGATTGGCTCGAACAACAAAAAGAAATAGTAAACTTCTTAGAAAAGGTAGTAAACTACACAAGTGCACTAGGACAATCAATTATAGTAAGAGGGAAACTGAAACCTGTGTCTATTAGACAAATTTCTGCATTACAGTTGAAGCGGACAATGAGGAAGGGTTGTCAAGTGTATGCAATACAAATTGAAGTTTTGGGACATCAAAAAGAAAATGATCTTATAGAAAATTTACCAGTAATTTAGGACTTTCAAGATGTATTTCCTAAAGAAATCACACAACTTCCCCCTTAGAGAGATATTGATTTCTCTATTGAACTAGTATCACGAACCACCCCGGTTTATAGAGCCCCATATAGAATGAGTACGCCAGAACAAAGGATATATCAGACCAAGTGTCTTCTCATGGGGAGCTCCGGTTTTATTTTTCATGAAAAAGGATGGTACCCTCAGGACGTGTATAAAGTATAGAAAATTAAATAAGTTGACCACCAAATATCAGTACCCCTTACCACGAATAAATCACTTGTTTGATCAAGAAAGGGGAGCAACCGTATTTTCAAAAATTGATTTTTGAACCGATTATCACCAGCTTCACATAAAGGATGAAGATATCCACAAGACAACTTTTAGAACTCGGTATGGACATTACATGTTTGTTGTCATACCTTTCGGACTCACTGATGCCCTTTCTACCTTCATGTGTCTCATGAACAATGTCCTACATAAATATCTAGATAAATTTGTGCTAGTTTTCATATATGAAATTCTGGTGTACTCTCAGAACAAAAAGGAACACCATGAACATCTACGAATAGTGTTGTAAACACTAAGAGAACACTAGATATATGAAAAAATCAACAAGTGTGAGTGTTACAAACCAAATATTGAGTATTTAGGACATGTTATTTCAAAGGAGGGGTTGGAAGTAGACCCAGAAAAAGTGAAATCACTTTTAAACTGACCTGTACCGACGAATGTATTAGAAATCCGTCCATTCATGGGTATTGTCGGATATTATCACAGATTCATTGAGGGATTTTCGACACTAGCTTATCCCATTACCTCTTTGCAGAAAAAGGGTGTGAAGTTTGAGTGGACATCCAAATGTTAGGAAAGCTTTGAGAAGCTTATACAAAAACTGACTACTAATCCAATCCTAAAAATTGTTGATCCAATAAAGGAGTTTACTGTGTGCATTGATGCTTTCATAGAAGGATTGGGAGGAATATTACTACAAGACAATGTGGTAATAGCCTATGAGTCTAAAAAGTTGAAAAAACATGAGTAAAATTATGCAGTTTATGACTTAGAGATAGATGTTGACATACATACATTAAAAATATGGCGACATTATCTGTTGGGTAAGAAATTTGTGTTAATGATTGACCATAATAGTTTGAAATATTTCTTTAGTCAACCAGATTTGAATGTAAGACAACTGCGATGATTATCTTCTATTAGTGAGTTTGATATGGAAATAAAAAATATTAAAGGAAAACAAAAACGAATTGTTGATGTATTAAGTAGAAACTCTCATCAAATTGTGTCTTACACAGGTAGCAGTGTAAAAACCAATTTTTAAGATTAGGTTTAAGAAGTTCTGTCACAAAATCCCTGGTATTTGGAAATGTAGAAAAAAAATACAGCAAGCAGGAATCCTAGGATATACCATGAATATGAAAGGATTAATCATTTATAAAAAAATTTGTATATTCCTAACATACCTACTATAAAGCATATGATAGTGGATGAATCCAATAAGAGACCCTATTCAGGTCATTCGGGTTACCAAAAGATGGTGATAGCATTGCAGATTTTTTTTTTTTGGCCCGAAATGAAGAAAGAAACAATTGATTATTTTTCAAGATGTTTAGAGTGCCAACGTTTTGGGAAGCCCAAGTGGGCAATGTGTTTACGAAGGAAATTTTTAAAATTCATGGGATACCAAAGACGATCATCTAAAATAGGGATGAAAATTTCACATCAACCTTTTGGAAAAAATTGTTTGGATGGATGGGAACAAAATCTAATTTCAGAATAGCATATCATCCGCAGACCGATGGGAAGACTAAAAGAATAAATCAAACACTAGAAGAGTCCGTTCGAGACCTTATATGGCTAAAAATTCCATACTCCACTTAGTTGGATTCAACCAGAGGACAAATGGGTAATTGGACCCAAGGAATTACATGAAATGGAAAAAACAGTATGAAAAATTCAGTAGAAAATCAAAGTAGCTCAAGACCGCCATAAGAGCTATGCAGATAAAAAAATAGTACATAAAGAGTTTAATGTTGGGGATCATGTGTACTTGAGGATAAAACCTTGCAAGAGAAACCTTCACACCAACAGTTGTGCTACGTTAGATACTTTGTGCCCTTTCAGGTTTTGGAAAGAGTGGGCCCAATAGCATATAATTTCTCTCTACCTAGTCATGTTAGAGTTTATAATGTTTATAATGTTTCACTATTGAAAAAATATGTTCATGATCCTTCTCATGTGGTTGACTGGACTTTGACATAGGTGGAAACAAAAGGGAACTTTCTTCTAGAACCACTTCGTATATTGGGATGGGAAGAAACTGTGCTCCGTAATAGAACAGTCACTCGAGTGAAAGTGTAGTGGAAGCACTTTACAGCAGAACAAGCTACATGGGAGCGAGAAGAAAGCATGAGAGAATATTTCCCAACAATTTTCGAGGAATAAATAGATTCTTCTAACATTGAGGATGATGTTTTGTTTTTTGGGGGGGGACTATGTAATACCCATGATTTACAACTATTATGTTTTATATAGATAGGAAAAATATGATGTTGAAGGAATTATAAATTTTAATTAATAGTTGTTGAAGAAAATGGTATCAATTGTTGTAATGAAAAAGTATAGATCGATCTAGAAATTCTTATCTATGAGGATAGGATATAATTTCATACTTTCCCAAATTCTCATAAAAAATCCTTTGGAGAAAAATATAATTGAAAAAAAAAAAGAGATAGAGGAAAATATCTAAGGAATCCTAAGTAAAGAGGAAAGTTACTGGGAAAAGGTAACAAAAAACAATGTTGAGGAAAATCAAATTTTTAAAACAAATTTTTGTGGAAAAAACAAAATTAAAAGCCTACGCTATGGGAAACAACAACACAAAATAACATGACGTCGTTATGGAAACTTGCTAGGGAAATTTGGCTTAAAAGTGCATTCACTAGCTTGATAAGAGGTTGTCAACTCTAGGGAAAATAGATCTCTACTAAGGGGAGAGCTCTGAGGAGAAGCTCGTGGTTGGGAGGAAATTCATCTTTACAAGTTGGTAAAGAACATATAGAAATATTTATATTCAAATTATTATGTTTTAGTAATGATTAGATGCATCAGCTTGTCTATGCTTAATAGGAAAATTATGCTTTGGAATAAGTGATTAATGTTATATTAAACAAGTGTGGAATGGATATCTCTATTAGTTCGTTAATGCTCCTTTAATACCGCATAAAGTAGAATTATATACCGTAGATTTATATATTGTAGTTATATATACATTGTATTTAGGTATAAACCTAAGTAAGTTTATGAACATATGGTCAATCCAGTATGTATTTATACATGTACAGAAGAAAAAATAAGATATCGTTTATAACATATGAGAGGGATAAAGGAGATCGGTTATTAAATGTCTCGGAAAAAAATATTATGACCATTAGTCATTATTTTAATAATAAATATAGACACACTACCTTTAGGATAAAAGGTTAGTTAGGTGCACCAAATCATTTTGGTGTTAGAAAACATTAAAACAAATCTATTGCTGGAATGAATAACAAAAGTTGAAATTTAGAGACTAAGCTAAAACAAATCTATTGCTGGAATCAATAGTAAAAGTTTGAAACTTAGAGACTAAGCTGGAAAAAATCTAACATTTGAAACATGATGTTGTTTCAATTCTCTTAAAATAATAAATCAATGTGAGAATGCTACATCTAAGCTACTCTAGCAAAACAAATATGTAAATGCATAATACAATGTACAAAGAAGTTGCACTTCGTAATTAAACATAAAATTAACCATCAGAATTCTATTACCAACTCAGTATCAAGATTCATTCATATGAAATAAAGGCATAAATCGATAACATAAGAGGAATAAATCATACAACATCTAGAAGTATCCAAGATAGCTAAAAAAATGATAATTTCATTAATATAGCATGAGAAAATGCATATGCATCCCTCACAATAAAGTTGAGGAAATGAAACTCATATCCAAAATGAAATATCAAATTGTCGAGATACACAAAAATAACACTTGACATCCTTAATTTTACACAATCATATGAGTAAGACTCTGTTATAATTAGGAAAAATACATTACAATGTTTATCAAAATCAGAGGCCATTTATGGCACTAACACCAGAATATAGAAGCTACAGTAGCATTTTCCTAATTTAATTAAACCCAAAATCCTTTCCAGAAGGAGAGCCATGGTGAAAACAACGTACTACAAACTTGAGAAAGGACACAATTGGTAAGTATGGACAATTATGGAATATCGAATTTAACATAGACCCAAAACCATAACGTCATAGCTGGAAGGATCGAAACACGAAATTAGAAAAGATCCAAAAAATGGACATAGAAACATTATATAGAAATCATAATTGTGCAAGGACAGAGGGATACCTTACCTGAATACGCAGTCACATTGTGGATTGAGTCCACTTGTGCATACAAGAAAAACAATGTTGTAAGTGAAAGAATACTACATCAAATTTAACATGTAAATGAATGAATTGAGAAACGAAAATTTCATAAGGTATTGAAATTTCCAGTGGAAGGAGGAACGTGTAGATAGATGTCATTTTCACCACCTTCCATTCCTTGTGCTCGATAGAAGGTCCAGCCTCGATGGAAAAACCCAACCATATAAATTAAAAACTGACTCAGAAACTATACATAGAGGAGATACTCTGTAATTCAATGTCAACAATACTGAAACATTAAAAAAAGAGAGGCAACTAGGGTTGTATAGAATCTCGAATTGGAAACCTAGATTTTCTTACACATTATCAAGGAATAGTAAGAGGAAAAAACCCCATTTACAATTACTCTTATGAACATAAGAAACTCCAAAATATAAAACCCAAAATGTAATAGAACAAAGGATAGAAAATACTCTGTATAATGTATTGAATTCATAAGAATTATACCTAGAAATTTATGTGTAAAGTAGAGATTATCAAATTATTTGATTAGCATATCAAAAGAATAACAATAAGACCCATAATAAAATGGACAAAAAAAATATTATCCAACATTTTGGTTAACATATTAAATGCCCAATAATCAAACCCAGAAATCGAATGGGTAGAGTAACATTAACAAAGAAGTTGTTTAACATATCGAATGCACGGTAACTAAACCCAAAATTACATGGGTAGATGTCATATTAGCAACAATATAATGAAGATATGGAATGCACAATATTTAAACCATAGCTTCAATTCTATATGGAATGTAAAATATTTAAAACCATAAATTGAATGTGTAAATAGAAACTACCCTTGTGCTAATGGAAAGGGCTAGGAGCTTACTGAATTTAACTCAATAATATTTCACCATTAATGATGTGATAAGGGTGAATAACCTTACCCAAGTGGCCATGCAGTGAAACCAGAGGGTTCTCCTCCTGCGTAGGATAAAACCCACTCTGATTTGGGTATTTAAAAATTAATGAAAAACAAAGAAATATAACAGAATATATGCTAGTGATAGAGAGATCTATCTGATGTTTCGAATGTGGAGGCTAACCCTTTCATGAGTTTTCTGTGCAACCACAAAAAATGAAATTTAGGAGAAGAATAGGAGGAGAAAAGAACCAATATATCAAATACATTCATGCCAAATTAAAGCACTGAGAAAGCACTGCAAATCATTTTACCTGAGAGAAAATTCGGAGAAATAATCCATTGCGTAGCCACATACTCCCACAGCCACCATTCTAGTAACACAGAGAGTCGACATCATGGTGGAATAGAGCTACCCTAGCACCCTAAAATCGATGAGCAAGTCTAAGCTAATGGCAGAATAACTCCCTCAAGCATAGCGACCACACTCTGCGAACAAATGGTCGAAATGAGGAAAGGTAAGGAAGGTAAACACTTAGGGATTTTGTTGTTCCATTAGACCATAGATATTCCTCCAATAGATCTCATCCATCCCTCCATAGCCTTGAGGATTGTGAGAGCCATTTTAGGAGGACAAATTTTCATATGGCCTCAAATAAATGGTGAAGTTTGGAGTGGGCCACGTCATCGGGAAGGGACATTTGAATTAAGTGCGAAATGAGCATCTGTATCAAACACAAAGAGGACCCTATGTATGTATATTATATTTTTCCATACATTTCATAGGTGTCAAGGGTATGGGGTTTAACTAAATTTTAATGTGGCTAAGGGGATAGGTAAGAGTATTAATAATTGTGCAATAGTTTGGGGACTATTATAACCAACTATAGTGTGTATCAAATGAATTAAGGATATAGAGTATAAGTAAAGCTTAATGTATGTAATGGTATGGTAAAGGTATTAACATGTATGTATGGTATGTAATGAAATCAAGATTTAAGAGTTCTTTTAACTTAGTTAAGTATCAAATTAGCTAAGGCACTATAGGGAAGAACAACAATTATATGAGTAATGGTTAGGGAACCATGTAACAATTATATATGTAATAGTTAGGGAACCATTGTAACCAAACCTCGTGTACATAAAACTAACTAGGGAGATAAGAGTTCATCAAACTTAGTTAATTAGAAAATTTACTTAATGTGTTAGAATTATATTGATCATATTAAGATGAAATGGGTAGACTCACAATTAATAAATGAAAAGAGTGATATGAAGAAAAAAATTAGGGACGTGACATTTCCACATAACAACAATCATCCAACTTAGCAAAAAGACATTAAGATATCTTGCATACCATAACGTTATACTTTCTTTAACATCCCACCTTACGAACCATCATTATTTTAGAGAAATAATTGTCGAAAGGAACGCTAGGACACAAAATCTGAGCGAAAAACATGTAAGCAAAAGCCACTAGGGAATTTTGGGAGAATAATTTTCAATCATGCAATATACAACCATTGTACCCTTTTATCAAATATTTAGCAAGAATGCAATCTATAACCAATGAGGCATTAAAATAAGTATTTTGCAAACATGCAATCTGTTAGCTCTCCGTAATTTATAAGATTGAGAAGAAAAAATGACACAGGACAACATCAAACCACTTTGGAGTCTAGGACCTAGCCTTCCTAGACATAGAGATGGCCCTCTCTGTTCTTTATGATTTATGATTTAGCTTGATGGTTATAATTTCTGATATTAGGCTAGTTATAGAGATTGTCATAACTTTTTGTTTTGATTGGTTGGGTGGTTGGACAGAAAAAGCTATGAAACTTAATCGATTGGGCTATAGAGTCATAAGAGGCTGAATTTTGCATTAACGTTTTCAAGGGGCATTCACAGGGCAAGCTAACTATGTAGACTGGATCTTACTGGCAGTGGGAATATGAGATTAAACAAAGCAGTGAGTTCAGTAATAACTATAGATAAGTTAAGAATTATTTAACTATACTTCATAGGAAAACATTGAGATAAAAAAAACAGACAGAATTAAGGTGCTCTCTTAGCAAATATTAAACTAAAACTTCTATTTTGTAATCAGAGAAGCTGATGCACAACATGAAAAAGAAGAGGAAAAAATTAACACAGAGGAAAGAACATCAGCATTAACATATCTCATGAATCATGTCAATAGTTTCTTTATTATTGATGCCCAACTCAAAACAGTTACAGTGCTCCAATACAATTATCTTTTACAACGCAGATTCTAACAAGGTTCAAACCTTTGATAATGAAAATTCAAGCAGTATTTAACTAAAACTTGATTTGGTCGCCCTAATCTACTTGGGCCAAACTTCACTTATTACAAAACAACTGAAATTAAACAGTCATGGCCACTCAAGGCTTGGGAAAAAGGTCTTTGATGACATATTGTCTGTAAAATTAATTTTGAGTAGCTCTTTATGGATCTAAATGCTTTGATGGCCTTGACATATGGTCCTGCCTTTCAAAAGATAAGTGTTCGGTAATTAAGTCTGGTGCAGCACTGGCTACTTTCATTTATGGATGTTCGTGCTGATGTGCTTTGTTGCCCCTTTAGTTACTATTGTTAGATCTCTGCATCAATGGCCAAGTTGACCTTTTCTGTCTTTTTCTTGTGACGTTCAACCTCCTCCTGAATTTTTCTCCTTTGTTGGGTTGGACTCGAGTCTTTCTGCCATTTGTAGCCTATTTCCTCATAAATAGTGTACAAACCTTATATGCTCGATTATGGAGGGATGGCAGTTGGTGGGCATGGATAGAATGTAGGATGGTGGAAACGAATTTTTGGAGGGGCCTTAAGTGGTAACCGATAATATCAAAAGGGGGTGAGAAATGCAACAAGGACCCTCAGATTAGGAGGGGTTGATTTCAGATGGAGGCAAGATGCAGGGCGATCAAGAGAACATAATGATGTGGTAGGTAAGGTGGGACCAGACTAGACCTTTCAAATTCTCCAAGGTAAATGGTGGAAAACCCTTTGAATGGGTTTTCGAGTCTTACTATCATGCTTAGCCCTTTTTTCTTCGCAAAACCACGCACAATTCATCTGCCCGAACATGAAAACCTTTAGGCCTTCGCTTTGAAACACATTGCATCTGCACCAAAATCACACTTTGCACGACGCAAAACATGTTATTTACACTTCACACTCATCTTTTAACATTTTTGATTTTTGATCCCACTGCTAGCTTCTCTAATCGGACAAGTGAAATTTAGTTTAAGAAATGGTAAAAAGCCGCCTGAACCATAACATTAATGTTTTGAAAGCATTCGAGGTATATGGGAGGGCAATATGGGTCCCACTAGTCCCACACATCGAACTTTGTCACTTTTATAACACTTTCCACCCGCAGTTATATTGTAAAACTTGTGATTATAATCTTCTTTGTTGATACTCAGATCCAACAGTCTTCTCTACTGCCCTTGTTTCCTTTGATTAAAATTATGCTTCCTTTTTGAGTTACCATCAACATTTCCCCCTTCTACTGAATTTAAAGGCATAATAGATTCTTTTGAAGATCTTGACAGTTGGGATTTCCCCTTTTCCTGAAAATAAATGAGGGCCATGGAATATTATTTTTAGTACGGAAATCTAAGAAATAATAAAACACCTGGTGATACTATGAAATTAC
Organism: Pinus albicaulis; assembly: GCA_034641835.2. Classification (NCBI taxonomy): domain Eukaryota; kingdom Viridiplantae; phylum Streptophyta; class Pinopsida; order Pinales; family Pinaceae; genus Pinus; species Pinus albicaulis. The sequence goes on along the minus strand of CM076574.1, from coordinate 517,514,487 downwards.
ATGACTCTAACAGTGGCTCTAGCTGGGGATGCCAACGCCTTTAGGAGGTTTCAATAACATTGTAGACTAGTAGCATGATCCATTGGACTGATCCTAAATCTGTAACTTAATCTGCTACTAAAACCTTTGTGCTTGAGAAGACTTAGTTAAAAATCAACACTCTCTGCAAACTGAAGTCTAGAAAATACTTGCACTGAGAACTGGGAAGCACTCTGAAAATAAAACTGGAAATATTCTTAGAGTACTGAGCTTATTTTCATACCTACCTACCCTACTCTACTGAAATTGATGCGGTTCTAAATGATACAATAATGCAAGTGCAACGAGTCAAGTAGTAGCAGAAACAGATGGACAACTTGACTGTTTGTCAGGACAATCAACAATATTACTTGATTATATGTCCTCATAACCAAAGTTATATTATGTAATGGAAACTATTGATTTATTTGATCTTTATAGAGAATACATGGTTGAAAAATTAAACTAAAAAGAACCTTCATATACTCTTCTATAGGATGAATTAAAGCTTGATACTCTGTTATAGGATAAATTAAAGCATGATGTATAATACCTGCTTCTAGGCCTTCAATGACTAGTTTATTAGTCGTATCCCCAATATTAAACCTTCAAACCACGTCTTCAGTCTGGTACTTGAAAACACAATCATCCTCAATATGTAAGTCAATAGGTAGTACAATTTCCTCTTGCTTAGGGGAAGGAAGATTTTCCAAGAATTATTTAGGATATTGGAAATTATATGGCTGATTTTGAGAATTCAAAATTTCAATACCAGTTTCATATATTTCAACAACTATCTCTAGAAAAAAAAATTAGTTTCATGATTAAATTTTCTTGACTTCAAAATGAGAAAGACAGCTGCTAGAAAATCTTCATCGTGTTGAAATTCTAATAATTGATTCCTGAATGTATCTAAAACTGCATTTGAATGAAGGTCTACCAAAAAAGTTGTCATTTTGTTCAGCGGGAACTCTGGTCAGCATGTTTTGGAGTCACCATGAATTCATAAAAGCTGGGTTCTTTGAATCATGGGGTTGCCAGGTGAATGATGCAACCTTCTTGTGTCTGTTCACAGTCCATTTCCAGTAATCAAATCTGAACTTTGATGTGCTTTTTGAGGAAGAGAAATTTCATCCCCAATATGGTCTCCATTATGTTAGCTCTAAATAATTTGTAATATTGGAAAGAACAAACAAAAAAGGACAACATCAAACTGCTTTGGAATGAATGACCTAGCCTTCCTAGACTCAGAGAGGGATCTCTCTATTCTTTATGATTTATGATTTAGCTTGGTAATTATAATTGTTGATATTAGGCTAGTTATAGAGATTATGAGAACTTTTGGTTGTTATTGGTTCGGTGGTTGGACATATAGATTTGTGAAACTTAATCCACTGGGATATGGAGTCATAAGAGGCTAAATTGTGCATAAAATTTTTCAAGGGGCATTCACAGGGAAAGCTAACTATGCAGACTGGATCTTACTGGCAGTGTGAATATGAGATGAAAGATAGAAGTGAGCTCAGTAATAGCTAAAGAGCAGTTAATAATTCTTTAACTATACTTCAGAGGAGAACATTAAGATAACAAAAATAGACAGAATTAAGGTGCTCTCTCAGCAAATCTTAATCTAAAACTTCTGTTTTTCAATCAGAAAAACTGATGCATAGCATGAAAAAACAAAGGAAAATATTAACACAAAGGAAAGAACATCACCATTAACAGAGCTCATGAATCCTATGTAATGTCTCTTTATTATTGATCCCCAGCTCAAAAGAGTTACAGTGCTCCAATACAATGAGGTTTTACAACACAGAGTCTAACAAGGTTCAAACCTTTGATAATGAAAATTCGAGCAGTATTTAACTAAAACTTGATTCGGTTGCCCTATTCTACTTTGGTCAAACTTATTTTATTAAAAAACACTTGAAATTAAACAAGCATGGTCATGCAAGGCTTGGGAAAAATATCTTTGATGACATATCACCTGTAAAATTAATTTTGAGTAGCTCTTTATAGATCTAAATGCTTTGATGGCCCTGACATATGGTCATGCCTTTCAAAATATCGTTGTTGGGTAATTTAGTTTGGTGGAGCGCTCACTACTTTCATTTATGGATGTTGGTGCTGATGTGCTTTGCTGCCTCTTTAGTCTTTATTGTTACATCTCTTCATCAATGCCCGAATTGACCTTTTCTGTCTTTTTCCTTGTGATGTTAAACCTCTTCCTACCTTTTGCTCCTTTATCAGGTTTGACCTGAGTCTTTCTACAATGTGTAGCATATTTCCTCATAAATGGTGCACATAACTTATATGCCCAGGCATGGAGGATGGCAGTTGGGGGACGTGGATGGAATGGAGGATGATGGAAACGAATTTTAGGATGGGGCCTTAAGTGGTAAGCGTTAATATAGAAAGGGGGTGTGAAATGAAAGAAGGATCGTCAGATGAGGAGGATTTGATTTGACATGTAGGAAAGATGGTGGGAGATGAGGAGACAGTAATGACGTGGCAGGTAAGGTGGGACTAGACTCGACCTTTCAAATTCTCCCGGGTAAATGGTGGAAAACCCTTTGAACGTGTCGTCGAGTCTTGCTATCATGCTTAGCCCTTTTTTCTTCACAAAACCGCACACCACGCATCTGCCCAGACTTGAAAAACTTTAGGCATTTTCTTTGAAATACATCGCATACATGCCAACATCACACTTTTCATGACATAAGACTTAACATTTACCCTTCACACTCATCTTTTAACATTTGTGATTTGCAATTGCGATTGGGTCCCACTGCTAGCTTCTCCAAGTGAACAAGTGAAATTTAGTTTAATAAACGGTTAAAACCACTCGAACCATAATATGAAGGTTTTGAAAGAATTTGAGGTATATGGGAGGGAAATATGGGTCCCTCCAGTCCTGCACATTGCACTTCGGCACTATTATAACACTTTCCACCAACGGTTATATTGTAAAACTTGTGATTATAATCTTTTCCGTTGATGCTCAGATCCAATGATCCTCGCTACTGCCCTTGCTCCCTTTGATTATAAATTTCCTCCCTTTTTGAATTACCAGAAACATTTCCCGCTTCTACTAAATTCAAAGGAATAATATATTATTTTCAAGCTCTTGACAGTGAGGATTTCCCCTTTTCCTAAAAATAAATGATGGCCATGGAATATTATTTTTAGTATGGAAATATAAGCAATAATCAGTCACTTGGTGATACTGTGAAATTATAGGACTCTAACACAATCTACAGCCATTGAGGAATTTTAACAATAGTTTTAAAACATGCAATCTATAATAAATAAGACATTCTAACAAATAGTTTACAAGCAAGCAATCTACCACCATTAAGGATTTTTAACAGCTAGTTAGTGAATAGGAAATAAATTTCCATAAATATGTTTAAACTATCAGAGAGATAGTAAAACTAGAATTTAAAAAATAACATGAATCATATTAATATCATCAATGGTAAAATTTATGTAGAACAACACAACCAACAATTCCTACATGTAGCGTCAAATCAGAAAAATCCACCAAATTCTGGATCTGAGCCTGAAAGGAATTTTAATTTAATAAAAGTGGTAGTTACATGGCCTAATGATATGAATACCCCCTGATTTTAAGTTTAATCACATCCAAAACTCCCAAGGGTGCAGTTCTTTAAAACAACAAATCTTTGGGTCTCATTTACCACTTCTTTCAACCACATGGAATGCAAACTTTCATCTACAGCTCTACATGAAGAAAGACAACCCAAAATTATGCTACTATGAGTTGTTCATTGGATCTAATTTCACTGTATGAATTCAACTTGTCTCATTGCTCATTTTTAACATCTAAATAGATTCTTTCAATGTTTTTTTTTCAACATTCGATTGTCCTCTTCAAGGTCAATCCCAAATTCTAATTTCTTTACATATCACACAAACCATACATGCATTCATTCTTTATAAGAAGTGGATTTTAACTTTAGTTATCTATTTTTTATATTTTATTTTGCACCATAATAATTGTTTTAATAATATGCATGAAAGGTTTGTAATTAATCTGCATTATAACTAGTGAGTGCTCAATATTTTTCATAGGTGCAATAGAGGTTTTATTGTCTCTCATCTAATCTTTAATGGTGTCATTAATCATGCATCGTACATATCATGTTAATTATAATCTACTAAAAGTTCAATTATATCACACCTGAGATGATTCCCACTAGCATCATACCTCTACTTATTTTTTTCTTAATGATTCCAAAAGGGCACTATTGTTGCAACATTTTTCTCTAATACCATTTGTCACATACCCCGGTAACCTCGCAGGAAAATGTATGGAGTTAGTAAATGTTTTCAACATTTACCAATGTGTAAACTTCTAAATTACTTTCAATATTACCTCATTTACCATTAGAATAAACATCAACACATAGAGAACCATTTAGTTAAAAGAATAGTGAGTTACACAACCATTAATTTTCCTTGTTGTAACATATTAACTTAAATTTCCTACTATAACTATGCATCGATTCTATGATCATTTATCTCAATTAACAAATCATATAATTGATAATATAAAAATCATATCATGAGACAAATTAAAATCATTAAAATGACATAATGAATAATCACATCATTATACACCGATATACCCTAGAAACCTTGTAGGGTGAAAAACACCAAATGCTTAATTTTATTGTCAAAAAATTGTGAGGGGGTTCACCTGTGACTCAATGGTTATAAGGGATTCCATCCCTTGACCATTGTCATAAAATATTACATATAAAAATAATCTTAAATGAACTATAACTACCTATAAACTATTGCAATCATTATGATATCATTTACCCACAAATCCTCAATATTTGTCTTTGTGGTCAAACTGTTTCCATCAATGAGTCATCCTACAGTTGGAACTCGTAAACTTGCATGGAATAAAAAATATTTATTTGCCACAATATTAAAAATGAAAAATTCCTTGCTCAAGTCACTATCTTTTCTTGCCATTGTTGTCGTCAACATACTTGATATCATGATTGTATAAAATATTAATAAACCAATTAGCAATCTTAATTTGTGAAACTTCAACAACTATTTGTATGCATATATAAAATAGAAATATAATGTCATGAAATTCATTCTTTAACATCATTTCACATACATTAGTAACAATTAAATCACTATCAAGCATCATCTTTCCAATAATGCTAACAAAACATTCCATGCATTTTCATATTCTTTCCAAGGAAAACTAACATACTAGATAATATCCTTGTGCATGCAAATTCATAAGAAGATTTAAAGATAACTATCCCAACAAGCAATTTCCTTTGTGCCTACTCTTATGTTTTCTTTTCCAAATGTATTAATGCAATAGATTATATATGTATCCTTATGAATTCATGTTCTTTTCCAAAAACGTCTTCTCCACATGAGAGCTATTCACAATTGCTATTATGTATAAAAATGTGAGCTCAATTTCAATCATAGTTAAAATACTAGTTATAATTTCATGCATGAAACTATTTGTCCTCTCCAACAGAAAATCACATAGCTTGTTCTGCTTTCATGTAAAACATATATTTCTTCCGAAAGGAAACTAACTAAATCTAGCATGGAAAAAATAAACACATTTCTTTTCCAAAAGATGAAACACATAATATTTATTCTTTCATGGAAAGAAACATTTTCATCTTACCAAAAGATTTAGCCCAATAACTAAACACAATCTTCTCCCAAAACAAAAGTAATACCATAGTTAATCTCTTTAGGTGTGAAAATGCATATTATTTTCCAAAATAATGCTAACATACTCAATATTATGTGATTTCCCCTTGCTTTTCTCTAGAAATATAATGCAAAAACTATACTTTTCGATGCATACAAGTGTATATATTTCTCTAAAAAATCTTGACATAATAAAGCATGTGATTACTAGTTTCCCTCCGCAAGAATCTAATTCAATAATGCATACAAGCGTTTTTTTTCTCTTCTATTCTTTTTGAAGAGATATAACAAAATAAATGCTTCCTTGCATACAAAATATATATATTTATTTTTCAACGAATCTAGCACACTATTTATTCTTTTTCTCAAAGTTAGCTAACTCCCTTGCTGTTATGCATGCAATACAAAATATTTTCTTATTATTTCACACATCATCCAAATCTGTAATATTTCCTCAAGAAATAACATGGATAAGAAATCATTCTCAAATAACACAACCAATTGTCTTTTATGAAAAAATTTTGTGTGGACAGATCTTACAAAAGTTGTTTATATAGTTTTGCATTACTCAAGCTCCCCATGCATGTAAAATCACACAATCAATTCTAGTAGATCAAATATGCTAGATATTATTCTTTTGCACCTAATAACATTCTCTCCTCATGAGTTCAATATTTATATTTAACACATTTAATGCATATGAATCATGAGAACATCTTCAGTAATCTTTTAAATGAAATAACTTAATTCATTTTCAAGGATTAACAACATAATTGTTATATTTTTGCGCATGCAAATAACTTATTTCTTTTCAAGAAATATCAACATAATTGTTCTATCTGTTTTTGCATATAATTAATTTATTTATTTTCAATATTATTAAAACAATATTTATCTCTCTATGTACACACCAACTATTCTTATCTGAGAAAATTAAATCGAAGCATTATGTTTTACTCTCTTTTTCCTGTTTTAGTCATCGACTTTGGAAGTGGCTCCCGAACATATATAAACACATTTTTGAAAAAAAAAGAGGTTTTTGTTTGGAATGGGCTCATTAAACCTCTATAATTTTTTTCACAGGTGTCATGCTTTAGAAGATTAGAATGAATCGTTGCAACCCATTTTTCCAGATTTAAATATTAAATAATTTCATGTTATGGTCATTAACTTTGGACATTGTTTGTGTTTTTGAAAACCAAAAGAGGTTTTTGTTTGGAACGGATTCATAAAATAAAACATCTCTTATGTTTTACATAGGTACCATGGTTTGGAAGATTTGAATGAATATTTTCAACCCATTTTTCCAGTTTTAAATATGAAATAATTTCTTATTTTGTCATCAATTTTGGACACCGTTTTCGAGATATGAAAACCAAATTTTTCAAATTTGGAAGAAGCTTTTTTCTGGAACAGACTCATTTACAAAAAGCTCTTTCACTTCATACACAGCTATTATGGTTTGGAATATACAAAGGAATATCTAGACCCTATTTTCTAATAACTCATGCAATTCACAGAATTATTTAGCCATGAAAAGTGTTTAAAAATTCAAAGCACATGAAATCTTCTAAGAATTCAATGAAAAAAACACTTATTCCTCTATGCACGAAATTTCATCAAGGTTTTCTTGAGAAATAATCTTGATTATTTATCATATCTCTTTTTCCAAGAAAATAAATTCAATTCTTATTTCATCATGCACCATATGCAAACACAATAATTTTCAAAGAACATAGTTACTTATCTTTTGATGCATGCTTGGAATCTCTTCTTCCTCCATTCTCCATGCATTATTCCATTCCTTCCCCTATTCTCCCATAGGCTTACAATAAATAAAATTAAGAAAATGGCATAGCTTTCCTAAATGTTAACAACATTCCACAAATCACCCATAAATTACTCCATAAATCTGATTTTTCCTAAATCATAAAAGCACTCCATAAATATCTCATGCTTTTCTTTTCAAGGTAGATTTTTTTTTTTCCTTATGAGAAAAATACCTCTTATCCATAGTTTTTCTAAAACTATTACTCATTATTTCTAAAACTCATAAAATATACCAAGTTAGAAATATGATTTATTTATATAGAATAATATAAATTCTTCTAAAAAAAGAAAAGAAAAGAATTAATTCTCATAATATTTTTATAATGAAGAATTATAATAATATTCTTCATGTGATATCAATATAAAAATTAATAATATTTAATTATTCAACAACCCTCATTTTACGAGAGTTTTTACAATGGCTTACGTTATGGATATTACAACATTAAGAGGTACCAAATTGGAGATAATAATATTTTAAATGCACTTCTTTATCGATGGATATAATTTCATCTAACTACCCAACTCACAAACTCCTTCAAACAGACAAAAACTGTAAAATTTCAATGGAGAGCATGGAGAGGGAAAATTAGAAGAAATTAGAAGCACCGTGGATAGCGAATCAAACCCACAATCGAAGTAGTTTCCAAAAAAGGCACGGGGGATGATGTGAACCTACAAATGAGTTGAATATGAGATTCAATTAGGATATGCTCCAAATAAATTTAACCAAACAAGGCATGGGGAGGATGATGTGAACCTACAAATGAGTCGAATGTGAGATTCAATTAAGATATGCTCCAAATAAATTTAAATATTAGTGGCTAAGCTTAACAACATATAATAGTGTAGACTCCTCCCAATAGCAATGGTGTGATTTCCCCAACTCAACCAGTCACACTACAAACTTTGGCACTTTCAGATAAATTCAACTCCAACCTCATGGTCTGATATGAAGACAAAATTTAATGAAGGCAAAATATAGATGAAAATATGTGCAACTCTTAAGTGAAGCAACCTCAATCTGAAGACTATTTGTACTCGTAACATGATTCAATCTACTAAGAAACACAGACATATATAAGATTACAAATTTATTGAATGGTTTGAAAATCCTCCTCATGAATAAAATTTAAAAATATCAATAAAACCCACAATATTGAAGTAACTAATAATAGTATAATATATAACTCCACATTTCTCCATTATTCTAAATATTATTTCATTAAAAATCACATCATCAAAATTGAAAAAAATCAAAACCTATAATTTTAATCAATCTTGTCATCACTGTCAAATTTTAAGTCATGATTATTAATGCTAACCATTGATTGTGACGCAGACCATAATTTTGAAAGGTGTTGAAAGAGAATATTTTTCCAATACCACATAGAAATGCGAGTGTCAATACCCGATGTAAGAGATGTATAACATTGAAAAGGGACATGACTCACATATATTTTATAAATATAATGATTTCATCTGATTTTGAGGTGAGGTTTATATTACATTGAAGAACATGATATAAATGTAACGCATAAATATTAAATATAATTTTCTAATTATTTTTATTATTTGAAAATATTTATTAATTTATTATTACTAATTAAAAAAAATGATTTATTGATAGTTTTTAAAGGGATATTCCTATTCATTTAAAATGCCTTGCTTCGAAAATTTGGATTTTCACTATGTATTTTTTTAATATTCAAGTAAAAAATGTTTTGAAGCATATAACTAGCCTAGATCCATCTTAATTACAGATATATTAAGTGCCGAGAGTGAACAAATCTTTCAAGGTGCAAACCTCTTTTTTTAGTGCAAAACTTGAGGAAATGTTTGCACCGTGAGAGATTTGATCCCTCTCGGCACTTGATAGATGTGTAGTTAAGATGGATCTAGGCCGGTTTCAGTCCTGTGTGACCGAGAAAAATCTACCGATAATTTGAGGAACATTTGATTAATTTTATCAATAATATGTAAATACATCTAATATTAACATAACCATTTTAAATATGCTAAACATGTTTGAGATTTATCGAGTCAATTTAACTTTAAATTTCCTTAGTTACCTCATTTTTTTGAGATGATAAATATTGTAAAATAAATTTAATGATATAAAATGTGAATAATAAGAATTTATTCAATTACAAATACCCTTCATTGTGAACATCTCAAACTATTCTTCTACTATTTTTATTTTCACCCTTGTTAGTTTTGTCATCTTTTCATATGGATTATATGAAAAAGAACATTTAAGTATTTAGATTGATTTGTTGTAGCAAACACCATACCTTCTCTCTCTTTCTCTCCAATATTATTAGGTTTAGTTACTATAACACAAAGACCGTTCTCCATTGTCAATATTTTTTTGTGCTTACATTGAAATCAATGAACATTATTAATCCAATGAATTTAAAATTAACATACCATCATAAATCCAATTACATCAAATCAGAAATCAAGATATACACTGAAATCAATGCATAAAATACAACATCTACACATAAATTAATGCATCTAATGCAAGTAATCAAATAGGATTAGAAATCAACATCTACACTCAAATCAATGCATCTATTACAAGTAAGATTATAGGATTAGAAGCCAACATATACACTAATATCAATGCATCTAGTGCAAGCAATCAAATAGGATTATAAATCGCCATCTACACTAAAATTAATGCATTTAGTGAAAGAAATAAAATAGGATTAAAAATGATTTATATTGAAATCAATGCATATAGTGCAAGCAATCAAATATAATTATAATTCAACATATACATTGAACTTAATGCATCTAGTGCAAGCATCAAATAGGATTAAAAATCACCATCCACACTGAAATCAATGCATTTAGCGCAAGAAATCAAATATAATTATAAATCATATACATTGAAATCAATGCATCTAGTGCAAGTAATCAAATATCATTAGAAATAAAAATCTACACTAAAAGCAATGCATCTATTGCACACAAATCAAATAGGATTAGATATCACCATCTACACTGAAGTCAATGCATCTACTGTAATAAATATTCTTCTCCCTCTCCTCCCTCCATATATATCTATCTATCCCTCCATCTCTCCTTATTTGTCTCTTTATATCACCCCCACAAACACACACAATCTCTCACTTATTATTTATAATTCTCTTTGTACCTCCTCCCTTTCTCCATATATCTTTTATTTATATTCACCTTCCATCTATATCTCTATCTCCCTTTGTCTATTTATATCAACCCCAAAACATACACTCGCTTTCTCCAATATATCTATCTATCACTCCCTCCTCCTCTCCCTCCTTCTCTCTCTCTTCCCTTTCCCTGCCCTCCCCACCCACCTCACCCCCCCCCCCCTCGCCCCCCCGCTTCTATCTCTCTTCTCTCCTTCTATCCTGTCTCGCTCTCCTTCCATATTTCTTATCACTCCTCTCTGTCTCTCTCTCTCCAACTTTCACTCTCTATGTATTTCTTATTACCTCCCTCACTCTCCCCCTCCTTCTCCATATCTCTTTCCCTACCCCTCTCCACTCTCTCTCTTCCTTTCTCTCCCACTTCCCATCATACATCCAATTTCATCAAATCATAAATCGACATATACAGTGAAATCAATGCATCTAATGCAAGAAATCAAATAATATTAGAAAACAACATCTACATAGAAATCAATGCATATAATGCAAGTAATCAAATAGGATTATAAATCAACATCTACACTAAAATCAATGCATCTATTGCAAGTAAGAAAATACAATTAGAAACTAACATATACACTAAAATAAATGAATATAGTGCAAGAAATCAAATAATATTATAAATCACCATCTACACTGAAGTCAATGCATTTAGTGCAAGCAATCAAATAGGATTAGAAATCATTTATATTGAAATCAATGCATATAGTGTAAGCAATCAAATATAATTATAAATTAACATCTACATTGAAATTAATGCATCTAGTGCAAGCAATCAAATAGGATTAGAAATGACCATCTACATTGAAATCAATGCATTTACTGCAAGCAATAAAATAGAATTAGAAATCATCTACATTTAAGTCAATGCATTTAGTGCAAGTAATCAAAATCTACACTAAAATCAATGCATCTAGTGAAAGAAATCAAATAGGATTAGGAATCACCATCTACACTGAAATCATTGAATCTATTTTAAGAAAAAAATTCCCCCCTCTCCCCCCTCCATATATATCTATATCTCCGTCCAATTCTCCTTCTTTGTCTTTTTATCTCACCCCCACAAATGCACACACTCTCTCACTCATTATTTATCAATCTCTTTGTCCCTCCCCCCCTTTCTCCATCTACCTCTTCTTTCTCTTCCCCTTCCATCTATATCTCTATCTCCCTTTTTCTCTCTATATCAACCACAAAGCATACACCCTCTTTCTCCAAACTATCTATCTATCAGTCCCTCCTCCTCTCCCTTCGAATTTCTCTCTTCCCCTTCCTTACCTCTCCCTCGCTTCTATCTCTCTTCCCTCTTGATATCCTCTCTCGCTCTCCCTCCATATTCCTTATCACTCTGTCTATCTCTCTCTCAAACTTTCACTCTCTATGTATATATTCTTACCTTCCTCTTTCTTCCCCTCCATCTCCATCTCTGCTTCCCTACCTCTCTCCACTCTCCCTCTCTCTCTCCCTCTCTCTCTTCCCTTATAACTTTTCACTATATTCCTCTCTCTCTCCTTCTCGCCCCCATTCTCTCCATCACTTTTTCTTTGTCTCTTTATCTCGCCCCCAAACATACACACTCCCTTCATATCTTCCTTTTCATGCCCTCTCTCTCTCTCCACTTGTTAATCTCTATGTCATTCTTCTTCCCTCCCTCTCTCCCCATTCGACCCCATCTCTTTATCCATCCCTCTCCCTCTCCAACTCCATATTTATATCCCTCCCTCTCTCCCCATCCAGCTCCATTTCTCTATACTTCCCTCTCTCCTCCTCGAACTCCATATCTATATCCCTCCCTCTCTCCTCCTCTCTCTCAAGTCCCCTTTCTTTTCCTTTGCCTCTCTCCCATTCTCTCCTACATCCCTCTCTCTTCCCCCATCAATAACTCTATCTCTCTCCCTTTCCCTTACAATCCTCTATATTTCCCCATCACTCGCTTCGTCTCTCTCAAGTCCACTCTCTCTTCCTTCCTCTCTCTCTCCCTTTATCACCTCCCTCCCTCTGTCTTCACCAAACCCCCCACCCTCCACTCTCTTCCTCTCTCTCTCTCTCTCTACCCTCAAATTCTCTCTCTTCTCCCATCACTCTATCTATCTCTCCAAATATGTTACTATATCCCTCCCTTTATTCTTATCTCTCCTTCTCTCTGCCCTTGTCTCCATCACTCTTCCTATGTCTCTTTATCTCACCCCTAAACATACACACTCTCTCTCCATCTCTCCCTTTTCACTCCCTCTCTCCACTTCTCACTCTGTATGTATTTATTCTTCTCTCCCCTTCCAACTCTATCTCTCTATCCCTATGTCTCTCCTCCTCTCATCCTTCCTCTCTCTCACTTTCTCTCCTACCTCCCTTTCTTACCCTTCTCTACCTCTCTCACTCCTCTCCCTCTCTCCTTCTTCATTTCTCCTCTCCCCTCTCCTTTAGTTTATCTCCATCTCTCCCTTGTTACTCCATCTATTTCTCCACCTTTATCATATCTCTTTGTTCTTCCCTCCGACATATATATATATATATATATTAAAAGTTTAGTATTGTATTAATATAATGTTATTAAATTTAATAAATTTTAATATTAATGTTAGGGTTAATAATTATTTTGTTGCATGGTATTATTATTAATTTGGTGCATGGTATTTGGTCCATGAAATATAACTAGATGTTGATTTCTAATCCTATTTGATATATTTTTATTTATTTACCTTACCTTTTTATACCTATGTTATAAATATGGTATTTGGCCCATTGTAGTAGCCCATGGTATTGATAATAATTTATCCCATGGTATTTGGCCCATAGGCTTCACCTAAATAAAACTTATTTTTGAGTTTTTGTAAATATAAAAAGGTTTATGGAGTAAATATAAAAAAGATATTTTGTTTATTTTCTATACCTTCAGTTTATTTATTTACCATACATCTGGAGTAAGTATAATTTTATTTTTTTTATTTACCTTACCTCTGGTTTATTTATATATTTTTTTATTTACCATATCTCTTTTTTTGACTGTTTGTAAAACTCTTCATATTTTAAATTTAATTTTAATTATTTTTTTATATGGCTATGTAAGTTATTTTTCAAGCTGATGTTATTTATATTTTATTTTAAAAAAAATATAGTATTTTATTTTGGCTTCCAACATATTTACACATCGAGGTCATATGGGTTGTACTGGGTTGTAGAATGCGCCTCTCAGCACAAAGATATTAGCATAATATTTAATAATTTTATATAATTATTTATAAACAAAACAAATTGTTTATTTATTTAAAATGTAATATTTATATGGATTTATTTTAATTTTCGATTTATTTGAATTTTCAAATTTATTATAGAATAGGAAACTAAATTATATAAAGAATTTATTTTTGAAGTAAATAAATTTAAAGAATTTATTTATATACATAAATATATGTACATTATATGTTAAATTTATATTGATTAGAACTATCATTCTAAATGGTGTAAAGGCATGTTAATAGAAGTGTACATGAATGTAAAGTAACATAGAGATGGCGTTGTCAAAATAAATGATGATTTGTACGTGAAAAGCATGAAGTATAAGGAAGTGTGGAGTTAAGGGAATGAGAAAAATTTGATAAAATAAAAATTTGTAAAATGGAAAAGAATTGATAAAGTAAAGAGTTGCATCAAACCACTTACAAATATTAAACTACAAAGTTTTAGAATATTTTTCAAAACCCTATTTCAAATTCATAAAACATATCAAAAAACTTTATGAAATTCAAATAAAACCAATCTAAAATATATTTGGTACCATATTTTCAAATCCCATATTTGTAGTGACTTCAAATATAATTTTATCCTCCTTTTACACCCAAAACAGAAGAAAGCATTTGACCCTTTTCCTTTTTTTCTTTTAATTTTTACTTGGAAATTGTTGGGTAACTGTATTGTAGGATGTGGAAAGAGAATAAAGCATTGAGGGCATTGTGAACATATCAGTTAAGGAATCTCCAAGGAAAAAGGGCATTTTTTTTGTGGTGAGATATGTGGGACATTGATGCAGATTAGCCCATACACCTACTCTTACTTGAGGATTTATCTTGATTAAAACAAGCCATTACTGTATCTACAACATTGTTGGTAACTACAACCTTGTGTGGTTACCAACAATCCACATAAAATAGTTCAGTTCAAAACCTCTATTCTGCATATAAAAATCTTACTAGTGTCTGTTTAAAACCTCGTTCAAATTTTTGTCATAGGATCTATACCATCATTACAAGAACTGAAACTATGGAGCAGGAAATTACTTGTGGTAGCCATATTTACATGTTATCATATCTCCCAATTTTGGGACTAGTTACACCATTCGAGACACTTCAGTGATTTCATGATTTTGGAATTCTCATTCTCTCTAGACATTCTGGCCATTCCCTTTGACAATTATTAAATCCATAGATTCCATGGCAAGTTGACACAACACATTACAAGCTAGATGCATTCTTTATTGACTGGCACAATTATAGCTCAGAATTTCCCAATGATATTTCTAATTCATGTCTTCGACATATCAACATACATAGTATACATACATTATGTCTCAATTCCTAAAATTTTCGCTCTGTTTAGTGAAAGAGTCTCCACCAATTTGGCACACGAGATTCATGGCTTGTCAAGGCATCGTAACGCTCAATGAATTATTTATTTGGTTCTCATCACTTATTTGGTTAAATTTCAAAACTCCGTGACTTTTAGATCTCCCAATAGACCACGTACTTTCCAAACTTGTACTACAACCTTATACATAGATGCATTCAACCTTTGATTTCTCTTGTAGATCTATTTGGCCTTTTAACGAATCGTATTTCCCAGAGAATTGAGCCCAACGCAACTGAACCATTTGTTGGAAAACTAAAAGTTTTGAACGTTGTTCATTTCTAGCAATGATCCATCCTCTGCTCATCAATTAAGTTGTGCATGGTAAGTTCACTTCACACATATTTTAATAAATGAATTCAAACTTAACTGGTGGAAAATTAACAATGCTTTCAATCCTTTTTCTACGCTTTCTTTTTATCGATTCCGGGAATTAATCATTGCTCTTTTCTTCATTTTCCATCTACAAACATAAAAATAAAATAAAATGAGTGTATATACATTGGCGAGAATAATGAAAATTCAAATATTAAATAATATACATCAATGTAAATCGAAAATAAAAATGGCGTACCATAGCAACAATTGAATAATAAACTATACACATTCTTTCAAAACCATGTACCATGCCATCTTTCAAAATTTCATCTGTTGGCGCAGTTCCATCCTTTGTTTCCTGCAAGTTTTATACCCCGTAACAAATCATATATTTAATATAAAAGATGTTTTTTTTCTATTAATTATAGATGGATCTAATTAAAACAAGATCGATAGATGGTTACAAATTCCATAATTAAATTATGATATGCCAACATATACTCACAACCCATATTTAACCCAATTTCAATCAATTCGTATGATGATTCTTCTTTGTATGTTAGCACCTATTTGAAAACATTCAATGATTATTTTTGTAAAACAACTTAAAAAAAACAAAAATGAAATCTAGTTAAGTTGTTATAAGTAAGTAACAATTACTCACAAACTTAGAGATCAACCACTTTCTTCCTTGTCGAATTGTTTTATGTGCTGAATGGGTTCCATTTTCTTTTCTTTTCTATAAGAAAATTCTTCAAAAATAATATTTAATGCTAAATTGTTTATTTATTGTACCTAATGATCAAAAAATTGAATTATTACATATTACATTTGAAGCACGTTGTTCTATTCATTCCACTAGATCCCTCAAAATTTTGTAAAAGTTTTTCCCCCTTTCGTTAACTTCCAACACCACTCCAGATGAGCCAAGGAGCAATTCATTTTCATTTACATGTTCTATTTTTTTCTTTTCTTAGAAAAACATTCCTTTTCTGAGTTGTTGGTCCCTGTAGAAAATTAAACAGATGTGAATTAGTAGAGTGTTTGACACATGTTATCTAATAATTTTAAGTATATTATTAATGATAATTAAAAAAAGAAACTCATATTGGATTTATAGTATTGTTTTATTCACCTAATTCATCTTTTTGAAATTTTTCCATTAAAAATGTATGCTCTTCTGGTCGTAGATCAAAAATAATCATATCGAGCTTCATCCTTTTTTGGCTCTACATGATACAAAGTAAACAATACATATTAGCTAAAGTTACATATAGTTCAAAAATAATATTTTTTATAAATAATTTACAAAGAACTTGCCTTTTTTGCTTTTCTTGATGTGTTAACAGTATTTTTGTTACTTGATATCTTTTTAGTCATTTCTTTATCAATCTGAAACCTATAGCATATCATTAATTAATATATTTATAAATAAATTCTCAACTTTTCAATTAGAAAATAAATCTCGAGACACCGGTGTGCCTTTCATGAAACCCGCACCGTCGCCGATGCGTGTATATATTAACAACGTACCGCCAAACAGTATAATGCGTCGTACGATGTGTTTGGTATTATAAATGCATCGCAAAAATAGTGTAATAAACCTAACAGTGAGTGGGGTATCATAAATGCACCACAAAAATAGTGTAATGCACCGTACGATGCTTTCCTAGTTAAAGAGAGCAACGGTGCCCTGTTTCAGATTTGGCGCACGGATTTAAAAAAATGTTTTCTATTTTTTATGACACATAAATTTCACGGTGCATTGTAATATTACAGATCACCAGTCCGGTGGAGTACGTAGGGCACACCAATAAAGAAAAATCCATTTTTTCAAAAATTCACGCAATTGGAGAATGGATTGGGATCTGGCTATGCAAGTCGTCCTGTGGGTTAGACGTCAATATAAAATAAAAAACCCTAATTCTAAAATCACAAAAACAGTGAGAAGAAAGGGAAAAAACAAACAAATAAAGGGTTCAGGGTAAAAATGGATAAAACTGCAGGAACAAATAAAAAACTGCAGAAAAAAAAAGTAAAAAAAAAGAATTAAATTTAATCACGAAATGGTTTAAAATTATATGATAAAGGACTTGAATCACCAGAGTTTTGGTTTCTGATTGTCTGAATACTTTTGTTGGAACGTATTTCACCATCCACAGTGCCCTCGTTCTCTCTTGCTCCAAGTCTGTCTCCTGCAAAAATATGACTGAAATTTTTTAGCATAAATAGTGAAATAATGAAAAGTCTTTAGTATTTAAAGAATTATTTTATCAAATTAGATTTTCGAAAACATTTTGATGCCCATTTTTCAAATTGTTGTTTTTTTTTTAACTTACACAAAATAGAGTTACTTTTTTTTATTTTCATTTATTTGTTTCTAGTGCACGTAAATGTGACGCACCAGTGCATTTCATTAATACTACACATCGGGGCCTGTTACGATAATAAGAGCACCAAACTTTTAATTTATTTATTTTTTATTTTTTTGTATGTAAGATCATAAAAAATAATGATAATTATAAAGTACATGAATTTATTTTCATTATTTTCTAAACTTTATATATGTAAGATCATAATAAAATAATGATAATTATAAAGTACATGAATTTATTTTCATTTTTTTCTAAACTTTATGTTACAAAAATTTGTATTATTCTAGATTTGTTATTTTACAATTATTTGCAGATTTACAAATTTAAATATTTTAATAAAATCATTTCACGTTAATACAATTAAAATTTTCACATTAATAGAATTAATATTTTACATACCATTGCATTTTAAATTAAAATTACAATTACAATTAGAATTAAAATTACAATTACAATTTTACATTAATTTCACATACATGAATTACGATTAGAATTACAATTACAATTTTAATTTTACATACAATTCAATTAAAATTAAAATTACAATTTGTGAAATTTACATACAATTATAATTACAATTACAATTTTACAATTTTTCATACACACAATTTTTTTTTTGTAAGCTTAGGTGGTACCTTCGATCTTCTATTAATAAATTTGGGCAAATATACAAAACTAGACCTCAACCTGCCCACAGGAAACCAGGTATTTTGGCCATTGAATTCAAAATAAGTCAACCAGAACATAAAAAGTCTTAATAAACAGATACCAAATATGTCTATACTGGAGATCATGCAGAAACCATATCATGTACAAAAGGAAAGCAACATTAGAACCAACAACACAAAATGCAACAAGAAACTAGAGAATTTTAGTCTTCCTCAGAGTCAACAGGTGTTGGACCTTTGGCAGAAGCTCCAGGTAGTTCAACAGGGACCTGTTGCAGTGATTTAAGCTCCTTCTACAGTCTTCCAAGTCTCGTATACTGATGCAACTGGCGTAAATTGATTTCCTGGACATTCCTGTTAATATCCGCAAGGTTCGACTCCAGCTTTGTCTCCAAATTTGTCTCGACTATAGACATAACCGCTTTGGAAAGAAGACATTTAATTATCCAGTAAGTGTGAACAGATTGCTAAAACATATAAATGCATCCCTAGGTATGCCCAGGATCCAGAGTCACAGTCTGCATATCCGCAAAAGCCACGTCATCCTCCAACTCAATATTATCCAGAATCTCAGATTCTCGGCCATAGATGTGACCACGAATAGAATTAGGAATTTCATTCATAAAGGTTTGCACCAGTGGTTCAAGGAGCTGCTCAATCATCTTTCTGCCCCGTTTCTGATGCGTTTTAGAAGAGGACTGTTTGCCCTTTCCCCCATTGGGATTTTGGCCGCACTTTACCATTGTAGAAAACACTCAAAAATATGTTAAGACTTCCACCGATAGAAAAATAGGAGTCAGTTGCACAGATGCCATATAGATAACACCATAATTAATATTACCATCTTCCAGGTCTGCTATCGAGAAAAAGTGCAGAGATAAACACCATGCACGGATAGAAGAACATCGGAACAAAACCAAACAAAGCTGAGAAATAGGCCGCAGAGAAGAATTGTTAGCAGAACGCAGTAGGGAACAGGGGAAGATAAGCAACCATATCAGAAACCCGACACCAAATGTAGGCCAATAACAGGGGCTGAGACAACCCAGACCAAGATGCATGCAAGTAGAAAAGGTAACCCAGAAGAGAGTGAGGTAAAAAAGAAAAGCCTAGATGAAAAACCGAGAGAAGGAAGGGTGAAAAAGACGACCATTCTCCCAAAAACCTGAATACCAAACCAAGGCATGGTAAGCCTGACTAGTAGCAGAGCAATTACCATAGCCCGAATTATGGACACTATGCATGCAACTAGACAAGAATTCCCAAAAGCAGACCAGGCTCATAATAGCTGAACCATGCCAAATACAAAACACCCCTTCAATGACAGAGCAACAAAGAAGAAACCTAGAAGAGTAGTGCAACCAACCCGCCCAAAGGTATAGAGAATATTGCAAAATACAAGAGATACCCGGGTTAGGGAAAAAATAGGAACAAACTAAGACTAGCAAGTTGTAACATACAAGACAGAGCAGAAACGAAGTGAATAAACTAGATGCAACGACGAACTTCATAGCCCTGCCACATGAATTCAAACTAGAAGCGACCATACCACCATTCCCACAAATCTTGTAAAAAATCCATGAGATAAATCTGCAGATGAGAGGAGAGCAGATACGAGAACTGAAAGGTTAGAAACAGAGATACATACCATGGTTGAGAGAGCTCCGTCACCCTGAAACCCTGGAAATCAACACTACTGCATGCACGAGCAACCTCAACAACAAAAAGCCAAACAGAAAAAGTAATAATGAAAAGACAAACATCCTTGCAAACCTTAACCCCGCACCCACGGCACTGTTTCCAAAACATGACTGACAACTAAGCTAGTCGATCCATCTGGAGGCTCCGAGAAATGCAAATCATTTAAGAGTGGGGGTGTTGGACATCCCTTCGGTTAAATCCTCGCATCAGTTGCATGCACCCACCACGTGGTAGGCATACATATTCCGCATACACTCTGCCACGTCGGTGTACAACGGCCACGTTAACACGATCAGACGGAGCTCCCATGTGAGGGCTTGTGCATTGTAAGTGGTGCTCTGTTCAAGATACATCACATCTCAATCTGGAAGTACTTGAATCCGGAGTATTACAGCCCAAATATGTTGTAAGAATGGTATGAAGATCAGGCATTGTCTGCAGCAACTCCCGGTGCCATGGCCGATCCAAATGACCATCAACATTTCGGCAAGCCCAATTCGCAAGATAATCAGCCGCCTGGTTGCCTTGCCACCGCACATGCACAGGTATGACATACTCGAATTGCATGATTTGTTGCTATTTTCCAGCTCTTGGAAATTGACTCCCAATTCATTCTGTGAAGGAGTTTTTGAAGAATGCCAGTAACCATGGCAGAATCACCTTCAACTTCTAGCATGTTATAATATAGCGAAAATTTCTGCTTCATTATTTGTAGAATGCCCTAGGTCAATTGCAAAAATCCAAAGATTTGTTCCTGAACAATCTCGAAACAGTCCACTGGCGCCTGCCTGTACAGGATTCCCCTTGGACACACCATCATAATTCAGTTTAAGAAATCATGATTGTGGTCGATTAAAAGTAGTTCTAACATGATAGGGTAACCACACTTATTTCCAGCAGGAGGTTTCAACCATCTCTTTCAGCAGATTTAACTATTGAAGGATGCGACGTTCTTGAGTGGAAACCACCCAATCGTCATGATCCCATTTTTCAACCAGAATGGTCTCATGGATTCCTTGCTTAGTAAGGGTCCATATATCTTCAAAATAAAGTTTGCAGTCTTGAAATATCCTGCGATTTTGTTCTTTCCATTGTGACCAGAGGAGAAAACTAACTACCAGCACCCATGCTCTATTCACTACAGGGCTTTTGTATCCCCCTTTCCTCCAGTTTACAACGGTTTGGGGCAAACTATTATCATGTCAGTCAATTTGTTGGAATAAGCGATAAAGGTTAAGCCACAACTGTTCCATCGCAAGACAAGTATTCAACATATGTTCCATTGTTTATGTAGAGGCTTCACACATAACACACTTAGATGGGCGATGCATTCCCCTCTTCTGAAGTTGATCCCATGTCAGAATCCACCCATACCCCACCAACCATAAGAAATGCTCAATTTCCGGCCAATTCTTAGTAGCCCAGATCTTGGTCCACAACCGATCAGCTAGGATATCCAATTGTTGCGCTTACAGTTGATAGGCTTCCTAAATCAAAAAAATTCCCCGCGTTGATGTGTAAATATCGGGGCTATATTTATGTGATCACATATAGAACTCATTGGAAAAAATTTCCCATTATTTGTGTACAGGGCACAGCTATAGCCAAATATGTGTTTCCATCTCCACTCCGAACATGCTCTAATTGGGGCCGTCTAATATTTGTAGCAGCTTCGCAAACAATGATTTGAGAGTAAACAAAAATATTTGCTGATATGAGTTTGGGTGAAAAAACCTCTGCATTGTTTTATTGCAAATTATACGAAAGTTTGAAGTACCATCTGAATTCTCCAAAAACATGCTACACAGTTAGATATGTGGGGGGCAAGGTTCCATATCGCCGAGCCTTTTTCATTTGTAAGGAAATTAAGATTCTCTTTAATCGTTGGGCCCATTTGGTACTTCATAGCCCAAATAGTCCGCCATAACGCCACTCCGCCTTGTAGCCGCCTCCACCATAGCTTAGCACCCATGACCCGATTAAGGATATAAGGGTCCTGTAAACCGAGCCCTCCTTTTGATTTAGGTAAAGTAAGCTTATCCTAGGATAACAAGGCCCATTTTCTCTTTTCTTGGGCACCTTGCCATAAAAATTTCTTATAAAGACTAACTAGATATTCACATGTTTTTTCAGGGCAAGCCATGCCCGAGAACTGGTAGATAGGGAGGGCTTGGAGAACAGTGCAAAGAAGAATAACCCAAATTGGCAATTTTAAGGCTCGAAAGGGCCAATTGAGCATACGTTTCTGAATTCTAGTCAAAAGAGCTTTCCAACAACTGGTTCTGACCACATTTTCAGACAATGTCATTCCAAGATATTTGGAAGGGAAAGCTCCAAAAGTAAAACCAAGGGTTCGGGTGAGAAAGCGCTGAGATTGAGGGGTCGTATTAAAAAAGAAAAAAATTGATTTTCCTTTGTTGACCATCATTCTTGAAGCCTACATAAAGGTGTTTATAATATCCAAAATCGCTTTGCATTCACGAAGAGTCGCTTGGAAAAATAGAATAATATCATCAACAAATTTTTGATGCGACAAATTCAAATGAGGGCCCCATAAATTAAGCCCTTTAACCTCGCCAGCCAGAAATTTTTGTTTAATAAGTCTACCTAGACCCTCTGTTGCTAAGATGAAAAGGAAGGGTGATAGGGGATCACCTTGTCGATGACCTCTAGAAGCATGAAAGGAGCATGAAGGAGAGCCATTTAATAAAATAGAGAAGTGAGCAGAGGAAATTGTGGACATCACCCACTGAACCCACCAAACATCAAAGCTAAAAGACAATAAAGCATGCTTAAAATAATTCTATTTAAAACTATCATAAGCTTTGGCCAAGTCCAACTTAATCAACATACCTTTAGCTTTAAGTTGGCGGAGAGAATGGATAACCTCTTGAGCAGTGATAATACCATCAAGAATTTGTCAGCCCTTGACAAACCCTATTTGTTCAGGTGAGATCAGTTCTTGCAGAATAGGCTTCAAAAGATTCACCATAATCGTGGACAGGATTTTATAGATGACGTTACATAAAGCAATTGGGCGGAAACCTGAAGGGGTATCACATTTCTCCATTTTCGGAATCAAAGTGAGCAAGGTAGGATTTAACCTTCGAAATACCTGACAGAGGCGTTGTGACTCCTTAGTTATATCAACAATATCCTAACCCAAGAGGTGCTAGGACGCTTGATAAAATTCAACAATAAAGCCGTCAGGTCCTTACGCTTTATTTCAAGGCATTTCCTTAACAATATACTCGACTTCAGCCATAGTAATTTCTCAGAGCAGAGCTAATTTTTGATCACGAGTCACAAATTTAGGAATGACAGCAGAAACCCCGGCAATAGCATCTGTCCTATGCTGATTAGGTTCCAAAAATATTTCTAAGAAATGATTAACAAGTTCGTGTTCCATATCCTCATGCTCAACTATCCGATTCCCTTCCGCCGTTCTGAGAGAAAAATCCGATTATGTTGCCTGCGCTGAGTCATAGCGTTATGGAAAAAAATCATATTTTTTTCTCCTTACTAGAGCCAATGGATTCGAGATTTCTATTTCCACAACAGCTCCTCTTACATTCGTCGTTCTTCCAGTTGACTGAGGACCCTCCCCTCTTCTCAAATAAGGTCCTCTGTCTGTCCTGTTAAAATCATTTGATGTTGAATTTGGTGCATATGCCCTTCAAGTTTATGTTTCTCTTTATGAATGTTGAAAAATTATGTTTTATTCCATTTTCTGATTTTTTTCTTTAAGTCCTTTAGCTTCGATTGAAATGTGTGCATACGGTTTTGGCCAGTCAGCCGACTCCCCTCCCACCAGCCACAAAAGTTTTGTAGGAAAGAGGCGTCACATAGCCAAAAACCTTCAAAGAAAAAAGGTCATTTCTTCTATTTTTTTTTTATATATACCTCCAAACGAATAGGCCAATTATCTAAACCAAGGCAGGGCACAATATATGCTTCATAAAAAATATCCAGACTTAGAAAATCTTCAGACACTAAAAAGCGATCGAGACGAGAAGCAATTTGATGTATTCCCCCTCGTCGATTATTCCAAGTAAATTTTCCATTATTAATCGGAACATCCACAAGGTTCATGTCCATGATGAGGTCAGTAAAATCTTGCATCACTTAAATATATCTACCAGTACCACCTTTTCTTTCATCAAAATTGGTTATCATATTATAATCTCCTCCGGCGATTTAGTACTTATTAGGGTTAATAATTTTAAGAGTTCTGAAGTCTCTAAAGAAATCAGGCTTATCTCCTGGAACAGTAGGTCCATATAATGAGGACATAGAAAACCATTCTTTAGTACTGATCTGCCTAAACCTACCAGTGATAAGTCGAGGAACGCCAAACCAGCCAGTAGCCTCCAAATCTTAGTGGTTCCATAAGATGGAAATTCCCCCTGCAGTGCCATTAGCATCAATAGCCATAACTTCATAATGTGGTTTTAACCATTCAGAAATGTGTGTTAACCGCTCCCCAGATAACTTGGTCTCCTGAAGGAGTATTATGTGGGGTTTTTCCTTTACAATCTGATCCTGAAGATGTCTCTATTTTCCTTTACTATGAAGGCCTCGAATATTCCAGGAAAGTATAATCATTAGGAAGGTTTATTTAGTTTCTGGAACATCATGGAGATTGGCATGATATGTCCAGAGTTAACCAAAATTTCCACCACCAGTTGAATGGATTATTGTATGGTTTTGCGTCCTCGTTTCTTTCCAGTTTTAGTCTTTTGAGGAAGTTCTTGGCTCGACTTTGGCCCTTGCTGAGATAACGGTAAAGTAGCTACTTCCACTAATTGCTGAGATAACTATTTATTTGCTGCTTCCACCTCTCGACGTGCCTAAATCGTAAGATACTGTTCAAATGTCTCTTTATATAGTTCTTTTTTATCATCGGGGATGATTCGATCATCCAGTTTTTTCTATTCGTTTAGTAATTGTTTCATAAGTAACTCTTCTTTTGTGAGGTCATCCTTTGAAATGTCTATTTCCATCTCAGCTTGTTCCAGGTGATCTTGTTGCTCCACCTGGTCTGGGTGCTCCAAAGGGGCTTTTCTTTTAGAAATCATCATGGGGGAGTGCTGGGGAGGCTAAATTTCATCAGTCGGCGTATCCATATCTTTTTCCTCCTAATCCTGTTTCTGTAATATCTCATACCAATTTTTTTGCTATCGAGGTGGCCGCTCCTGCACCAGAGGACTTCCCTAGGCACGTCTCTGGTTTTTTTTTGCTGTAACTATCTGAAATCATTCCTCCTTGATCTCCTCAAACTCGGCCTTTGTCTATTTAGGACTCACATCCATCTCATTAAGAGGGCATGTTTTATACAAGTGTCCATATTCATGGCAGCGCCGGCAGCGAAAAGGAATATGTTCGTAATCCAGTGGTTGCTGCCAAATTTCCCCAGCATATTCAAGTTCAATAGATTCCGAAAGAGGTTCAGAAATATTCATATATACACAAATTCAAGCAAAAGACATATAACGACACCTGCGGGTCATTTCAGAAATCTTGACAAACCTGCCAAGTGAATTGCCTATGCCTTCTAAAATTTCTGGATCCCAAAAGTCCATAGGAAGAGCAAACATCTGCACTCACACTTGCGCTGAGAGAAACTATTCCTTATCGGGGTTATAACATTCTTCCCAGTGACGCAAGAAAAGACCTGCATTCTGATAGAAATAGGGCCCCCCTTCAAAAACCCGTTCTTTATCAAATAAGTTTGTAAAAATAATGGTAAAGAAACCCTTAGCACCAAATTTGATATTTATATGCCCTTTTGGTTTCCATTTAAGAAGACCCTTCTCGGTAGGCCAAATTCCTATAAACTTACAAATCAGTGCATGATCTTTCATATAACCCCTATACCTATCTATTTTATTTGGGGGAATGATAAAACAGGGTTTTTTTGACAATTTAGGCAAACACTGACCTCTTTGTTGTGCCTGCCATTGAGCCCCTAGTACCGGACCAACACCGCTTGCTTGATGTTGGCCACTACTTTCCCCTGTCATGATGTTTCTATAGGAGGGAATCTCCCCCCCCCCCAGAGGCCGCCGCCATAGTTGTGCACAGAATCTGCAAAACCAGCCTGCGCTATTGCTACAAAACAAAACCCTACTGTAAAATATAGAACCAAAACCCTTCCATTTTCTTGCTCCCCACCATAGTAACCTTCATTCACTCTAGGAAAAGTGTAAATAACATATACTCTTCATATATACAATTACAATCATTTCACAATAAATTAAATATTACAATAACAATTAAAATGTTACATTAATAAATATTTTACATACAATTATACTTAAAATTACAATTAGTACAAATACAAATACAATTTTACAGTTTTACAATTTTACATAGAATTAAAAATTAAATTACAATCACATTCATGACATAATATTTAATAAATATCATGGTCATTTAATAATATTAAACTAATTAATAAACATCATCGCGATCATGATAACCATTGTACAAACATCATATGACTAAAAAACACATTCAATTAACATCAAATTAACATTATATATTAACATCATCACAACACAAACATCAAATATACATCTCAATATAATGTCAAATAACCCATGCGCCTATCACATATACACATCTATCTGCAAGCTAAACATTAAATGAACATATCTAACATGACTAACAATATGCGCCACATCATGATGATCATCAACATGAAAATTAAGTACAACTGCAACATGAACATAAAATACATGGACTATATATATATATATATATATATATATATATATATATATATATATAACTGAATAATGTTAAAAATATACAAATGTAATATAAATCATGTCATGGATCAAGCTCTGGTGGTAGTAAAACAACATCATGAATAACACTAATATAAGTGGATGTGGTCTGCTCAGTAACGCTGGGTGTAGCCTCGACAGTCTATGGTCGACTAGCCTTCTCATGATCATGATGATCACAAGTACTGATGGATGCATCCGCTAGTGGTAGTACAACATGATCAATATGAGGCGGCGCAGTAGTAGTGGAGGCAGTCTACTAATTCAATAGTACTGCAGCCTCTGCGGTCAATGGTCCAGCCTGCTCATGATGATCATGACTAGTACTCATGGTGGATGCTGTAGGCTGTTGACTAGATGTGGCTGATGGTCCAGCCTCATCTCCATGATGACTAGTTTCATATGCTGGCAGTGGAGCCTCATGCTGATCATCAGGTGCATTGGGAGGTGAATGATCATGAGATGCATCTGAGTGGCTGTTGGAAGACTGTCCATCACGTGTCGCAGTTCGACTATGCCTATAGCTACGGAAAATCCTCTTCAATCGCATAGCAGCTGTCATAGCTCCTATGACATGCCGCATCAGGTCGTACATGTCACGCGGCATGCCTATCCACATCTGTATCAATATATCATCACCCTATATATCTCTGTAATGAGTAGGCCTAATGCCTGCATCTGAAATAAGTCCACAGAGTTGGCTTCCCAACTCCATCCATTATCTGGTCTCTTGTCGACCACGCCTAGCAAAAGGCGGTACCGGTGCACCATGAAGCACAAGAAGAGCATCCCGATCATCTGGCGCATCAGCCATCTCCTAAACGAAATCATCAGGATAGACACCTGGATCATGTGGTGGATCTGACATCTCATCGCCATCAAAAGACCCAATTTCTACAAAATATTTACAAGTACACAACAATAATTAGACAATTTCATTACATAATTTAATAAAAACAAGTTAAAGAACATGTTAGAATAAATATAAATAAAACAGTAATATTACCTCTATCATCAAGCGACTCATTAGGAGTGAAGAGGATGTTGGGACACCCTCACCAATCTAGTCTAGCATAAGGACATGGGACCATAATGAAGGGATGCATCCCGCCAACACTGGCTAGTAAGTCCAATGAATCATGTGATATCCTCGTTGGAAACATAGTGTCTCCCCTCTTGGGCATCATCTGCCCCCACATGCACATCTGGGCCTGCAACATCGGCCTACGAGGCTGTCGAACAAAACTCGGTCTCATCTGGGGAAACCTCTCAAAAAATAAACAAAAAATCTTTGAAGCAAAAGGAAGGTTGACCCTCCTTTGTGCATGAGCATGACATCTATCTAAGGCTGTACAAAACTATCGCAAAAAAATGCCAGACCACCTGACAAGTCATGGCTGTTGTACTAAATAATCAACATAATATAAAAGCGAGCAACTAATGCATTGCCCATCACTAGTGCTGTGCAAAATGATTGAAGTGATAATAGAGAGGCACTCCACGTCCTGTCTACCAAAATCACCTATACGTAACTGACCTCTAGGTACCTAAAACTCTGAAGGAGACAATACATGTGCTCCAATGTATCTCTGGGAGTAAACTAACTAACTCCCTCCTACACAACCAGGTTCCACATCTAGGAATGAGGGGAAATACACCCCTCTCCTCGATAGTCCTATAATAAAATAAATGTCCTCCTCAATGGGTGTGTACCACTGGTCAGGACCAACCTGAAAAGCCTGTCGATGGGCATTCCACCTACCGATAAGATGTCTCAAAAGCACACTATGGGCCTTTAGGCCGGAAATAGCCTCCTCATAGAACTTTAGGAGGGCTACTTGCTTAAGGATCTCCTGGGTATCTGCAGTAATAAGGCAAGGGCATCCATCTCTCTCCCTCTCTCTTGCCTCCCATTGGTGAACCATGTCATACTGTTCTGCTTGTTTTTGTTATTGTTCCTCCTATTCTCTCTGAATCATTGCCATATTAAATATTTTTTTTATTAAAACATAAATTTACTTATAAATATACATATATAATATTTTTTGAAAAAAAACACACATAAAAGTCGATGGTCCATAAAAATAGTCGAGCACCAGTGCTGGTGTGTTATAATATTTTAGCACACCATCCTCCGAGCTACTAAAGAAACTAACCGCACTGGCTTCAGTGTCGATTTCTATTTCTGAAGAACTGTGGACTTTTTATAATTCAGAATAGTGGTGCGCTGACTGAAATATATGCACGAGCGCATATAGTCGTGTCAGCGCACCGCATTCACAACAATGACATAGTTCATGGTGCGGTCTTTTACCCGGCCACACTGTTGACCCTCTTGGAATGAAAAATGCAGTGCACTAACATAAATCGGGGTGGAAAATGCAGTCAACGCACCGCACTGTGATTTTCAGGGTCAACGGTGCGCCTAGATAAATCAGCGCACCGCCTTTTTATTTTTTTATTTTTAATTTAAAATTATTCGGAGCACCTTTAGGAACCGCCCTATAATCAGTGTGGTTACCGTTAGCACTGGTAGTGGTGCTGCCTGCAAGTTCTACCGGTAGCACTGCGACCGGTGCCAACCGAACAGCTCGAGCGCACCGCCCGACAATTTTATTTTTTTTAATGGTTATTTTTAGGTTTATTGCAATATCTAATCTGGTAAAAGGCTTAATTATAGAAAAACTAGAAAAATACATGTACATTTCGCAGTCGAGGAGGCACATTTGTTGTAAAATTTGGCCACTTTTTTTCAAAATGCAAGCTGCAGATTGGTTGGCAATGCAGAGCAGCAGTGTGTGCAATGGGTGCAATGAGAGCACCAATGGCAGGGCAGCTCAGATATAAGAAAATAGCACCGGGGCTTGAGAGCTCTGGAGCACTGAGGAAAGTGAATAATGAATTTTTTTGGCCGTATTTTTTTTTTATTAACCCTGCTCCAGTGCGTAGGGTTTTATAAGTGCACTGGTGCGGTTAGGAAAATCGCACCAGGAAGTATCAATTTTTCCACATTGTTTATAATGCCCCAGGGTGTTTCCCTAACCGCACACCAGGATGTTTTAGTTTCGGCATGAAAACTTTATGATGCAATGAGGTGGCATAATGGTAAAGCAGCAGTGCGTAATTGTCACAAAGCACCAATTTTTTGGCCTTAATTTTTTTTTTAATATAACGTTGTTCCAGTGCGTGTTGTTTCTGGTGCACCAGTGCTCTTAGAGAAGAACGAACCGGTTCGTTTCTATTTTGGCACAATGTTTTATGATGCACCGACGCGAAAGAGTATTGACGCCCCGTTGCATTACAGTAATTGGACACCCCGGTGTTGTGTACTTTGCGCACATTGTTCGGTGTGCCAATGTTTGGTGCACACTGGTGCATTCTATGGTATCGTGAGAACCTGTAATTGATAGCTCAAGAGCGCTAGAAAACTGAAAAATCTAGTTTTTTTGTCGTTTAATTTAACCCTTTACTAGTGCGTATTATTTATAGGTGCACCAGTACTCTTTGCTCCAAACGCACCGGTCGGCTTGTGTTTTGGCACGTTTTTTATGATGCAGTGGTGCCGTTTCTGTCTACCACACCACGAGGTTTCGGTGTTGGTGTTTTTTTTTATAATGCACCGGTGCAGACGAGTTGTTAGGCACCAATGCTTTATTATATTATGACACACTGGGAGTGTGTGGATGGAATGCACGGTGTCCGGTGTGCCAATGATTTTGGCCGCACCAGTGATTTATTTTTTTGAGAGCACCGTGGTGAGTTTTAATGATAAGAGCACCGATAGGAAAACATCCACAAAACCCTTTGCCTGCCAACCTCCTCTAGTAACCTCTACTAGAAACGGTTGTATGGGGTATTTTTCTTTGTGGTTCCTCAACAATATTCACCAGAGGGTATTTTCCTTGTAGTGCCCATACCCTGCGCACAAAGTTGGGTATCAAATATTTAGAGAAACATTTGGTGCTAAATTACCACAATTGTCTCCATAGATACATTCAGGAGGAAATGGAGTTCCTCGACATCTCCTTTCCTGTTACGACTATTACACAATAATTTTTCACCGTCCCTGCAATTCCCCATCCCACACATTGGAGGGCATTTTTCGTGACCTGTGAGTAATGACATGACCTGAAACCACTTTCATGGCGTCCCTCCTGACAAGGAAAATCATTCCTCTGAAGATAGTTTCCTGTGAAAAGCCCTAAAAATAGACCTTTTGGCCTTGGCACGACCAACCAGTCCAGCCCTCGCGCCAATGAGGGAAATCCACCAAAGAGGGTGCACCAACTGACACTCTGTCCCAGTGTATTACTCACACCAAGCTTAATAGGGATTGTTTTTTTTTTAATAAATGGCGGAATTTTGATTCCGACCAACTCCTGAACGAGTCTCCAAAATGAGTTGGGAGGTTTGGCTCCATATCTCCATGTAGCGAAAGTTGTTTTCCACCTAACATGGAAGCTTCCTTGAAGATAGGGCCAATCCCACCATTGTAGGGATCCCAACTCCCCTTCCACCATCTATATAAGCTTGTCATTTTCCCTTTACAAGCTAGCCTGAATAGAGTTGAATCAGTAGTAAGGAGATTATCCTCAGACAACCGAAGAGAGACAGACTTGTCCCACTCCCAACGAGCTTTATCGAGACGTACTCCGCTGTCGACCTGCCAAAGGAAGATCAAGCATCAGAGCTCAGGTTGTATCTTCTCTTTGTTGTGATTAATAATAAATGACTTCGATTGTGGTTCCATTCATATGTTCATGTGTTATGTTATGAATTGTATCTTCTCTAACTGATACATAGTTGCATGTATTAGGTTTTACGCTTGTGTGTTGTTGTTTCTTCGTGTACGTGCAGGTGTTCGAACGTGCTAGGCGGGAGAATTGTGATCTTCCAAGGCCAGGGATGGAAGCACCATCTTCTCTGAAAACAACAATAGCGAGGGACTTAAGGTAGGCCTGTTGTCGCATCTTGGTCTTTTGTAACTAGGAACCTGCATCTTAGCATGACTCGACTGTTGCTACACTCAATCTAGGCTAGTAGGGATCGCCTCTGTCCGCAGAGGGGATTTACCTCTCCAACAAACTGGCGACTCCTTTGGGGAGACATTGATTGGAGTTTTTCTTACCTTTTCGGTTGATTTTGGTCTTTGTTTGCTTGATCAGCTCTTTTGGTTCACTTTTTCCTAGTGTTAAACCTTTGTTTAGCCTCACCATACTTGATCTGCTCCCTGTTTGCTCTTTTTTATTTTTTGCATTAGTAAACTTGACTGGCATGGTTTTTTCACTAATAGTCACGCCTATTGGTGCTTGTTTCCAATTTAGTCCCCGCGCCAATCCTGTTCTGGCACTAGTTTCAACCTGACAGTCATGCCAATCCTATGTGGTGCTAGGGTTTTATTCTTTCTGAGCTTTCTGAGCTTGATTTGTGGTTTTGGTGTCATTTTTCGACTGCTTGAGTGTTCTAGAGCCTTGATTGACTGTGTGTGACCTTCATCCTCCGGTTTTTTTCGCTCTACCATCGGTTTTACATTCTAGACCTAGGGCATCTAGGTGTTATAGTGTGTCGAGCCTCCAGCGGGAGCTTTTGGTTCTCGTTTGATTAGTCAATTTCATTGTTTCTTCTTTCCATTCGTTTGGTGGTTTTTCATTGTTTTATTGCATTATTTTAGTGCTTGGTTTCTTTCTCATTCAAATTTCTCTTTGTCTCATTTTGGGACTAGATTACATGGCTCATTTAAGTCTTTGGGATTCCTTTTCTATTTGAGGGATTTCTCTATTAGTTTGAGGTCTGATTGTGTGTTTTGCATTGAGTGAGCTTTCTTCTCTCTGCTCTTTTGTTGTCACTTCTCAAATTGTTCTTTTCATTAGTTTTCATTTTTTTTAGTGCACTTTTCTCTCAAACATTGAAAATACAAAAATCAAATCTCTTTGCTTGTGATTAGTTAATGTAAATTGAATATTTTCTGCGTTATTAGTGATTTATAACTCTGAAGGAAAATATTTTAGTTGCATTAGCATGCATTATAGACACTAGTGATCGTTTTATGATCATTTTGTTATTATTTGAAAGCTCTCAACCTTCCCGTAGTTAGCTATTCATCGAACAAAGTGATACATTGTGGCATGTAGTGTTCATTTAGAGTATTTTGAGACATAACATTCAGTGGGGCCTGGAAATTGAAACATAATTGAAGATCAACACTAAAATTTATTCAATTTACCTTAAGGAAGCATTGAAACATTAACGAAATATTTAGAAGTCTAGGCTAGTGACGTGTTCTGGCATCGTTAAACCTAGTAGTTGTCGTTTGCCTCTTCACTTTAGACAGCACTATTACCGACTTGTGCTCCCCGTACCATCGCATATATAAAGGGAGACCCCACTAGGTTGTTATCCTTTATCTGTAGGAAGCCAATTCTGGCGCCTTATACCCATGATACACTTGACACAGCATTCGGGGAGATTTCCTACACGTACATCAAGTCCTTGGTTTATTTCTCTTTCATTTTGAAACCAAGGTGTATATTGCAGTTCACGGATATCTGGTACACCCTTTGCCTTGAGTTTCGGAGTATTCATTTTGATCTTTTCTAACTCATTAAATTTGAAAGGATCATCAAGCGCTTTTCCTTTCACACTTGTTTCAAAATTGAAAGAGATAGAGTCATATTTCATCCATTTCTCGACTCTTAAAACATGAAACGGTGAAGTTTCTAAGTTTCAATGTGGTAAAATAAATCACCTATGATCACACACCCTTTTTAGAGTTTTCTTGTCAGCCGTTTGATTGTGTGCCTTGGTTTTTATCCTGTGTGCTTTTGTTTGATCTCTTCCTCTTCTCATTACTGTCACAGTGGCAGAACCCTCAGTTTCATCTACTGGTAGTCCTTACACAAACGATTTCAGAGTTCTCTCAATCCTCTGTTGAACCTTAGTAGCCCATTGTCTCTGAGTTTCCCTATGGGGGACCGGTTCTATCTGAGCTTCCCTTTAGACGACCAGTTGAGTTCGATTGGCCCTTATCTAACGTGTGGTTTGGATTTGGAGTAGGGGAATATTTCCCTCCTCTTACATCAGGTTTTCCCTTTTTAGCTGTTGTTATTCCTCCTAGTCCTCATTGTCTTTTAGAAAATCTAGCGGCAGGGTCACATATGGGCTCATCCAGTCCTTCTCCTAGTGAGGAAATTCCCACATCGGGTGAAGATTACCAGTTTTTCCCAGAAGACAACCCCAAGTTATCTGTCATGTCTTCGCCTAGTCCTTCACTTCCAGTGGGGTATAGATCCTTAAGTCATATTATGACCGTTGTCACCTCTATGGAAGAATCAACTCTGTCTACAAGGCCGGTTATTCCCTCATTAGGGATGTCCCCAAGGACACCCCTCACATCATCTCCTCAGGTCATGTCAGTACCTGTTAGGCCTACTGTCTATGTGGTCGCATCTACACCTGCTGTTACTACTCAGTCCGTCAGGATCGCATCACTTCCCGAAGATTTCTACATAGCATCTGTTACTCCAGAGAAAATCTCTCTTGAGGAGTATTATTTGCCTCTACAACAATCAAACTACGAGGTTGGTAAATCCTCTCAAGATCCCAACCATCCTTATTTTTCTCTTTATGCACAGGATGGTATGCCCGTCTACATTTTTCCATATTAGTACAATGAGCAGGGAAACCCTCTACGTTTTTCCGCTCCAGAGGCTTATTAGTATGTTCAAGGTTTTTTGTCTGCCCAGGCTGGGCAACCTTCCAACCCACAAGGACAACCCTTCCAAGGCCAACCTTTGGGCCAGCCTGGTTATCTCTATGACCCGCAAGGACAACCCTTACAGGGCCAACCTTCGGGCCAGCAGGGGTTGTTGTACGGTCCACAAGGACAATCCTACAACCCTCAAGGTCAGCCTATACATCCTCACCCTATGGTCCAACCAGGGCAACCTCAAGGACCCACAATTCAACCAGGGTATCAACTGGGGCCGTTGTACGGTCCTGGGAGGCAAATATAACCCTCTCAACCTATGGTGAAACCTCTACAACCTCAGTTTCCTATCGGTCTGAATGTTGAATAGCCAGGGCCCTCTTATGGTCTTGTTACAGGTAAAACTAGTTATCAGGCACAACCTGGCCCTATCCCGCCACCAGGCCAACCATCTCATCCGGGGCATCCTGGTATCCCTCATCATCTAGGTCAACCTGTTCAACCAGGCCAGCCTGCACATCTGATCAACCCTGCTCAACAGCCAATTTACTTGATGCCACAGCCGAATCTGCCTGTGCGCCCAACTTATCAAGCTCACTAGGGACCCACTT
Source organism: Pinus albicaulis (assembly GCA_034641835.2). Classification (NCBI taxonomy): domain Eukaryota; kingdom Viridiplantae; phylum Streptophyta; class Pinopsida; order Pinales; family Pinaceae; genus Pinus; species Pinus albicaulis. Next base: position 517,478,923 of record CM076574.1, on the reverse strand, counting down.
ACCAATAACCCGCTCAACCCCAAGGTGGTTATCATTGTCAAGGTCAATCTCGATCGGTTTACAACCCGCCCCAAGGTTATATTTATTACCTTCAACAACCAGGCTATACCTATACTCAGCAGTCAAATCCATATACTTCTCAAATGGGGCCGACATATAATCAGGGTCCATACCCCGATTATCAACCCCTGTACACTGGTTTTCAGCAACCATATCAAACCAACTATACTGCTTACACCCCTTATGGTTAGAATCCCCCGGGAGAGAACTAATGGGGGCAAGGTTATGCTCAACCCTGGTGGAGTACATCTACAGGTCCTTATCGAGGGCTTCGCATGCCTTTCAATCCTTAGTTTCTGTTCCTTGCTATGTTGGAATTTCCAGACGTTTCTAAATTGACCAATGATCTGATTCTTCACAATCCTTATTGGCTTCCAGTTCCAACCAAGGTTCCCGGTGACTATCCCAAATTCGAAGGTAAAGCTGGAGAGGACCCCCAATCTCATGTAATGACATACCATCTGTGGTGTTCATCCAACTCTTGGGTGGATGATTCAATTCTTCTATGTCTCTTCCAGTGCACTCTTACTGGTGCCGCCACCAAGTGGTATATATAATTACCCCGTGGTATCTTTCAAGACTTCAATATGTTAGCTATGGATTTTCTGACACACTTTCAGTTACCGATTGGTTATGAACCTCGAACACATCTCCTGAATTCTCTCAAGCAGGATAAATACACCCACATATCTGATCATATTCGTGATTGATGACGTCGTTGTAGACTGATCAAGTTTGATATACCTGATCAGTTACTAACGCATTGGTTCACTACCTCCTTCGTTAACAAAATCGCTCAAGATATTGTTATGGGGGCATGTGTGACCGAATAACAAGCCATCGCATGTGCCCAGTACCTTTATCTGGTGTACTCTCAGTCTAGCACGCTTTATGATATCTTGACTGATGCTCGGCGGCTAGGTACCTCTAAAGCACCAGCTACCCCATCGGTGGATAGTGTTATTGGTTTCGTTTCTCAAAATTCTTGGAAATCATCTAATGGGAAGCAGAAGTCTAATTCTTCCAATCTTCTCTCCCCGCCCCTCTGGATTATGGTAAAATTGCAGAGGTCAATGTCATTTAGGCTAATCCTGCAGAAAAGGCATCCAAAGGAAAGAACAAGGGCAAAAGAAAATCCAAACCCGATGCCCCAAAACCAGAGTCTTCCAAACTTCGTGCTGACGACGGTTCCCAACGTAAACCGAAGTACCCCTACCTTATCTGTGAAGGAGACCATTATACCAAATATTTTCCACGATGATCTGAAGTTATTCAACTTCTAAAAGGCTCCAAAGGGACTCCAAGAGTTCTCAAATAACCATTTCCGTCTGAGCAGACCCATATGGTTGAGAAACCTTCACCATCTGTGCCATTTGGGTCCCAATTTTTTATGATGAATGGTGTTGCACCTGTCTCGATTGCTACATGTTTGAAGGATTATGCTGGATCATGCCAGGTAGCTGGGAAGGAATTCATTGATGGCCCACCTCCCCCACCTGTCTCTGGTCCTTTAGAGATTGAGAATCCCGGCGTTGAACCTGTTGTGAGGCCACCTTCTAAAGGTGTTCTGCAGAAATCTTCCTATAACCCAAACGCCCGTGCCGCTCAGCACTACAGTATTGTTGAGGATTTGGCACAGACGCCTTCTACAATTTCTGCAATGGAAGTGCTTCAAAGTTTCCCTTCGCAACGGAAATCTCTATTGTCCGCAATCGATGGAATCGATCCCGCCGATTCTAATCTTCTCACCTTCGACCTAGAAAATTTTGTCCCCCGACTTCCACATCAAATCGCTCTTGTTATCCAAGTTGGGATCAATGGCCTCAACATCCATAGAGCCATTGTGGACGAAGGTGCTTCGACCTGTGTTATGTCATCTTCGTGCTGGAAGGCCATTGGCTCTCTAGATCTCACTTCGTCTCCCAATGCCCTAGAGGCATTTCATGGCCGGGAATAAAAACCCCTGGGTGTTCTTGAGAGTTTTATGATCACGTTATAGGGGAAGAGAGTCAACGTAGAATTAGAAATGGTTGACGCCAAGCTCAACTACAATATCCTTCTTGGTCGTAGTTAGACTCACACCATGGTATGAGTTTCGTCCACCCTCTTTCGACTTCTGAAGTTCCCTCACGAGGGAAAAATCATCACTTTGGATCAGTTTTATTTCTTCACCTCATCCTTCGAGAACAACATTCCTTACGTGGATCAGATCCCTAATCACCCCGACAGTGTAGGACCTGGTCTTTTCAAGGACCCTGTCCTCATCGGTATTTTTCTGGCACCACCACCGCACACCATTCAATTTAACATGATCTCTAGGTCAGATGACCCTTGGATCATCCCTTTGCCTGAACAGGTGACCTCTTTCAGAGAATCAATGTTGTTAACTCTAGTTGAGATTAATTATTGCGAAATTTTCACCACATATGATCATCCTCCTCCTTAACATGCTCCTTCGAGCATGGCTCTGGATATATATTCCCAATCCCCTTGGCTAGGCGATGCAGATTCACCTGATCCTTTAAGAGAAGTCTTCCCTTCCTATGAAGCTATCGTTGAAACAATTTCTCTTGAATATCTACCATGGAGCGATGCACATCATTGTTCCTCGTTCATGCCTAGCATAGGGGCAATGTCTGATTGTCTAGAGCGCTTCGCATCTCAGGTTCCCACTCCACCTCTTCAAACGTCGATTTTGACTCATGAGGTCTTTTCGGAGGGAAACCTGAGTAATATTACTCAAACCATGCCGATCGACATCTCCGTCAATCCAGGGGTAGTTAAGAATATTCATGTGGGAGTGACTTGTTCTCCCGAAGAGATACAAGTTTATACGAACCTTTTTCATGAATTTAGAGATGTTTTCGGGTGGTTCTATGAAGAGATGCCTGGGATTGATCCCAGCATAGTCATGCATGATATTCCTACCTATCCAGGTGTGAAACCCGTGCATCAACATCTACGCCCAGTGCATCCTCGAAAGGCCATAGCTATAAAGGCAGAAGTTGAAAAGCTTCTTAACGCGGGCTTTATCTATCCAATTGCCCTCATAGAATGGGTTTCAAATATCGTCCCTATAGATAAGAAATAGGGCACTATACAAGTCTGTGTTGATTACCGAGACATTAATTGGGCCTGTCCTAAGGACAATTACCCCGCTCCCTTTATAGGTCAGATCATCGATGAGTGCAGGGGGAGTGAGATTTATTCCCTTATGGATGACTTCTCTGGGTACAATCAAATTATTATTTTACCCGCTGATCAACATAATACTGACTTTATCTATCCGTGGGGTACCTTTGCTTACAAAAAGCTCCCACTCGACTTAAAATATGCTGGAGCCACCTTCAAGCATGCTATGTCCTATGCTTTCCATGACATACGTCATATTGGTCAGCCATATCTGGATTATTTTCCGACCCATTCATCTCAGCGTGAGGGCCATCCTGAACACCTCCGCCAGATTTTCCTCCATTGCAGACATTACAATATTCGGCTCAATCCTCATAAATGCGTCCTCTACATGGATTATGGTCATCTTTTGGGATTCATCATCTCCAAAGAGGAGATTCGCCTTGACCCCCTCAAGGTAGAGGCTATCGTTAACCTCCCATTCCCATCCTCATTACATCAACTGCAGAGTCTGTAGGGGAAAGCCAACTTCTTATGGTGCTTTATTCTTAACTATGCAGAAGTGGCCAAGGGGTTTACATGAATTTTGAAATAGGACATCCCCTTCCATTGGGATGAGATTTCCCAGTGATCTTTTGATAAGCTTAAAATTTTTCTCGTTAATGCTCCGTTGATACGTCCTCCCAACTATCATCGCAATTTTACCCTTTATTTGGCCGCTGCATTTAGCACGATAGCTATGGTTTTAGTACAGGATGAAGATGATGGAAATGAACACGTATTTTACTATCTATCTTGGAATCTTCTCGACATGGAAACACACTATGCCCACGTCAAGAAGTTGGTGCTCGCTGCGATTCAGGCTATTCAGCGATTTTTCCATTACATCCTGTTGCATACCGTAACCGTGGTTTCTGACTGCAACCCCATGACATAAATCTTGTCTCTACAATTACTGGGGGCAAGTACTCCAAATGGATTTTCATCCTTTAGGAGTTTGATTTAGAGTTCACCACTCCTAAGTCGACGAAATCATTGGTTTTCGCGGATCTTATTTTCTCTCTCCTGACAGACTCCGTTCCATCACAATCTGAGGATCATATTCTGGATGAATCACTCTTTCTTATCAGCACTCGTGATCCATGGTACAGGGAAATTATCGTGTATCTTCAAACATCCACATTCGGGTTTGAATTTACAAAAGATGCTCGATAATGGATTTGGCATCAATGTCAACCATACCGCATTGTAGGAGATACCTTGTACCGTGTCAGAGTTGATTATGTGCTCCATCGGTGCTTGACCCTGGAAGAGTCTGAGAGAGTCTTGAATGACTATCACAGTGGTGCCTGTGGCAGTCACATGTCCATATATGCCACCACCCAGAAGATTCTGCATGCGGGTTACTTCTGCCCATCTATATTCAAAGACTGTACTGTTGCAGTCCGAAAATTTCATGCGTGCAAGGTTTTTCAGCGCAAGATGCGCACACCACCCCTACCCTTGCATTATGTCATTACCATAGGCCCATTTTCTAAATAGGGCATAGATTTATGAAATGTAACCCTCACTCGGCCAAGGGGCATGCTTATATAATCGTTGCCGTGGAATACTTCACTAAGTGGGCCGAATCGATGCCTACATTAGCTGTCGATGGTAAGACAACTGCCCAATTCCTTTTAAACCATGTTATTATGCATTTCAGAATCCCTCAAGCCATTGTCACCAATCATGGCACTCATTTTTAGGATTACATGATGGCTAAGCTGACATCAAAGTTGGGCTTACGCCATGATAGCTCAATGCCATACTACCCCTAGGCGAATGGCTAGGTTGAGGCCGTGAACAAGGTTTTGGTCACAATGCTTCAACGAATGATTGGTATCCACAAATACAAATGGCATCTCCAATTGTTCTCATCTCTCTGGGCTTATCGAATGTCTATAAAGAGTGCAACTGGATTCACACCTTTCCAATTGGTGTATGGTCTGGAACCGACTCTCTCGGTTGAATGCGAAATTAATTCCCTAAAGCTGGATGTGGAATTATTTCCAGACACTTCTCCAGAGGAAGAGAATCTCTTGTATTAGGAACGACTGGATGAAACCCACCACTTAGCTGCCTTGGTTATTGAGGCATAGAAAAGGCGGGTGAAAGCCCACTTCGATCAATCGGTTTCTCCATTTTCTTTCAGTGAAGGAGATCTCATCCTCCTATATGACCAAGCACATGATAAACTTGGAGCGGGCAAGTTCCATCCCATGTGGCATGGGCCCTATATAGTTAAACGAGTATTAAAAAATGGGGCCTATGAGCTTATTGACTATGAAGGAGTTCCTCTGGCGCAGCCTAGGAATGGGCTGTACCTCAAAAAGTACTACGCTTGAGATATTTTTGTGTGGTGTGTATGTACATAAGTGAGTGATTTCATTTTTTGTGCATGTATGGTGTGGTGTGCTTTGAAAGCATCTTTTTGTTGATTGGGTCTTCCTCATTATGCAGATGTCTATTACTCCTTTTGTCGGTTTTGCTGATGGTGCCTCCCGCAGTACCAGGAATCTGTCCTCGGCAGCCTGGGTAATCTATGATCCTACTGGTGAGTTGGTCAATTTTCAAGGTGTTTGTCTAGGGCCTACCACAAATAATGTCGTGGATTATAGTGCCATTTTGGAATTGTTGAACAAGGTTGTTAACCTCAGTATTCATGCATTACTTGTGTATCTAGACTCACAGCTTGTAGTACTACAACTTAATGGTCATTATTCAGTTAGAAACCCATCCATTTTATGACTTTATCTAGGTATTCATTTACTGGAAATTTTTTTTGATTACATCACATATCAACACATACCCACACACATGAATGTGCTAACAAATGAAGTAGCTAACATGGTTTTAGATAGACATTTGCGCAACTTGTAAAAGCATCATCATATGTAAAAATATCCATCCAGAAATATATATATATATATGTGTGTGTGTGTGTGTGTGTGTGTGTCGAATAGTTTGCAGTTTGTGTACATCACATAAAATCAAAAAATATACATGTTTGTTTTAATAATATCTGGAGACAACATGTCTCTCAAAAATATGCATATAAAAGCCCTAGATGACTAATCCGCATGGTGCTCACGGTAGCATGTCACCGCGCGCACCAATCATCTCAGTAATCGATGGAGGCGACTAGGCACACCAACAGTGTGTCTCTGGTAAGCCATCGGGACGTCTGCTAGCCATGCATAATCCAGGATCCTCCGGGCTATACCCTCTAGGCTCTGGACTAGCTCGGTCCATTCAACCCTCAGCTTAAGGATCGTGTGCGAGAGGGGTCCTCCGTGAAATGGGTGACATTCCGGCGGGCCTCTCTAGGTCAACATCTGCATACATATAAAACTATTTGTTAGAATAGGCATGTATTACAAAAAAATCATAAATACATAAAAATTAAAAAGAGCCTTACCCAGCTCCTCGTCCCAGTCATCCCCCTCCGGGAGTGGAAGATCTGGGTCTCCCGTGAAGTCAGTACTGGCATAGGGCCATTCCTCAACGATGATCAGTTGTTGCCATAGCCATACAAAATACTTGGGCCTCCAGGACGTCTACTAGCCCCCTCTTGTTCTGGGCATGAGTGCTGCCCATCCAGCCATCCTCGGCTCCCTCAATGATGGCTCAGCGACTATTGCCCCCTAGCCCTAGAAAATTGGTAGTCGTTCAAGAATGAATGATACCAGGATGGAACCATACCCAAACCATTTAAGTTTGGCCTTCTTTCACTTAGTAAACAGTCGTTTGATGTTCGTTGTCACGGCAGTGGCCCAATCAAAAAGTGTTGGGTTCATGCATTCAAATGCTAGTAGGAGCTGTAATTTGGTTGCTTCATGCGGTTCCTGTGACCCCGCAGCCCATGTAATGGTGTGGAGCACTACTCGGAGTGCTAGATCGGGGACCGTGTGGATATCTACCTTCCCCTGCCCGATCCTATCTGTGCCCCTAGGCACACTCGCTTCATTACAATATCCATTTTCTCACCAGAAGGTCTACTGCCTATCATGATTGGCACTAGGCCTCTGCAAGACAATTCGGTTATGAAATAAATGTCAGAGACCTCAAGTTCCAACACTTGGTCTCCAAGCCTGAACACTTCTTTGTTCTCGTCCCAAATGCTAATCAAATACTGCAATAGGTCAGGTTATGCTCTCAAACATGGTGTGAGGAAGAAATTTTTAAGACCATAGTTTCAGAGAGCGGTCACATTTTGATAAATTTAGACGGAAATTTTAGTTGCGCCATTGGAACGATTTTTTTGCTAAAAATCATGCCAATTGGCATGACCCCTTTGCAAAAAGGAGCCAATTTGCGTGGGTCCATGCCCGATACCCGCGCCAATTGGCCGAGCCCTAATTTTGCATAGGGTCCCCCCAGGGATCAAAAACACAATGGAAATCTACAAAAAATGAATCAAAACAAAGATAAAGAGGGCGCCTCTTACTTGTAATGAACGAGAACTGGAATGGTGTATTGGATTGATCACAATTTCCGCTGCAAGTTTTCCCAACAAAAGCTCACAATTTCTCTCACAAAAGGTAAAAAGTAAGGGTGAATATGTTTTACTATTTTTGGCATATTTATAACTTTTCAAAGTCAAAATTATGTTTTGAAAGTCATTTTTCCAATATTTTATTATATTTCATCAAAAAATGGATTTTACTCTCGCTTTTATGTGCTGAAATAGGTTTTTACGCAGCTTGGATGGTGGTACGATTTGTATTTTATACTTTTTCAGACTCAGTAAAAACACGAAAAAAAGGCATTTTTGGAGTCATATTTCAACTCTTTTCTGACTCTCTAAACATGAAAAGATTTCCAAGTTGGTTTTCATTTTGATCTCGTTAAATTGGTTGTGAAATGACATCTACCCAGTATACGTTTAACCCTTTTTCGGGCTAGGATAGATTATTTATGAAAAAAGAATACCCATAGCCTATCGCGACTAGGAGGCTTTCTGAGACATAGTTTTCTACCTTTTCGGATCTGAGGAACTATCTACGAAAAGGGACTGTTGGAGTTTACTTTTCCGCTATCTTTTCAAACTCTCTAAACATGAAAAGACACTGACTTATTCCTTTTTCAGACTCATTAAAACCTGATGACATCGGATTCAGTCGTAATGATGATATTTGAGTTTCTCCTTCCTAGGTATTGTTAAATGTACTAGGATGGATTCATCCGAAGGACGAAATTATATCACAAGCATATGATATCCCCTTCAATCTTGTTTTTGAAAATAATTGGGGTACTCACCAAAAATGGTGGGGAAAATGGAACCAATATCGTCGTCGTTTCGGTAGTATGTCGCTCTTGAACATGGCACTTGTCTGCATTCGTGTCGGGTTGGGGACATCTCATCTCGTTTTCTGCTTGCTTCCATGGGTTTGGGTGATCCATTTGACCTCTCATCTACTCTTTTCCTCATCATCATGACCTATTATATTTTTATGTCAAATACTGCCAAATCCACTGTCATGCCGTCAATATGTTCAAGAGAAGTTGACCTCTGCAATTTCAACCTTCCTCTGACTCTCATATGATCATGATTCACAAACATAATATTCCTCTGTCTCGCATCGATGATGTGGGAAAAAGTATGGTCCACCTTCGATCAAGGTTACTTCCTGTCGACTTTAGCTCATTATCCAAAAAGCTTATCTAGAGACTCCCTTCCGGTACCTTGGAGCCTGCATGCCTCAATGACAGGTTTTTCACATTTGACGTAAGGTTTTCATCATTGGCCTTCGATCAGATGATTCTGTGGGTGTTCGACGCCAGCTCACTGTTCACATCCATGGATTGTACCTATAGTACTTTGAGGGCCATCGTCATTATTGGTGGTTCCTCTCATGTCTATTAACAGCTTTCATCATTGGCTGGTAATTAGACGATGTTCTTGCATGTTCGACTTCAGCTCACTTATTCACATGCTTGAAATTGTACTCTGTTTGGGTCAAGATGGAGTGTAGGACCCTGGATTTTGTTTTTTAGAATCCAAGCTACAGATTTTTTGGATTATCATGATTGGCTACATGACTCACTGATTGGATGGTTGCGACCATACCTGAGTCTATTTATCGATCCTCACTGGATGTCTGCGTCCATGCCTTGGATCTTTATTATTGTATACTATATTATGGATGGCTGCGCCCATACCACATATATCATGTATTTGAGATATCAGTTGTACTTGTCTATGCAGGTTTTCTGACGACAGTGTTTTCAGTTGGACACGTTCACGTAAAGAATTTCACCCCTCTCTCTCTCTCGGGCCTCATGCTTTAGAGGGCATCTGCTACACAGTAATTTGTCAGCATCCCTACAATTCCTCGTCCCATAAATTGGAGGGCCTTTTCTATGACCTGTGTGCAGTGACATGACCTAAAACCACTTTCATGGCATCCCCCTTGACAAGGACAATCATTCCTCTGAAGACAGTTTCCTGTGAAAAGCCCTAAAAATAGACCTTTTGGCCTTGGCACGACCAACCAGTCTAGCCCTCGCGCCAATGAGGGAAATCCACCAAAGAGGGTGCACCAACTGACACTCTGTCCCAATGTATTACTCACACCAAGCTTAATAGGGATTGTTTTTTTTTAAATAAATGGCGGAAGTTTGATTCCAACCAACTCCTGAACGAGTCTCCAAAATGAGTTGGGAGGTTTGGCTCCAGATCTCCATGTAGCAGAAGTTGTTTTCCACCTATCATGGAAGCTTCCTTGAAGATAGGGCCAATCCCACCATTGTATGGATCCCAACTCCCCTTCCACCATCTATATAATCTTGTCATTTTCCCTTTACAAGCTAGCCTGAATAGAGCTGAATCAGTAGTAAGGAGATTATCATCAGACCGCCGAAGAGAGAGAGACTTGTCCCATTCCTGACGAGCTTTATCAAGATGCACTCCACTGTCGACCTGTCGAAGGAAGATCCAATCTCAGAGCTCGGGTTGTATCTTCTCTTTGTTGTGATTAATAATAAATGAATTTGATTATCATTCCATTCATATCTTCATGTATTATGTTATGAATTTTATCTTCTCTGACTGATACATAGTTGCATGTATTAGATTTTACGCTTGTGTGTTGTTGTTTCTTTGTGTACGTGCAAGTGTTCAAATGTGCTAGGCAGGAAAATTGTGATCTGCCAAGGCGAGGGATGGAAGCTCCATCTTCTCTGCAAACAACAGTAGTGTGGGACTTAAGGTAGGCCTCTTGTCGCATCTTGGTCTTTTGTAACTAGGAACTTGCATCTTAGCATGACTCAGTTGTTGCTAGACCCGATCTGGGCTGGTAGGGATCGCCCCTTTCCGTAGAGTGGATTTACCTCTCCAATAAGGACATACTAGTAGTTTGCAAAGATTTAGTAGAAAATCAAACAAAAGAAGCAAGACTTTGGATCTATGAATCAAAAGAAAGGAAAAGGTGCTCCCAAACTACATAACAAAGGACAAAGCCAAGGCATAGAGGCCTAATAAAACCTGCCAAAGCTGTAAGAAAATAAAAATACGGCGAAGCCAAAGAAGGACACAGGAAAGTGGTGTGAGTTCCATAAGCACTCCGCTCACAACACAAGTGAGTGTCGGGCCAAGCAGTCACTGGTGGCCGAGATGAGGGCTTATGAATCAGATGCATGCTCTGACTCTGAATCAGAGCCCAACAAGGGGAATGACAAAGGGAAGCAGATTATTGATGCAGATCCAAATTCCACCACGAATATCCAGAAGGAGGAACCAAATGATCCTGAGGAGGAGGAGCATATCTTCCACTCCCAGATGTGGGCAAAGGGTTCCCCGCTATTATTCATTTTCAATAGTGCAAGCCAAAGGAATATCTTTTCATCAAAGGTCATGAAGCGGTTGGGCTTGCCGACCACAACACACCGAAAATCATACACCATCGAGTGGCTTCACCAAGGATGGGATCTACATGTTAGTTAGTAGTGCAGCCTTCCATATATCATCAAGCCCTTAACGGATGAGGTATTATGTGACATTTCTCCTATTGATTTTTGTGATGTATTATTAGGGCAACCATAATTATGGACGCGACATGCTGTGTATGATTCCTGACCTTGCATTCTTATTATTACTTTGGGAAATAAGTTGTACAGGATACCATAGGTACCACTCCCTACCTCTCTCTCTTTCATTACTGCAAAATAATGCAGTAAGCTCATTTCCCAAATCAGGAAATTTATTTTCCTCATGATCTGTTGTTAGCGCAAGAAGAATATTGTGGCCATCACCTCTAGACAGGGCTCATTTGCACGACAACAACAAATGGAAAAAGTTGTGGAGGAGTACGGGGACATCTTCACCTCACCTGCAAGGGTGCCTCTACACTATCAGGTCAAGCACCCCATCAATATAACCCCAGGTGTGTCTCTTCCCAATGGACCAATCTATCGGTGCTCTATTCTGGAGAACGATGAAATCAAGAGGCAGATTCAGGAGCTACTTTAGGGAGGTCACATTTTACTGATTTCATCACCCTGTGGGATCCCAATAGTGTTGGTGGAGAAGAAGGATGGGACTTGGAGACTATATATTGACAATTGGGTGCTGAACAAGATCACTGTCCAGAATAGGTAGCCGATCCCACAGATTGATGACCTTTTGGACCAACTCCAAGGGGAGAAATATTTCATCAAGATCGACTTGAATTCTGGGTATCACTAGGTACCACTTGAACCCTCTGATGTGTGGAAAACTGCCTTCAAATCCAAAGAAGACATTTTCGAATGGTTGGTCATGCCTTTCGGGTTGACGAATGCTCCTGCAACCTTCATGAGGCTGATGGATGACATATTTTGGCCATTCACCAAATCATTTGTAGTAGTGTACTTAGATGACATCCTGATCTTCAGCTAGACTTGGGAAGAGCACCCCCACCACATCCAACAGGTCCTCCAAATGCTGCAGCGATACAAGTTGTGTTCCCATTTGGAGAAGTGCACTTTTGGCATGACTCGAGTTGAGTATCTGGGATACATTATTAACGAAGGAGGGGTGCATGTGGATCCAACCAATATCCAAGTCATTTGAGATTGGCCAAACCCAACCACTCTAGCAGATCTTCACAACTTTATGGGTCTTTCTAATTTCTACTGGAGGTTTGTGTTTGGATTATCTCGTATCACTTGGCCCTTGAGTCAAGTCACCAAGAGAGAAGAAAAATAAAAATTATTTTTGTCAGAATCTCAACGGAAGGTTTTCGTAGAATTGAAACATCGCCTCTGCTCTTCCCTAGTGCTCACATTACCAAACTTGCAATAACCATTTTAGATCGAGACAGATGCCTTTGACTATGATATTGGGACAGTTCTTACTCAACAGGGGAATCTAGTGCTATATCACAGTGAGACACTTTCTTACACAGTCCGCAAGTATCCCACTTATGAAAAAGAAATGTATTCCATTGTGTAGGCTTGCTGAAAATGGAAGAAATACATTTTGTTGAAGGAAACAACTATCCACACAGACCACTGACCCTTATAGTTCATACAAACACAAGAGAAGTTCCAGAACGTTTTTCATTAGAAGTGGTCCATATATCTACAAAAATCTCATTTGAACATCAAGTATAAGAAGGGCAGCACCAATAATGTTGCAAAATGCCTAAACCGACCGCTGATCATGGTGCTAACCACCATTCTCAACTCTTGTGGGAGCGAGACTTACGATTCACCGATTCTCTACAAGAACGATCTGGAATTCAGCCACACATACAAGACACTATTAGAGGGTACGCAAATTCCAAATTTTCACTTCGAGAATGCACTATTATGCCACTTGAGACACCTTTGTGTTCCTTCAAGTGAGTGTGCCAAGATGATTTGGGAAACGCACTACAATCGATTCGCTGGGGATTTCAAGGTCGGGAAAATAGAGGAAGTATTGCATAAGTATTTCTATTTGCCAAACCTTAGACATGATGTCAGGACATGCATTAGTTCCTACACTGCTTGTACCATTTCAAAACTGACCATCAAGAAGAAAGGCCTTTATACTCCGCTACCTCCCCTAGTCGACCATGGGAATCCATATCCATGGATTGCATGTCGGGCCATCCTTCTACTAAGCATGGAAATGGTTGTGTTTTCATGGTTGTCGACATATTCTTGAGGATGGCCATTATGGCGACCTGCAAAAAGAATATCACAACAGAAGACACTCCTAACCTCTTCTTTGAACAATTGTGGGTGCAATTTCGTATCCCACAGTCTATCATCTCAGAATAGGATAGCAGGTTCCTTAGCACATTTTGGTCCAACCTCTGGTCAATGATGGACACCAAGCTTAGTAGGTCCACAACTTTCCATCCCCAAACTGATGACCAGACAGAGGTCGTCAACAAGATGATCGTACACATTCTGCAAATGTAAAATTCAAATCATCCAGACATATGGGATAAGATCCTTTCCTATGTACAATGCATTTATAACTAGCCTCTCCACAGCTCAAATGGCCATAGCCCATTTCAACTGGGCTTGGGATTCCAGCAACTATGTCCCATTCACGTAGCCATTCCATTTGCAGCTACTCAGGCTGATTCGACTCGTGTCCTATCTGAAGCTGACAAGGCAAATAAATTCATTGAGTGCATTTGGCACATCCGCCAACAGGTTCATGACATATTGGGCAGAGCCAATGCTAAGTACAAGCAACGACGCGATAAACATTGGGTGCCACACAACTTCCAGGTGTGTGACAAAGTGTGGCTGCATTTGCAGAAGGAGTGCCTTGCTGGACCCCACCACAAGCTTCGCCAGCTCCGATAAGGGTCATACAACATCATAAAGGCTATAGGCGCCAATTCCTTTAAGCTAAATATTCCACCATTCCTTGGTCTAGACCCAATATTCAATATGGATTTCCTTTGGCCCTATTTCCCACCTTTAATAGACACCTCCAACATTGTAGAACAATTCACACCAACAGAGTTAAACCCAGAATGCATGTAACATGCCATGATAGGTTGTATCATGGAGATGCAAATAAAAAGCACTCACCATCAAAATTTCCAATTAAATCGGGTTGTCAAAGCTGGCCAAATCTTGCACCAAGGGAAGTGGTTCACGAGGTACCAAGTTCAAAAAACGTTTCCTCATCTCATGGAGGAAATCAATGCAATGAGGACCATTTCTTCCTAAGGGCGGGAGGAATGATACAAGTGGATATTTATTTCCACCGACCTATTCCAATTACGGCCCCACCATTTTTTCTTTTATTTTTTCAGTTTCCTTAATTGTAGCGCAGTTACTGTTGTTAGTAGTTTTTCAGGTCCTAAACTTCCGAAGCCATTTTGAGGCCCTAAATGATGTTTTTAAGAAAAATTGGGAGAAACATGGAAATTTTTTCGATGTTTCTCATATCAACAGTTGTATTTCTCGTATATATATTTCTAACAATGTATTGTTCGCGTCCAACATAAATCTTATGCCAAATTTACATCCCTGGGAAGTTGATGTACCAATTTACCAAAACAGGGCCCATAGTTTTGGTGATTCATCTCCTAGGGTTGGTTTTTTAGATGTTTAGGGTTTTCCATTGTTTATAAATAATAAATAGGCCATCTAGTCTCATTGTAACACAATTTAGAGGCTGGAAGACACCACTTCTCTTCTCAGAGATAAGCTACCAGCGCCCTAGCTAGTTTATTTCCATTTTGTCTATAAGGAAATTTCAGTTCTTTGATGTTAATGAAATGAAGTGTTATTTCCACTACATATTTGTATTTATGGTTATATGTGTATTATTTTGTGCTCCTGCATAAATCCAGATCAAGTGTCGCCTTCCCTAAAACATCAATCCCTTCATGGATGAGGTAATATGTGACATTGCTCCTCTCGATGTTTCTGATGTATTATTAGTCCTACCATACTCGTGGAAGAAACATGTTGTGTATGAGTCCCTACCTCGTGCTGTTATTTTTACTTTTGGCAATAAGTTATATAGGATAGTGGAGGTAGCACCTCCTCCTGCCATCTCTTTGGTTACTGCAAAACAATGCACTAAATTCATTTCGAAAACTGGAAAAAGAATTCTTGATAGTTCGCCCTCAGGGGAAGAAGAAGATTGTGGCCACGACATCTAGACAAATCTCCTCTGCATGACAAAAAAAAGTGGACAAGGTCATGGAGGAGTATGGGGACACCTCAACCTCACTCGCAGGGGTGCCTCTGCATTGTTAGGTCAAGAACCCCATTGATCTAACCCCAAGTACGCCACCGTCCAATGGACCAATCTACCAGTGCTCTCTTCTAGAGAATGATGAAATAAAGAGGCATATTCAAGAGCTGTTGTAGAAATGTCACATTCAACAAATTTCATCACCCTCTGGGAGCCTGAAGTGTTGGTGCAGAAGAAGGATGGGACTTGGAGACTCTGTATTAACTATGAGGCACTGAACAAGATCAATGTTCGGAATTGGTACCCAATCCCATGGATTCATGACCTTCTCAACCAACTCATGGGTGCAAAATATTTTTGCAAGATCGAATTTAAGTCCAAGTATCACCAGGTACTAATCGAACAGTCTGATGTGTGTAGAAATTCCTTCAAATCCAAGGAGTGCCTTTTATAATGGTTGGTCATTCATTTTGGGTTGACGAATTCTCCTTAAACCTTCATGAGGCTGATGGAAGACATCTTGCAGCCATTCACCAATGCATTTGTAGTAGTGTAGTTGGATGACATCCTCATCTTTAGCTAGGTTTGGGAAGAGAACCTCCACCACATCTAACAGGTCCTCCAAACACTACGGAAACATAGTTTGTGTGCCAATTTAGAGAAGTGTACTTTTGGCATGACCCACATTCATGATCTAGGATACATTTTTGATGAGCGGCGGGTACATGTGAATCCATCCAAGATCTAAATCATTCGGGATTTCCCAGCCACAACCACTCTAACAAAGCTCTGCAATTTCTGGGTCTTGCAAATTTCTACCGTAGGTTAGTCTTGGGATTCTCTCATATCACTTGGCCCTTGAGCCAAGTGACCAAGGGAGGAGCTAACACAAAATTATTTTGGTCTGAATCTCAATAGAAGGCATTCATCGAGTTGAAACATTGCCTCTTCTCTTTCCTGGTGCTCAAATTACCAGACTTGCAACAACCATTTGACATCAAGACAAATTTCTTAGACTATGCTATTGGGGCAGTTCTTACTCGATAGGGGAATCTAGTGGCATATCACTATAAGACGCTATCTGAAATAGTATGAAAGTATCCAACTTATGACAAAGAGATGTACTCGATTGTCGACATTGGAAGCATTACATTTTGGGGAAGGGAACAACCATCCATGCAGAAAACTGATCCTTGTAGTTCATGCAGGCATAAGGGACATTTCAGAACGATCACCGTCAGAATTGGCCCACATTTTTGGGTTTGTGTTATTTTCTTTCCACGACTAGTCACGCTAGAGGGGGGTGGGGGGGTAACAGGGGGGGTGATAGCCCCCCTTGTCAAGGTCTGGGGCAGCGCCTTGAGAACAAAAATTTGGTCCTTATTTTCTGGTGGGCGGACCCGCCCATGGTTTTGTGCAGGGGTTTACACATGGTTTTGGGGCATGATGGTTTTCGGCCCCTGGTATTTTTTAGATCTGGTCAAGGGAAATATGGTTATATTCTAATCTAGGGTTAATGGATTGGGGTTTATGTATGATTTTTCATGTATATATATGTGTTGTAACACTGAAAGGAATATAATGAAAAATTAAGCTGGTCATCATGATTTGGGATCGAGGGGAAAATCTTTGTGTTTATCTATTTTATGTTCTATGATCTCTCTATTGTTTATTTTCTGTTTTATGATTTGTTTGCAGATAATTTTTGTACAGGGTTAAAACTGACATTTGCTATCAGAACAGTTTCAACTTCAAGGGGATGCCTTTGCTGCTAAGGGTTTTTTTTCTCGGGCTTGAGGTAGACCCTGTTCAGTGGGAGATCTATGGGATTGATTCTTGTGGTGAAATAATATGGTGAGCAGTGGGAAGATAGAGATCGATAAATTTAATGGTCAAAGTTTGGAGTTGTGGAAGCTTAAGATGGAGGATCTTCTAGTGGATAAAGATCAGTGGATCGTAGTAGATCCGGGTACTAAACCAACGACAATGTTAGATGAAGACTAGAAGAAGCTAGATCAGAAGGCAAAGAGCACAATATGGTTGTGTGTCTTAGATTCATTATTGTTTAATGTATCTGGGGAAGCTACGATGAAGACCTTGTGGGGAAATCTAGGGACTTTGTACCAATCTAAATCTCTGGTGAATAAATTGTTCCTACCGAAAAATATGTATAACCTGAGGATGAAGGATCGAGACTCGGTGACAAAGAATCTGAATGCCTTCAATACTATGGTAAGTTAGATGTCATCTATTGATATTAAAAACTCAAATGAAGATAAATGCATCAGTTTTTTGTGTTCTCTACCAGATTCGTCAGATAGTCTAGTTATTGCAATAGGTAGAAATACAACTACCTTGAATTTTGATGACATTTTCTCAACTTTTTTGTCGAAGGAAATGAGACGGAGAAATATCGAGGGTCAGAATGGAGATGCCTTATCTATATGAGGAACGCCCCAGAATGGAAACAAGAAAAAGGTTTCGAGTGGGAGATCTAAATCTAGAGGTAGATCTAAATCTCCTAGAAAGTTTGTAAAGGTCTGTTGGAAATTTGGAAATGAAGGGCACTACAAGAAGGACTGCAAATCTAAAGCTCCTGAGAAAGGAAAGGGATCTGACGATGCTCCTTCCACAGAGGAAAAAACCACCTAAGAAGAAGGTGGGGATGTGTATTTGGATTCATTTTCAAATACACATGTAGATCATGAGTCATGGTTGATTGACTCGGGTGCATCCTTTCACTTCACTCCCCATAGGGAATGGTTCTGTGAGTATGAGAAATATGATGGTGATGATGTCTTCTTAGGTGATGATAGGAAGGCCAGAATCATCAGACATGGAAAATTCAACCTGAAGCTGCAACGTGGAAGGATTAGAACACTTCCTGGTGTTCTACACATTCCTGCATTGACCAAAAATTGGATTTTTGTGACCAAGATGGATGATGTAGGTGTAAAAATAGTGTTCGAGAAAGATGACTGTAAGATGGTTCGAGGAGCACTGGTATTAATTCAGGGAGTTCAGATAGGAACTTTGTACAAGGTTCAAGGAAACACTATTATTAATGGGTGCAACAGTTCTATGGTTCCTGAAAGTGGAGCGGAAAGCCTAACGGTCTCTAGATAAAATACCATGCTATGGCATCAAAGGCTTGGACATATTGGAGAGAAGGGCCTTCAGATACTACATGGAAATGGTATGGTATAAGGTATGTCTAATATCTCTCTAGATTTCGATTTCTGTGAACATTTTGTATATGGGAAGAAGAATCGAGTGAGTTTTCCTTTTGGTGCTAAGAGGGAAAACAAGATATTAGAGCTTGTGCACAATGATGTGTCTGGACCTGGGTCGGTTCCATCACTGGGTAAGTCTATGTACTATGTTTCATTCATAGATGACTTCTCAAGGAATACACGGATATATTTCTTGAGGAAGAAATTTGAAGTCTTGGAAAAATTTAAATAATTTAAGGCTCTGGTGGAAAACCAAACAGAGAAGAAGATAAAGGTGCTGAGGGCAGAGAATGGTGGAGAGTTCTGCAATAATGAATTTGAAGAGTTCTGTAAGAAGTGTGGTATAGCATGACATAATACTACTCCATTCACACCTTAGCAAAACGAAGTTGCAGAAAGAATGAACAGAACGCTGATGGAAAATGTAAGAAGCATGCTCAGTGGTACGGGGTTAGGACAAGAATTCGGGGCAGAGGCAGTGGAGACTGCATGTTACTTGGTTAACAGATCACCTTCATCAACGTTGGAGAATAAGACTCCACATGAGGTATGGACCGGTAAGAAATCCTCTCTTTCACATCTGAGGGTATTTGGACATGATGCATATATACATGTTCTAAAGGAGAAAAGGAGCAAGTTCGATAATAAATCTGAAAGGTGCATCTTTATTGGGCATAAGGATGGTTTAAAGGAAGGTTTTTTATAGCTGAGATGTGGTGTTTAGAGAAGTGAAAGATATTTTTAAACATGAATTCATACCAAAGGAACCTGAGAAGATAGAGTTTGAGCTAAAGGAGGATGAATCAGACTCTACAACAAAATAAGACTCAGAAGAGGAAGAGCCACAAACTCTAGCGGTGAGAAGATCAGTTCAGGAGAGAAGAAAACCAAAAAGGTATATTCCATCTGATTTCTGTTCAAATTTTTCTTTAAACATAACTTATGATGATCCCAGAACCGTCAATGAGGTAGTAGATTCAAAGGATGGAAAAATCTGGAAGGAGGCCATGGTTGATTAAATGACATCCTTGCATAAAAATGAGGCATGGGAACTGGTGGAGTTTTCGGCTAGAAGGTATCCCATCCGGAGAAAATGGGTGTTTAAGAAGAATATGGATGTAGAAGGCAAGGTGGAGAAATACAAAGCTCGGTTGGTACCAAAAGGTTATTCCTAGGTGCCGGGAATTGATTTTGGTGATATTTTTTCTCCTGATGCCAAAGTTACTTCTATTAGATTGCTCTTATATGTTGCTGCTGCATTTGATTTTGAGGTTGAACAGATGGATGTGAAGACAAAATTTCTTCATGGGGAGGAGATCTACATGAAAAAACCTAAAGGCTTTATGGTGAAGGGGAAGAAAGAGTTGGTATGCATGTTAAAGAAGTCTTTGTATGGGTTAAAACAGTCACCAAGGATGTTGTATCAGAAATTTGATACCTATATACAGGGACTTGCCTTCACTAGAAGCAAGGAGGATCACTATGTTTATTTTAAATTAATTGGTGACTGTGTTATTTATTTGGTCTTGTATGTGGATGATATGTTGTTGATTGGAAATGACAAAGAAATTATCCAAGATTTGAGGACCCAACTGTTCTCCAAATTTGACATGAAGGATCTTGGTGCTACAAACTACATTTTGGGCATGGAAATTAAGAGAGATTGGACAAAGAGGAAGCTCTGGTTAAACCAGAGGAAGTATGTCAAGACTATATTGGAGAGGTTCAATATGCAGGATAGTAAACTGGTGAATGTTCCAATTCCTGTAGGTACAAATATTTCTGCTGAACAGTGTCCCAAGACACAAGAAGAAGAGGAGGATATGTCATGTGTTCCATATACAAGTGCAGTGGGTAGCCTGATGTATGCAATGGTTTGTACTAGACTAGACATTGCACATGCAGTGGGAGTATTGAGCAAGTTTATGTCAAACCCAGGGAAGGAGCATTGGACGACAGCGAAGCGGGTTTTTAGATATTTGCGTGGCACTACTGATTATGGCTTGTGCTACCAAGGAAGACCAGGATTGGAAAGAGTGTTGGACATTTGTGGTTTTGTTGATGTAGACTAGGCTGGAGATCTAGAACAAAGAAGATCTACAAGTGGGTATTTGTTTAGCCTATTTGGAGGTGCAATTTATTGGATGAGTAAAAGACAGTCTGTAGTGGCTCTTTCAACTATAGAGGAAAAATATGTGGCAGCCACTCATGCAAGCAAGGAAGAACTTTGGTTGTAGACATTGTGTTCAAGTATGGGGTTGGTGCAGCAAGCTATAAGGATAGAATATGATAGCCAAAGTGCAATTTGCTTGGTTAAGAACCCTGCTTATCATTCAAAGACAAATCAAATTGATGTTCAATATCACTTTGTAAGATATATGGCTGAGGCTAAAAGGGTGTTTCTGGTAAAGGTGGACACTTTGAAGAATGTTTCAGATGCATTGACAAAGTCTGTTAGCACTCAGAAGTTCTCTTGGTGTAGAGAAACAATGGGTGTTGCAAAGTTGCGCTACTGACTCAACTCTCCTGTGGCCCCCTGTGGAAAGAAAACAACAAGTGGGAGAATGTTGGGTTCGTGTTATATTCTTTCCACGACTAGTCATGCACAAGGGGGTAATGGGTGGGGGCAATAGCCCCCCCATACATTGCGTCGGGCCCAATGTACAGGGGGGTGACATGGGGGGCGGTACGCCCCCTTATCAGGGTCCGGGGTAGCGCCTTGGGAAATTTTTTTTGGTCCTTATTTTCCAGTGGACGGACCTACCCATGCTTTTTTTCATGGGTTTGCACATGGTTTTGCGGCATGATGGTTTTCAGCCCCTGGTATTTTGTAGATCTAGTGAAGGGAACTACGATTATGTTCTAATCCAGGGTTAATGGATTTGGGTTTATGTATGCTTCGGCATATATATATATGTGTGTGTGTGTTGTAACACTAAAAGGAATATAATGAAAAATCAAGCTGGTCATCCCAATTTGGGATCCATGGAAAAATCTATGTGTTTATGTGTTTTATGTTTTATGCTCTAGCTATTGTTTATTTTCTGTTTTAAGATTCATTAGAAGATAATTTCTATACAGGGTTAAAACCTACACACACATCTGTAATAGTTTCATTTGAACATCAAGTACAAGAAGGGAAGCACCAATAATGTTTCAAACTACCTCATTCGACCACCTATTGTGGCGATAACCACCGTGCTGAACTCTTGTGGGAACGAGACTTCTAATTGGCCGCTTCTCTATAAGAGGTATCTAGAATTCAGCCACACATAAAAGACACTCTTGGAGGGTAAGCAAGTTCCAAATTTTCACCTCCAAGAAGCACTTTTATGTCACCTTGGAATCCTTTGTGTTCCTTCATGCGAGCTTGCCAAGATTATTTTAGAAGCGTAATACAGTCATGTTGCTGGGCATTTCAGGGTCTAGAAAACAATGGAAATACTGCATCAGTATTTCTATTAGTTGAACCTTCGACTAGATGTCGATAAGTACATCAGATCCTACAATGCTTGCATCATTGCTAAACCGACCATCAAGAAGCAAGGCCTCTATACTCCATTTCCTACCAATAGTCGACCTTGGGAATCCATCTCCATGGATAACATGTCGGGCCTTCCTTCTACTAAGCATGTCAATGACTGTTTTTTCATGGTAGTCGATAGATTCTTGAAGATGGTCATTATGGCGGCCTGCAAGAAGAATATCATAGCAGAAACCACTTCTAAACTCTTCTTTGAATGAGTGTGGGTACACTTTGGGGTCCCATAATCTATCATCTTAAATCGGGATAATAGGTTCCTCAATAAATTTTGGTAAAGCCTCTGGTCAATGCTGGACACCAAGCTCATCAAGTCCACAACTTTCCATCCCCAAACTGATGGTGAGATAGAGGTCTTGAACATGATGAGCTTACACATTCTACGCATGTAAAACTCAAATCATCCACGCACGTGGGATAATAGCATCCCGTATGTATAAAAAAACTATAACCGGGCTCTCCACAGCTCAACTGAAAACATCCCCTTCGAGGTGGGCTTGGGGTTCCAACCATTATGTCCCATTGACGTAGCCATGCCATTTGTGGCTACTCAAGCTGATTTGTCTCATGTCTAGTCTCAAGATGACAAGGTGAATAACTTTATTGAGCGCATTTAGCACATCCACCAATAGCTTCATGACATATTAGATATAGCGAATGCCAAGTACAAGTAAAGACATCATCAACATTGGGTACCACACAACTTCCAGGTGGGTGACAAAGTGTGGCTATATATGTAGAAGGAGCACCTTACGGGACCCCACCGTAAGGTTCACCCACTCCTATAGGGTCCATAGACCATCACCAAGGCTGTAGGGGAAAATTATTTCGAGCTTAGTATTCCACCATTCCTTGGTCTGTACTCACTGTTCAATGTGGATTGCCTTCAACCATACTTCCCACCTCTACTGTACACCTCCAACATTGCAGAACAACTCACACCAATAGAGTTAAAGCCAGACTGCATTGAACATGCAACCAAAGATCGTATCACGGACACGGAAATTAATAATACTCACCAGAAAAATATCCAATTGGATCGAGTTGTCAAAGTTGGCCAACCCCTACACCAAGGCAAGTGGCTCACCAAGGACCACGTTCAACAGAAGTTTCCTCATCTCATGGAGGAACTCAATGCAATGGGGACCATTGCTTCCTAAAGGGGGAGGAAGGATCCATGTGGATATTTCTAGCCACCTGCCTATTCTAGTTGGGTCCCCACCATTGTTTATTTCAGTTTTTTAGTTTCCGTAATTGTAGCACATTTTACTATTTTTAGAATTTTTTTGGGTCCTGAACTTCCAAAGCCGTTTTGAGGCCCTCAACAAATTTTTTTGGGAAAATTGATAGAAACATGGGATTTTGATCGATGTTTCTCACATCCAAAGTTGTATTCCTTAGACATATCTTTCTAACGAGGTATTTTGTGTCTCAAACTGAGATCATTTTCCAAAGTTACGTCCCGGGGAAGTTGATGTACCAATTTACCCAAACAAGGCCCATAGTTTTGGTGCTTCATCTTCTAGGGTTATGTTTTTGGATGTTTATGCATTTATATTGTTTCTAAATAATAAATATTCCTTCGAGCTTCATTTTCACACAGTTCAGAGGCCCGTAAACCCCAGATTTCTTCTCATAGATAAGCTACCTGCACCCTGGCAAGTTTATTTCCATTCAGTTTGTATGTATATTTCAGTTATGTGATATTAATGAAATTAAGTCCTATTTATGTTGTATATTTTCATTTATGTGTATTTCTGTATTTTATTGCATTCCTACATAAGTTTGGATCATTTAGGATAGGGCGTGAATGTTCAAAATTAAAAGTGCCCTCTCATTATAAGTGAGAATTCAATCATGGAACATAATCCTTAGATGATTACACTAAACACTAATGTAACTACCAATATACTATAAAAACCCCGACTTTGGAACAAAGTTTTCTGAATAAGGGGTGTATGTAATGATTCATCTCAAATTATAGTTAGCATAGCAATATTAGCATGTATCCGAGGCATGCATATGATAGCTACATATGCATGCATCACATGAACTGTGCTAGTATACATATTAACTTATTATGAAAATTCCCATGTAAAGGATAAACAAATTGATTATTGAAAGTTTTAAGTGAATACCTAACTCACAAAAATATTAAATATATTTAGTGAGATACTTAGTGTATGTACCACCATCATAATATAAATAGCTATTTAAAATAAAGGGGAAATATAATGTATTATACAAAATAAAAAGAGAATATACTATATAGGTGCAAACATAATTTGAATATAATAAATATTATAAAAAATAGTAAGGGAAATACAATATATAATATACAAAGGAATTGTAATATATATTAATTGTTATATACAATAAAATAAGAAGTTATAATATACAAACTATTAAAAGAATATATATATATATATATATATATATATATATATATATATATATATATATATATATATATATATATATATTATACAATCAAAATGGAGCATAATATAAAATCAGATAGAATTATAATGAAGGAAATGAATACAATAAGATATATATGTTTTACTAAAATGGGTTTGTTGTCAATCATTAATGCAGGAGGAATATTCCTACTGAGACTTAGACTAAAGCTTATCACCTTATCCCTTCACTGTAGGAAACTTGGATATGGGGTCACCATTTCTAAGTAGAATGGGATTCTATATAAAATGGGGAAATGAGGAATATGGGAGGTAGACAAACAAGGGAAGGAAAGATGTGAAATCTAAGGAATGAGACTAAGGTTCATGAAATTTGTAAAATTGAGCCGCTATTCTTGGAGTTTTTGGTATGGGTGCGAGAAGACTTTGATTTCAAAGTCCTCTAGATCTACAAACTGAAGAGGTTAATCCTAGATAGGAAGGGTGCATTCGGTCAGTTTGGTAGCATGATTAGATTGGGAGAAACAACCCTTGAAATCCTTCAAAGGGAATATCCAAGTAAGTACTTGCATTTAAAATTTTGGTTTCAGTCAATTTTTAGGTTATTTGTCAAAATTAGGGCATTTCATTATTGTAAAAATTGGGGAATCTCATTATTGTAAAAATTGGGGCACTTCATTTGGTATATTTTCATATCATCCATCTCGAATAAGTAAATGTGGCCAATTTTTTTGTCAAAAATCATTATAACTTTGTTGTTTTATAAAATGTTTGACAACAACAATAACCATGCACAAGCATCTGATTGGGCAATTCACTTATTTTTTTATTCTTAATCAATTTATTCTTCAATATTTTTTCTCTATTTTCTATCATTTATTTCTTTCATGAATAACGTATTCTCTAAATAAAACCATCTATGTTGAATTGGGTTTACTATATCTCCTTTGCACATTTCCATTCATTATCTAACACAACCATTATATCTGGAGGTTTGCTAAGCTTTGTATAATCTAACAATACATAAGTGACTCTAATAGGGATTTGAGCCATCTCTTAATCCCTTGTTGTGAATGAATGTTCAAACCACATTATGTCTCTTTTTCCTTTCCTCTTTTTGGGTTTTAGGGTATCTTTTGTGTGGTATTACTTTCCAAACCATGTTTATAGGAAACAACCTGTTAAGATGTAATATCCCTATCGTAGGCTACTGTAAAAACTCTTGTAAAATTAGGGTTGTTGAATAATTGAATATTATTAATTATTATATTGATATTACATGGAGCATATTCTTTTAATTATTAATTATCATAATATTACAAGATAGAAGAATTTATATTCTTATATCTAAATAAATTAGATTTCCAAGCTGGTATATTTTATGAGTTCTAGAAATAATGAGTAATAGTTTTTAAAAAACTATGGTTAATTGATATTTTGTTCCTAAGTAAAAAACAAATCTACCTTGAAAAGAAAATCATGAGGGATTTGTGCATGATTTATGGAGTGATTTTGTGATTTAGGAAAAATCTTATTTATTGAGTGATTTATGGAATGCTCTAAAGATTTAAATTTTCTTAATTCTACTTATTGTAAGCCTATGGGAAAAATATGGGAAGAAATGACAGAACACATGGAGGATTGATCCAAGAGAGAGGAAGGATGGATTCCAAACATGCATTAAGAGATAAGTAATTATGCTCTTTGAAAATTATTGTGTTTACATATGGTGCATGAAGAATTATTTTCTTGAAAATTTGAATATGATAAAGGGTTGACATTAATTTCTTAGGAAAATATACATGGACTTAAGTGAACAGCGGAATTACTGTTTTATTCATTGAATTTATAAAATATTTCTTGTGCATTGAATTCTTAAAATATTTTCCTCGCTAAATAATTGTGTGAATTGCATGAGTTATTGTAAAATAGTATCCAAATATGTGTTTGTATCTCCCAAACCGTGATATATGTATAAAGAGTGAAAGAGGTTTTTGTAAATGAGTCATTGATCGCCAAAAGCCTCTTTCATATTTAAAAAATTCATTTTCCAATTCCTGAAAACCGTGTCCAAAGTTGATGACAAAAACATGGAATTATTTAATATTTAAATATGGAAAAATGGGTTGCAAAGATTCATTCCAATCTTACAAACAGTGGAACATGTGTAAAACCTAAGAGACGTTTTTTTTAATGAACCTGTTCCTAACAAAAACCTCTTCTTTTAAAAAAAAATTAGTTCATAGTGTTTTGGAAACCGCACCCAAAGTTGATGGCTAAAACAGAAATTTATTTAATATTTAAATCTAGGAAAATGGGCTACAAATATTAATTTAATCATCCAAACCATGACACCTATGTAAACACTGGGATAGGTTTCTTTTAATGAATCTATTCGAAAAAAAAAAAAAAAACCGCATTTTGTTTTCAGAAACGTGTTTCCAGTTGTTCGAAAACTGCATCAATGTTTATGACTAAAACAAGAAAAACAGAGTGTTTCCATTTAATTTGTGAGAACAATAAAAATAGTTGGTATGTGCATATAGATATAAATATTTTATTAATTTTTCGAAAATAAATAAATTAATTGCATGCAAAAACTAATTACAATTAATTTTGATATTTCTTAAAAAGAAATCATTTTTTCGCATGCACAAAAATATGACAATTATGTTGATATTTCTTGAAAAGAAATAAGTTATTTGCATGCATAAAAAATAGAACAATTATCTTCATAATTCATGAAAATGAATTAAGCTATTTCATTTAAAATATTACCAAGGATGTTGACATGATTCATATGCATTAAAGTTTTAAAGAGAATTTCAAATTCTTAAATAGAATATGTGTTTATGTGCATAGGAATAATATCCAGTATATTGGATCTAGCAGAATTGAATATGTGATTTTACATGCATGGGGAGTTTGAGTGGTGTAGAAAGATATAAGTAACTATTTTGAGAAATATTTCACATAAAACCTTTGCATTAAAGTCAATTGGTTGTGTTATTTGATAATGATTTTTTATTCATGTTATTTTTTGAGGAAATATTACAAATTTGTCTAATGTGTTAAATGATAGGAAGGTATTTTGTATTGCATGCATAATAGCTAGTGAGTGAGCTAAATTTTGGAAAAATAATAATTACTGTGTTATATTCTTTGGAAATAAATATATATATTTGTATGCAAGGAAGTATTTTTTGGGTTAGAGCTATTCGGAAAGGAGAAGAAAAAAACATGTCCATGTATGAATTATTGAATTATATTCTTAGAGAGGAAAGTTGGTAATCACAATATTGATTGTGTTAAGATTCCTTTGAAAGATATTTTACGAAAACATATTGATCAAGAGATCAAGTCCTTAATGGAAAAATGCTCAAAAAATTAGTTGCTCAGAATTGGTCCAAACCAGAACGAATGGGAAGAGCTCAGAAAAATGATCCTGTAGACATGAACGGCACTGAAAACCGACGTTGTATGAGAAAGTTATTCATCTTTGAAGTTTTCCAATTTCAATAAAAAAAAATGGCCAATTTGACTTTACAAAAGTATTTTATTAAAGAGAGAATATTCCACAGAATATTCTGAGAATATTCCATGGAATATTCCACAGAATATTATGAAGAATATTCTGAAGGCAGCCAATCAAAGGGCGCCATGTGGACAGCCCAGAGGCCTCCACGTGCCCAAGAAAGAAATGAAATGGCGTTCAAAACATTTATTTTGGTTGTAGACGGGTTCAACCCCGGGCCGGGGCGATAGCAACGGAGCGACCCGACCATCGGGTCACACGATCGTTCTTATTAAACCATGCATTCGAATTTATATTTGAAGTTTCAACGTTGAATGGGCGAGGCCCAGGGGCTAGCCCCTAAGGGCAAGCTCCCTCCTTCATGTGACTTAGAGCTCAGAACCAGGAGCTACTTCATCGGCGCGCAAGGAGTCAGGGTATGGTCACACGGTTAAGCGCTCGGTGCGGAGGGCCTTTAAATATATGTGGTTGAAACATTAATCAACGTCGAAATAAACGTAAATTCGTTCAACGACTTTCGACAGTTATGGTCCCGTGGGCCTATTTCTTAGCACCTCTAACTGGCGGTCTGCCCAAATTTAGCGCTCGTCCCCCTATTTAGTGGACTTATCTGGAGTTTCTCCACATTTAGTGGAGCTTTTCAAGGGGACACTGGAAAAACTTCAGTTGACCATAACTTTGGCTAGAGAAATCCAATTGGGACGAATTTTTTTTTTGTTCTGGGGGTATTGGAGAATTATGAAGCTGTTGGAATAGGTTGCAGAGCCATCAGGGCACTCTTTCAATGATTTTATCAACGAATTTTCTTGTGGATCCACTAGCGCTAAGGGAATGATCAACTATTTTGGACTATAATCATCAGTTTGAGGTGAATGAATAGTCAGTTTTTACTGTTTCCAGCACTATTGTTCTGAATTTGCAGCTATTTTATCCTTTTGAGGCTTTCTTCATGGTGTAATACTTATTTTGAGCATTAATAAAAGAGGGAAAAGCCTATTTGGAGGCTTTTGGACCCGGCAAAGGTAGCCCAAGAGAGGGGTGAACTGCTTAAACAAATGCTTACTGTTATGCTGTGCATTTTTGCTACTATTTTCCATAGTTTACTACATTAAACAATAAATTTTAATAAGTCCACTTTTCACAATCAGACGTATATAGTGATCAAAACTCATTTGTTTCACTTCAAACCACATTACTTCCATTGGAGAATACTTGAACTTGCTTATTAACACATAAAAATTGGTTAATGAATACTTTGCAAATAGAAACAAATACTTTCATTGACAGATCGTTTTAGTTTTTACTTTATATCTCTTTAGGCAAAGCCGGTAAGAGGGCTAGAAGCTTTTGGTTTCATCCTTTCTAGTAAAGGTAAAATAACCAGTAAAAGCCCCTACTATCTATCTCTGTATAAGAAATATTTTGTTCACACATTTCAGATCAGACTGGTATCAGAGCGCTAGGTTTTGCTTAAGAGTTTGTGAAATTTGTGCAAGAAGATTGTGTTATTCTGCAAATTTGATGCTTACTAGGCTGAAATTGAAAAGAGGGGAAGTTCAATTGGTGAGAGAACAAGACAATCCTCAACCAAGGAGGGTTAGGGTGCCATTATCTCCACCTTCCATTTCATCCTCATTAGCCTTAGAATAATCCACAAACATGTCTTCCAGAGAAGGATAAGTACATGAGGAAATGAATCCCAAGGAAGAAGAAAGAGTCTTTAGAAAAGCTTTCTTGGATATGAATGAAATGGTTAGGATCCTCTATCAGGAAAGAAATGATAGGATTGCTGGAGAAGGGTCTAGAAACCAAAGAGAAGAAGGAGATTCTTCAGGAGGGAAGAAAGACAATGGGAAGTCTAAGAAAGGGAATGGAGGAAATGGTGATCCACCATCTCCATCGTCATCCTCTTCCTCCACATCATCCTCTTCAACTTCTATTAATTAGTCGCGCAAAAAAAAAACATCTCTTCGAAATTCTTTGTTAATGCTTGATGTGAAGTTTGAGTTGCCAATGTTTAATGGTGATGTGAATGCAAAAAAATTGGATAACTAGATTAGACAGCTGGAAGTCTATCTAAGAATTCATAATTTTCATGATGATGACACAAGAATCCAATTAGCCTCATTGAGAATGGATGGAGCAGCTTTGGTTTGGTGGGAAGCCAAGACCAGAGAGGAGGTCAAAAAGCATGGTAAGATAACTCTAACTTGGAATGAGTTTATTACTGCTATTAAGAAACAATTTTATCCTCTTGCTCATATTCAGAAGCTATCATGAATTGGAAAAATTTTAGCCAACTTAAGGGAAAAAATGTGCAAGATTATACCCAAGAGTTTAGAAGGAGAGCACTCTTACTTGGGGTAGATTTACAAATTCAAGACACCTTGTTAAAATATGTAGGAGGTTTGCACAATTACCTTCAACATACTATCCTAATGTTTAATCCTACCAGCTTAGATGAAGTATGTGTCTAGGATACACATTTAGAAGCTAGAGAAAAGAATGCTTTTGATGCTTTGAATGAGGATAGTAATTTCAAAAACAAAGGAAAGAAAAGAGTTGCAAATTCAAGAAAAGAAAAAGAAAAGTTATTTTGCAAGAACTCTTCAAAGACAAGTCATGATGAAGATCATTGTTGGAAGCTTCATCCTGAACTAAAACCAGAAAAATACAAAAACAAAAACAAGACCAAAGAAAAGGAGAAAATTGAAGCAATAGTTGAGCAAGACTTAGGGTCAGACTCAGGTGATGAGACAAAAAGCATAGCCATGGTTTTAAAGAACATTAAGGGGAAATAAGTGGTACAAGACACAACTCCTAGTTCTAGCTCTTTAAATTTTCACAAATATACTCATGAAGAAAAGAGGAGGATAAAGCTCTTCCATGTGAGGGTAATTTCAAAACATACCAAAATTGACACATTGTTTGATAGTGGGTCACAAGCTAATCTCATATCAGAAGACTTGGTCAAGAAGCTTAAACTTGAGACCATTCCACATCTGAAGCCTTATCCACTTGGATGGATATGCAAGGATGCCAACTTGCAAGTCTCAAGGAAGTGCATATTTCACTTTGCAATAACTGCACATTTTATTGACACAATGGAACTTGATGTGGTGCCGCTTGATATCTCAGGTATTGTTTTGGGAAGTCCTTACTTATTTGACAGGAAGGCCATCATTCATCGCCATGAAAACAAGTATCACTTATTCAAATATGGTAAAGAGTACATTCTGAGAGCTCACAATAAGAAGCTGGAATCTTCTTTACTCCATGCAAGTTAATTGAAAATACTGGTTAATGCAAGTCAAAGTCTAACTTTGTTAATGTTGAAACGACCAGATTTTGAGCATTCACCTTTTTATGATGTTGCTAATGATTTGTCTCAGTTTAATAATAGTTTCTCTTTGAAATAAGATAATGTTATGTTGCACAAATTACCTTTTGGGTTAGCCAATGCAGTGAATGAAGTGTCAAAGCAAAGCAGTGCAAGCAAGAAGTACACACAATTCAGCATGGGACAATGTTGGTTTCATAATGGTAGAATTCACCATGGGAATAGTTTGCAAGGTGAAAGTTATTTTAAGTCTTATGGGAACTTTGATCAGTGTAGAAAAAATTTGTTTTCTTCAGATTACAATTTCTGTTCTGCAAATTTTAATCATTTGCATCATGACTTTGTCAATCTTAGCAAGGGTCGATCAGTTGATTTCAGAGACAGTTTATCATTTTCTCAAAAGCTCCATTTGATGAAATCGCGTAGATTTTAGTTATTCAAGGGTCGAAGAGTGGAGAATTAGTCTCCACATTATCAGTTTCACTACTCAAAGAGATTTTGGGGTCCAAAAGCTTCCCATTTAGGAGGAGTGATCAGAAGATCAAGTCCTTAATGGAAAAATGCTCAAAACAATAGTTTCTCAGAATTCATCCAAACCAGAACAAATGGAAAGAGCTCAGAAAAATTATCGTGTAGATGTGAAGGGCACTGAAAACTGACGTTGTATGAGAAAGTTATTCAGCTTTGAATTTTTCCAATTTCAGTAAAAAAAAGTGGCCAATTTGACTTTACAAAAGTATTTTATTAAAAAGAGAATATTCCACAGAATATTCTAGGAATATTTCGTGGAATATTCCACAGAATATTCTACGGAATATTTCGAAGGCAGCCAATCAAAGGGTACCACATGGACAGCTTGGAGGCCACTACGTGGCCCCAACAACCAAATGAAATGGCATTCAAAATTTTTATTTTGGTCGCAGACGAGTTCGACCCCGGGTCGGGGCGGTAGCAATGGAGCGGCCCGACCATCGGGTCACACGATGGTTCTTATTAAACCATGACTTTGAATTTATATTTGAAGTTTGAATGTTGAATGGGCAGGGCTCAGGGGCCAGCCCCCTCCCTCATGTGACTCAGAGCTTGGAACTGGGAGCTACTTCATCGCCACGCAAGGAGTCAGGGTATGGTCACACGGTTAAGTGCCTAGTACGGAGGGCCTTTAAATATATGCGGTTGAAACATTAATCAACGCTGAAATAAACGTAAAGTCGTTCAACGACTTCCAACAGTTATGGTCCAATGGGCCTATTTCTTAGCACCTCTAACTGGCAGTCTGCCCAAATTTAGCGCCCGTCCCCCTATTTAGCAGACTTATCTGGAGTTGCTCCACATTTAGTGGAGCTTTTCAAGGGGACACTGGAAAAACTTCAGTTGACCATAACTTTGGCTAGAGAAATCCAATTGGGACAAATTTTTTTTTTTTTTGGGGGTATTGGAACATTTTGAAGCTGTCGGAATAGGTTGCAAAGCCATCAGGGCACTCTGTCAATGATTTTATCAACGAATTTTCATGTGGATCCACTAGCGCTAAGGGAATGATCAACTATTTTGGACTATATTCATCAGTTTGAGGTGAATGAATAGTCAATTTTTACTGTTTCCAGCACTATGTTTCTAAATTTGCATCTATTTTATCCTTTTGAGGCTTTCTTCATGGTGTAATACTTATTTTGAGCATTAATAAAAGAGGGAAAAGCCTATTTGGAGGCTTTTGGACCCGGCAGAGGTAGCCCAAGAGAGGGGTGAACTGCTTAAACAAATGCTTACTGTTATGCTGTGCATTTTTGCTGCTATTTTCCATAGTTTACCACATTAAACAGTAAATTTTAATAAGTCCACTTTTCACAATCAGACTTATAAAGTGATCAAAACTCATTTGTTTCACTTCAAACCACATTACTTCCATTGGAGAATACTTGAACTTGCTTATTAACACATAAAAATTGGTTAATGAATACTTTGCAAATAGAAACAAATACTTTCATTAACAGATCGTTTTATTTTTTACTTTATATCTCTTTAGGCAAAGCCAGTAAGAGGGCCAGAAGCTTTTGGTTTCATCCTTTCTAGTAAAGGTGAAGTAACCAGTAAAGGCCCCTACTATCTATCTCTGTATAATCAATATTTTGTTCACACATTTCATATCACATATACACTTGCATACATGGAAAAGTATAGTTTTGGTAATGGATTTTCTCACAAAAAGGAAGGTGCAATCACATAACATTGATTGTGTTAGCCTTCTCTCAGTAAACATAATATGGATTTGCACACCTAAAGGGATTGACTATGGTATTAGGTTTCTTTTGGGAGAAGTTTACGTATACTTATTGGGCTAGATATTTTTGAAAGAGTAAAGTGCTCGTTGCATGCATTAAAGAATAAATTTTATGTGATGGATCCCTTCGGAACAAAATGTGTTTATTTTTCCATGCATGATCTAGATCTTGGTTGAAATGGACCTCATTAGGGAAATTTTGAGGTCTAAAATAGGCCTCCTAAGAAAAATGTACAACTGGAATAAAATTTATAAGAACCAATAGGATTCAATATGATGATGTCAACCATGGGGGATGATTCACTATTTTTGGAGTAAAAAAGTAAAAAAATTAAGAAATAATAAAATAATAAAACCACTTTTCCAACTCGTATTTTCAACTTATATCAATAAGTTTTTACTCAAATTTTTAGCATGAGTACTCATTGGATGCAAAATTTAATTCTTCGTCCAAGGAGTACCCATGTTGCATACTTTTGATGGACCCTGCTACACGAAAAATGAGAAATACATGAAAAAACGTGATTGCAATCACGCTTTTCCTGTATTTCTCATTTTTAGTGTAGCGGGGCCATCAAAAGTATGCAATATGGGTACTCCTTGGACGAGGAATAAAATTCTACATCCAATGATGGTTTTCGCATGAAATTTGAGTAAACCGAGAGGGAGATAAGTTGAAAATACAAGTTGAAATAAATAGATTTTTATTTTTTCCAAATTTTGTTGATGTAATCTAATATTATTTTATTATTTCCACTATTATTTTATAATTTTCTTATGAGGCTCATTTTGGACCTCAAAATTCCACTCATGCTTGTTGCAACTTTGCTGATAACGTCTGTTATTTGTGTTGAAATTAAATTCTGTCAAAAACCCATTTGAGATATTGAATAAATCTTTCCATTGATATAAGATACTTGAAATTTAATCACCTATGGGGTGAAAAAATGATTACACATACTCATAGAACATGTGGCAGTCCATTGTTATAGATAGGTGTAACTTCAATGGCTCATATATCTTAAACTGAGAAGCGACATCAAATTCCGTAAAAAAAACCATTTTAGATAATAAAAAATGATTTCAAATGAGATATTTTTCACTCTCTAATATGATTTGTGGATACTATGGCACTTGCATGAATTTTACTGAATATTACTGCAAAACACTGAAACTGGAATGTGTTTCAAACCCTCATGGGTCGCAACCTAAATATGGATTTGTACAGGAAAAAAATAAAATACACTAAACATAAACACAAAGATGTAGCAGAAATAAAACTTCATTTCATTCATATCAAATGATTGAAATATGCTTACAGACAAAATGCACATAAACTAGCTAGGGCAATGGTAGCCTATCTATAAGAAGATATGTGGTGGCTACATGCCTCTAAACTGTGTTATAATGAGGCTCAAGGGACGTTTAATTATTTAAAAAGAAGAGAAAACCCTAAAAAACCAAAACCCTAACCCGAGAATATGTAGCACCAAGATTTTATGGGTGCCATTGGGCTTAGTTGGGAAGCCAAGTTCCCAGGTTCATAAATTTCTCATATCATCTCCATTTGGTTCATATGATACCTTGTTGGAAATATCTATCCAAGGACTACATCGTTTAGGGCCTTAAAATGGATCTAGAAGTTTAGGACCTGAAAAAAATACTAAGAATAGTAAATAATAATTTTGATGAAACTGACTAGTTGAATAAGCGAGTGACCACCAATATCCACCTGGATCAGTCTTCCCCCATTAGGAAGAAATGTTCCCCATTACATGTAGAGCCTCTATGAGGTAGGGGAATTTTTTATTAACCTGGTCCCCAGTGAACCACTTTCCTTGGTGAAGGATTTGGCCTGCTTTGAAAACTCGATGAAGGAGTTGGATTGCTTTGAAGTGGACGTAGCTTGCGATGGAGTCCACAAAGGCACTCCCTCTACAAATGTAACCAAAAAATTTTTCCCACCTATAAATTGTGTGGCACTCAATGTTGATCTTGACATTGATTGTACTTGGAATTGGATTTCTCAAAGATTGCATGGACATGCTCGTAGATGTCATACAATACACATGGGTATTCTATCTATGTGGTCGCATGAGGTATGGTAACATCAGGTAGTGGCACACATGCGGTCAGATGAATGGAGTGATTGACCTAAAAGTGTAGAGGAACCTCTATGGGTGAGGAGAAAATGTCATTGTATTCCTCCACTACTTTTTCCATTTGTCATAGCCGTGTAGGGGAGCCATGTTTAGAGGTTGTGGCCATAATCCTCTTCTTGCGTTGTGGGTGAATTTTAATCAAAACAAATTTTTTGGTTTAGGAAATAATCTTACTACATTTCTTTGGAGTAATAAAAGAGATGGTAGGAGGCAGTACTACCTCTGGTATCCTGTACAACCTATTTCCCAAAGTAATAATAATAGAACGAGGCTTAGAATCATACACATCATGTCACCTCTAGAAGTGTGGTTGGCCCAATAATAAATCAGATAGGTCAAGAGGAGCAACAACACATAATACCAAATCCATGAAGGGCTTGATGTTGTACGGAAGGTGACATTGTTGGCTGATGCAGAGATATCTTCTTTTTTGAATCCACTCGATGGTATATGGATGCAAGTGTGTTGTGGTTGGTAGGTCGATCCGCTTCATGACCTATATTGAAATAAGGTTCTTTTTGCTTCAACTATCGACAAGGAATTGTAGTGGAGAACCCTTCACCCACATCTGCAAATGGAAGAGGCACTCTCCCTCCTCTAGATCCTTGAGATCCTCCCTTCAGAGCTTGGTGGTGGTAAGAATGGAACTTGGATCCACATCAATGATATATTTCCATTTTTCACTCCCCTTGTCCGGTTCTGACTCAAAATCAGAACATCCATCTGATTTGAATGCCTCCAGTTCGGCGACCAGTGATTTTTTGGTTTGACACTCACTTTTGTTATGAGTAGAGTTATTATGAAATTCACACCACTTCCTAGTGTACTTATTTGGCTTTTTGGTGTTGATCAGAGTCACCCAACTTTGGCTTTGCCCCTTTTTCTATGGTTTGGGGACACCTTTCCCTGGCTTTGGATTCACGACTCCGAAGTCTTTCTTCTTCTACTTAATTTTTTTCTCAATCTTGGAGGCATATCTATATGTTGCCCCTAGTAAGGTAATTTCAAGGAAATCTATTTCCCCCTAAATCTATATGTGAAAAAAACTACTGTACTTGAGCACCAAATGTCTCTCTGAACCTTTAAAGCCCAACTTTATGTACTGGGTATGGAAAAAATTCTTCATCTCCTGCACACCTTGATCCCTTTGCTACAACGGTGTGGTCCATTGTATGTACTTGTCCTCATAGCTCCCCATGGGGTAATATTGTTTCTTGATTCTGTCTCGGAACAAATTCCAAGTGGATGCAGCCGAGAACAGAGAGGGTTACATCTCGTCCTTTTTCTAATAGTAGGCTTCCTAGTAGTATTTGACATGGGGGGGGGGGGGAATTTGAGGAGTGAAAAATTAGTATTTTCTCGGTCAAAAAAATCATGGATTGAAAAATAACCTTCTCGCAAATTCAACCTTGTATTTATGACGTTTTCATTTATCTAGCCTTAAAATACAAGAATGTAGAATTTCACTAGTACCTTGAAATGAATGGTGCCTCCGAAGTGGTTTTTAGATGCAGATGCACCACCGATGGATAGTCGCTAAAGGATCTGGGAAAATTTATCCATCGTCACATTCATTTTTTTCTCAAGGGCCTCCTCAAGTAATATTCTGATAGGATTTCTTACTCTCTCGTATTTCT
The DNA here is from genome assembly GCA_034641835.2 of Pinus albicaulis. NCBI lineage: Eukaryota > Viridiplantae > Streptophyta > Pinopsida > Pinales > Pinaceae > Pinus > Pinus albicaulis. The sequence continues at coordinate 517,441,401 of CM076574.1, read as the reverse complement.
TTTCTTCCACCATGGGAGGTTGTCGGGGTTTGCAAGGTTGATATTGAAAAGGTTCAACCAGATTGAACTCTAATTCCTTAAACCCCGACCTTATTGGGGACAAGCAAATAAATATTGAGAAAAAGCAGACCGCTCTAATACCATTGATCCAGATCTTGGTTGAAATGGAACACTTGCTGCAACATTGCTGATAACTTCTGCTATAGGTGATGAAATAAAATTATGTCAAAGACCCATTTGCGGTATTGAATAGATATATACAGTGATATTAGACACTTGAAATTTGATGACCATTGGGGTGACAAAATGATTCCACAAACTCATAGGACGTGTGCAGTGTAGTGTTCCAGAAAGGTGTAACTTCAATGGCTCATATCTCTTAAAATGGGAAACGAAATGAAATTCCATAAAAACCCCATTTGATATAATAAAAAATAATTTCAAATGAGAAATTTTTCACTCTCTAATATGATCTATGGAGACTGTTGCACTTTCATGAATATTACTGCAAAACATTCAAACTAAAATATGTTTCAAACCCTCATGGAGCCATAACTTGAAACTGGATTTCTGCAGGAATGAAATAAAATACAGAAATAAACATAAACACATAGATGTATCAGAAATAAAACTTCATTTCGTTAATATCAAATGACTGAAATATGATTACAGGCAAAATAAACATAAACTAGCTAGCGAGATGGTATCTTATCTCTAAGAAGAGATGTTGCGGATACATGCATCTGAACTATGTTACAATGAGGCTTAAGGGTATTTTTGTTATTGAAAAATAAGATAAAATCTTAAGCATCCAAATCCCTAACCCGAGGAGATGTAACACCAAGACTTTATGGACCCCGTTGGGGTTAGTTGGGCAGCCAACTTCCCCTAGTCGTAACTTGTTCATATTATCTCTGTTTGGCACATATGATACCTCGTTGGAAATATATCTCAAAGGAATATACCGTTGAGGGCCTTAAAATGTCCTTCAAATTTTAGGACCCAAAAAAATGGTTAAAAACAGTAAATAAGAAAACTGATGAAACTGACTAGTGGAATAGGCGACTGGACACCAAGATCCACCCGGATCAATGCAATATTTAGTTGGTTTCCTTTGGAAAGAAACATATGTTTTGCATGCAAGAAAAAGGAGCTATTATGTTATTATCTGTTGGAGATGATACGTAGTTGGATGCAATAAATTATAACTATTATGTTAACTTTTTTGTGAATAGACCTTTCATTTTTATACATAGTAGCCATTGTGAACAATCCTTCTATGGAAAAGATGTTTTAGGAAAAGAATGTGCATTCACATGGATAAGTATAGAATATATGGTGATTTTCCTATTGGAAAAGAAAAAATAATAGTAGAAAGAAGTACAATTTCATATTGGGCTTGTTCTCTTAAAAACTGGTTATACATTTGCATGCATAAGAACAATATCTAGTATGTTAGCTTTCCTTTGGAAATAATATGAAAGTGCATGCAAGATTATGTTAGCATTTTTTTGGGAAGATGACGCTTGATAGTGATTTTCTTTTTAGTATTGTATGTGCAATGGTGTTAAGAACTGCATTTCATGAAATTACGTTTATGTTTTATGCATGCAAATGAATAGATGTTGAAATTCCACTAATAAATATTGATTAATAGTAAATATTTTATGTTTTATTTGATCATGATATCAAGTGCATTGATGACAGTAACTGAAGGAAAGGTGGGTGAATTATGCAAAGGATAATTATATTTAACATTTTGGAAGATATAGATTTGTTGGTCCGTGTGAATTTATGAATGCCATCTGTTGGATGATCCACTGGCGAGAAGAACAAGGTTGTAAAGAATTAATATTCATGGCTTCATGGGTAAATGATATCATGATGATTTTAATAGTTTATAGGTAGTTACGCTTCGACTCAAATGATAATTCTTTATACTATTTTGAACAATGGTTAAGGGATATACTCCCTGTTATGCAGATTAATCCCTATTACGGACAAGAGATATCTCCTGAATATTTAAAGAATAGCTAGAAACAAACATTAATTTGGAAACATTTTTCTCTAGATTAATTTCATTTCATAATTATTATAAAAAAGTAGGGAGGACATGCTCCTACCTTGAAATCCAAAATTCGATGCAGTCTTTTTTCCTGTCGCTCAAAAGTGGTTTCTCCAATAAGTAGAACCTGTAATCAAAGACCAGACAAAAGAATCAAAGCATCTGCAACATATAATAATCAAGAAAATCTAACCCAACTTAGTGATCAAGGATTCTAAGTATTGATGTTATTTCAATAACCATAAGTACAACTAAATTAGAAAAAGAGATCCATATATATTATCTTCAACAAAAAGAGTAATCCTACAACCTGATGCCTTGATGTTGTACAGATTTCTACTGGGGTCCTGAGCAATCGTTTCTTCTTCATTTTGATAAGCTTTCCTTTTTTAATACTAGCATGGAGTTATGGACATAAGGGTGTGATCATTCTCATGCCAACAACAACTCACTATTGTAGAAAGTATGCACTCTTGGGAATTCTCTTCATCAATTACCTTTAAAATCTATTTAGCATCTACCATCTACCTCAAAATTGAGCTCAATTTGTAGGGAAATGGAGGTAGTTTCAGTCTGATGAAGAGGGGGATGGATTCCTCTCATGAAGGTATTTTAGCTCCATGGACCAAGGGGTAAGCTCCATGAGTGGAGGGATAAATCTCGAACTGATCACGACTCTAGAAGCTTCTAGTTAGGAGAATATTCGACCAACTATGCTTCTATAATTTACTTTGTATTTATTTGATTTTTATGGGTGTCTGCAAGTAATAGTAGTAGAACGTGCGGGGGTTGCCACAGTTTATAGACCAAACATCTATGGACCCATAGGAAAAGGCTAGAAAAGGTGCAGAGGTATACTTTTAAGGGTTTTACAAAGCTTTTCTCCAATTCCAAGACTTGGTTCATGAACATTAGTGTTTTTTACTTCTAATGGAACATGATATAGGTGGTGATAGATATGAACAGTCAAATGTCATGGTGAAAAAATAATGTGTAACAGATTGCACCCTAAAGTGCAAAGTATGAGGTTTTTCTGAAGAGTGAAGTGCTTTATCATTTCTAGGATTGGATTGGAGACACCAGTCAAAAACCTGTAAAAACATTCAATGAAAGAATATATATATATATATATAGGCTTCAAACAATATATTAATTCAGATATGTTTCATGTTCTATAGGGACCAACCATGAATAAATTTAATTTTGTTCTAAGAAAATAAAAAAAAAATAAAACATGTAAGAGAAAATGCATTGCTCCTTATCTCATCTAGAGTGGTATTGGAGGTTAATGAAAAGGGGGGGGGGGAATTTTAAAAAACTTTGAGGGATTTAGTGGAACAAATATATATACGTGCTTTCCACTTAGAATACAAAAATCAATCCAATTATTCAAAGAACCAATGTTTTTTCTAGAATTATATGTAGATATTACTATAAGGAAGTCATTTAGAAATATCATTCTTGTTATATTTAACTTTCATATATCAATATAAAAAATAAATATTTTATTATCATGTTACTTTTTCAGGAAGATTATGAAAATCTTAAAGGATGAACTAGTTGATATCAGAAATATGCCAATAGAAATTTCCAAAAAGGTGTACAAGGAGATGGTCAAAGAAATGGTCATAATTGCATCGCATGAGAGCCATCTCAACAACAACATGCTATAATGTACTATGTAATCATTGAATTTTTTTTATTTGGTACAATAGATAAATAATTTAGTAATAAATATTAATTTTTAAGTATTTTATTGTAGAAAAGAAAATAAAATGGAACCCATTCATCGCATAAAATAGGACAACAAGGAAGAAAAGGGTTCATATCTATGTTTGTGAGTAATTTTTGTTTCCATATAGTAACTTAACTAGATTTAATTATTGTATATTTTAAGTTTTTTTGTAGCAGTCATCATTGAATACCTTCAAACAGGTGCTGACATAAAAATAAGACCCATCGGAAGAATTGATTGACATTGGCTTAAATATGGGTTGTCAGTATATGTTGGCATATTAAAAATTAATTGTGGAATTTGTAAGTATCTATCTTTTTTTACTTAGCTCCGTCTATAATTAATAGAAAAAAAATATTTTATATTAAATCTATGGTTTATTATGGGGTATAAAACTTGCAGTCCAAACAAAGTATGTAACTACGCCAACAAATGAATTGTTGAAAGATGGCATGAAAATTTGTATTGAAAGAATGTGTATGGTTCATGAGTCAATTATTGCTATGGTAAATTTATTTTCAATTTACATTCATATATATTATTTAATATTGCAATTTTCATTATTCTCACCAATGTATATACACTCATTACACTTTATTTTTATCTTTGTAGATGGAAATTGAAGGAGAAGAATACAATCAACAAAACATTCCTCCAAATAACCCAAGTCATGGAAGTAGCTCGATCAGTGATAACGGTTCCAGCGAAGAATGACTTTAAATATTTTTGGATATCAAAGCAAGGCATTGTAATTTCTGAAATATTTGTGTGTAAAATCAGACATTTTGTTTAAGTAATGGACATAGTATCCCAATTGAAAGAAAGGGATACAAATAATTGTCCCATTTTGTATGGTAAAGGGTGCATTATTCATATGTATATAATAAAATATGTTTTTATTTATTCTATTTTGTTCTCCATTGTCGCTGTTACACAGTAATTTGTCACCGTCCTTACCATTCCCCATCCCGCACAATGGAGGACCCATTCTGTGACCTGTGGAAATTGTCATGCCTTGAAAATATCATCAATGCATCCCTCTGAGCATGAGCTTTATTTTCCCTTGAGACATCTCCTTGCAAAAGTCATGAAAAACATCCTTTTTGGCATTGGCGCGGGCAGGCAGTTCAGTACTCGCGCCAATGGGGAAATTACTGCAAAGAGGTCACGCCACCTGGTGCTCTGTCATAGAGCCGTAGTCGCGCCACCCAATTTGGGATTTGTTTTTTAAATAAGGATGGCGGAATTTGAGTTCCAACAAACTCACGAACCATTGCCTATCTTGAGTTGGGAGGTTTGGCTGCGGGAGTTCTATGGGAGGGAAGTGGTTTTGCCACCTCCCATAGAACCTTCCTTGTTGATAGGGCCAATCCCATAATAATAGGGATCCCAACTCCTCCTTCCCCATCTATAAAAGCTTGCTCAAATCAATGGCAAGCTAGTCTTGAAGTGCCTAAGCTCTGAATCTCCATATTCCCAAGAGCCTTTGTGTTGTACAGCACCCTCTCTTTCCCTTAAGGCTGACTCAAGTAAGGAGACCATTGTCACGAGACTCTGGAGAGGTTTTCCCTTTCCTTGGCGAGCTTTGCGAGACGTGGACGACTGGAGACCCGTCCGAAGGAGACCGCGACGTCAGAACTTGGTTGTAATCTCTCTTCACTGGTTATTTAATAGATGATTATGATTATGGTTCCACTCTGTTTTCCATCATGTTAATGTGAGTAACGTCCTTTCTGACTGATGTTTAGTTACGTATGCTGGTTTCTATGCTTGTATCTTTTCGTTTCTTCCATGTGCAGGTGTTCATCCGCAGAGATCGTGGGGGAATTGTGATCTGCCAAAGCTGAGGAACGGGGACGCTTCTTCTTCAGATCCTAGTGTTGGAATCCAGGTAGGCTTCTATCTCCGGCCTTTTCATTCGTAATTAGGAACTTGCGTCATAACATTGTTTGATTGTTGCTAGACCCCTGCTGGGCTAGTAGGGATCGCCTCTGTCCGCAGAGGGGATTTACCTCCTCAACAAATTGGCGACTCCGTTGGGGATCCAGCTTGTTGTTTGATTTGTAAACTATAGACGGAGCCTGAAGTACAGCCAGATAGCCTTCGAAACGCTTCTGCCTTGCATTAGCGGAGTAGATCAACACTACTTCAGTCAATCTCCGGTTTGGTTTACGGACTGAACAACTTGGAGTCTTTGTCTTGCCTTGCCGTTTGTATCTTGCTTTTCCTTGCTTGATGAACCTTCTGGGTTGGGTTCTTTGTGTGTTTTTGCTTCTTGGATTGCTTAGCTTGCATTGGTCTGTTTTTGGAGTAGCTTATTTTTAATTTTTGGCTGAGAAACTCGACTGGCGCGGTTTTTAACCCGACAGTCACGCCAATTGGCGCATGTTGCCTTTGTTCAACCCGCGCCAATTGCTTTCTGGCGCCAGTTTCACACTTACAGTCGCGCCACCCCTGTAAGTTTTTTGAGTTTTCTCATTTTTGAGCTCTCTGAAGTTGATCAGTGTTTTTCTTCTTGATTTTTCGACTGCCTGAGTGTGTTGGAGTCTTGTTTGGCTGGGAATTCACCTCTGTCCTTTGGTTGTTTGCTTCTATCTACCGATTTCACGTTTTGAGCCCTAGGTCATCTAGTGGTTCAGTGTATCGAGCCCTCCTTGGGAGTTTTGGTGTTTGGATTGTCCCGTCAACTACCTGATTGATTCTCCACATTCTCTAAGTAGTTGTTCATTGTTTCATTACGATTTTTGGGTGATTGTTCATTTCTTCATTCGAAACTCATTTGGTCTTGCTTTGGACCTAGATCACACGGTCCATTGGAAGCTTTTGAGTCTTTTCTTTGCTTTGAGAGACTTTGGTCGATTTGGGGATCTGATTGCTTGTGTTGTTGAGTGGAATGTGTTTGCTTCGCTCTCTTGAATATCATTTCTCAAGTTGCTCCATTTGTTTTCAAGTTTGATTAGTGCATATTAGCCATTAAACGTTGAAAAAAATAAAAAAAATCTCTTATGCTTTTGTTAATTAGTGCAAATTGTGATATTTTCCATATCACTAGTGATTAGTGTTCTGAATGAAAGTTGTCAATTGCATTAGTTGCATTATAGATCTCATTGTTTGGTTTCCGTTCGTTTCGTTTGTGTAAAAGCTCTCAACTCTTCTCTAATTAGTTTTCATCGAACGAAATGTTACACTGTGACATATAGCTTTGCATTTAGGAGACACTACATACGATAGGGCCTGGAAATTGAAACTTAATTGAAGATCAACTGTAAAATTTATTCAATTAACCTAAGGCAACATTGGAACTTAACGAAACATATTTAGAAGGTCTAGGCTAGAGACGTGCTTCGGCGTCGTTAAACCTAGCAGCTGTCGTTCGCCTGCTGGCTTTAGACAGCGCTAGTACGGACTTGTGCTCCCCGTACCGTCGCGTATATAAAGGGAGACCCCTATAGGTTTTCAATCCTTTATCCACAGGAAGCCGAGTCTGCCACCCTATACCCGTGATACACCGAACACAGCATTCGGGGAGACTACCTGCACATACGGAAAGTCCTTGGTCGATTTTTGTTTCATTCTTGAAACCAAGGTGTATATTGCAGTTCACGGATATTTGGTACACCCTTTGTGCCTAGTTTTTCCTGAGCAGTCATTTGGTCTTTTCTGACTCCCTAAACTCGAAAAGACCGTCAAGCGCTTGTCCTTTCACGCTTGTGTCAACTCTGAAAGAGATAGAGTCATCTTTTTATCGTTTCTTGACTCTTAAAACATGAAACGGTAGAATCTCTTACTTTCCAATGTGGTAAAATTAATCGCCCACGATTTCACACCTATTTAGACATTGCTTGTTGACCGTTTGATCGTGTGTCTTAACTCATTTTCAGCCCGTGTGTGTGTGTGCCCTTTTCTTCTAGTCTTTTGCCACGGTGGCGGAACCATCGGTTTCGTCTATTGGTAGTCCTTACACAGACGATTCTTCAGAAGCTTCTGAGCCTTCTGTTGAACCACAGCAGCCTGTTGTTTCCGAGTTTCCTGACGGGGGACCGGTTCTCGCCGAGCAACCCTTTGGAGGACCAGTTGAGTTCAATTGGCCCTTTTCGGACCCTGTGTCTGAATTGAGATTAGGAGCTGATTTCCTTTCTCTTACATCGGGTTCACCATTTGTTGCTATTGTCTTTCCTCCTAGTCCTCGCCGTCTTCTGCGTGATTTAATGGCAGGATCAACCATGAGCGATTCTGGTGAGGAAATTCCGGGGTCTGATGACTATCAGCGCATCCCTCGTAGATTGTTTGAGGGAGACGGTTCCGAGCTGGCTACCACATCGTCAGCCAGTCCATCTTTACCACAGGGATACAGATCTCTGGGTCAGATCATTTCAGCTGCAGCCTCTATGGGGATATCATCTCCCGCGTCGAGACCAGCTGCCACTACACCCGGGGTGTCCCCTTCGACGCCCGTCACTTCTGTTCCCGTTCGGCCCACTGTTTGTGTGGCTGCCTCTTCTTCTGTTGTCTCAGCATCTACTACTAGGGCTGGGCCAACTCCTGAAGACATTTACCTATCTACTGCTATACCGGATAATATCTCTCCGGAGGAGTATCGGTTGTTCTTACAGCAGCCGAACGCCGGAGCTGGACAAGTTCCCCAAGATCCTTACCGATCCTTCTTTTCGCACTATGCACAGGATGGCACTCCCGTGTATGCGTTCCCAGGTCAGTTTGACGAGGAAGGGGAGGTTTTGCGCCTTCCTGCTCCTGAGGCTTATCTATATGCTCAAGGTTTACCATACAACTAGGCTTACAACCCGCAGGGACAACCCTTTCAGGGCCAACCTGCGGGCCAACCTGGCTATTTGTATGACCCACAGGGACAGCCCATCCAAGGCTACCCTATGGGCCAGCAAGGGCCATTGTACAATCCGCAAGGACCATATTATAGCCCTGCTGGTCAACCTGCTCAACCTCAGCTAGGGTATCAACCGGGACAGGCCTATGGTCCTGGGGGGCAAATCCAGCCGTCTTTACCCATGCAACCGCAATATCCTGTTGTTTCTAATGTTGCATATCATCCAGGACCACCCTATGGTTCTACTTCAGGTCAAACTGGTTTTCAGCAAGCACCTGGTCCTGTTCCTCCACCAGGGCAGCCGGCTCATCCGGTACAGCCCGGTGTCCCGCCTCCAGGCCAGCCGACCCATTCGGCACAACCTGGGGCTCACTTACAACCAGGTCAGCCTGCGCAACCAACACCGCCTGGTCACCTGGGCCAGCCTGGTCATTCGGGCCAGCCCCCTCACTCGGGTCAACCTGTTCATTCAGGGCAGCCCTCTCATTCCGTTCACTCTGCTCAACAGCCTGTTCATTCAATGCTGCAGCCAAATCAACAGTTGCGCCCTACATACCAGGCTCCGCAGGGTTCCACTTATCAGCAGCCTACTCATCCTCAGAGTGGTTATTATCCGCATGGTCAGTCTCAACCGAACTATAATCACTCTGGAGGCTCTCAGTATCATCCTCCTCCAGCCGGTTCTACCTACGTTCAGCAGCGAAATCCAAACGCTGCTTATACAGGGCAGACACCTAATCAGGGCCCAAACCCTGGTTATCAAGCCCCGCACTATGGTTACCAGCAGCCAAATCAGTCTGGTTATACGAACTATGCCCCCTATGGTCAAAATCCTTCGGGACAGAACCCATGGGGGCAGGGATATTCACAACCATCGTGGAACACAGGTACCGGACCTTATCCTAGGACTGGCATGGTAGTTAACCCTCCATTTCCGTTCCTGGCTACCTTGGAACTGCCGGACGTTTCGAAGTTGACCAATGATCCGATTGCACATAATCCATATTGGCCTCTGGTTCCCACCAAGATACCAGGTGATTGTCCCAAGTTTGAGGGCAAAGCTGGCGAAGACCCCCAGGCGCATGTGATGACGTATCACCTCTGGTGTTCATCTAACTCTTGGACCGACGATTCAATTCGTCTGCGTCTTTTCCAGCGTACTTTAACAGGAGCTGCTGCTAAGTGGTACATAGAGCTATCCCGTGGTATTTTTCAGGATTTCAACTCCTTAGCTATGGCTTTCCTCACGCACTTCCAGTTACTGGTCCGGTATGAGGCTGGGACGCACCTCCTGTCTTCTCTGAAGCAGGACACAGCCACTCACATCTCGGATCACATCCATGAGTGGCGGCGCCGTCGTCGACTGATCAAGTTTCACATACCTAATCAGATTTTGACTCACTGGTTCACCACCTCCTTTGTGAATAAAATCGCTCAGGATATCGCGATGGGAGCGTGTGTGACGGAGGAACAAGCTATCGCGCGTGACCAGTACCTGGATCTTGTTTATTCGCAATATGGCACGCTTTATGACACCTTGACTGATGCTCCACGGCCCGGAACCACTAAGGCTCCGCCTACCCCTACGGTGGATGGTGTCATTGGTTCCATTTCTCAAAATTCGAAGAAGTCTTCGAATGGGAAGCAGAAGGCTAATTCTTCCAACAATACCTCTGCTAATTCCCCCTCATCTGATTCTGGTAAAACCGCGGAGGTGAATACCGTCCAGGCCAATCCTATGGACAAATCCTCCAAAGGGAAGAAGAAGGGCAAAGGCAAATCAAAATCTGATGCCCCAAAACCGAAATCTAAATCTCGAACTGAGGATGGCTCCCAACGTAAGCCGAAATTCCCTTGCCTCATTTGTGAAGGTGACCATTATACTAAGGATTGTCCACGACGGTCCGAAGTTAGTCAACTTCTTAAAGGCTCAAAAGGGACTCCGGCTGTCTTAAAAGAGCCATTTCCATCTCAGCAGACCCAGATGGTCGAACAGGCGTCACCATCTGCACCGTTTGGGTCTCAGGTTTTCATGATGAAGACTAATGCACCTATCACTATCGTTACGCGGTCGAAGGATTACAATGAACCGCGGTAGGCACCCGGGAAGGCAGTTATGGAAGGGCCACCTCCCCCACCTGCCTCCGGCCCATTGGAAATCGAGAAGCTGACTCTCGAACCCGTTGTGAAACCACCTCCCAAGGGTGTTCTTCGGAGATCCTCTTATAATCCAAATGCTCGTGCCGCTCAACATTACAGTATTGTTGAGGATTTGGCATAGGCGCCATGTGCCATGTCTGCACTCGAGGTTCTTCAAAGTTGTCCTTCACAACGGAAGGCTTTACTGTCTGCAATCGGTGGTATCGATCCCACCGACTCGAGCCTTATCACTTTCGATCTGGAGAATTTTACTCCCTGACTTCCACATCAAATCGCTTTGGTCATTCAAGTCGGGATTAACGGTCTGAACATTCATAGAGCCGTCGTAGATGAAGGTGCATCTACCTGCGTTATGTCCTCCGCTTGCTGGAAGGCCATTGGCTCTCCAGCCCTGTCGTCATCTCCCAATGCCCTCGAGGCATTTGATGGTCGGGAGTCTAAACCCCTGGGAGTTCTCGAGAGTCTTGCGATCACATTACAGGGAAAAACTGTCAACGTGGAAGTAGAAGTGGTTGACGTTAAACTCAACTAAAATATACTTCTTGGCCGCAGCTGGACCCATGCCATGCTCTGCGTGCCGTCTACCGTCTTTCGATTCATTAAGTTCCCTCACGAGGGCAAGATTGTCATGGTAGATCAGTTGTCATTTTTCACCTCTAGCTCTGAGAACAACGTGCCATACGTGGATCAAATTCCGAATCCCCCAGACAGCATAGGACCTGGTCTTTTCAAAGATCCAGTTCTCATGGGTATATTCCCCGCACCGCCACCGGATACCGCTCAAGTCAACATGTTGTCCAGGACTGATGACCCCTGGCTTATTCCTACACCTGAGCAGGTATATGAGTTTGGAGAATCCATGCCTTTAACGCCAGTAGAGATTAGCTACTGTGAGATTGTTGCCGCATCGGACCCTCCACCTCCTCAGCATGCTCCGATGAGCATGGCTCTTGACGTCTACTCGCAATCCCCCTGGCTTGGTCAGGCTGATTCACCTGATCCTCTTAGAGAGACTTTTCCTTCAGATGAGGCTATCATTGAAACTATGTCTCTTGAGGAGCTGCCCTAGGGCGATGGACATCATCGCTCCTCGTTTATGCCCAGCTTGGGGGCAATGACTGATTGTCTGGAGCGTTATGCTACTCAGGTTCCTTCCCCTCCTCTTCAAACATCGATCTTAATGCACGAGGTCTTTTCGGAGGGTAATCTGAGTAACATTACTCAAACTGTTCCAATCAACATCTCCGTTAAACCGGGGATTGTTGAGAACATTCATGTGGGTGTGACTTGTTCTCCCGAGGAGATTCAAGTCTATACTGAGCTTTTCAAAGAATTCAGAGATGTTTTCGCATGGTCTTACGAGGAAATGCCGGGAATTGATCCGAGTATTGTCGTGCATGAGATTCCAACCTACCCAGGTGCGAAACCCGTGCGCCAACGCTTACGTCCCATGCATCCTCGGAAAGCCGCCGCCATCAAGGCAGAAGTTGAAAAAATTCTGAACGCGGGTTTTATTTATCCTATCCCCCTTACAGAATGGGTGTCCAATATCGTCCCTGTTGATAAAAAGTAGGGTACAATTCGAGTCTGTGTGGATTATCGCGATATCAATCGCGCCTGTCCTAAGGATAATTATCCCACTCCGTTCATCGACCAGATCATCGACGAATGTGCTGGGAGTGAGATCTATTCCTTAATGGACGGTTTCTCGGGCTATAACCAAATCAATATTGCACCTGAGGATCAACATAAGACTACATTCATCTGTCCGTGGGGCACTTTCGCGTACAAAAAACTCCCGTTCGGCTTAAAAAATGCTGGCGCCACAGTCCAGCGCGCGATGTCCTATGCTTTTCACGATATTCGCCATATCGTCCAGCCTTATCTGGACGACTTGCTAGCCCATTCGGGTAAGCGAGAGGACCATCCTGAGCATCTCCGCCAGATATTCCTTCGTTGCAGACGCTACAATATCAGGCTCAACCCTCATAAGTGCGTCTTTTGCGTCGATTCTGGCCGTCTTTTAGGCTTTATAGTCTCGAAAGACGGAATTCGCCTTGACCCTCTAAAGGTTGAGGCCATCATAAATCTCCCATCACCCTCCTCCCTGTATCAGTTACAGAGTCTACAAGGGAAAGCGAATTTTCTTAGGCGCTTTATCCCGAATTACGCCGAGGTGGCCAAAGGATTCACTCGTTTGTTAAAGCAGAATGTTCCCTTTCATTGGGACGAAATTGCTCAAGAATCCTTTGAGAAGCTGAAGACATTGCTAGTCAATGCTCCGTTGCTTCATCCTCAGGACTACCACCGCGACTTTACTTTGTATCTAGCCGCCGCATTAAGCACCATCGCCATGGTCTTGGTGCAGGATGACGAGAACGGTGATGAACATGTTGTTTATTACCTCTCTCGGAACCTTCTCGACCCGGAAACGCGTTATGCACATGTTGAGAAGTTGGCCTTAGCAGCCGTACACGCCATACAACGCTTTCGCCATTACATCCTTTTGCGCACGATAACAGTGGTTTCAGACTGCAACCCTATGACGTATATTCTTTCTAGACAATTTCTAGGGGGCAAGTACTCCAAATGGATCGTGATCCTGCAGGAGTTTGACTTGGAGTTTACCACTGCCAAGTCAACTAAATCACTGGTCTTCGCGGATTTGATATGTTCTCTCCCTACGGACTCTGTTCCCTCACACTCAGAAGATCATATACCGGACGAAACGTTGTTTCTTATCGATACTCGTGATCCTTGGTATGGTGACATTATAGTGTATCTTCAGACCGCGACATTTCGGTCTGAGTTGGATAAAACTGCCCGCCGTCGGATTCGGCACCAGTCCGACCCTACCGTATCGTAGGAGATACCTTATATCGCATTGGAGTAGATTCGGTGCTCTGACGATGCCTTACCTTGGAAGAGGCTGAGAAAGTATTGAATGACTGCCACAGTGGCGCCTGTGGCGGACACATGTTCGAGTATGCTACTGCCTAGAAGATTCTGCGAGCAGGTTATTTCTGGCCTTCCATATTCAAGGATTGTATCACTGCAGTCCGAAAGTGTCATCCATGCCAGATTTTTCAGTGCAAGATGCGCGCGCCGCCATTGCCTTTGCATCCCGTTATTACCGTCGGCCCTTTCGCGAAATGGGGCGTGGATTTTATGACGTGTAACCCTCACTCAGCCGGGGGGCATGCGTATATCATTGTCGTCGTCGACTACTTCACTAAGTGGGCCGAGGCGATGCCTACACTAGCTGCTGACGGGACAACGGCTACTTCATTTATATTCAACCATGTTATTGCACGATTCGAGGTTCCTCAAGCCATTGTCACTGATCATGGTACTCATTTCCGTGATTATATGATGACGGAGCTGACTTCAACGTTGGGCTTGCGTCACGACAGCTCAACACCATACTACCCTCAAGCGAATGGTCAGGTTGAAGCGGTGAACAAGGTTTTGGTCACCATGCTTCAGAGAACAATTGGGATTCATAAATCCAATTGGCATCTCCAACTGTTCTCAGCTCTCTGGGCATACCGAACATCTGCTAAGAGTGCAACCGGGTTCACACCTTTCCAATTGGTGTACGGTCTGGAAGCTACTCTGCCGGTTGAATGTGAAATTCCTTCGCTTAAATTAGCGGTGGAGCTCTTACCGGATACCTCCCTTGAGGAAGAACGTCTTCTATATCTCGAACGATTGGATGAAACCCGTCGACTAGCTGCTTTGATCATCGAAACACAAAAGAAGAGGGTCAAATCTCATTTTGATCAAACTGTTTCTCCTCGTTCTTTCATCGAAGGAGATCTTGTCCTCTTGTACGATCAGGCACATGATAAGCTTGGAGCCGGTAAACTCCAGCCTATGTGGCACGGTCCCTATATAGTAAAACGCGTTTTGAAAAATGGGGCCTATGAGCTTATAGATTACGAAGGAGTTCCACTGGCGCAGCCCAGGAACGGGCTGTACCTTAAAAAGTACTACGCCTGAAGTGATTTCTTGGTGTGGTGTGTGTACATAGGTGTGTAATTGTCATTTGTGTGCATAGTGTGGTGTGCTTTGTAAACATCTTTCTGCTGATCGGGTCTTCCTGGTTGTGCAGATGTCTATTCATCCATTTGTTGGTTTCGCGGATGGTGCCTCCCGTAGTACCAGGAATCTGTCTTTTGCAGCCTGGGTAATTTACGATCCTGCTGGTGAGTTGATTGACCTGCAAGGTGTGTGTTTAGGACGTACCACGAACAATATCGCGGAATATAGTGCCGTGTTGGAATTATTAACCGAGGCAGTAAACCTTGGTATCCGTGAATTGCTCATGTACCTAGATTCACAACTTGTAGTGTTACAGCTGAACGGACACTATTCGGTAAGGAACCCGTCCATCTTACGTCTGTATTTGCGTATTCGATTATTGGAAAGGAATTTTGACTACATTACATATCATCATATACCCAGGCATTTGAATACATTAACAGATGCAGTAGCAAATTTGGTATTAGACAGACATTTGCGCAATTTATAATCATCATCACATGTAAAGAAAGACTCATCCAGAAATAGATATGTATATATATAGATATCGAAATGTTTACATAGAGTGTGTCACATAAAACTCAAAAATATACATAATTGTCTTAATACATCCTGAGACATTATGTCTCTCAAAAATAGGTGTGGCATAAATCCTAAGGACTAATCCGCATGGTGCTCATGGTAGCACGTCACTGCACGCACTAGGCGCCTCAGGATTCGGTGGATCCGGTTCGGAACACCCACCGTGTGGCACTGGTATGCCATCGGTACGTCTGATAGCCGGGCATAGTTCGAGATCCCATGGGCAATCCCCTCGAGGTTCTGGATCAGTTTCTCTCCTCCGGTACCTTCCCCCTGGATCTCAGGGGCGAGTTGTGTCCTCCGGGAGATTGGAGACATCCCGGCTGGTCTCTCAGGTCCTACATCTGCATGCATATATAATCGTGTTAAGACGAATGTGTATTAACAAAAAAAACATATAAACATAAAATCAAAAATATGAGGTCTTACCCAGCTCCTCGTCCCAATCATCTCCTTCTGGTAGTGGGAGGTCTGGGTCCCCAGTAAAGTTAGTTCCCGAATAGGGCCAATCCTCCACGACGATCAGCTGGCACCGTAACCACCTAAAGAACTCTGGCCTCCAGGACATCTGTTGGCCACCTCCAGATCTGGGCATCAGTGCTGCCCAGCGAGCCATTCGTGGCTCTCGTGGTATCGGACTCGCCACTGCGGCCCCTTGGCCCTGGAAGATTGGTATGTGTTCCAGAATGAACGATACCAAGATGGAACCATAACCGAACTGTTTCAGTTTCCCCTGTTTGCACCTTGTGAGCTGCCTTTTCATGTTGATAGTTACTGCTTCTGCCCAGTTGAACAGTAGGGGACCCATGCATTCTGAGGCCAGCAGGAGTTGAGTCTTCGTGGTCTCGTGCGGAGCCTGTGACCCAGTAGCCCGCGTAATGGTATGGAGAACTACTCTCAGTGCTAGATCAGGGATGGTGGAGATATCCACCTTCTTGCTTCTTGATCCTGTTTGTGCCCCTCGGCACACCCGTGCCATTACTTGTTCCATCTTTTCCGCGGATGGTCTGCTTCCAGTCAATATAGGGATTGGACCTCTGCGGGACAATCCAGTGATGAAATAAATGTCAGTGACCTCCAGTTCTAACACCTGGTCTCGTAGCCTGAACACTTGTTCATTTTCATCCCAGATGCTGATTAGATATTGGAGGAGCTTGGGCTGAGCTCGTAAACATGGCGTGAGGAAGAAATTTTTCAATCCACAGTCTCTAAGTGCATTCATGCAAGCTTGGCTTTGCATGGCCTGTTCATCCTCGTCTCCGTGCTCTCGTTCCTTCCATTCGATTTCCATTTTGAGTGATTATCTGCATTCACATGGTCAAAAACCCCTGATTAGATCTTTGATGAGCTTCAAATTCCGAGTGATTTGGTCTAAATATCGAAATTTTGGGCGAAATTTAAGGTTCGGCCGCTGGCGCGGCTGTTTTGCTAACAGTCGCGCCATGTGGCGCGAGCCCTTTATTAAAAAGAGCTCATTGGCGCGGGTCTGTGCCCGATACCCGCGCCAATGGGCCCGGCCCTAAAATTTTAAAAGTGCCCATGCAAGACTGATTTTTAAGGGAAAATCATTAAAAATGAATGAAAATGTAGAGCAAGGGAGCGCCTCTTACCTGTGACAGACGAGAAGCTGAATGGTTTCCTGGATTGGTCGCAATCGTCGACGGAAATTTCTGCTCCAAATAGACCACTGTTGTTTTCTACCAAGGTAAATAATAAAAGTAATTTTACTTTTACCAATTAGACATATTTATAACTTTTTCGACGTTAAATGAGTTTTAAAAGTTATCTTTATCAAATATTTGCATGTGTTATGTCGAAAATGGATTTTACGCTTGCTTGGTATGTGCAGCAGCAGGTTTTGGCGACTTAAAAGATGGAAACGAGTTGTATTTTATACTTTTTCGGACTCGGTAAATACACGAAAAAGTCACTCTGGAGTCATCTTTCAGCTCTTTTCTGACTCTCTAAATATGAAAAGATTGCCGAGGCCCTTTTCGTTTCGATCTCGTTAAAATGGACACGAATCGACATCCACCCAGTATAAGTTTAACCCTTTTTCGGGCTGGGATGGATTGATTACGAAAAAGGAATACCCTAGCCTATTGCGACTAGGAGGTTTTCCCGGATATTGTTTTCTACCTTTTCGGATCTGGGGAACTATTGACGAAAAGGGACCTGTGGAGTTTTCTTTTCCACTGTCTTTTCAAACTCTCTAAACATGAAAAGACGCCGAGTTCTTCCTTTGTCAGACTCGTTAAACCCTGATGACATCGGATCTAGTCGAAATGACGTTCTCCGAGTTTCTCCTTCCTAGGAATCGTTAAATGCACTAGGATGGATTCGCCCGAAGGGCGGACTTATATCACAAGCATATGCTATCCCATTCAAGCTTGTTATTTAAAAATAATTGGGGTACTCGCCAGAAATGGTGGGGGAAAAATGGAACCATCGTCGTTGTCATCGGCAGTATGTCACTCTTGAACATGACACTTGTCTGCATTTGTGTCGGGTTGGGGACATCTCATCTCGCTGCTTCACTTTGCCTCCATGGGTTTGGGTAATCTCTTTTGACCTCTCATCTGTTCACTGCCTCGTCACCATGACCTCTGATCCGTTGACGTCAAATACTGCCAAGTCCATTGTCGTGCCGTTCATGTGTTCAAGAGAAGTTGGCCTCTGCAAATATTAACCTTCCTCTGTTTCTCATACAATTCTGATTCACAACAAACGTCATGTTCCTCTGTCTCGTGTCAATGATGTGGGAATCATTATGGCCCACCTTCGATCAAGGTCACTTCCTGTCGACTTCAACTCATTATCCAGGAAGTTGGTCTAGAGACTCCCTCCCTGAGCACCGCATGGGTCGAGGGAAGGCTTTCCTCGGTCGCATTCGACGTGAAGTTTACATCATTGACTTCCGATCGAATGATTCTGCGGGTGTTCGACGTCAACTCATTTATTCACACGCCGTAGATTGTACCTGTAGTACCTTGAGGACCATTGTCATTATTAGTGGTTTCTCTCGCGTCCGTTAACAGCTTTCATCATTGGCTGGTAATCAGACGATGTTCTTGCATGTTCGACTTCAGCTCACATATTCGCATGCTTGAACTTGTACTGTGTTCGGGTCGAGATGGAGCGCAAGACCCTGGATTGTGTCTGTTGTAATCCAGGCTGCGATTGTGGATTATTATCATTATGTACATGACTCACTGATTGGATGGCTGCGACCATACCTGAGTCTATTTATTTGATCTTAGTTGGATGGCTGCGCCCATACCCTAGATCCGGATTATAACATACTCTGTTTCGGATGGCTGCGTCCATACCATTTATACATCATGTACTTGAGATATCAGTTGTATCTTTCTGCGCAGGTTTTCCGACGGCAGGCCTTCAGTTGAACAAGTTCTCGTAAAGCATTTCACCCCTCTCCCTCTCGGGCCTCATACTTTAGGGGGCATCTGTTACAAAGTAATTTGTCACTGTCCTTACCATTCCCCATCCCGCAGAATGGAGGACCCATTCTGTGACCTGTGAACATTGTCATGCCTTGAAATCATCATCAATGCATCCCTCAGAACAGACTTACTTTTTACATGAGACATCCTGCATCAATGCAAAGTCAGCAACATCCTAGAGTTTACAGGTGGCGGTTAGTCCTCCTTGATAGGAAATTAAAAAGAAGTCAGCCACTGTGTCTACCTTATGAAACCCATGGTAAAACTACCCAATTTGGGAGTTGTTTTTTAAATAAGGATGGCGGAAGTTGAGTTCCAACAAACTCACGAACCATTGCCTATCTTGAGTTCGGAGGTTTGGCTGCGGGAGTTCTATGGGAGGGAAGTGGTTTTGCCACCTCCCATAGAACCTTCCTTGTTGATAGGGCCAATCCCATAATAATAGGGATCCCAACTCCTCCTTCCCCATCTATAAAAGCTTGCTCAAATCAATGGCAAGATAGTCTTGAAGTGCCTAAGCTCTGAATCTCCATATTCCCAAGAGCCTTTGTGTTGTAAAGAACCCTCTCTTTCCCTTAAGGCCGACTCAAGTAAGGAGACCATTGTCACGAGACTCTGGAGAGGTTTTCCCTTTCCTTGGCGAGCTTTGCGAGACGTGGACTACTGGAGACCCGTCCGAAGGAGACCGCGACGTCAGAACTTGGTTGTAATCTTTCTTCGTTGGTTATTTAATAGATGATTATGATTATGGTTCCACTCTGTTTTCCATCATGTTAATGCGAGTAATGTCCTTTCTGACTGATGTTTAGTTACGTATGCTGGTTTCTATGCTTGTATCTGTTCGTTTCTTCCATGTGCAGGTGTTCATCCGCGGAGATCGTGGAGGATTTGTGATCTGCCAAGGCTGAGGAACGGGGACGCTTCTTCTTCAGATCCTAGCGTTGGAATCTAGGTAGGCTTCTATCTCCAGCCTTTTCATTCGTAATTAGGAACCTGCGTCATAACATTGTTTGTTTGTTGCTAGACCCCTGCTGGGCTAGTAGGGATCGCCTCTGTCCGCAGAGGGGATTTACCTCCTCAACAGTCGCTGTGAAATGTTACACCACTAATTAAATATATGGATGATTAAATATTATAATGAAGAGATGAGAAATCAGATGATATGATATAAAAAATTAATCCAAACATCACATTCAAATGAACTAATGAAAATTTGATTGATATGAATACTGTTAGAAGATATTTGTTGACTTTTGATTAATAATGAATTTTAAAAAATCACAATAATTTCTCTGTCATAGGTCGACGTTTCTAAAAAATAAAAAATGAAAACCGATGTGTGTGTATGGTACAGCCCATTGGTGTGTTTTTATGATATTGTGTATTGGTGCATTCCTACGACCTATGAGCACTGCACCAAATACCAATACCAATTACAAAATCTAGTGTGCTTTAGCAATGACTACAACCTGGACAGATAGGCATTGCATGAACTGGTATGGTTTTCCTTTAAAGCGCCAATTTGTTTTTATAACTTAACGACATGCTACATTTTAACACCTTAAAGGGCTGGTGCGTTTTTACACCTTAACGGTGTCAGTGAAACGACCTTCTATCGGCTCGATGCATATTTATGGATGAAACCTAGCGGGACTTTACTAAATACCCCGAGGCTTTTGAATTTTTTTTTCCATCTCGACACTTGGTTTTTTTACAGTATTGGTGTGTATAGGTTAAAATGCACCATTGAGTTCACACATGATGGTGCACCGATGAAAAAAAAATCCGTAAAAACCTTTGGCCACCTTTTTTTTTTAGTTATGTTGAAGTTCCGTTAGAAGCTCCCTCAAAACCTCTGTTACCAAAAATGGATGTTGTAGAAAATGTTTTTTTGACAATTTTGGCTAATTTTAGAACACTAAAAACCTCCTTTATAACCTCTGCTAGAGGGTCTATTCCTTGTAGGGATGGTTGACCATGATTGATTTTCATATTGAGAATTTTTTTGTGACATTGTGGTGTTGGACCATGGTTGACCATAAGTGACCATGGTCGACAATGGTTGACAAGCATTGGCCATGTTTGACGACGATTGACAATTGTTGAGCATGATTGGTTTGCATATTGAGACAATATTTTTCACAATGTGATGTTGGACCATGGTTTACCATGGTTGAACATAATTATAAACCCTAAGATAAATATTATAAATGATAAAATAAACAAGGTTGACCACATATGACCATGATTTAAAATGATTGATTTTCATATCAAGACAATTGTTTCCACAATGAGGTGTTGGATAACTATTCTTCATTGTTTCCCATGGTTGATTTTCATATTACTACACTATTTGTCACAATGAGATGTTGGAGCATGGTTGACCATGATATACCATGGTTGTCATAATGTGACATTGGCACATGGTTAACCATGATTGATTGTGGGAAACCATGATTGATTTTCATATTGATACAATATTACTCAAAATGCGACGTCGACAATATTTCATGATGTATGACCTTGGTTGATTTCCATATTGAGATAATATTTGTCATAATGTGGCATTGGGCCATGTTTTACCACAATTTACCATGGTCAACCATGTTTGGCCAATTTTGACCATGGTTGATGACAATTAGCTATAACTGAGCATGGTTTTCATATTGAGACAATTTTTGTCACAATTTGACGTTGGACCATGGTTGAACATGATTATAAACCCATGAGATTTATATTAAACCATAGGATCTAAATTATAAACCCTACGAGTAATATTATACCCTAGAAATGTGAATCCTTAAATTAATAAACCTAGGGGAATTAATATTGAAACACTAAGGGATTATAAACCCAAGGGAATAATAAACCCAAGGAATTAATATTAAAATTCCAAGGGATTATAAACCCAAGGGAATAATATTATAAACCCAAGGTATACAAACCCTAAGATAAATATTATAAACCCCAAAATAAACATGGTTTACCATGTTTTATTTTTATATTGAGACAATGCATGTCACAATACAACGTTGTACCATGCTTGACCATGCTTGACCATGGTTTATTTTCATATCGACACAATATTCATCACAATCTGACATTGGACCATGGTCGACCACGGTTCATTTTTATATTGAGACAATCTTTGTCACAATGAGATGTTGGACCATGGTTGGCCATGATTGATTTTATAAAGCATATTTGACCATGATATTTGACCATGAATAATAATAATTTTAATATTATTGTTTAATATTATTTAATAAAATCATTGTTTAATGTTTAATATTAATATTAATATTAATATTAATATTATTATTAATTGATTTATTTTATATAATTTCCTTATATATTAAAAATTAATGATAATTAAATGGATAGTAAAGATGTGCGTAACTTTCCTTTCATAATATTTATCTATATAACTTGTTGTGAATAAAGAATTTCAATCATTTTTTAAATTTGAGAGATGTGAATAAGATATATGTGATTTAAAGATAACCCAATTTTATTTTTAGTTATAATAATATTGAAGAAAAATTTTGAAATACAAAAAAAATTAAAGAATAAACAAATTTATGTTCAACAATCAAACATGTAAGATTTTATAGACTTGTTATTGATTCGACCCCTCCCATTCCTTACATCCCTTTTTTCCTTCCCATAGTTTTCTTATAAAAAGTGATGTAATTTATCTCAAATTAATTAATTAAGTAATTAATTAATACATTTATTTCAAATTAAATAATTAAAGGAAATCCCATGCCAACATGTGTCATATTGGCCCAGTGATATTGATAAGCCATCATATTAGCCAGAAAATCTCTACAGTTAAGAATATTGTTGCATGTTTTTTTTTATTGTCTATAATTAACTCATATATTAAATTTTTTCTTAATAAATAATAATAATAATAATAATAATAATAATAAATCATGTAATAGAAATTCCCTTCTAAAAATTATTTAAATAGAGTTCACAATTATGAACATTCAAGTTAAATTATTCGAAATCAAAACTATGAATTTAATAAATAAATAAATAAATAAATATATATATATATATATATATATATATATATATATATATATATATATAACTCATACTTTTGATTATTCATATTATATATATATATATATATATATATTATTTCAACTCATTTTTCTTTATTGTAAAACAATGGTATACTTAATTTTAAATTGAAAATGGAAATTTACTCAACCTTTTGCAAACTATAAATAAGTCAATCTCATTAGAAATTTCAATAATTTCTCCATTTAAACATGAAATGTCGATGCATAAAATTATATTTATCTCTGTCTATACAACATTGAATTCTCTCATCAAGGATATACTGGCATTCACCTTTAGTATAAAGGAAACCATACATCTATTCTTCTAGAATAGAATATTATGTTGAACTATATATTATGGTTTTTAATGAGACTGGAGCATGCAAAATCTAGTTGAACGTTGAGGATTTTTCCTCATGCTATCATTTTGGCTTGGTTTTATAAATAGCTATAATACTTTTGACATAAAGAGAGATAATAGAGTAGTTGTTACAATACAAACCTATTTTTTTTGGCCAATCATCTTTATCAACTTAATTTACATACCATACAAACTGCAACTCTGATACAGTTAAACCCAAACAACCTATAATTATGATCAAATTAATACTAAAAAACCTAAATGGGAAGCACAACTGAAATTTATGGAGGCATGGTGGGACGTTTTTGTCATCTTGTCTAGTGGACATTTTTGCCACTGTACAATTTGGTCACTGGATAATTGATTCCTTTGCCGTAACTTGGAGTGAGTTCTCTGTTCCTTGATTATTAGAATTCATTGAGAGATTCCATTTTCTTAGTGAAAATAAATATTCACAACCTATTTCATTCAGTTTACATTGTATGAAATCTCTGTTTATGGGACAATTTTATGCTCATTACATTGGCATTTTGTGTAGTTCATGCTTATTTATAATCAACAATTTTATAAGAAACTTCCATCAGAGTAATGAAATTAGCTTCGTTGATCTCTTTGTGACAATGTAAGACTCAGTGTTTCTCTTACATCAGTGTTCTCCCTAGAAACTCTGCACCTTACTCCTGCAATATTATGAACAAAAGAGTATCCAGGGACCTGATATGGATAAGAGTTTTCTAGTGTGAGAAGTGGGCCTTAATGCTATTGAAATGGGAAACAAACCCTGTATCTATAGACCATTCAAACTGGCTCCAGATACAGGGAAAATTAATATCTTTTCATAGGGTGACAGACTAAAATATACTATGTGCCCTTCCATAAATTAGAGAAATTGTAAATTTCCAAACTACTAAAACAATTTTTGAAGGAAAAAATCTATAATTTAAGGACATGCCTTGCCATGTGTTCTAGAATTGGAATGTAAGGAAGATGTTGCAAAAATTGGAGAGGGGAATTTTCCTTGAGCCATAGACACTTCCCACTGACATTCCTCCAATTTGTGATGGCCTGAAGCATGTCTAAACCTCCAACTTCTGTCTTTGAACACGTTTGTTTTGGGTGCCTCATGAGCTTGAGGGGAAGGAAGAAGGAGAGAGTGGAGGCCACCTCTCTAAGGCACTTAAAGATGTAAGTGATACAAACCAATGAATATTGAACCACCCACAAAGTCCACAAACCAACAAACGTATAATCATAACCCAACCTGAATTTCTCCACTACAAATAGCCCTTGAATGGAGCTTCTTGAACTGCGATTCGCAAGGTGTTTGGCTGGCTTGTTTGCATTGTATACTTCAAGCCTATAGCTCATACTCTATCTATCATAACCCTTATATTTAGTTTTCTTTATAAAATTAATGATATTTTGTTATAGATTAAAATTTTTACAAAAGTAACAGTTGACACTATTTATTGTCCATTGTTCTGGGCAGGTATTGTATCTGCCACACAGACTTATTTTTTATAATGTAATGAAAATATATGTTTTATAGTAATATTAGTATGGAATTTATTTTATGATTAATTGTATGGGCTGAGATATTTTGTGCAAAACTGTCCAGCATGGCTTTCCCTAAGAGCAGCGGGACAAGTTTTGAAGCAATAGTGGGAAAATGTGTAAATATTGGAGATTTAAGAAAAAATATATAACTATCCATCAAAGAAATAGAATATTATCATGTACAGTGATTGAAAAATGGCACTCGGTACTATTACTTTCAGAAAAAAAGGAAAAAGAAAAAGAAAAAAAATCTAGAATAAACTTCGATGCTAATCTCAATAGACTAAAGCTAGTATGTTGGTATAAAAAACTCATGACGATGATTTATAATGAAAAATTACCAGACAAAATCCAACTTAGTGAAGTGTGGATAGGACTAGATACTCTTTACAGGCTACTTGTTGAGATCCTTGACATTGCTAATCGTAATACTTTAAAGGGTGCTAGCTCAATGGAAGAGCACCTGCATTATAAGCAGGAGGTCAGTGCTTTGATTCCAATGTGACCCAACATGAATTAATCAATAATATTGTAGTTATTATAGTTTATCTTTGATTAAATATTTTATATATTGATTTATTTCAATGGTGAGATATTTTTCTAGATTCATTATTTTATATTGTCACTATCGAGACAAAAGTGATGTATTATCTTTGAATGTAATTATTTTTTAATGTCTCTAGAGAGAAAATAGTTAGGACAAATACATTTTCTCTTTAAACACAATATGTCTTTCATCCCAACTATTGTCTCTAGAGAGAAAAAAATGAAATTGTCTTTGGATAGACAAAAATGATTTTTTCTCTCAAAAGACAAAAATACTTGTGTTATATATTGTCTTTATAGAGAAAATATTTTAAGACAATTTAATTTGAGAAACCTACTTAAAGACAATATTTAAGAAAATAGACAAGTTTTCTTTTGTCTCAAGTTAAGACAATTTACCCAAAAATTGTCTCAAAACCCCCTTTTTGTTGTAGTGTATAAAATCCATGTTACAAATTAAATATTTTTTAATAGAATAAATATTATACAATAAATTAAAAGTTGTGAATATGAATAATATTATCATAAATTTGGTATATTTTTACTTAGAAATAGAATATATTTTAATAAGTAAAGGAATTTTTCATTATTGTTTAAAGTTGACATTGTTAAATTAGGAGATAAATTATTATAAAGTAAGAGAGAGGAAAATCATGTTTTCTTTGTGAACACGGCCAACTGGTACATGGGGTTTATCCATGGCGATGGTTATTCCTAAAATTTAAAATATTCACAACCTTTCAAACCAAATAAGAAAAGGAGATAATGAAAAAACTACGTTTTTTTTTTTATGGAATGCGGAATAGTGGTGAGGAATACCAATCTTTATCCACAAAATGTTTAACCCCCATTCCCCCACTCACCCATGTAAGGGACCTGTAATATTTGGTAGATATGTAAAAATGTCTGACATAGCACGGTTATCCATGTCAGGCATAGCAAGATAAGGCATATTAGTATTAGTGTCAACCACTCACCGACGAAATATGCACTCAAAAATAGAAAAAAATTATTATTTTTAAATGAATTGTTAGGACTTAAAAATAAAATTAAAAAACGTCATCTACCAGGGGAATTATGTCCCATAAAAACATATTGAGGCAATCAAAAATTATAAATATGATTACTAGAAAATTAGAAAAATATTTTTAGTAAACCCAAGGGAATAATATTAAACCTAAAGGATTAATATTATAAACTCAGTGTATTTAAACCCTAATATAAATATTATAAACCCTAAAATAAACATGGCTGACCATGGTTGAGTTCCATATTGAAAAAGTGTTGGTCACAATGTGAAATTATAGCATGGTTGACCATGCGTGAACATGACTTTTTTTCATATTGAGACAATCTTTTTAATAATCTGATGTTGGACCATGGTTGATCATTATTGATTTTATAAAACATGTTCAATCATGGTTGGCCATGATTGGTAGCATAACCCAAGGGAATAATAAACCAAAGGGATTATAAACCCAAGGGAATAATATAAACCCAAGGTATATAAACCCTACGATAAATATTATAAAAACTAAAATAAACATGGTTGACCATGGTTTATTTTCATATTGAGACAATATTATCCAAAATGTAGTGTTGGACCATGGTTGACCATGATTAATTTTCATATCAAGATAATTGTTGTCACAATCAGGTGTGGGACCACGATTCACCATGTTTGGTTTTCATATTGATACAATTTTTTTCACAAAGTGACGTTGGAACATGGTTATCACAATGTGACGTTCGACCATGGTTGACCATGATTGATCGTGGTTGAACAAGATTGATTTTCATATTAAGACAATCTTACTCAAAATGTGACATTAGACTATGGTTTACCATGGTTGACCATGGTTTATTTTCATATTGATAAAATATTTGTCACAATGTGCTTTTGAACCATGGTTGACCATAAGTGACCATGTTCGACGATGTTTGACAAATGTTGACCATGGTTGATGATAGTTAACAATGGTTGAGCAATGTTGGTTTTCATATTGAGACAATATTTGTCAAAATGTGGAGTTGGACCATGGCTAACCATGGTTGACCATGATTATAAACCGTAAGATAAATATTATAAATTCTAATTTAAACATGGTTGACCACGGTCGACAATGGTTGACCATGATTGATTTTCAAGTCAAGAAAATTGTTGTCACAATGAGGTGTTGGAAAATTGTTCTTCATGTTTGACCGTGGTTTATTTTCATATTGAAACAATATTTTTCACAATGTGACATTGGAGCATGGATGAACATGATTAACCATGGTTTTCATAATGTGGCATTGGACCATGGTTGATCATGATTGACTGTGGGTGACCATGATTGATTTAATATTCAGATAATCTTACACAAAATGTGGGGTCGACCATGGTTCACCATGGTTGAACTTGGTTGATTTCCATATTGAGACAATATTTGTCACAATGTGGTGTTGGACCATGGTTGACCACAATTCACCACGGTCGCCCCATTTTTGGCCAATTTTGACCATGATTGACCATGGTTGACTACAGTTGACTATGGTTGAGAATGGTTTTCATATTGAGACAAAATTCGTCACAATGTGATGTTGGACCATGGTTGACCATGATTATAAACCCAAGGGATTTAGATTAAACCCTAGGATTTAAATTATATACCCTATGAGTAATATTATATGCTAGGAATGTGCATCCTTGAATTAATAAATCCAAGGGAATAATAAACCCAATGGAATTAATATTAAAACACCAAGGGATTATAAACCCAAGAAATTAATATTAAAATTCCAATGGATTATAAACCTGTTGAAGCTTCGAAAATTGCTGCTTCAAACATTGGGGGATAACCACCCAGTCGGGACCTTAGGACAGCTCCTTTTCCATTTGGTATGGTGGCTTCGACTGGATTGATAGGACCAGCTTCCTAATAATTTAAATGGGTTGGTGATGGAATGATTGGGTGATTGGAAAATGGGACTAAATTGACTAAATAAAACTATCTAATCTAATCTATAACTGATAAATAATTCTAAAACTAACCTCGGCATCAAATATGAATACAACTTAAAGATTTTTTCAATTAAATATATAACCATGAAAATGTACTATAATTTAATTGAAATATGCAGTATCAAATAATGATAACTCTATTTAAGAAATTAAACAGAGTTATAATAACATATTGCATTCATCATTTTATATATCATTCACATATACTGAAAAAGATAAATATTTCTACACACTCAGAAATGATATGTATAAAGGAATATTGTGAAATGAGTACACATAAACAATAGAAATTTAAAAGAGAATATCTCACAACATAAGAAATCAACAATGAATAGATAGAAATAACATATCCATCTTGATACTTTCTGATGCAATTCGATATCCAAATCTAGCAACTTCAATGTAAAACAGACTCCAAGATACAAAAATGCATTTCTTAAAGGAAATTTTGCATAGAACCACCAGATGTGATCCTTTATAAAAATATAAGAGTCAATGAAGTAAAGAAATGTAATCTCCAAGTCAAAATATTACAAATTCAGGACCCTTTTCTAAATGCATGAAAGCGGTTTAAATAGGTACTTAATAAAACAAAATAACTAAAACTATTCCTACAATCTATCTAATAAAAAATATAGAAACAGAAATGTGATCATGAAGTGAACCGATTCATTGATTATTTGTTGCGTTTAATGTGCCCAGACGGCAGATTTTGAGCATTTCTTTCACTTCTTCTAGATGACTAAGCCTTGAGTGTAACTTCCCTATATATGTGGCATCAGAGAATTCAGGAGTAATGCAATCAATGGCATTTGAAATAAATTTAATCATTGTTTGCTGATTATGAGGCCTTATAAGGTAGGTCCACATCATATCCCATGATATTCCTTGCAGTTGGCTAATTTGTTGATTCTTATTGATTATTTCTTGTTTCCATCTGTAATCAGTTTCTTTTATCCTAGGTAACTTGCCAAGGGTACAATCTGAAATCAAATTGATTGCATACGGGCTATTATTCACCAGCTGTGTTACATTGTTCATCATATTTTTAGCTCTCGATGTAGCTCCTTTCGCTTTTATTAAATGTTGTTCCCATTCTGCAAAAATGATTTCCTTATGTCTCTCCACAATCCTGTGGAGGTTAGCTTTTCTTCCTGACTCTGAGTCTTGCCATAAAAGAAATTAAGAAATTTTTTCATCAGCTTCATCAAGTTCAATTTTAAGACTGACTCCTTCATCTATTAAAGAAGATGTAATTTCACACATGGATTCTACTTCTGCAACCTTTAGACAAAACTCACTTAATTGCTGAGACAATGACTTGCTTGTCTCTAGGGCTTGATTTTTGAACTGATCCAAATTAGGATAATTCTTAAATTTGTCCAATCTGGATTGAAACATCTTCTCTTGCTCAATCTTTGAAGTTGTCTCATTTTGCAGAAGAGCTTGTAATTTTTCTACCTCTTGGTTTAGCTGTTGTTGTTTTTCTAAGGTATGTTGATCAATATTTTTCTTTTCAATAGCAAGCTGCGCTTCTAGCTATTTGGATTTGAGCTCTTCATCCTGCAATTCTTGTTTTAACTGAATAATTTTTTGTTGGTTCTCTGTAACCTGTTCTTCCAACATATCTATTTTCAAATCTTTTTGTTTCATTAATTTTGTAACTTCAGAGGCCTTGTCAATAGTTGCAGCACTATAGGCACCTGCGTATTGAGATAATTTAGTGAGATCCTCAGATGGATTCACCTCAGCATTTTTATAAACAATATTCATAAACTCCACCTGTGATTTCAAAAGTGCATCCTGATCAGTTCTCCTCCTCTTTCTTTGTTTTTTCACAACAGCCCTATGCTTAGGACTGTAAAATACATCCAGAGGAGGGATTTCTTCTATTTTCAACATAATTTCACCTGTGGGATTTTCAAGAATAACTTCTATATCCTGGTCTTCCAGAACATTAACATGGGGATTATTCTATTGTCCTATTTGCTGGGCAAATTTTTCATATTGGCTCAGCAAATGAGGAGAAACTGTAAGTTCAGCAGATTCAACTACTTTTTTAGTAGCTTCCTCTCTTCCAAGTTGAGAATCTAGATTATTGTTTATATCTCCTTTTGGTTCCTATTCAGTAGCCTTACTGTTTATGCCTCCTTTCTCAGTATGCACGTTGGTATCAGTACCTGTGCTTTATTTTCCTGTATGGGCTGAAGACTGCTGATCAATATGTACATCAAGTTTAGCAGTTGTTTCTTTCTTCTCAGTATCAACTTTTTTGCTAATTTTTTCTTTATGTATAACAAGATTAGTTCCTCTTACTTATTTCTATGTCTGTATGATGACTTTGTTGGCAGATGTTTCTGTTACTATTTTTCCATATGTATCCTTTTTTTCCTTCTGTTGTGATTCATTATCCTGCATAGGAACTCTTAATTGATCCAGAGGAACTTTGAGTAATCTTTGGCTTCTAAATAACATAAACTTATTAATCTCTTCAATCTAGAATTTGGACTTGGCCAAATCAATAACTTGCGACAAATTATCTACAGAAATAAATAAATCATCGAACATATCTAGTTCGTGTTCAAACTGAGCAATTGAAACAATAGTAGTAAAATCAAAAGTTACCTTCCTTGGGTCATATTGTCTCCCTGGGATTGTTGAAAGTTTATGATTGGTTAGCTTACCAACTTCTTTTTCAGCCTGAAAAAAATTATTGAGAGTATAATCACCACATTTAAAAGGAAAAGTAGGACACATTGGCTTCTTGTTGTTCTTCAAAGTCCTGGACATGCCTTCTAATGTCAGCTGATATGAAATTTATTGCTCTAACAGTTTATCTAGAACATACAAAGGAAGAATGTGTGGTTCTACAATACCTCCGAAAACTCCAATATATGTGAATCTTTCTTCTCTGAACCAATCCCCAATCAATGATAAATCAACTTTAACCTTCCCAGAAAGTCTAGGAGGGAATCGGCCAAAAATAGTTTGATAAATCGGGATAAGAAAACCGTGACAAACTCTGTAAACATGGCTTTTGAAATGCCCCTTCCACAAGAACTTGTGATATATATGAATAGGAACAGGATCTTTAGGGGTCCATTTGCATCTTAATATGGGAAATTCAAAATTGAAGCATAGGGCGTCTAGAATATAAGCACAAAAATAAAAAGGAGGAGTATTTCCTATGTTTTTTTTCTTTCCTATATTCAAGAATACTATTGGCTATCTTATCAGAAAGAATGACAGCCTAGTCCATTATCTTGGAATTTATAGCAGAATGCATTAATGGCACCATTTGTATAGAAAACCTAGTTGAGTTATCATTCCCAAAGAATCTGCACATCATTGTTGCGGCATAAAAATATGAAGGTGAAAGAGACTCCATAGAGTACATACCTGATGCCTCGTGTTTATGCTTTTCAAGAGCCTTTCTCCATTCTCTAATCGGATCTGACTGATTTTCATTATTCGCAGCAAATTCCTTGATGAAGTCTTTGTTGTAGATTTTCTGCAGGTCCGGAAGGTGGTACATTTCTTTAATGTCCTCTGCTTTGAATGACCCGAATATTGCTCTAGAAGCTGAAAAAAAGGTTCTGTTTTGGATAGCCACATTATCAATTACCCACCGAATAACATCATAATATGGAAAAATGTTTGCACGAGCTGCAATTCGGTGCAGAAATTAATTAGCCAGTGTTTTAAGGGAATTTTCTGAATCTGACTCTGAATCGTCCTCATCAGGAACTGTTGGTTTCGCCACAATTACCTTAGGCTTTCCCCTTTCAATGAGGTTATATACCTCTTCCCAGGATAATTTACCAAGACCTTGGCACGCTGTATCTATAACTAGCTTAATCTTAGCTGGTTTCTCTTTAGGTGCCATGGTGAGCACAGGGGCTTTTACTGTGACAACAAATTTTTCCTTCTTGGATCTCATTGACATTTCTGTATCCGGAAACGTTTCCCTCGCTCTGCGAATGAAAGGACTGGGTTTTATTTGGTTCTGCAAAGGTAAAAACAGGTCAATCGTGGTAAAACTAAAACGAGGAGAACAAATGTATAGACAATCTATTCATTGATTTTTTATTTATTATCTCCGTGTTTAAAACATAAATTCCCTCTAAAGAGTCACACTCATGTATTTGAAACAAAATCATTTTCCATTATTCGTTTGATTTATTATTCAATATAATATGTACAATAGGGGGTTGGCACTTTTTGAAATAAGTGTAAAAATATTACCTTTTGAATTCTTGCGATGCGATGAATAAATAGTGTATGGGTGTTAAGTAATAATCGCATCGGGAATTTTCAAAGGTAAACAAAATAACATAATATGATTTCTGTCGATTTCCGATCGCGATGATCGCATTGGGGATTTTTAAATGGAGTGAATCGTCAATGCGTTTCTCTGATTTCTGATTGCGATGATGTGGGGTCCGTCGCGTCAGAGTATTTTAATCAAACAAATATAACGTTTGTTTCTCCGCAATTCAATTGGGATGAAGCACATCACATCGGGGTTTCGCAATTGACCACAAAGAGTTTGTTTGAAGTTTTTAGAAATGCGATTGCAATAAACTGCATCGCATCGGAGTATTTCAAAGCAGATATAATTACTTAAAACTTTTCCAATTCGTGATTGCTATGGGATTCATCGCATCGGAGTTTTATTATAACAAGTCCATGAATGATCATTCTCTGAAATGCGATTGTGATGAATCAAATCGCATCGGAAGTATGCAAAACAAATATGAAAACTTCAAAATTTTCCAATTTTTTATTGCTATTGAGTTCCATCGCATTGGAGTTTTACAAAGTGAATATAAAACTTAAAGATCTCTCCGATTTCCGATTGCGATTACTGTACACATCAAATATTGTTAAATATAAAAAATTTATGTAATATTTTGATATGATAAAAGCTTTATATCTCATCGGATCAGAAAGTTCAATTGTTTTCATAAAGGTTTGAAGTTTATGAAACAATTGAAGTGTCATTTGTTTTATTCAAAAATATTAGACTACCTCAAGTATTTTATTTCTAAAAAAGAAAAAGGGGACCTATTTCTAAATGAAATTTATTCTAAAAATTTAGAAATGGGGAGGGTTGTTGTTTAGTACAATAAAACCCAAGGGACTAATATTATAAACCTAAGGTATAAAAACCCTTAGATAAATATTATAAACCCTAAAATAAACATGGTTGACCATGTTTGATTTTTATATTGAGACATTGCATGTTACAATGCGACGCTGCACCATGGTTGACCATGCGGCCATGATTGATTTTCATATTGAGACAATCTTCGTCATAATGCAACGTTGGAACATCGTTGATCATGGTTCATTTTCATATTAAGACAATCTTTGTCACAATGCTATGTTAGACCATGGTTGGCCATGATTGATTTTATAAAACAGAATTGACCATAAATAATAAGATTTTTAATATTATTGTTTATTAATATTTAACAATCTTATTGTTTAATAATACTTAATTTTAATGTTTAATATTAATATTAATATTATTAATTGATTTATTTTATATAATTTTTTTTTTTATATTTAAAAATTATCACAACTTTATATCCACATATATATTGCAAGTCTTCCAAATATAATCCTATAATAATTTTCAAATAAATAGAGAGAATAGAGTAGTTTTTATAATACAAACGTATTTTGTTTGGCCAATCATCTTTATCAACTTAACTAATTACATACCAAACAACCTGCAACTCTGATCCAATTAAAACCAAAAAACCTGTAACTATGATCACATTAATACCAAAGAACCTAAATGGGAAGCACAAGTGAAATTTATGGAGGTAGGGTGGGACGTTGTTATCATCTTGTCTGGACATTTTTGCCAATGTGCGATTTAGTCACTGGACAATTGATTCAATCAAAATTAATTAAATCCTGAAATTTAATGAAACTTCCTTCACATGCCACCACCAATTCAAACATGAAATCAGGGATTTCGCCATCTCAGTTGACATCGCAAAGCCCTTCCACGGCTTCTCTGTTCTTAGTCGAAAAGAAAAATGGAGCAGATAGAGCAAGTTAAAAAACATCTCTTTAAATTTAATCACCCATAATGGAAAACACTCAACCTTCCACATGTTGGAAGGCCACCACAACACCATCACAACACCATCATTAGTATGTTCACTTTAATTATTATTATAGTTTTATTCAATATTGTTTGTTTTTTTTAATTTTATTTTTTACCATCTAATGTTCTAAATATTATATTAGAGAAATTGTTGGGTTTGTGTTAAATGGATGATTAAATAATACTACTTACATGCAGAAGAGTGTATTGTAAATGTATAATTCGAAGAGGAAAGCTTAATATTTACGAATATTTTTCTTTGCCTTGCAGGTTGTTCCTTTCCTACTTTGTGGTCGCTTATCTCCAACATATCCAGCTAAAATTCCAAGGTTCATCTGTAGGTAAAATTCCCAAATTCCTTGCAATTTAAAGTTTATTTATCTTGATTAGAGGAAACATGTGTGAATTTCTGTACCTGTAACTTCAATGTTCTGTGGATGAACCTAATTTTTTTTTTAATTCCCTCCTTTGTATTTTTCAGAGCCAGGGCTTCTTTTGAAGGTGAGAAACTTTCAAATCATGGACGGTTAGCAATTTTTCCTCATAGATCTTCTTGTTATTACCCGTTTCTTGGACACCCACAAGTTTTGCAGGTTCTTCTTGTCTCGATTCTCTTTGTACCGCTGCCCAGAAATACCATATGATTTATGTGAAATATACCTTAAAAAAATTGTTGTTCCCGACTTAAGGAGGTCCATGGATGACTTATTCCCTTTACACATATTATTAAGGCATATTCCCTTGAGAACGAAGCTTATTCCTTTGATACTTGATCTGCATATTCCCGACTTGAAGAAACATATTCCCTTAAGACTTGATTCGCATATTCCCGACTTCACTTGATTTCCCTTGAGACTTGATCCGCATAATATTGTCTTGAGACTTATCCATCGATGGATTCAGACAATGCATACTCTGATCACGTCCACCTATATATTAAAAAATAAAAGTTAATGTGAGTTGAGTTCATCCACCCTGCTCGAAATAAGCAACTTCTGCTAAAAATTAATGTAATATTAATTTAATTACTTTATTGTAATATTAATTTAATTATTTTAATTAAATTAGATTGGAAATAATAATATTTTCCTTTAATATTATTTTTTGGAATTATTTTTTGGATTTTTCAATTTAATTTGTCTAAAATAATCGAAGTACCTTAGAGGTTTTTCAAGGTGTTAAATTCCATATATGTACTAAAAAATCAATTAACATGTTTAAAATTTCCCAATCTAATTTGTCTAAAATCCAAGCTGGAATTCATTAAAGTCTCAAGTTTGACGAATAAACTTTGTACAATGAAAGTTCCGTAGTGGATATTCAGGGTGCTAAATCCATATATGTACTCAAAAAACCAATTTAAATAACATGTATAAAATTTGAGGAGAATTCATTGAAATCTCAAGTTTTATGGGTAAACTTGGAAGTTCCCTAGGGGTTTTTTCTAGTGCTGAATCCATATATGCACTAAAAACCCAATTTAAATAACAAAAATCATGATTTCACTTCAATTTTTTTTATTGAAAACAACTCTTAAATAATATAGCCTATTTTTTAATTGAGTGTCGCATTTCCATTGGCCAGAGGCAACCCAGCAAATGTAGTCCAACGGCAATTCATCCACCCGACGTGGAAATAGAGAAAAAATAACTATCAGAAATTTTTAGAATTCCTTAGCAACAGAGGAAGCAAAATTCCTCTTCCAAACATAGAGAGCGCAACAACAAAAAAATACTCTGCAGAAGGAGAAAAAATCTATATTTCATTAATCATTCAGTTGTTACAAAACTCTTCAGAACTATTGTTCTGGCTTCTTGAATACATTTTCTCCACTACCCTGTTTTTCACACACAATCTACACTCTTCTCATACAGTATATTCTCTTTATTTCTATTGTAAACATATATTCATATATGTTTACAATATAGTTCATCAAAAAATAAATTAACCTAAGTTTTAAAAACCACATGAAAAAAATATATCGTGACCATTACAAAGCATAAAACATTACAAAATACATTATAATTGCAATGCGATACATTTATCGCATAGAACTTTGCGCCGGGTGATGTCAGCTCAAAACCATGCGATAAAATGAACGCGAAGAACTTGTGATGGTTTATCACATCAAAAAATGTGTCCGTTAACTGGGCATTCAAACTATGCGATAGTGCGCCATTAGCTGATGGACTGGTGAGTTGGCATGGTGGGGTCACGGTTATCACGTGATTGCAAAGGGAGTTGTGATGTCAGGAAGCGGGCATGCGATACACATTTTATTGGCTACGGGTCGGATGGCATGGACTAGCGGGGTCCACAAAAAAAAATGACATGGCATGTTTTGTATTCAAAATAAAATGGCACGACATTAAAGTGGTTGGTGCATAGGAGTAATGGTGGGGGTTTCGCAGGGTTCAAATGCGATTTTGGAAATCAGAGAGGGTTACGACCATGTAAATAAAATCGACTATTCCAAGATATTTAAACATAAAATTGAATGCACAAGTTGAGTGCAAAACCAAAACAAAATTTACTGTTGTTTTCCTTTAAATTCACATCAAAAATTGATGTTTTCGTCCTTATTTTTTAGGTTCCAGTTGGGAGTAATTTCCAAAACTCCCCCTTAATCACAACTGCTACTATCTTTCATTCCCAAACATTTTATGAGATAATTAAAACTTTTCTGCCCCAATGGTTTCGTCAAAATATCTGCAAACTGTTCTTCTATTCTGCAATGCTTCAGAACATATTCTCCATTGTTCACCAATTCTCTGATATAATGATACTTTGCATCAATGTGTTTTGTTATTTTATGGAACACTGAATTCTTGGATAAAGCTATTGGTAAGTTATTATCACAATATATTGTTGTGCCTTTTACCTGTTCATGGCACAAATCTCTTAACATTCTTCTCATCCATAATTCTTGACATGCTGCTGTTGTAGCTGCCACATACTCTGCTTCTACTATTGATAAAGCCACAATTAGATGTTTCTTAGAAGCCCATGAGATGGCTCTTGATCCCATATGAGAAACATGTCCAGAGGTACTTTTTATGTTATCTATACTTCCATCCCAATCACTGTAAGTATATCCAATTAATTCAAGATTTTATGAAGAGGTGTATAAAATACCATACCTCTTTTTTCCTTTCACATACCTTAGAATTATCTTTGATGCTTACGAATGTGCCTCCTTTGGCCTCTCCATAAATCTAGAAATTAAACTCACAGCATGCATAATATCTGGCCTAGTTGCAGTCAAATACATAAGGTTGTCAATTATGCTTTTGTACAAACTTGGATCAAAATCCTTGCTGCTGTCTTCTTTGCTTAACTTCAACCCCATCATTGTAGGAGTAATTTATGCCTTATAATCTTGCAATTTAAATATTTCCGAAAATTCTTTTACATATTTAGGTTGAGAAATAAATATTTTTTATTCATTTTTCTCTACTTCTATTCCTAAGAAGTATCTCAGCAATCCCATATCAGTCATCTCAAATTTTTCTTTCATGACTGTTTTAAAATTTTGAATAAAGTAAGCATAATTACCTGTAAAGATCACATCATCAACATATAAAACAACAATCAACATCTTACCATCATTTTATTTAATGTACAATGTGGGTTCTCCTTCACATTTCTCAAACCAATTGTCCAATAGATAAGAGTCTATCCTACTGTACCATGCTCTTTGCTCTTGTTTCAGCCTATACATAGCCTTCTTCAATTTTCATACCTTGTGCCCTTGGCCTTATTTTTCATATCCTAGAGGTTTTTCAACATATACCTCTTCCATTAATACTCCATTTGGAAATGTTGATTTCACATCCATTTGTTAAACTTACCACTTATGTTGTATTGCAATAGAAAACAATGCTCTTACTGTTTCCATTCTTGCAACTGGTGCAAATCTTTCTTCATAATATCTTCCTTGTTGTTGCTTGTAGCCTTTGACCACTCTGAGTCCTTCGTCACATACCAATCTTACCTTGACCTTCTTTTGATTATACAGACCCATTTTATATTTTGTTCTTCTATATTGCTTTAACCTTTTCATCCATAGCATCTATCCATTTCTTATATTTTACTGCTTCTTCAAAATGAATAGGTTTTTATACATGACAATACAATGCAAATAAAGAGTTCATACCTTCATTATTTGTCTCTTGCTCATAGATTTCATTCAAACTTTTGAATACGGTTCTTCTTTCACTTTCTGTACTTGTACTTGTAGAAGCACTCAAATCTGGTACTTGTGTTGTGCTTGGAGAAGCACTGTCATCACTTCTCAAGGGTGTTCTTATACCAACGTGTGGTGTCCCTTGCTGTCCTTGTGTTGGTGGAGGAGGTGTTATCAATGATGGATTTCTTTCAGCTATTTATTCCTCATCTTCATCTTTAGACATACATGTCTTTACAACCACTGTTTTTTCAATTCTTCCATCCCAATATTTTTCCTCAATAAACTGCACATCTCTACTTATCATAAACTTCTTTGTGGATGGGTTATAGAGTCTGTATGCCTTTGATTCATCATTGTAACCAAAAAATATACACTTCTCCCCCTTGCTGTCCAACTTCTTTATCAGTTGATTTGGAATGTGTGCATAAGCCATACAACAAAATATTCTCATGTGGGTGAAAAATTGTTTTATGCCAGTCTATGCTTCTTTCAGAACTCTGTTCATAACACTCTTTGTTGGACATCTATTAAAAAAATGTGTTGCACAATGTATAGCTTCAACCCAATATTGATTTGGATAATGTTTTTCCTTCAGCATACTTCTTACCATGTCCATGATGGTTCTATTTTTCCTTTCAACAAATCTATTTTACTATGGTGTATACCTTGTTGTAAATTGCTTATGAATTTCATTTTCTTTGAAAAAACGCAGAAAAATTTTGGAGATATATTCTCCTCCTCTATCAATCCTCAAAACTTTTATATGCTGTCTACTTTGATTCTCAAAAAGAGTTTTAAAGTGGTATAAGTTTTCAAACACTTCACTCTTCAACTTCAGGAAATATATCCATGTTTTTCTTTTGTAATCATCAATAAAGGTTAGCATATAGTTCCTTCCTACTAATTATGGTGTTTGCATTAGTCCATACAAATTAGAATGGACTATTTCTAAGGGTGCTTTTTCCCTAATTCTCTTTCCTGATGGAAATCTTTCTCTGTGTTGTTTACCCAAAATACAACCTTCACAAAGGCTATCCGGTTTCTCAATCAATGGTAATCCCTTTAGCATTCCTTTTTTGTACAATAGATTTAGGCCTCCAAAGTTGAGATGTCAAAATCTCCAATGCCATATCCAGTTTTCATCTTTTTCTTCCTTTTGGAATTTATCTTGTGTCACAGTTTCCATTGCAACTCCTTTCTTCAATTCTACTCTCATCTTGAGAGGAAACATTCTATTTATGGTCATCTTCACTTGTGTAATGAATTTCTTGCTTGATGGTTTATCCATGATAGTAGATAAATCATCTTAAAAGAATACATTGTAGCCCTTTTCAATGAGTTGTACAATGCTTAACAAATTACATTTCATACCCGGTATATAGTATGCATCAGATATGCTCTTATTTTCTCATTTCTTTGTTAGAACACTCACTCTGCATTTTCCTATGATAGATACTTTACTATCTGTCTCCAATGTTACTTTAGACTTCACATTTCAATCCAATATGGAAAACATAACTATGTTTCCAATTATATGGTTGCTACATTCTGAATCTAAAAAACATATATCTTCATTCTTTTCTTCAGCAATGTTACATGCTAAAAACAAGTTCGCTTGACTCTGAGTTTCTCTAGTAAAATTAACACTAAGTCTATTACCCATGTCACTTTGTTTCTTCCTACGTTCATTGGCATAATGCCCATACTTCTTACAGTAATGACATTGGACTTGGGATTTATCGTACCTTTGTCCATGTGCTTGATTGTGTGCACCTTGTTGGCTACTACCTTGGCCTTGGTTCTGATTTTGGTTGCTTCCCCTTCCATTTGTACTTGCAATGTTGTTTCTTCCTCCTCTGTTATAGCTTTTACCTCTACCTCTTCCTCTTTATTTTGACCTGTCTTGACCTCTTCCTCTTCCAAAGGACATTTGGGTGTTGAAGGCATGCTCTAAAGATGAGTTCATTATTTTGTTCAGCCTTTCTCCATGTTTCATCAAAGATGCATGAAGCTCATCGACTGTAAAGCTTGAGAGATCCTTTGTCTCTTCAATGGTAGTGACTATCACATAAAATATTGAGGGTAAGCTCCTCAATACTTTCTCCACTATTCATTTTTCTTCTACCATCTCTGCCTGAGATCTCATTTGGGTAACCAACCCAATCAATTGTGTGAAGAATGAGTCTATTGTATCAGACTCTTTCATGCAACTGACTTCAAAATCTCTTCTCATTAATTGAAGCTTTGTTGTCTTTACCTTCTCGATTCCATGATAGGCTATCTCGAGGGTATCTCATGCATCATTGGACTTATTTGCTACTGCAATTCTTGGAAATATACTTTCATGCGCTGCTTAAAAGAGATAGAAGAGTGATTTTGAGTCCTTCTTTCTATTACTCTTCAGCAAATCTTTCTCTGTCCGTGTCAAGGAATTATACTCATTTGGATCATCTGGTTCTTCAAATCCATCTTCAACCGGTTCCCATAAGTCTTGAGATGAAAATAGGGCTCTCATTGTAATTACCCAATAGTCACAGTTCTTGCCATTGAACTGTGGGATTTGAGTATTTCCCATACTTTTGCTTGTGCTAGCTCTTGTCATTACTAACTACGCTAAAACTTCACTGTGTATTTAAAACAAACTTTCTCACTACTGGCGAGTTATCTTCTGTCTCTAAAAACTTCTTTTTACAGCTCTTTGGACTGTAATATTTCAAAAACAAACAGTAACTATGTTTTGTAAATACCTCACTTGTTGAACCTTCACTCTGCTGGAGAAATGCTTCAACAATCTTCTTCTTCTTTTTCCCTCACCTTCTTTCACAACTGCTAAGAGCCTGGATTAGCTCCAATACCATGTTGGAATTTCTGAGAATTCCTTAACAATAGAGGAAGAAAAATTCATCTTCTAAACACAGAGAGAGCAACAAAAAAGATATTTTGTAGAAGGAGTAAAAACTCTGTATTTCATTAATCATTCACTGTTACAAAATTATTCAAAACTGTTATTCTGGATTCTCGAATACATTTTCTCCACTACTCTGTTTTTCACACATAGTCTATACTCTGCTTACACAATATATGCTCTCTATTTGTATTGTAAACATATATTCATATATGTTTACAATACAGGTCATAAAAAAACAAATTAATCTAAGTTTTAAAAACCATATGAAAAAAATATATCGCGGCCATCAAAAACCATAAAACATTACAAAATACATTATAATTGCAATGTGATACATTTATCGCATAGAAATTTGCGCTGAGTGAGGTCAACTCAAAACCATGCGGTAAAATGAACGAGAAGAACTTGCAATGGTTTATCGCATCAAAAAACATGCCCACTGACTCGGCATTCAAACTATGTGGTGGTGCGCCATTGGCTGAGGGGCTAGTGAGTTGGCATGGTGGGGTCATGGTTATTGCGTGATTGCGAAGGTAGTGGTGACATTGGCAAGAGGGCGTGCAATACACATTTGATTGGCTACGGGTTGGATGGTGTGGAGTGGCAGGGTCCACAAAAAAAATGACATGGTGTGTTTTGTATTCAAAATAAAATGGCACAGCATTAAAGCGGTTGGTGAATAGGAGTAATGGTGGGAGTTTCACGTGGTTCAAATGCAATTTTGCAAATCGAAGAGAGCTACTGCCATGCAAAGAAAATCGACTGTTGTGCAGGGGATTTAAACATAAAATTGAATGCACAAGTTGAATGCAAAACTAAAACAAAATTTACTTCTGTTGTCCTTTAAATTCACATAAAAAATTGATGTTTTCATCCCTCTGTTTCATATTGCAGTTGGGAGTAATTTCCAACATTAATGTAATATTAATTTAATTAAATTATTTAAATTAGATTAGAAATATTATAACTGAGTTTTGAAGTGAGAGTGGTGTTTCCATTAGCAAGAGGCAACCTCTTGCCAACTCAGCAAATCTAGGCCAATGTCCCGTTGGAAATGGCTTTGACTATTCTATTAGGTATATTTTATGAGGTCGATAACAGTAAAAAAATCAAACCCACATGTCTCGGAGACAAACGGTTCAATGAACAAGAAGACTGAAACAGAATTAACATACAACATCGTATTGATAGCTTTTCCGCAGTCAAGGAAATTGGCTACAAACGTTTACTGTAAAATGACTGTGACCGTGGTCTTATCATAAAAAAGACCTAAAAACTCATGGAAGCCCTCTAAGAAGAATATAATATCTCATACTACTTCTTAGAAGGCACAGTCTTTTTCCAAACAGTTCTGGAGGGTTCGTATTGTTCTCCTCTATAGCATCTGTCATGAAACTACTACGACTGACGGCGTTGTCCATTAACACAATCACAACCCTTGTCAATTCCATTAACACACCCAGATTTTGTTCTTCGTTAATTATAAGTGACATTAAATTGAAAGAGTACTTCCATAAGTATTGAGCTGTCAAACAAAGCAAGAGAAATTGGTGTCGTTGAAACTTGAAATAACGCGGCCGTATAGACGTGGAGAACTCTTTGGGGCACCATATCATGAAAGTGTTCTTATGGTTTCCCCATGAAACAATGTGGTCTTTGGATGGATCATCCACGAAACGATACGTCTTCACAAGAAAAGGGGCGGCCACGAGCCTCCCTGCATCTCTATCACAACTCTCTTCCATTACAACTCTACCCACGTTGGCAATTTCTTGATGTGCAACAGACCTGCTAACAGTTTGCATAAAGGTCCATAGTCCCATTGTCCAGCTTGATCATAGGGTACACCAAACAGAGTACGAATCACGTGATAG
The DNA here is from genome assembly GCA_034641835.2 of Pinus albicaulis. Lineage (NCBI taxonomy): Eukaryota > Viridiplantae > Streptophyta > Pinopsida > Pinales > Pinaceae > Pinus > Pinus albicaulis. The sequence goes on along the minus strand of CM076574.1, from coordinate 517,397,872 downwards.
TTGCAGTCAATTTTTTCATAATTTTGTAGCGGTGACACTGACGCTCATTGTTGGACTCTAGCGTTGTGGAAAGCATTAAGTTATTGTATACTCCAGACAGAACGGGTTATTGTTCTTCATTTGTGATTTCGAACAGTTGCATTGAAGTTTGATGCTCCACGTTTTCGGATTTCGAACAATTGCATGAAATTTAATACTTGAAGTTCTCTGATTGCGAACAAATTGCATTGAAGTTTGGTTGTTGCCTATTTTTAACTTCTGAAATGTAACCAATAAAACGAAGCCATTTTGCATGTTCGTATCCCATGTTCGTATTTCTCGGAAATGTACTGTCACTTCAGTCAACCCGCTTGAAGTTTGTTTACTTGCTGACACAAAACGACAGTGTATAGAATATTCTATCCTATCCAACATCATGGAGTTGGTTTCTGCGTGGCTACAAAACGACAGGATATAGAATCTGTCGTTCTAGATGAACGTATTGAATTATTTTATTAGGGCATTCAAATGATGAGTAAATATCGATATATTTAATATAGTTCAAATTAAAAAATAACTAAATTAACAATTAACTAAATCATAATTTTATATTATTAACATTTTAAAAGTTTATTACGATTAACTAAATCATAATTTTATATTATTAACATTTTAAAAGTTTATTACGATTTTTAAAGTTAGAGATACCGTACTAATTACATTTTTTCAAAGATGTATTAGCTTTACTCTTCCCATATTTATTGGTCAATAAGTAGATCCTCAAGAAAATAGCTAATGGCCAAAACAGAGTAATAAATCAAAACTTGAAAGGACAATTATATTAAAAGATGTTCAAAATCAAAATACACTCGACAACCATTAAGCATTAGAGGAGTTGACCACAGTAGGATGATCAAGACCATAGACGAGAGATGGAGGAGATCTAAAGTCACACTGAACATGTTTTTCTATATGAATCATATTTCCTTCAAACTGGTCCATCTTCTCTTGTATATGTCAATTCCCACTATGAATGCTAGACAAGTGGCCTTGCATTTGCCACTGATTATGTTGTAGAATCACAAAACTGATGTTCACATTTCAATCATCATGTATGTGTTGGAGAATCTAATTCCAACCACCTGCTAAGTGTTGAAACCATGCATCCAAGTGTCCCAGTTCAGTTTCACTTAGTTCAGATTTAGTTCACTCTCAATGAAATCATTTAATGTTGATGTCTCCAATGTATTATTATTTAATTCATTTGTAATATTGAGAAGAGAAATCATCTGCTCCACTTCTTTTCAGTTTTCAATTCTTGTCATGGTATCAGAGCCAGTTTGCATAAGACTCATGAAGAGAGTAGCAACATGAATGAAGTTGGAGTAGCAGAGAGAAGAGGCGAGCTTGCATAAGACTCTTTAACGGAGCAACAAAATTTTGAATACGTCTTCTGCGAAGAAGAAACACGAGAATGAAGAAGTCAACTACAAAAAAGCCAATGAAGGCATAGACAAAATAGATTGAAGAAATGTTAGCTCAAATTCAGATTTCAAAAAAATTGAAGCGAGAGTAACACACTCCAGGAAAAATTTACAAAGATAGAGGGGTTCAAGCTATGGCTTAAAAGATCATGCAACGCTTAAAGGGCTTATAAAATTGATTGTGTGCATTGCAATATTTTAAAGAAAAGAGTTTTCAAGAAGGTTTTTATGTGGATGCCAACCAGTGAGGTCATGTCTACAATTTGTGATACTTGTTAAGTTGTAGTAAGCCAACACTCAACAAATGGGAAAGTCCAAGAGGCTAAAGAGACAATAGGATATGTTTGAGATCCTTTTAGATCTGGAAGAGAAGAGGCAAAAGAATTCCTTTGCATTAAAATGTATAAAATAATATGTGTATGATAGCATTCTTCCCTTGATTTCAAATGCCAGGACAGCCAAGGAGGATTGGGATACGCTTGAGAGGTGTTTGGAGCAAGGGGGGGCATTGAAGTTGAAGATAAAGGTGGATCTATAGTAGAATATCTATATCAAGATGAAGAGACTCGGCCACAAGTGGATGATGCCTATGAAGAAATTGCAAAAGCAGCATAGAAGATGCTCGAAGATGCTTGTGAACCCCACTGTGCAAAACCACAAGTGGACGAAAATTTGGTGAATCCAACGACACAGCTTGTTGATGAAAATTTGATGAATCCAACAATAGAGCTTTCTCATGACGACTTGGTGATACCAGCAACAAAGCTTCTTGATGACAACTTGGCGATTCCAGCAATAGATCTTGTTGATGATGACTTGGTGATACTGGCAACACAGCTTGTTGATGAAGATTTGCTGAATCTAGCAACACAACTTGTTTATGATGACTTGGTGATTCCAGCAACAGAGCTTGTTGATGATGATTTAGTGATTCGAGCAAAAGAGATTGTTGATGACGATTTGGTGAATCCAACAACACACCTTGCTGATGAGAGTGAAATTTATATCGAAGCAGTCATTTCTATTATAAATCCAGTGATTAATATTGTCGATGTAAAATTTGATAAAGAATTTTTTGCTAATGATGATGGGTTGCAGATGATGCAACATAAACATCATATAGACATGATGTTATTCAGTGATAAAATCCCACTTGAATTAGTGGAAGACAACTTGTTTTCAGCAGCACCAATTAGTGAAGAAGAGACAGAGGTAAGGAAAGAAACAAAAACAGAGATAAAGACAAATGTAAAGAAAGAAGTCTGCAAATGGAAAGTAGAAACATAGATAGAGGCGGAAGCAGAGCAGGAAGTGCAACATGAAACAGTTTCCATTGCAAAGTAGAAGGAACAAAACTATGTGGTTTTGGAGATGCTTTTACACTTACCATTGATTTCCAATGTGCACGTAAACAAACTAATTATGAAGAGGAACTAAAGCTCCTCAAAACATGGCTTGCAACACCATGTCTAGATGAGGTCTACACAGAAGCTGTAGATATGAATGTTTAGGATGACATGCATGATGAACACATCAATGAAATTTTTAGGTATTGGAGTTCTGAACAGATAAAATATTATTCTCATCTTACGTTGCAGCAGATTGATGATGAAAAACACACTACAGAAGATAATATGTGGAAGTAGCCCACATTCAAGTCATTTATTGAAGAAATACAAGACATGCTTACACAACCTAGAATAATAAAAGACCTACACCAGAAAATGAAGAAACTGAGGTTTGAAGAATACAACAAGAGGAAAATGCTAAAAAAATTTAGAGGCTATAGAATTGAGAAGAAGAGAAGAATAAAACTAAATCTAGTTGAAGTTAATTTTTTAAATTGTAAGACTTGCTGAGACATTGACCAATAGGTGTCTTATTTAAATTTTTGTGTGGTTGTAATTAAGGAGGTGTTGGAGAATCTAATTCCAACCACCTGCCAGGTGTCAAAACCATCCATCCAAGTGTCCCAACTTGATTCACGGGCATTAGGCTAAAACAAATTCCATGCATTTTTGTTAGACTTAGGGGTTTTAGTTTTCAAGAGAATTATATTTTATGTAATGAATTTAGTGGGTTCTAATTAATTTTAATTGAATGTGGAGAGAATTGTAACTGCTCTCGAATGATTAGTTGGGCATATGAAGAGATGAGAGATTCGAAAAGACTGCAAAGTAGGAATGAGTTGGAATCAGTTTCCACAAATCTAGGGATTTAGTCTAGATTTAGGAAATCTGGAATTTTAAGAGTTTTGTTGAGATGTTAGGGGAGTTGAGTCGATTCATTATCATTTTTATAAATTTAAGCCTCAAGGCATTAAGGAGGGTAGTAAGTAGCAGACATGAATTAGAGGTAGAGTAGTGAGGATAGAAGGACCATCGAATTGAAGATCTGGCCAGAAACAGAGATTTGTGTAAGTAATTTAAGTTGTATATATATAAGTATTTGTTTCAGAATTAGATGCATTGATTGATTGAGAAATTGTATGTTTAACCTCTGTAATTGGGGTTTTGAGATGAGACTCTGCATGTGATTGTGATTATGCTCTCCATAGAGAGAAATCAATGTTAATTATTATGTTTTGAAGAGAAATGCATTATGGGTTACATATTTCTGGTGGATATCAAGAGAAGAATTGTAGTCATCGATCACTGCAAGGATCGATGACGCAAAAGGGTTTTTAATAGCATTCAATTTGAAATTTCCGAGTGTTGATAGATGAATGAAATCTATTAGGAAAGGGAAGAACCCTTTATGAGTAATAAGCACACTATTGTGTATAAACAACGAAGTGAAAGAGTTGAAGACTATTTGAAATAATGACTTGAACATGTATTGAACTAAACCTCATTGAAATTGAAGAGATCGATTCCATGAATGGTTTGCATGGTGCGTGGGTTAATTTTGTAGTTTGTACCATGTGGTATATATATAGCGTTGAAGAGCTTTCTCATCAATGTGAAGGAAGTGAAATTTTAATGTGGATCATAGAGATGTGAACGCAGGGTAGCATTGAATAATGATGAAGCACATTCATGTTAAAGATCAACATTGAAAAATTGGGATGGAAATCACAAGTTAGTGAATAGCGGAGATTCTATGTTAAAGAATTAAGGCAAACTTGTGAGCAACCAGTGAAATCATGAATAGAGTAATGGTGAGTAGACGAGTTAAAGTGGAACCAAAACAATTTAAACAGTGCAAATGGTGAAGCAGATCTTCAATAAACAAGTGATGGTCTATTGAGCAAAGACAAGGAGCATAACTTAAGTAATGTAGCCGAGTTTAAATCAAGGGAAGGAACCTTAAATAAAGGCGTAGAAGATCCAGTAAGAGGAACTGTGAATTCAAGGAAACATTGAAGTGGTTTCGAAGATCCAATACCAGTGGTCTCGCATTCATCAAAAAATGGTAAGTAGAATCTGAAAAAAAAATGCAATAGCATTTGGCACTTGACACATAAGGTGGAGGTGGTTTTTAAAAACCATGAGTTTCACAAAATTTTGGAGTGGTAAGATACCGGTATTAAAATAATGCGATGTCCGTTCGATGATATCCATCGAGGGATCAAAACTCATCGCATAGCCAAGTTGCAGGGATGTTAACTGGTAAAGAGGTAAGAGTTAAACTGTGGGGCCCGTATTAATCAATTAGATAACTGAGTTTTAATTAAGGGTGAAATGAAAATGTGGGTTGTAATCATATATGTGGCTTAATTGAAGTCAAACCATAGAATTGAATGGTAAAGATTTGTGATATTATATGGGTTTACAACATATATGAAATGTAAAGAAATCCGCATGGTGGAAATTAAATAACCTTGGACATGAGATTTGGTTGAGTGTGTGGAATGTCAAAGTATGAAGTTTGGCTTGGATTTTTTTACCAAAGGCTAGAATATTAATTCCATATCATGAAATGAAGTAATGTTTACAGTTGAACCTTAATGAATAGTATGCAATATGGTTTTAACCATGGCTTGAAGTAGAAAAGTAAAACTTTCTCATATAGATGAAAGTTGGGTTGTGTTGTATGGTTTTCATAAATCATAAGAGATTTTATTTCAGTATCTCAAATCTGTGGTTTGAGATATAGAAGCTCCCTATATTATTTAAGATTTCCCAGATTTTGAAATTGAGGACCATTTTAGGTTTTAAATAGAAATGCAATTTTATTATGCATTTCTATACACATCTTTGAGAGTGTAAATGTGGGTTTGGCAGGGTAGTCTGCCATCAAGTGTTATCAGAGCTGGAATAGCTCTTTTTGAGAGTTCAAGTTTTTGTTGAATGCATGAGTAATGAAATAAGATCAGATTTTTGAAACTGATAAAAATTGCAGCATACAGAGATGCAGTGTAGGTGAGAGGAACAACAAGATCACACAGAGATCTTTGAAGGTGAGTTGATGAGAAGTGTTTAACTCTGGTTTGAAGAATTGTTTACAGAATTCAGATTGTAGGAAATTGAAGAAATCTCAGCAAAAGCAGATCACATATTTAAAAGCAGTGATGAAGTAGCCCAACAAGGGATTCTGAGTGGAAGATGAATGTGGCAGGACCTGAATGGATTCAACAGAGGTTTAATGAGTTATAAAAGTTGCAGAGTGAAGCCTAGAGAGAGCAGAAGAGAGTGCTTAGAAGGTTCTAGCAGATAGGGGACCAATACTTGCCAAAAGACCAGATCCGGAGGAAAGGATCAGTGAGGTAAGTGGAAACAGGAGAGCTTGTTGTTTCAGAGGCTTGGTGCAACTTATGAGTGAGGAAATCATGGAGAAGAGGATGACTACTGATACTCATAGAAGAGATAGCAGAGGTTCTGAGAGAGGTGACAACAAAAAAGAGGAAGAAGATGCCAGGACAAATGGCATGAGGAATAAATTGACTGATGAAGAATATTGGAAAGAGGTAGCTGAGATTGGAGAACAACTTAATAAACTAGAGATGATGATAGAGGAAATCCAGAGAGTTGGTTGGCCCATGAAAAAGAGAGTAAAGTGGCAGAGGCTACAATAGAGAAGAGAACAACAAGTGAACATGCAGTTTGCAAAAAAGTTGAGAAAGCTTGAAGAGAGGAGGAATGTACAGTTGGAATGTGCAGAACTCAGAGCAGCTGAGTTGAAAAAGGAATTTTCTGCTTGTGAAGTAGGACAGAATGAATTCATGGGTACAGGTGAAGAATATAGATCTATGAAGGATATTATGAACCATGATGAAGGTTTAAGACAGCAAGAAGCTTTTCTTTCTGAAGAGAAAATCATTGACACTTTCTTGAGTTATTGGGCAAGTCCAGACTAGCTAGGTGATGTAGAACCTTGTATTCTTGTGACTGATAATTGTGGGGTGATTACAGGTTTTACAGAGGAGGATGAGTAATCTTGTGAAGCTATCCCAAGTATGAAGAAGTATGTCTCAGAAGATGAATACTCTGAAGAAAAATGCAATGTTGGAGAATGTCTCTTGACTGAAGGAAGCAGTGATACATTTATGATGGAAACTATTGCAGCATAGGAAGAAATTATTTTGAATGAAGAAGGAGAGGATCAGTTTGAAGAACTGATATGTGAAACACCAGTTGAGGCTGTTGAAGCCCTTGGTCTACAAATTGAAAGTTTGTGTAGGAATGCAGGGATAGTGAATGATCATGAAATACTTCAGCAATGCCACAAAGAAATTGCATTGCTGGAATATTTGTTGGAGAATTCAAAGTATGAAAGGGAGATTTCAGAAGGCATAGTTCACTATAGTGAACAGGAAAACATCATGGAGACAGATGGTGTGAATGAAAGACTTGTTGACAGTCTTGGGAATTATTTAGAGAATTCTTTGGGAAAAGTGAATCAACATACTGATGTTTTGATAGAGAAGGATGGAATTTCAGGACAACATATTGAAATGTAGGCAGAGGAAAGAAAGGCATTGAGGCCTTATGATTTTTGTTTTAACAATTGTTTTATGAATGCAGATTTTGTTGACATTGAAGAAAAATTGACACCATTGGACAATCAATTAAAAGAGGAGGAAAATTATGTGGAAGACTTTAATCCATGGAATGAAGAAATTGGATTGCTGGAGATTATGCTGAATAAGCAGGATTCAATGCAGGAGGGAGAACCTCAATTTCAAAATTGGGGATTGTAGAATGTGGAGATGCAAGTGAATGAAGACAGTGAAGACTTTTTGGGTCTTGGAAGAGACTTAGAACTGCAGAAAGAAGAATTGGTGACTGGATCATCAATTGAGACCATTGGGTCTTGGGATTTTAAAATTGAAAATTTGGCTATATTGATAGGTATTACAGAAGACAATCCATCTCTTGGAGTTACCTTAAATTAAGGTAAACTGTTGTAGAAGAAGGAAGGTGAGAAATTCATGTCTCATGTGAAGGAACTTGTTATTACTGTTGATGACAAGGAAGATTTGGCTTGTCTGAATAGCCGAGAGAAGACTAGAGGACAGACTTTTGGAACTACTATGGTGATGGAAAATCAGAATTATATTCTGATAGAAGATGAAAATGTAGAATTTGAAGAATTTGATTTGATTGCCAGAAGAAATCAAGAGGGTGGAGGACAATTACTGAAGATTGTCAAGGAAGAAGAAGGAGAATATGCTGAAACAAGTTTGCAGCATATTGATGAAATGCTTGAGAATAGATGGCTGAAATAGTTGCTGAAAACATTTAGAGAAGAGAATGAAATTGCAGACACTAGAGTGAAGATGCTTGAAGCTATGAAAATAATAGGAGCAGATACTAGTTTGTAGAATTTAATCATGCTTACTAGTACACAAGGAGAAATGAATGATTATGTTACTTCAGTTAGAGAATTGAAAAATAATTTACTTTTTAAAGGTAAATTTGCAGATGATGAGCAAAATAATGTTGCAGAGGGAGATATCCTAGGATATATTCAGGAAGTTTGGGAGGTAGCAACATTTCTGGCAAAAGAGGAAACATTGGCATCAACAACATCTATGGTGGCGGCTAAAGCAACATGTGGGGTGACATTTGTAGGAGTAAAAACAATGTTAGCAACATTGGCAGCGGTAGCAAGAGCAGCAATTGGAGCAACATCTATGAGGGAAAAATTTATAGAAACAATTGAGAAGATAGCCACAAGGGCAACAACAAAATTCTTTGAGGCAGTAACTGCAGCAGTATTGGCAGCAATAGAAATTGGAAACAGCAGCAGTGGGCAAAGTAATTTCTAGAGAGAAGAGAGGTTGGACATAGAAATTGAAAGCATCAGAAGACTGATGATGAAGGTGTATCAGAAGCATCAGATAGTAGCGAGAAGGCAGAGGAATTTCAGAAAAGGAAATACAAGAGCATAATGTGAAAGCATAGCTGGAGGCAAGTTGCAGAATAAAGTATGGAAACATGGAAGTGTGCAGTTGAAGAGTAATCCAGCTGATAGACAGAAGAAAAGCAAAGTATGGGACCCAGGAGGCAAAGTTTTAAGAGCACGTGATCGAGAGATCATGATTAATTTTAACCTTGGGAGTCTGATGCAGGGGCGTTAGGCTAAAAAAAATTACATGCATTTTTGTTAGACTTAGGGGTTTTAGTTTTCAAGAGAATTAGATTTTATGTAATGAATTTAGTGGGTTATAATTAATTTTAATTGAATGTGGAGAGAATTGTAACTGCTCTCGAATGATTAGTTGGGCATATGAAGAGATGAGAGATTCGAAAAGACTGCAAAGTAGGAATGAGTTGGAATCAGTTTCCACAAATCTAGGGATTTAGTCTAGATTTAGCAAATATGGAATTTAATACTTTTGTTGAGCTGTTAGGGTAGCTGAGTCGATTCATTATCATTTTTATAAATGTAAGCCTCAAGGCATTAAGGAGGGTAGTAAGTAGTAGACAGGAATTAGAGGCAGAGTAGTGAGGATATAAGGGCCATTGAATTGAAGATTGGGCCAGAAATAGAGATTTTTGTAAGTAATTTAAGTTATATATATATAAGTATCTATTTCAGAATTATATGCATTGATTGATTGAGAAATTGTATGTTTAACCTCTGTAATTGGGGTTTTGAGATGAGACTCTGCATGTGATTGTGATTATGCTCTCCATAGAGTGAAATCGATGTTAATTATTATGTTTTGAAGCGAAATGAATTATGGGTTACATATTTCTGAGGGATATCAAAAGAAGAATTGCAGTCATCGATCACTGCAAGGATCGTTGACACAAAATGGTTTTTAATAGAATTCAATTTGAAATTTTCGAGTGTTGATAGATAAATGAAATCTATTAGGAAAGGGAAGAACCCTTTGTAAGTAATAACCACACTATTAATTATAAACAGTGAAGTGAAAGGGTTGAAGACTGTTTGAAATAATGAATTGAACATGTATTGAATTAAACCTCATCGAAATTGAAGAGATCGATTCCATGAATGGTTTGCATGGTGCGTGGGTTAATTCTGCAGTTTGTACCGTGTGGTATATATATAGTGTTGAAGAGCTTTCTGATCAATGTGAAGGAAGTGAAATTTTAATGCAGAGCACAGAGATGTGAACGCAGGGCAGCGTTGAATAATAATGAAGCACATTCATGTTAAATATTAGCGTTGAATAATTGGGATGGAAATCACAAGTTAGTGAATAGCGCAGATTCTGTGTTAAAGAATTAAGGCGGACTTGTGAGCAACCAATGAAATTGTGAACAGAGTAATGGTGATTCAACTAGTTAAAGTGGAACCAGAACAATTTAAACAGTGCAAACGGTGAAGTGGATCTTCAATAAACAAGTGACGGTCTATTGAGCAAAGACAAGGAGCATAAATCAAGTAATGTAGCCGAGTTTAAATCAAGGGAAGGAACCTTAAATAAAGGCATAGCGGATCCAGTAAGCGGAACTGTGAGTTCGAAGAAACATTGAAGCGATTTCGAAGATCCAATACTAGTGGTCTCGCATTCCTCAAAAAATGGTAAGCGGAATCTGAAAAAAAAAATGCGATAGCATTCGGCACTTGACACATAAGGTGGAGGTGGTTTTTAAAAACCACGAGTTTCGAAAAAATTTGGAGTCGTAAGATACCGATATTAAAATAATGCAATGTCCATTTGATTATATCCATCGAGGGATCAACACTCATCGCATAGCGAAGTTGTGGGGATGTTAACTGGTAAAGAGGTAAGAGTTAAACTGTGGGGCCCGTATTAATCAATTGGATAATTGAGTTTTAATTAAGGGTGAAATGAAAATGTAAGCCGTAATAATATATGTGGCTTAATTGAAGTCAAACCATAGAATCGAATGGTAAATATTTGTGATATTATATGGGTTTACAACATATATGAAATGTAAAGAAATCCACATGGTGGAAATTAGATAGCCTTGGACATGAGATTTGGTTGAGTGTGTGGAATGTCAAAGTATGAATATTGGCTCAGTTTTTTTACCAAAGGCTAGAATATTAATTCCATATCATGAAATGAAGTAATGTCTACGGTTGAACCTTAATGAATAGTATGCAATATGGTTTTAACCATGGTTTGAAGCAGAAAAGTAAAGCTTCTGTATATAGATGAAAGTTGGGTTGTGTTGTATGGTTTTCATAAATCATAAGAGATTTTATTTCAATATCTCAAATCTGTGGTTTGAGATATAGAAGCTCCCCATATTTTTTAAGATTTCCCATATTTTGAAATTGAGGACCATTTTGGGTTTTAAATAGAAATGCAATTTTATTATGTATGTTTATACACAGCTTTGAGAGTGTAAATGTGGGTTTGGTAGGGTAGCCTGCCATCACAAATCAGTTTCACTTAGTCCATTTTTAGTTCAGTCTCATTGAAGTCATTAATGTTGATGTCTCCAATGTAATATTATTTAACTCATTCATAATATTGAGAAGATAAATCCTCTGCTCCACTTCTTTTTAGTTTTGAATTTATTTCAGTATGTTGATATATTAATCTGATTTTTTGCTAAGTGTCATCAAATTTAGTTCTCTTGTCATATAGGTGTCATGGAAAGCTCAATTTTAATTTAGTTTATTCCACTTTTACTCTAGTCATTTATTTTTGATGTTTACAATGCAGTCTATTTAGGTATTTTGAAGATTGAGAATAGTAATATCTGCTCCACGTTTTCTCTTATTCTTTTTCATGGTATCAGAGCACCAGGTGGAATAAGACTCCAAAGAGAGGAATGTGAAGCAAGGGTTGTGAGAGGCTGAAGAGAAAAGTGTGGATTCCACACCTCTGAAGAAGAAAGTAAGAATGTATTTGAATTTAGAAGAGAGAAATTAGGCATTGTAAGTGCCTCTACATGTAACAATTAAGATTAGGATGGGATGTTGAGATATTAATCTCACTATTTCTTAGGTGTAATCACATTTAGTTCTCTTGTCTGAGAATTTTTGTAGAGAGTTTAGTTTTACTTTAGTTTATTTGACTTCTACACTAGTAATTTAATGTTGAGGTTTTTTAATTTAATCTATTTTGAATATTTTGAATATTTTGAAGAGGAATCTCTGCTCCACGATTTCTCCCATTATTTTCAATGTAGATCCCTACTAAGTTATTCCAAAAGGAAAGTTACATGATAGAGTTGGCTATCAAGAGTCTCTACAGAAGGGGTCCAAACTACACTACCATGTGGCGAGGGTGGGTCAGGGTCAACTACCTCACCATGACCTTGGTCGCCCATCTTGTGACTTTCATGTTGGCCGCACACCTACAGTCCCCTTCTCACCCATTCATAATAATGTGCAATTTCTACTTGACCAACAGATGAAATAAAAAAGTTCACATCTCTTTGGTTAAATAATCACCCAATAGAAGTTGCAACTATGCCCTAGATCCTTATGTTTTGTGCTCACATGATAATAATGTCTTATGTAAACAATCCAAGATACATAGTTGGCACCGAAAGTAAGGGACATGACACCCTCACTTGTACCTCCAACTACCAAATTACAACAACATGCAATCAACCATGTAAGCCCAATATATGAACTAGGTTACAAGCCTCAAGCCCCTCGATCCAACCCTAGAGCCATTAACACATTGCCAAACAAACCCAACAAACAAGAAATATTTTGAGAGATGAAGAAACCCTCATACCTGGATAATCATAGTATTTTAACTTGAGATATCCCACCTCTAGCTCAAATGACCTCGAGAATGAATTTCCATGGGTTTTTGCAGACGAACTTCTCAAAGCACCACTAGTACACATAAGGCATGGAAAGCCGATCCCCAAAAAAATAGAGAGTGCCACTAGACTTAAATTTTAAATTTTGGCAACCCCAGAGATAGAGGAAACATCTAAATAACTCTATGAGCTGAGTAAGGGAACTAGACTAAGAATTTAGAATATTATACCTCTTACCAAGCTAAAAACGCAAGGGAAAACTCTCGCACATAATCCAACATGCACCAAGCCCCAAGGTGCAATTATACCTCAAAAACTCCATGAGATGAAGTTGAACCATAACATATGATGCTAGGGTCCTAAGTAATAATCCAATGTTCCCTATATTTTTTTACCCCCAACACCATAGCTATCTATTCACATCCCTGCACATATTCTCTTAGTATAACATTCCTTCTAGCGCCTAGCTTCCTTCTTTATGATAATAGGTATCCAATGACTTAACACCCCATACCACCTTAAAAAATGTGGAGCTCATGTGCGAGATTCCCTAAGTTATTCACCAATGCAATAAACACAAATATGATGTCTTCCCTTGAATACATCAACTCACCACAGAAAAAAAATTTAATGTCGCATGAGGCTGCATGGTAACATGGTGCCACACCACCCCTTCTAGTTGACAAGAGGGTCGGTGGGGTGGTGGGCACCCGCACCATTCCTAAGGCTTTTCAAGTGTCATCTCCATCGAGGAAATTTTGTATTAATTATTAATATTATTTTAATTATCAAAAAAATTAATTAAAGATATTTATTTTCATTTTATTATGGAGACTTTCAATGGTTTTGCTAAGATATTATGGGTCAATACCATAATTTTGTAATACCACATACTCAAAAAACAATAACTCAAACTGATATTATTTTTTCTTTAATTATTTAATTTAATTAAATAAATAGAGAATACATAACTATTTTTTATTTCAAAATTTTAAGATACATTTTAATCTTTTATCTATGATTATTATTACATATATTTTAAAATATTCCATAAAATTTAAAACTTTATCATCCATTTAATAATTAACAATAATTAAATTAAGATTCTAAAAACTCTATTAAAAGTATTTAAAAATATTTCTTAAAAATTAAATATTTACTATCCATTTAATAATTAACCACAGTTAAATTTAAATTCTAAAAACTTTATTCCAAAATAAGTACACTAATCTATTATATTTAACCAACCTATAAACCAATGCATATGCCATTACTAAATTTTTTTTAAGTGTGGAATAAGGTAGCTAATAATACATATCTTTAAATCGTCTCGGAAAGGATTGAATGATTGATTGAGTCAAGGGTATATAGAAGGGATATTTTGTCTTCCTTGCGTTGAATACGCCATATATTAACACTTCAATGTTTTGAAAAGTAACCATATATTAAGACTATTTAATGTCGTGAAAAAGAGCCAAAGGTAATATAATCTTTTTTTTATAGAATTTGTATTTTCTATTTATAATATGGGTGATTAGTTTTTGTTTATTTAAATTATTTTTTAATATTTTTATCCATATAAATTAAAGATAAATTAAGAGTAAATAATAACATTTGTTATCCCCCGAATGCAGTTGTATGCTAGCTTTCCAAGGAGCCATGGGGCTGCCATGTGGGTAGACGCACAGCGCACCCACGTGACTAATCCTGGGGATCTTCACTACGTTAAATACAGGTGTGGGATAGCCTTTAAAGCACACTCCACCACCCTTGAGGTGACATACAAGGTTGGCTCTGCATTTATTCTTCCTGCCATTGCCTTTCAAACCGCCACCCCAGCCTTCTCCTCTTCCTATCGTCCCGCTTGTCTGATCATTATGCATTTTTCTATTCATACTCCCCTACCTCAGGTGTGTCACCACGGTCCATCCTGCATTCACTCTAGTAGCAGTTCCCCTGCCAAGCCCGCCTCATTCCCCCTCTAGTCAAGTGACTCTCCCCCATGGACAATCATGCCTTGGCACCATAGATTAAGATGTTGAAGGGCTGGGAGGCGGCCTACCAGCCTGTCCTCCTCTATCGAACATCCTTAGCTATGACCGGAACCTATCCATTGACTGGAATGAGCCTGAATCCTCCCCTCCTATCAATCTGAATTCTCAGTTCTCCTTGCAACTCCCCTCCCCTGTCCCTCTCCCCTCCTCCTCCCATAGCAAGAAGCGTGCCTGTAAATCCACCCTCTCCCCTGAGCCTGCTTTCATCCCTCGAAAGATGAAAGCCCTCCCTATGAAATCTGCCTCCAGTGACAGCACCGATGCCAGTGATTCTAGAGACGAGATTGAAGGTGGTATCCCAGACCAGGATGTAACATGCAACCAAGTTTAGAAATATGGTAGCACTTCAGAAAGGCACAAGATGCAGGCCACCTCTCCATTTGACGACTTGCAGCTGGACACTTCTGAGGTGATACTATCAACCTCTCCATGTTCTCTGTCTGCTACTAACACGTTGATCATAGAGCCTGTGGACGCTGACTATGTGTGCAAGCTCTTGGAAGAAGCCCCTCCTCCTAGCGACAAGAATGCAGGTCTTCCTTAGTAGTACTAATATTTATCTCTTTAGCATGCTTATGATTAGGAATGGACTGCTTTGCATTTTATGTTCAATTTTGAAAACTCTGTATGTTGGTTTCCCATTTTGGGCAGCAATTACTCTGTGGTCTCTAAGGACTAGTTTCCCCTTATGGGGCAGTCTAGCTCTTGGCAGAAAACTCTTGAATTTTCCCTATGGACTGGACTTATCCATTCCTCATGAAGCGCTCTGTAATTTATTGTTTAATATGATATAATATAAGTAGCATAACTTAGAAAAAAAAAACATTTGTTATGGATTGATGCAAAATTAATAGTAAATAGCAATATTCATCATGGATTGATGTTTATGGAAATTTATTGTTAGTTTTATTTTTTATATTTTTTAATATGAATGTGATCAATTGTTGTTCTATTTTCTATTTATAATATGGTTGATTATTTCTTGTTTATTTGAATGATCTATTAATATTTGCATCCATATAAATTAAAGATAACTTAAGAATAAATAATAACATTTGTTATAGACTGATGCAAAATTAATAGTAAATAACAATACTTGTTATGGATTGATGTTTACGGAAATTTATTATTAGTTCTTTTTTAATTTATATGAATGTGAATGCACTCAATTTATGATTTTATAAAATTGTAAATTGATATATGAAATGTAAAAGTTATTTTTTTATTAATGGTCAAGGACTTGCATAAATTTTGGTGGATAGTAACCACTAATAATTCTCCAAATTTACATTTTTATTCCTACTTGTTAAAAGTGTTGATGAATACATAAATAATGGTGGGAAATAAATCCTACTAAGTATATGTATTTCAATCATGTTCCTATCTATTTTTTGTGCAAATACATTCTTAAATTATGGTGGAAAATAAGTGATTGTAAATGAAAAACTATTGCAAATGAAAAATAAATGCAAATTATCTAAAAATCATGGCATAAATATTGCGATTACATCTATAAATTACGAAAAAAAAAATATAAGGTAGTTATCAGATGGAACTATATTTTGCAAAAAATAATACAAATAATTTTTCAATAATATTGACAAATATATATTTTTTCAAAGTTAAACATTATAACGTAGATTTACTAAATCTAAAGTAATAGTGGTCAACAAGAAAATGTATTGTTGAAATCATGCATTGACATGACTAATAAATATCAAAACACTTAGTTTATGATACATTTCAAGTTTCTAAAATTTAAAAAATGATAAGAATTAACTAAACTATAAATTTATTTAAATTATTATTATTATTATTAGCAATAAAAAGAATTCACATATATGTTAATAGGTACTCGTACTCTCTCATAGGTACCAAACTACTAAACACATTATGAACACATAATGAGACTAGTCAAAACAGAAATGGAATAATTGGTTAAAATTCCTCTTAAACACCATTACTATAATACTTACCACAAGATTTATTATACGATTTATCAGAGGTCGCGTTATATAATTCATATGTATTAAAATTTCATTGTTATAAGGTTTATTTTAAGGTTTTTCATATTGGTTCTATTTAATATATGACATTAAATCAAATGATATGGTCACCCAGTCCCTAGGGATCTAACCCTTAACTAGACAAGATCTTATGGTATTGATGGTTGCGAGGAAACTTATCAAACCCTGTCACTTACAACTTCAAGTAAAATGGGTTCACTGCTTAAGTAAATTCTAGCCGTCGATTGTAGAATCCTAGATCAGACTGTGGTGATTTATATGTTGGGGGTTAGGGTAACTACCCCTATCCCAAACACCACACCAGCAGACCATTTTCACCGAGCCTATAGGAAGTGATGCTATGCAACCACTTCTGGTTTTGACTCTTCTATCCGGGTTTTAACATATTGTACCTCCAACAGGTGTGGCCTTTTCGTAAAACCCTAAGTTTATTTTGGATTTTAGCTCATTTCATCCTCTTTACACACAATTTTTAGACCATGCATTGCACAGGGTTGCACACTTGGCTCCATTTAGGTTTTGTTTACATTCTGGTTATCAGAAGTTAGAGGTTACCCCAAAATTATGATGTTGGGTCATCCTTGTAAAAATATTAGAGCACAATTACAAATCTAGTTGAAGAATAATTGCACAAACTTCTGAGAGTTGAAAAAAGAAAAATTAGAATTGATAATGAATTTGATTCATCAATATTAGTTTTAGAATCAATGCATGAAGAAACTAAGCTAAGCTTAGTTCTACATGAAAGAACTATGGATAGTTAAAGCTAACTGAAGATAAGTGTGCTTTATTTTTTTTTAATGTGCACATGCACCACATGTAAGCACTAGATTTAACTAACTAAAGAAAAGTGAACACCACATGTAAGCACTCAAGTTAACTAGAAAAATAAAAGTGCACATCATATGCAATAATTAGATTTGAACTAAAACTAATTAAGGCTAACTATGTGCATGTACACGAACACCCCTCCCCCCCCCATTAAGCATAATCTAGGTGAGTGTTATGAAAAATGAATGAGTCCCCACAAAAAAGGCCATTTTAGGTACCCATATACAATGAATGAAAATAGGAAGAAGCCTGAGTGGGGGGAAACCCCCACACCCCCCCCCCCCCCCCCCCTCAAAATATAATGCAAAAAGTAGAGAAAATACAACTACTAGGGAGTCATTTCCTTCACCCCGAGATGATCTCATAAAAGCAGAAAATTTTTCCTAGTGAAAATCTTAGTGAATATATCAGGAGTTTTCTTGGAACTAGGACAGTACTGAAGATAAATTATCCCATCATGAATGAGTTATCTAATGAAGTGCATGTGGATCTCAATGTGTTTGGTCTGATTCCATTGCGCTGGATCTCTTCAAAAATTTAGCATACTTTGATTATCGCACTAGATGACAGTTGGATGATGGAAATTGATCCTAAGCTCAGATAGGAAATGGCCTAAATAGTGTCATTGAAGGCTCCTCTGTACTCGGCCTATGCTGACGATAAAGCAGTAATAACCTGCTTCTTGCATGACCAAAAAATTTGGCCAGATCCCAAAATAAGTACATAACCAGAGGTGGACTTGCGATCAATGTTGTCGTCAGCCCAATCTAAGTCTGTTAACCAAATGAGATCCAAAGAAACATTTGCAGTATAATGAATCCCATAGTTTATTTTACTCTGCAGATATCGAAGGATGCACTTCACAACTTTCCAGTGTAACTCATCTCACTCCTGTATGTATCTAGAAACTGCTCCTACGACATATGAGAGATCAGGATGAGAGTGATTGAGATAAAAAATACTACCCACATGTTGACTGTATAATGTGAAATCAACCAATGGTGTTTATTTGTCATTCTCAAGATTTATCCCTGATAAGAAAGGTGTGTTTGTTGGCTTGTAGTCACTCATGTGAAATCATGCCAAAATATCTCTAACATGATTTGGTTGAGAAATCGTAATCCTATAACTACTCTAATTGATCTCTAGTCCAAGGAAGAAATTTAGCAATCCCATGTATGTCATAGAAAAATGCTTATGCAATGCATTTTGTATCTAAGTAATGGCAGAAGATGAACTACATGTTATCAAAACATCATCTACGTAGAGTACTATGATCATCGAGGAGTCATTTTTGTTCAAAAAATAAACCTTGGAATCAGATTTTCACTGTAAAACATTTTGAGATAACAAATAGGAATCAATATTTGCATACCATGCTCTAGGTGCCTGCTTGAGGCCATAGAGTGACTTATTTAGTTTGCATACGAGAGATGAGTTTTACATGTATCCATGTGGCTACTCCATGTATATTTCCTCCTCGAGATCACCGTGAAGAAAGGAATTCTTTAGATCCATATGATGCACCTCCCATCTTCTTGTTGCTGCAACAGAGAGAGCTAGCTGAATGGAATCCATTTTTTCCACTGGAGAAAAAGTATCATCATATTCAACACCATGTACCTGCTGAAAAGCCTTTGCTAGAAATTGTTCCTTATATCAACTGACTTGGCCATTTTATGCTTTCTTGGTCTTGTAAACCCACTTGCACCGCACAAGTTTAAGATTTGAAGGTAGCAGAACCAAATCCCAATTTTGGTTCTCAATGAGCGAGTTCTATTCCTCATCCATTGTTGCTTCCCATTCAGGATTCCCAACAGCATAAGTCTATGGATAAGATGCATGAATCATATAAACATGCATGGGAATGCATGTCTCCATAACTAAGAGTTCTTGTGGATGTTCCTGAAACTAAGTTATAGAGGAAAAATCATCAAGGAGACTAGTCATGCTACGCCATTTTTCCATTGAAGTTGGTTGCAAATCTTCCGAACTACATGAGGAAGTATGATCTCGATGTTCAAAAAATAGTTGTCCAACAAGTTTCATATGCAAAGGCTCATCTTCATCAGAAATATGATTTGAAGTTTCATATGAATACTCATCAATGAGTGGTGATGGAAACTTGCTAAAAAGTTCATCTACTAGTGCATGCAAAATTTCTTTGTCAAAATTTACACTCCTTTCAATAAATAGCTCCTCAGTGTTGATATTAACCAATTTGTACACTTTGAATTCATCAAAATATCCAACAAACATGCATTATTTACTTTGAAGCTCCAAATCCTTTATCTTCTTTGTAGGAATGCGGGCCCATGATCAAGATTCGAAAATGCAGAAATGAATGACTCGAGGTTGCATGCCAGTCCAAGCCCCAAAAGGTATTTTCTGGTAACATATTTATGAGGATATATATTATGGATGTATAAATATTGGCTTGAGGGGTCCTAACCCAAGTTCAGAGTTAAGGTTAACCAACAAAACCCTCTTACTACTGGCCCTTTCAGTAGTGACCCACTTGCACAAATAAAAGTCTCACTCGAAGCTGTATGGGGGGTTTTGGAACTGGGTTTACACACCCTAAAAGATATTTAAAATTATGTGGGTATATTTAGATCTAAAACAACCTTGATTAGACTTTCGCAACATAAGCCCTACCCAGAAAACCTAACAAGATAGATTTAGGTCAAATACACAAATTACCTTATTCGCACGCTAAAATGGACTCCGACATCCTTTTAATTATGGAAGTTGGAATTCATCTAAAGAAAAAAAAAATTGCGCGATGGATCTCAATATAGATAACACAGTAACTGGAAATAAGATGCAGAAAATGATCATAAATCAAATAATAGGTGCATTTAGTACTTATATATCATCCAAAATAGTTCTTCATTCATTTCCAGTTTAGATCTTCCTTAAAACACCTTCAATTTACCCACGCACACAACTTCCAAGGTCCGCAGACGACAGGACTATGGTCTCCGTGCACACAACCAACATGAACCTTCTAACCCAGACAAGTTCACCAAAATACCAAAAATACACTTATATCTCTATCATCAACATTAATACCTCTTCCTATTGACTCGATCTAAACTCCTATTTATATTTTTATCTTGCACTCATCTAAGGTCTGAAAACTCTGGTTTGCGACCCCTAGTTCCATCCTTTTGATGCATTACAAGTCATGAGGGGATTTAACCTGCCCCAAATCCCCTTGACTTGTGCTATGCACGACTAAAATTACACAAAATTTACAAGAATATCTCAAAATTATATTAAAATTCGGACCTTAGGGAATCTTCTCTAAAAAGCCCCCAACATAATTTTGTGACTCATCTTGAGTCACAACAGCACTGGGTTCTTCATCTTTTTCTACAATTCTTCAATAGTAGTAGCAAAGGGCGTCAGGACACCCACACTCTGATATGTTGCGCTCTGCGCAGTATCTACCAACTTCTGCGATGTTAGCCCTTTTGCAGCTTGGTTGATACTTTGGAGGGTATGATTGAGGTTCTTGACAGCTGCATCTAGGTCTTGAGACAACTTCATTGCCTCGTCTGCTCACGAATTCATATGCTCAGTCATAATATACTTCTTCCTATGGAGCTCCTTGACTTAATCTCGCAGAACTCGGCTGGTCTGTAGGCGGCCCATGCGTTAGGTAGGAATGAAAGTGGGCAAGGCTTCCTGTAGCTCATCAAATTGTTTCTCCTTGGCACACAACTCCTAATTGATATTTTTGACTAGTGGGTCTATTTGCACAGAGGTCCATAGTCCCATTGTCGTCTCAAGCAACACAGAGCCTTTTTCAAACTTTGCAGAGATTCTTCTTTCACTAAGGCTTCCCGTTGTGCACGCACCTCCAGGGGAGTCTTGGATTGGAATTTAGCCTACAGTGCTGTAATCTGCTGCACAAACTCAGCTTTCACTGTCTGCACTTTTTTCCTGGAAGATTTTAATGCGGAAACCAAGCTTTCAATATTGACTTGTGGTGCGATGGAAGCTTGGATTTCCACTTCAACAAGATCACCGCACAGTCTGTCAATTAACTATTCCATTTCTACACGCCGAGAGAGAACCGCCTGCTACGCTATTTGTGCTTAGAGTGATTCTTCTGTTTTAGCCAGAAATTTTTTTCTGCTTCGCTTAACTTCTATTGCATGCGCACCTCATTTCACTGCAACTCATCAGAGATAATGGTCTGGATAGCATGTAGCTTTCCACTTGGTAACTTAGAGAGGTCGATTCCAAATTCTGGGAAGGTTTGCAACTGTGAAGGCAGATCTAGCTTCTCCACTCTAACAGCTGCACCCAGGAAGGGGCAGATTCTGATATCTAATGTTCTGATGATTATGCATATCGACAGAATAGGCCTTGCTTGATCCCATGCTCGCTTGTAACTTGTCCACCTTCAGCTGTAAGACTTGAAATCCATATTGTAAGGCCTCTACCGCATCGTTGTATTAATCCTCCATAGAATTCCATCTATCTTCCAAAATAGAAGCGAGTGCATCTGAAATTTTATCCAGGTCCTCTTCTGTCACAATGAACTCTTTGGCTCCTCTCGCCTTGGATCCCTTTCAAATATTTCGTGGACCCTGGGAAGTTTCTATGCCACACTTAGTAGCACACAGAGATTTAGAACCATCACCATCTAACCCACATAGGCCATGAGGGTCCACATCAGCTTTGCCTCCAAGGTTTTTCTCTCTATCCTTCTCTGCTTCCTGCTCAGGCTCCTTGTCACCATCCTTATACGCGCCTTTTTCTGCATCTTTACTAATGCGTAGCTCAGCCTCTTTCTCTTTAGTACCTGGAGTCATTTATTTCCCTAAGGTAGAGGTTGTTATGGGATGAGTGGATCTGAGCCCCACTTTACATGCTTTTGGCCAAGTTGCAATGACCTAGTCAACATCCGCTTCAGTTACCATAAGAGTCAAGTTGTACCATGTGGGGTCATTATGCGCCTTGACCTACACATTGTGCATTTCTACCTAAAAAGTGGCGATTTTGTTGTACTTCTCATATAATTCTGGAGATAATATTGGCCGAGAGTGGATTGCAACAGCCAGCGCGCCCTCAAATAGTACCCAAAAAATATTGTTTTCTTTCACATGCTTTGGATGAGGGGAATCCCATAGATTAGCATAGCACACCCCCTCATATATGCCCACCTCCAATTGTGGGAGGACTACATCTACTAGAGTCTCCCATGATATCAGCCCAATCAGTAATAATAACCAAGAGTAGCAAAATAGCTTCCCGTGCTCCTGCGCTTCACACACATTTTTTAGGAATTCTTCACGGAGGTACTGGAACCAGCTATACTTGACCCCCTTCTCACATTGTCCTGCAAACACAATCATGTGTGCAAGGACCGCCTTTTGTGGATACTTGCACACCAACTTGCAGCCTAGGACTAAGGTGCCTAAGCCCACAACCGAGTCTGCAATTGTCTACACCAGGAATCCCCTTTTGTCCCGCTTGACCTTGTAGTCTTTCTTGACTTTTGCCGCAACCTTGAGATCATTTATTTTTCCAAATCATGTCATTAGATGAGGCCCCTTGTTTGGTAGGCTGGTGATCTAGTGGATCAGCATGGCATCTATTGGAATGCGCCCGTGGATCCACAAACAACCTTCACGAACTAATACCAGAAATTGGCGCACATAGATAGTAAAGATCGAATATCTCCCAAAATACAGAATCCACAGCAAATTTAGGGTCCTGGCGTTGCCTAGCCCGTGCACCCACGACATTGGTTCAACATTTACCACATCATCATAGAGCACCCTCTCCAAGTAGTACTCCGGTGTGAGCTCAAGGAATGTTTCCTCATTTTACAAGTCAATATCATTGAACTTGACACTCGGTATCTTGAAGAACACATATTCACTAAGGGGGACAACCTACGGGACCAAAGGTGTGTGAAGGTAGTCCCTCACTAAGTCTACATTCTTTAGAGTGCACGTATAGAGCCTACGCGGCTTGACATACAGTGACTGCGATGAGATGGGCTCGACGAATGTAGCCTCCTTAGTGGCTCTCATTGGTCTCTTCAAGGGGTCACTGATAGGCGACCTGTCCTTGGTAGGCAGACATGGGGATGTCACATTCCTTAGGGAGGTCCACGGCTTTGAGGTGGAAAAATTTGATATTTTTCCTTTTCCTTTAGCTGGCACGGACACGAATTCTTCAACCTTTGGTACCACTTCATGGACATCATCTAATCCTGGCCGAGTCGATGCTGTGAGGGGCACAAATTCTTCCTCAATAGGTGCTCTCTATAGATTGGTGGCCGTCATTCTAGGGCGAAAGATAAATTGAGGATTGATCATGTCAAATGGGGTCTCTTGGCCAGAAATACAATAATTAAAGACAAATTTACTGCACAACTCAAGGATAATCTCATGGCGTAATGTACTCAGAAAGAAAATGAACCAATTGTGACCCGCGACCTTCCTTTTTATAGGAAATCGAAGGTAAAAATGGTTGGATCTTCATTAAATGAAACTTACCTCTGTAAAAATGGTCAAAAATCCTATAATATCACCTCATTAAATGCATAAAACCTGC
Organism: Pinus albicaulis; assembly: GCA_034641835.2. Lineage (NCBI taxonomy): Eukaryota > Viridiplantae > Streptophyta > Pinopsida > Pinales > Pinaceae > Pinus > Pinus albicaulis. The sequence continues at coordinate 517,373,798 of CM076574.1, read as the reverse complement.
CCCAACCAATAGTAAAATTATTTTTTCACCCTGTTTCATTGTTTCAACGGCTAGTTTCTTCTCTTGCGCATCACTCCTACTCTCCCGTCACACCTGTCTATGTCTTTCCTCTGTGCTGTGCACAAACCATTTGATTCTTATGATATGTCCATATAGTCACTTGGTTGGCATTGGATTGTCCCTATATGGCTTTAGACGACTTCCATTGAAATACCCGGGAATATTATCACTGGGCAGTGTGGCGAAGCGCACCGCACCTCCATTAGTCATTTCCTTCACAATATATGGCCCCAACCAATTTTTCCTGAACTTCCCTGATTGGCGCAAAAATTTACTGTCATATAACAAGACCAATTATTCCTCCTTGAACACCTCATATCTAATGTCCCTATCGTGCCAGGCCTTTTCGAGCGCCTTCTGTACTTCCTAATGGAAGTTAGAAATGAACCAATCTTCTTCTAAGGAAACCAATTGTGCCAAACATTCCTCCATAATGTCAGGCTCAACCATATTGATGAAAGATGCAATGTGCAAGCTTTGGAAAATATACTCCATTGGAATGATTGATTCTTTCCCATAGACCATTGGGAAAGGTGCTTTCCCAGTCAACTTCTTGCATGTGATCCTCTAAGCCCATAATACAAAAGGGATGCACACATCTTAGTATTTTCAATTGGCATTATAGATATTTGTGAGCACATTCTCCAAAATTTTGTTGAAAGCCTCTACTATGCCATTTTCTTGTGGGTGATGAGGGGTACTCTTCTGGTGATGGATCTAAAATTCCTTTATAAGAGCTTCAATGGTTTCATTAACAAAGTGCATTCCTCTATCACTCATCAGTATCTTCATACATCCAAATCTAGTCAAAATATGTTCAAAAATTAATTACACAGCAATATCGGCAGTATATTCCTTAAATGCCTTAGCTTTTTCCCATCTAGTCACATAATCTATGGCAGTGATGATATAGTGCGCTCCACTCTTCTTCCCTGGAGGATTGATCTGTCAAAAAAAAATCTATATCCCATTTTTCAAAGGCCTGTAGGAGCATTTAATCTCTACGCGAGGGCTTCCCTGTTCTTTGACATAATGACGAAACTAAGTTTTTTTGTGGAATGTGGAATAGTGGTGAGGAATGCCAAGCTTCATCTGCAAAATTTTTAAACCCCCATCCCTCCACTCACCCATGTAAGGGACCTGTAATATTGGGTAGAGAAGTAACAATGTCTGACGTAATACGGATAGTAGTGTTAGGCATAATAGTATTAGTGTCAACCACTCACCGATGAAATAGGCACTATATATATATATATATATATATATATATAATTTTTAAATGAATTCTTAGGACTTACAAATACAAAAAAAAACGTCATCTACCAGGGGAATTATGTCCCATCAAAACACATTGAGGCAATCAAAAATTAGAAATACGATTACTAGAAAATTATAAAATTATTTTTAGTAAACCCAAGGGAATAATATTAAATATAAAGGATTAATATTATAAACTCAATGTATTTAAACCCTAATATAAATATTATGAACCCTAAAATAAACATGTTTGGCCATGGTTAAGTTCCATATTAAAACAGTCCTTGTCACAATATGACATTATACCATGGTTTACCATGCGTCAACATGGTTTATTTTCATATTGAGAAAATATTTGTCATAGTTTGATGTTGGACCATGGTTGAAAATGGTTGTTTTTCATATTGAGACAATAATTTTCATAATGCAACGTTGGACCATGGTTGATCATGATTGATTTTATAAAACTTGTTTGATCATTGTTGGTGATGATTGATACCATAACCCAAGGGGATAATAAACCGAAGGGATTATAAACTGAAGGGAATAATATAAAACCAAGGTATATAAACCCTACGATAAATATTATAAACCCCAAAATAAACATGGTTAACCATTTTTTATTTTCATATTGAGACAATAATTTCCAAAATGCAATGTTGGACCATGGTTGACCATGATTAATTTTCATATCAAGACAATCATTGTCACAATCAGGCGTTGGACCATGATTCACCATGGTTGGTTTTCATATTGATACAATATTTTTCACAAAGCGACGTTGGAGCATTGTTGACCATGAAAGATTATGGTTGTCACAATGTGACGTTCAACCATGGTTGACCATGATTGACCATGGTTCAACATGATTTATTTTCATATTGAGACAATCTTACTCAAAATGTGACAGTGGACTATTGTTTACCATGGTTGACCATGATTGATTTTCATATTGAGAAAATATTTGTCACAATGTGGTGTTGAACCATGGTTGACCATAAGTGACCATGGTCGACTACGTTTGACAAACATTGACCATGGTTGACGATAGCTGACAATGGTTGAGCATGGCTGGTTTTCATATTGAGACAATATTTGTCACAATGTAGAGTTGGACATGGCTGACCATGGTTGACCATGATTATAAACCCTAAGATAAATATTATAAATGCTAATTTAAACATGGTTGACCACAGTTGACAATGATTGACCATGATTGATTTTCAAATCAAGAAAATTGTTGTCACAATGAGGTGTTGGAAAAATTTTCTTCATGGTTGACCATGGTTAATTTTCATATTGAGACAATATTTTTAAAAATGTGATGTTGGAGCATGGATGAACATGATTGACCATAGTTTTCATAATGTGACATTGGACCATGGCTGATCATGGTTGACTGTTGGTGAGCGTGATTGATTTTCATATTGAGAAACTCTTACACAAAATGTGGCATCGACCATGGTTCAACATGGTTGACCTTGGTTGATTTTCATATTGAGACAATATTTGTCACAATGTGGCATTGGACCATGTTTGACCACAGTTTACCACGGTCGACCCATGTTTGGCCAATGTTGACCATGATTGACCATGGTTGACTACATTTAACTATGGTTGAGCATGGTTTTAATATTGAGACAACCTTTTTCAGAATGTGACGTTGGACCATGGTTGACCATGATTATAAACCCAAGGAATTTATATTAAACCCTAGGATCTACATTATAAAGCCTTTGAGCGATATTATACACTAGGAATGTGCATCCTTAAATTAATAAACCCAAGGGAATAATAAACCCAATGGAATTAATATTAAAACACCAAGGGATTATAAACCCAAGGGAATAATAAACAAAAGGAATTAATATTAAAATTCCAAGGGATTATAAACCCAAGGGAATAATATTATAAACCTAAGGTATAAAAACCCTAAGATAAATACTATAAACCGTAAAATAAACATGTTTGACCATGTTTGATTTTTATATTGAGACATTGCATGTGACAGTGCGACGTTGCACCATGGTTTACCATGCGGCCATGATTGATTTTCATATTGAAACAATCTTCATCACAATGCGACGTTGGAACATGGTTGACCATGGTTCATTTTCATATTGAGACAATCTTTGTCACAATGTGATGTTGGACCATGGTTGGCCATGATTGATTTTATAAAACAGAATTGACCATGAACAATAAGATTTTTAATATTATTGTTTACTAATATTTAACAATCTTATTGTTTAATAATACTTAATTTTTTATTGTTTAATGTTTAATATTAATATTAATATTATTAATTGATTTATTTTATATAATTTTTTTTTATATTTAAAAATTATCACAACTTTATGTCCACACACATATATATTGCAATTCTTCCAAATATATAAAACTATTTTTCACAACAATTAAGTTGATAAGCATGTAACTTAATTACTAAAGATCCATCTTAACTCTGGATCTATCAAGCGTCGAGAGGGATCAAATCTCTCAAGGTGCAAACCTCTTTTTTGAGTGCAAAACTTGAGGAAAGGTTTTCACCTTGAGAGATTTGATCCCTCTCAGTGCTTGATAGATCCAAAGTAAAGATGGATCTAAGTTGGTTTCAGTCATGTACTGCCAAGGAAAATCTAGCAAAGATATGATTAATTTTATCAATAATATTTAAATATATCAAATATTAATGTAATAATTTTAAATATGCTAAATATTTCTAGATTAACTTGGTCATTTTAATTTTAAATTTTCTTAGTTACCACAGTTTGTTGAGATTATAAATATTGTTAATAACTATAATGATGAAAAATGATGAAATAGTTTTTTTAATGCAAAGTAACAATAATACTGCTGAAAGATAGAAAATGTGAATAATAAGAATGTACTCATATTACAAATAGCCTTCATTGTGATCAATCTCAAACTATTTTCTTCTACTATTCTTATTGCCACCTTTGTTAGTTTTGTTATCTTTTCATATCAATTATATGAAAAAGAAAATTTAAATCGTAAAACATTTAAATCTTTAGCTCAAGTTGTTGTAGTAAACACGATACCTTGTCTCTCTTGCTCTCCAATATTAATAGGTTAAATTACTATAACACAAAAATAAATGTACATTGTCAATAACTTTTCCTGCTTACACTAAAATCAATGCATATTGTTAATCCAATCACTTTAAAATTAATGTACCGTCATATATCCAGTTACATCAAATCCTAAATCGACATATACATTGAAATCAATGCATTTAATGCAAATAATCAAATAAGATTAGAGAATAACTTCTACATTGAAATCAATGAACCTAATGCAAAGAATCAAATAAGATTAGAAACCAACATCTACACTGAAATCAATGCATTTACTCAAAGCAATCAAATAGGATTAGAAATCGCCATCTACACTAAAATCAATGCATTTAATGCAAAAAATAAAATAGTATTAGAAATAATCTACATTGAAATCAATGCATCTAGTGCAAGCAATCAAATATAGTTATAAATTGACGTCTACACTAAAAACAAAACATCCAGTGCAAGCAATCAAATAGTAGTAGAAATCACCACTTACACTAAAATTAATGCATCTAGTGCAAGTAATCAAATATCATTAGAAATAAATATCTACACTAAAATCAATGCATCTAGTGCAAATAATCAAATAGGATTATAAATGACCAGCTCCACTTTAATTAATCCATCTAGTGCAAGAAATATTCTTTCCTCTCTCCACCCTCCATCCATATCTATATCCCCCTCCATCTCTTGTTTTTTGTCTGTCTATCTCACCCCCCTAAACACACATGCTCTCGCACTCCATATATATCACTCTCTTTTTCAATCACACCCTCTCCCCATCTCTCTCTTCTTCCCTCTCTTCACCTTCCATCTATATCTCTATCTTCCCCTTCTCTCCCTCTCCCCCGCTAATATCTCTCTTTCCTCCTTTTGTCCTCTTTCCCTCTCTCTCCATCTTCCTTATCACTCACTCTCTCTCTCTAGAAACCAACATCTACACTGAAATCAATGCATTTACTCAAAGAAATCAAATAGGATTAGAAATCATCATCTACACTGAAATCAATGCATTTAGTACAAAAGATCAAATAGGATTAGAAATCATGTACATTAAAATAAATTAATCTAGTGCAAGTAATCAAATAAAATTATAAATTGACATCTAAATTCAAATCAACTCATTCAGTGCAAACAATCAAATTGTATTAGGAATCACCACCTACAATGAAATCAATGCATCTAGTGCAAGTAATTGAATATCATTACAAATAAATATCTACACTAAAATCGATGTGTCTAGTGCAAATAATCAAATAGGATTAGAAATCACCGTCTCCACTTATATCAATCCATCTAGTGCGAGAAATATTTCTTCCTCTCTCCACTGTCCATCCATATCTATATCCCCCTCCATATATTTTTTTTTTCTCTCTATATCACCCCCTAAACACACACGCTCTCGCACTCCATGTATATCAATCTCTTTGTCAATCACCCCCTCTCCCCATCTCTCTCTTCTTCCCTCTCTTCACCTTCCATCTATATCTCTATCTTCCCGTTCTCTCCCTCTCCCCCGCTAATATCTCTCTTTCCTCCTTTTTTTCTCTCTCCCTCTCTCTCCATCTTCCTTATCACTCACTCTCTCTCTCTATAGAAACCAACATCTACACTAAATTTAATGCATTTACTCAAAGAAATCAAATAGGATTAGAAATCGCCATATACACTAAAATAAATACATTTAGTGCAAACAATCAAATAGGATTAGAAATCATCTACATTTAAATAAATTCATCTAGTGCAAGTAATCAAATATAATTAGAAATTGACATCTAAATTGAAATCAACACATTTAGTGCAAGCAATCAAATTGTATTAGAAATCACCACCTACACTGGAATCAATGCATCAAGTGCAAGTAATCAAATATCATTAGAAATAAATATCTACACTAAAATCGATGCATATAGTGAAAATAATAAAATAGCATTATAAATCACCATCTCCACTTATATCAATCCATCTAGTGTGAAAAATATTCTACCCTCTCTTCACCCTCCATCCATATATGTATCCCCCTTCATCTCTTCTTTTATGTCTCTCTATCTCACCCCCTAAACACACATGCTCTCGCACTCCATATATATCAATCTCTTTTTCAATTCCCTCCACTCCCCATCTCTCTAGTCTTCCCTCTCTTCACCTTCCATCTATATCTCTATCTTCCCCTTCTCTCCTTCTCCCCCACTAATATCTCTATTTACTCCTTTTTCCCCCTCTCGCTCTCTCTCCATCTTCCTTATCACTCTCTCTCTCTCTCTCTCTATGTCTTTCTTCTTACCTCCCTCTCCCTCCCCCTCCAAGTCCATCTCTCTCTCCCTCCCTCTCTCCACTCTCTCACATCCTCTCTCTTCCTTCCTCTCTTTCCCTTTCTCTCCCATCTCTCTCTCCCTCTCTCTCTTTCTTCACCCATGAAATATGTTACTATATCCCTTCCTCTCTCCTTATATCTTCCTCTCCCCCCCTTATCTCCATATCTCATTATTTGTCTCTTTATCTCAGCCCTAAACATACACGCTCTCTCTTTGTCTCTCCCTTGTCACTCCTTCTCCCTTTCCACTTCTCACTCTCTATATTTCTTATTTCCTACATCTCTCCCCCTCCAACTCCATCTCTCTATCGATCCCTCTCTCCTCTCTCTCAAGTCCTCTCTCTCATCCTTCCTCTCTCCCTCTCTCTCTCCTAACTCTCTCTCTTCCCTGATCTCTCTCTCTCTCTCTCTCTCTCTTCCCTCCAATACTCGCTCTTCCCCCATCATTCTCCTCCTCCTCTCTCATCCTTCTCCTATATCCCTCTCTCTCCTACCTCCCTCTCTCTTTTTCCTCCAATCCTCTCTCTTCGCCCATCTCTCTCTCTCTCTCCCCCCCCCCCCCTCTCTCTCTCTCTCTCTCATCATCTCTCTTCCCCCATCTCCCATTCTTTCTCTCTCTCTCTCTTTCTACCCCTCTCTCTATCAAACTACATTACTATATCCCTCCCTCTCTCCTTCTCTCCTCTTCTCTCGGCCATTCTTTCCATACATCCTACTTTGTCTCTTTATCTCACCCCTAAACATACACACTCTCTCTCTCCATCTCTCCCTTATCACTCTCTCTCTCTCTCTCTTTCTTCTTAGTTATGTAAACTAATGAACTTAAAAATTCATAAATATAGAGTAGATTATGTAGTAAATATGAAAAGAGGTTTTATTTACTTACCATACCTTTGGTTTATTTATATTTTTAGGCTTCTTATACAATTAGATTTTTATTTATAATCCCATTTCATATATTGTTATTTATTTACCTTACCTCTTTATACCTCTTTTATATTTATTTATTTACCATACCTCTTTACACCTATTTTATATTTATTTATTTATCATACCCCATTATAACTCTTTTATATTTATTTATTTACCATACTTATTTTATAAATATGGTATTTGGCCCATGGTATTTAGCCCATGGTATCAATATTAATTTGTCCCATGGTATTCGTCACATAGGTTCAATCTAAATAAAACCTCTTTTTAAAGTTTCTTTTAAATATAAAAAGGTTTATGGAGTGAATATAAAAAGAATTTTTATTTATTTACCATACATCAATTTATATATATTTTTATTTATTTACCATAAGTATAAAAACAAGTTTTATTTATTTACCATATCTCATGTTTATTTGTATTTATATTTATTTAAATTTTAAAATATTGCAACTCTCATGGGGAAATATTTATGTCTTTAAATATTTTAATTTATCCATAGAATATGGGTTTTTTTTTTAAGATTCATTTTACAAATATTTAATTAAAAGAAATATTAAAAGATTTTAGATTTTGATTGTTTGTGTTGAATTAACTCTTTTCCTTTTATTTAGGAAATGGTATTGACTTTAGTAAAGAGTAAAGATGTTTAAAATTTTACGTAATTTGGAAATTCAATGTGGTAAAGTTTTTTGTTAAAGGTAAATTTATGATCCATTCAAATTCATGTATATAATAAAGCAAATATTAAATGGTTGAGATAATTTACTATCCATTCAATTTATATAAATAATACGTAGTTGTACTTTAATAGTTAGCATATTAATAAGTTAAAAAAATTATATATAATCTAAATATTCAAGTTAACAATTATCAAATGGTTGAGATAATTTACTATCCATTCAAATTATATAAATAATACATAGATGTATTTTAATAGTTAATCTGAGCCCATTAATAAGTTAAAAAATTTATATATAATCTAAATATTCAAGTTATATAAAATTCAAGATTAAGTTAATGCTTTGGCTGACATTAGAAAAAGTAAAATTTATTATCTTTTGAGAACGTGACATACCCGACGACATCGGGTCACACTGACATACGACGACATCGGGGTCACACTGGGCTGTAGATTGCTCCTCTCGGCAAAAGCATCAGAGTCATACTGGGTTGTAGATTATGCCTCTCAGTGCAATAATTAAATGGATAGTAAATATTTGTTTAACTTTCCCTGCATAAGATTTAGATTTATTTATATAACTTCTTGGGCATAAAAAATAATTAAAAGGATAGTAAAGATTTGTGTAACTTTCCTTGCATAAGATTTATTTATATAACTTCTTGGGCATAAAGAATTCTAGTCAATTTTTCAATTTGAGAGAAATGTGAATAAGATATATGTGATTTAAAGATAACCCAATTTGATTTTTAGTTATAATAATATTGAAGAAAAAAATTGAAATAAAAAAAATTGATAAATAAACAAATATACATTTAACAATCACATACTATTAAATCATATACATTTAACACCATAGGTGGTCCTACTTATCTGCTTGCTAAATTTTTGGCCAGTAAGCTTAAGCCTCTCGTAGGTTGTGTCGATTCCTTTGTTAAAGACTCCTCCTCCTTTATTAATGAGTTGAAAGCCATCAGGTTGGAACCTGATGACAGGTTTGTTAGTTTTGATGTGGTCTCCTTATACACTTGTATCCCCATTAAGGAAGCTATTGATGTCATTTCTCGGGTCACAGACCCTGATACTGCTCATCTAGTTGAGATATGTCTTACCTCAACCTTCTTCAGTTTCGAGGGTGAATTCTACGAAAAAAATTGTGGTGTGGCCATGGGTTACCCCCTTTCCCCGGTTGTTGCTAATATTTTTATGGAAGACTTTGAATCAAGGGCCCTCTCCACCTCCCTCTTTCAACCTAAGCTTTGGAAAAGGTTTGTTGATGACACCTGTGTTGTGTGGCCTCAAGGAAAAGATAATTTGGACCTTTTCTTCCGTCATATTAATGATCAATCTAACTTTATTAAGTTTACCATGGAATTCAAAGTGGATGGTAGCCTACCCTTTCTTGATGTTCTTATTTCTAGAAAGGATGATGGTTCCTTCACTCATCAAGTTTTAAGAAAGAAGACTCATACTGAGCAGTATTTACATGCGAGTTCTCACCATTTCCTTACTCAGAAATCAGGTGTTCTCAGTACCCTAGCCACTAGAGCCTTTAGAATTGCTTATGAATACCACCTTGAAGATGAGAAATCTCATCTCCTTAAGGTTTTTCTTAATAATGGTTATAACAAGGTTCAATGTCTTCGAGCTTTTCAAAAAGCTGAAAAAGGTCCTAAGGTCAAGAAGGAACATTGTGATAGGTTATCCATCATTCACCTTCATTTTATCCAAGGAACGACTCATAAAATCACGTGGATCCTAAAGAGACATAATGTTCCCTCAACCTTTAGGCCCCTCTGCACCATTCGGAGTTCTCTCAGATCTGTTAAGGACCCAATCTTCCCTAAGGATGGTAAGGGTGTTTACTTGATTCCTTGCTCCTATGGGACCCCTTACGTTGGTGAGACTGGTCATTTCATTAGTCAAAGAATTCAGGAGCATGCCGCTGACCTAAAGCATAATAGGTCTCGCACCTTTGCATTAGCAGAGCATGCAAATAAGACAAAGCATCACATTTGCATTGAAGATGTGGAGGTTATTGCAAGGATAGACCATTTCCACCATAGAAAGTTAAGGGAGGCCTTAGAGATCGAAAAGAGGCCTGTCAAGCTCAACAGGGATGATGGATGGAGTCTTAGCAGATGTTGGATCCCAGCCCTTCACTCATAGTTTTCGGTTTTCTTTCCTTTCTGTTCTCCTTCGTTTTTTGTTTTGTGTTGTTTTTTTTTTTATTTTTTTTTTATTTTTTTATTCTTCCCTTTTTGTTCTTGATTTTATTTCTATTTAGTTATTATGATTATTTATTTAATGACTTATCACTAATATTTATTTTTAATATTATTATATTTTTTAGTTCATCTATATATGTTACCTTTATTTGTGTTTATCTTTATTTAGTTATTTTACTTCTATATTTTTATTTTCATTTTATTTATTTACTTTCGTTTTTACTTATTTATTTAAAAAATAAAAATAAAAATAAAAAAAAATAAAAAAAATAAAAAAAAAGTTTATTTACCTATTTATGTATTTTATCTTAGTGCTTATATATATATATATATATATATATATATATATATATATATATATTATTTATTTATTTTTTTTTTTGTTTTTTTTTTTAAATTAATTATATATAAGTATTATTATATTTAAAATATTTTAATTATTAATAAAATATAATAATATTATTTCAACTATTAATTTCTATATTCAGTCACATTATCTATTATGGAATAATTTCTCTTTGATTGTTATTATTTTTCGTTCATTTATTTTTATTTTATTTTGTTTTATTTTTATTTATTTATTTTTTTGAATTAATTTTATATAAATATTTATTATATTTGAATCTTTTAACTATTAATAAAATACAATAATAATAATTTAACTATTATTTTCATTATTTAGTTAAAGTATCCATTTTGTGATAATAATAACTCTATATTATTTTATCTTAGAAATTTCTGATTTAGTCTAATTATCCGTTTTGGAATAACGGCTAGATAGAGTTTCCTATCTATTTAAACGGTGTCCTAGATCAGATTTCTTATCTTGTCCTGATGATGAACCACAATAGGTAGTTCGAAACGCGTTGACAAAATCTGTTGGAATGTGATTTTTGCCGAAATATTTTATACACAATCATATAAGATTTTAAAGACTTGTTATCTATTTGACCCTTCTCCTTCCGTAGATACAATTTATCTCAAATTAATTAATTAATTAATTAATTTATCTCAAATTAATTAATTAAAGGAAATTGAGTGCCAACGTGTGTCATATTGACCAAGTCATATTGATAAAGCTTCATATTAACTCCAAGGTAAAGTAAAGTGAATCTCACAGTTAAAAATATTATTGCATATTTTATTTTTAATATCTATAATTAACTCATATATTAATTTTTTGTGTAATTGATAATAATAATAAATCATGTAATAGAAATTTCCATCCAAAAATTAAATGTATACCCAAATATTTAAATAAAGTTCACAATCATAAACATTCAAGTTATATTATTCAAAATCAAAAGTATATATATATATATATATATATATATATATATATATATATATATTATTTCAACTCATTTGCTTTTATTGTAAAACAATGGTATACATAATTTTAAATTGAAAATGGAAAATTACTCAAGCTGTTGCAAACTATAAATTAATTAAGAGTCTATCTCATCAGAAATTTCAGCAATTGCTCCATTTACGCATGAAATGTGAATGCATAAAATTATATTGATCTATATATATACAACATCGAAGTCTCTCGTCCCGAGGATATACTGGCATTCACCTTCAGTATAAAGGAAGCCATAAGTTTATTCCTCTAGAATTGAATATTATGTTGAACTGTGAGACTGGAGCATGCAAAATCTAGTTGAATCTTGAGGAGTTTTCCTCATGGTATCATTTTGGCTTGGTTTTATAAATAGTTTTAATCCTTTTGAAATAAAGAGAGAGAATAGAGTAGTTGTTACAATCATCTTTATCAACTTAACTAATTACATACCAAACAACCTGCAACTATGATCACATTAATACCAAACAACCAAAATTGGAAGCACAAATGAAATTTATGGAGGCAGGGTGGGACGTTGTTATCATCTTGTCTGGAAATTTTTGCCAATGTACGATTTAGTCACTGGACAATTGACTCAAACAAAATTAATTAAATCCTGAAATTTAATGAAACTTCCTTCACATGCCACCACCAATTCAAACATGAAATCAGGGATTTCGCCATCTCAATTGACATTGCAAAGCCCTTCCAAGGCTTCTCTTTTTCTCAGTCAAAACGAACAATGGAAAACACTTCTCTGTTCTCTTTAAAGCTATTGACGGATAATGGAAAACGTTCAACCTTCCACATGTCGGAAAGCTACCACAACACCATCATTAGGATGTTCACTTTAATTATTATTGTTCTAGTATTATTCAGTATTGTTTGTTTATTTTATTTTATTTACCATGTAATGTTCTAAATACTATATTAGAGAAATTGTTGGGTTTCTATTAAATGGATGATTAAACCAGCCTAGATTCATCTTAACTCGGGATCTATCAAGCCCCAAGAGGGATCAAATTTCTATAGGTGCAAATCTCTTTTTTGAGTGCAAAACTTGAGGAAAGGTTTGCACCTCGAAAGATTTGATCCCTCTCGGCCCTTGCTAGATCTGGAGTTAAGATGGATCTAGGCTGGTTTCAGTCGTGTGCTGCCAAGGAAAATCTAGCAAAGATATGATTAATTTTATCAATAATATCTAAATATATCAGATATTAATATAATCATTTTAAATATGCTAAATATTTCTAGATTAACTTGGTCATTTTAATTTTAAATTTTCTTAGTTACCACAGTTTCTCTAGATTAACTTACTCATTTTAATTTTAAATTTTCTTAGTTACCTCAGCTCGTTGAGATGATAAATATTGTTAATAACTATAATGATAAAAAATGATGAAATATTTTTTTTGAATGCAAAGTGACAATGATAGTGTTGAAAGAAAGAAAATGTGAATAATAAGAATGTACTCATGTTACAAATAGCCCTCATTGTGATCGATCTAAAACTATTTTCTTCTACTATTCTTATTGCCACCCTTGTTAGTTTTCTTATCTTTTCATATCGATTATATGAAAAAGAAAATTTAAATCGTAAAACATTTAAATCTTTAGCTCGAGCTATTGTAGTAAACATGATACCTTGTCTCTCTTGCTCTCCAATATTAATAAATTAAATTACCATAACACAAAAATCAATGCACATTGTCAATAACGTTTTGTGCTTACACTAAAAACAATACATATTACTAGTCCAATCACTTTAAAATTAAAGTATCGTCATATATCCAATTACATCAAATCATAAATCAACATATACATTGAAATCAATGCATTTAATGCAAGCAATCAAATAATATTAGAAAATAACTTCTGCATTGAAATCAATGCACCTAATGCAAAGAATCAAATAAGATTAGAAACCAACATCTACACTGAAATCAACGCATTTACTCAAAGCAGTCAAATAGGATTAGAAATCACCATCTACACTAAAATAAATGCATTTAATGCAAACAATCAAATAGGATTAGAAATAATCTACATTGAAATCAATGCATCTAGTGCAAGCAGTCAAATATAATTATAAATTGATGTCTAAATTGAAAACAACGCATCAAGTGCAAGCAATCAAATAGTATTAGAAATCACCACCTACACTGAAATCAATGCATCTAGTGCAAGTAATCAAATATCATTAGAAATAAATATCTACACTAAAATCGATGCATCTAATGCAAATAATCAAATAGGATTATAAATCATCATCTCCACTTAAATCAATCCATCTAGTGCAAAAAATATTCTCCCCTCTCTCCAGCCTCCATCCATATCTATATCCCCCTCCATCTCTTGTTTTTTGTCTCTCTATCTCACCCCCCTACATATGCTCTCACACTCCATATATATCATTCTCTTTGTCAATCACACCCTCTACCCATCTCTCTCTTCTTCCCTCTCTTCAACCTACATTTATATCTCTATCTTCCCTTTCTCTCCCTCTTCCGCGCTAATATATCTATTCCCTCCTTTTCTCATCTCTCCCTCTCTCTCCATCTTCCTTATCACTCTCTCTCTCTCTCTAGAAACCAACATCGACACTGAAATCAATGCATTTACTCAAAGAAATAAAATAGGATTAGAAATCATCATCTACACTGAAATCAATGCATTTAGTGCAAAAAATCAATTAGGATTAGAAATCATATACATTGAAATCAATTCGTCTAGTGCAAGTAATCAAATATAATTATAAATTGACATCTAAATTCAAATCAACACATTCATTGCAAGTAATCAAATTGTATTAGGAATAATCACCTACACTGAAATCAATGCATCTAATGCAGGTAATCAAATATCATTAGAAATAAATATCTACACTAAAATCGATGCATATAGTGAAAATAATCAAATAAGATTAGAAATCACCATCTCCACTTATATCAATCCATCTAGTGCAAGAAATATTTCTCCCTCTCTCCACCATCCCTCCATATCTATATCCCCCTCCATATATTATTTTTTCTCTCTCTATCTCACCCCCTAAACACACACACTCTCGCACTCCATATATATCAATCTCTTTGTCAATCACCCCCTCTCCCCATCTCTCTTCTTCCCTCTCTTCACATTCCATCTATATCTCTATCTTCCCCTTCTCTCCCTCTCCCCTGCTAATATCTCTCTTTCCTCGTTTTTTCCTCTCTCCCTCTCTCTCCATCTTCCTTATCACTCACTCTCTCTCCCTCTAGAAATGAGCATCTACACTAAAATCAATGCATTTACTCAAAGAAATCAAATAGGATTAGAAATCTCCATATACATTGAAATCAACGCACTTAGTGCAAACAATCAAATAGGATTAGAAATCATCTACACTGAAATAAATTCATCTAGTGCAAGTAATGAAATATAATTACAAATTGACATCTAAATTCAAATCAACACATTCAGTGCAAGCAATCAAATTGTATTAGAAATCACCACCTACACTGAAATCAATGCATCTAGTGCAAGTAGTCAAATATCATTAGAAATAAATATCTACACTAAAATCGATGCATATAGTGCAAATAATAAAATAGGATTATAAATCACCGTCACCACTTATATCAATCCATCTAGTGTGAGAAATATTCTACCCTCTCTCCACCCTCCATCTATATTTGTATCCTCCTCCATATCTTCTCTTCTGTCTCTCTATCTCACCCCCTAAACACACACGCTCTCGCAGTCCATATATATCAATCTCTTTGTCAATCCCCTCCTCTTCCCATCTCTCTCTTCTTCCCTCTCTTCACCTTCCATCTATATCTCTATCTTCCCCTTCTCTCCCTCTCCCCCACTAATATCTCTCTTTCCTCCTTTTTCCCTTTCTCCCTCTCTCTCCATCCTCCTTATCACTCTCTCTCTCTCTCTCTCTCTCCACCTTTCTCTCTCTATTTATTTCTTCTTACCTCCCTCTCCCTCCCCCTCCAAGTCCATCTCTCTTTCCCTCCCTCTCTCCACTCTCTCACATCCTCTCTCTTCCTTCATCTCTTTCCCTTTCTCTCCCATCTCTCTCTCCCTCTCTCTCTTTCTTCACCCACCAACTATGTTACTATATATCCCTCCCTCTCTCGTTATATCTCCTTCTCCCCCCCCCCTTATCTCCATATCTCCTTATTTGTCTCTTTATCTTAGCCCCAAACATACACGCTCTCTCTCTATCTCTCCCTTGTCACTCCTTCTCTCTCTCCACTTCTCATTCTATATTTCTTATTTCCTACATCTTTCCCACTCCAACTCCATCTCTCTATCGATACCTCTCTCCTCATCTCTCTCAAGTCCTCTCTCTCATCCTTCCTCTCTCTCTCTCTCTCTTCCATCCAATACTCTCTCTTCCCCCATCATTCTCCTCCTCTCTCTCATCCTTCCTCTATCTCCCTTTCTCTCCTACCTCCCTCTCTCTTTTCCCTCCAGTCCTCTCGCATCGCCCATCTCTCTCTCTCTCTCTCTCTCTCTCTCTCCCTCTAATCCTCTCTATTCCCCCATCTCCCTTTCTTTCTCTCTCTCTTTCCTCCCCTCTCTCTCTCCAACTACATTACTATATCCCTCCCTCTCTCCTTCTCTCTTCTTCTCTCCCCCCTTATTTCCATACATCCTACTTTGTCTCTTTATCTCACCCCTAAACATACACACTCTATAACACTTACTTAATTTAACCCTTTTTACAATAAAAAAAAAAATACTTGATAATATCAGGTTAGTTGAAATGGTTCGCGCATGTAACACATACAAATTCCTCTATTGATTAACTTAGCATGCTTTACATAAATGTATAATGTTATGGTTAATGCTCATAATTTATTTACGAATCTGCAGTTTTACATGGATAATTAAATATTTTCCAAAACAGACATATTTGGATTTTCCAAATATGGTACTTACTCATTAATCACTTAGTATTGTTAAGTGTAATTGCATGTATTCTATTCAGATTTCGTGGTTAAGTTGACAGCGTGTGTGATTTATCACTATAAATATTTGTTTGTTTCACCCTCCCATCTCGCACTTCAGTTACTGTGCTGGTCTCGACTTCCTCCAGAATTTATTTTGGCTCTTTGTTTGATGTCCTTTTGCCAGAAAACCCGTTGTGTGGGCATCATCTCCACTACAGATTTTTTTTTTCTCGAGATCTATGAAGCCCGTGGCTAGTGGGGTGGGTTAGGGTAACTAAACAACCCCCCTCCCTCACCCCCCTCATTCTACCGTCTTTGGCTCACTACTACGCTCCGTCAATGGTGTTTTCGGCTTTGCCATGAACTTATTGTTTCAGTGTAGTGTCACTGGTTTCCTCAGCTTGCATTTTAAGATTTTCCTTTTGCATGGAGGGTAATCTTTGCATGGGTTTTACAACTCTATTGAGTTATTCTTTTGGTTAAACACATGCAATTATTATTTTATCTCTCTTCGATGGTAAAGTTACCATTCAGATTCAAATCTCTAGATGCATGCATCTCTCCACTATAGCTAAAAAATCCATAGCCCCATCCAGGTAATTGTTCCCTCTCCTGGATCTGTAATTTGTTTTTTTTTTAATAGTGAGGTTTTTTCTTTCTGGTTCTACCTTATTTTTTCATTATTCATGATGGTTCTACCATAGAGTCTGCTCCATGCTCATCTCATTTTTCTCTGACTACTGCAAAGTTGGAAACGGGTTGATGAGAGCTTACATGTTCAATGTCTTGAGGGTTCGGATTCAAACATCCTTCTCGCTTCAGAAATGGTAAGGTTACCAAACATTGAGCTTAAGCTCCTGAATACAATTTTTAGCTTCACGATAGTAATATGCGACCTCTATTCACTATCCTGTAGGTGAGATACATACTCCAGGAGTCTGGTTTATAGATTATTGTTCCATAGGAATTTTTCCTCTGATTCAATGCCTTAGAATTTGAGTAAATGTGCAAATCACACCGTTATCTGTGTAGTTTACTGCTTAACTAAGGGTTTTAAATCCTCTGGGAAGGTTAAGTCTTACTTGAAAATTATGAATGGAATCTAGTTTGTATTCAAGGATGATATTCACTCCACTAAAATATTTTCAATAAATTATTTTGAACCATATCGATTTTTTTCCATTTACTTCCGGTATTTATCTGTATGCATAGAGACTCTAAATATTTATTTATTCGTCAATTTTACTACTCATAATCACAACTAGACAATATTGGGTAATTCATATTGGTATACTCATTGTTCAAGTTATTTTTAAATGAAACCCTAGCTTTAGTTTTTGTGAGTTATTTGTTTTTATATGTAATACCTCTTGTTACATTGGAGAGGTACCGGATGGGACCGGAGTTCAGAAATGTGCTTCAGGTTCTAAGTCCAAACCCTCAGAGTCCCGCTGTCTCGTAGTGGAAGTCTTTGTTGCTCAAAACGAGCAGTTGTTTTCACATATGTGTATTCAATTCATATATTCAAAATTTACCCAATTTCTAAGTAGTTATTTTTTTCTTTTGAATACCTCACGGTAATTAACCCCATTACGGGTTTTGTGTAAAATTTTTGGTTTAACAACTTAATTTGTGTTAATTCTCTTCTTTATTTTTCCCATACAATGGAAGTTACTGCATATTATAAATTATTTCAACAGTTGGGTTTACCATTTTGATTACTTTTCATTCTCTATGTATATAGAATTTTCCAAGAGAAATATATTTGTGTTCTGTTAGCTAATTGTCAAGTTGTAGCTTCACATGAAACTCTGGATTTTTCCTGTAACGTATTTCTATAAGTTTATGTAAACAAAACCTCTACTTTATTTACTTTTAATTAGAGTTTGAGCATTTATGTTCTTTTCAAGATGAATTTTACAGAGTCAAGATTTATATTGTTAGGTATCGTGAAATTTCTTCTTAAGCATTGGCAATTATTATTTTTATTACCACACAAAAATATTCCTCTCCTACAGACTTAGAAACTACACACATTATCACCAGTATAGATAAAACTCAAATGCTATATGTACCTACTTGAAAGAAAATAGGAATTAGTCTCAGTAGCTGCTTGGACTGCACAACCTTGAGCGAGGCGATTACGTCCTCTACTCCCCGCTAGCTCTACACCAGTTCAGAGTTAAAATGTTTGAAATAGGAAGTTTGACCTCAGGATTAACAAATCCAGTCGAATTCTACTGGTAAATCTCTTGATTTTCACTGGCATTTTCTCCAGCTCTGAAAAACTCAGAATACAACATACAATGCTTAGCCTTCTAACTCTTCTGCACAAAACCCCATTCCCTACTAAGATTTTTCCTTAAATACTTTCTGGGAGGGTAACTGTCAGAACTGTCTCAACCTCTTCCTGGGTTTTCTTGGAAAATAGTTTTCCACACAGTTTCTTTCATTTTATTTTCTTTCCACTAAAAATAAAAACTTCCATTTAATTAAATTCTTTTAAAATAAGAGTCATGTGTTCATATCCCTAATGAATGCCTCATTAGTTACTAATTCATATTGTGTCTAAATAACCTAATTAAAAAGTAAAATTAAAAAGTAAAAGACCAAATCAGGGGGTTACATCTTCCCCCTCTTAAAGGAAACACCGTCCTCGGTGTTACTCATTTCCTGAGAATAATTTTGGAAAGGCTTCAAACACAACTTTTTCGTCTTCCCAAGTATCCTCCTCCAGGCCAAAGTGCTTCCACTACACTTTAACTTGGGGGATGACTCGCTTCTGGAGCGTTATTTCTCTCAGGTCTATAATATGCTATAGTTCTACCCGAAACTAGGGGTTCGGTTCTACCTGCAAGCAACCAGATTTGAATTAGTTCAAATCAGAAAATAATTGTGATGAAAATTGTACTTCTTGGTCGACTTACATGTATACCCTGCCAGTGTATAATGTGCTTGGGATCATGTATATAACGCTTCAATAAAGACACATTAAATACATTGTGTACTAGTATATGTCTTGGTAAGGCCAAACGTTAGGCCACCAGCCCTATCCTCTCTAAGGCCTCAATATGTCTGCAGTAGCGGGGAGCCAACTTGGCACAAGAATTCCATCGCAAAGTGCTTTTCTTTGTCTTCATTCGCACATATACATGGTCCCCTACTTTGAATTCACAAAAAATTAATTTCCTCTCTGCATAAACCTTTTGTCTGTCTTGAGCCGCTTTTAGACTCTGTCTAATTTTTCGAACCTCTCGCTCCATCTCCTCTAGCATATCAATTCCAAGCATCATTTTATTCTCCGTGCTACTCCAATTTATAGGAGTTTGACATTGTCTCACATAAAATGCTTCGAAAGGGCTCATCTTAAGGGATTCTTGATATCCTTTATTATAGGAAAACTCAACCAAGTGTAAATATTCCTCCCAATTAGTTGGTTGCTGCATGACATACATGCACAACATGTTTTCTAGGATTTGATTCACTCGCTCCGTTTTCCCATCCATTTTTGGATGATATGCAGTGATAAATTGTATTTATGTTCCCAAGCCACTAAATAGTGTCTTGTATAATGCTAATGTGAAACTCATGTCCCGATATGAAATGACTGCATGGGGAATACAGTGCAGTCTAAAAATCTCTTTCATAAAAATATCAGCAATTTTCACAGTCTTGTAGGTGGATTGCGTACGAATAAAATGTGCCACTTTGCTAAGTCTATCTAATACCACCATAATTGAATAATTATGCCTCTTGTTTCAGGGTAAACCTGTAATAAAATCAAGGGAAATAACTTCCCATTTCCATTCAGGTATTGGAATTGGTTGAAGCAATCCCGCAGGGTGCTAATGCTTTACTTTAATCTGCTGGAACTTAAGGCACTTGGTAAAATATTCTGCTATCTCCCTTCTCATTTTTGGCAAAGTATAGTCATTTATGATTGCTGACAACATATTTTGATAACCAGGATGCCCGACATAGGTACTTTTATGATACTCATCCAAAATAATTCTTTTTAAACTCTCTTGATTACGAATACATATCCTATTTCGAAAAATGAGAAGTTGTTTTTCATTGATTCTATATTCAGACTACTTCCCCCATTTCTCCAAATCCCTTACCTATTGCAAAAAATGATGATATTCCGAATCTTCCCTTGCTGCTTCCAAAAACTGATCTTGAAAATTGGATTCATTTTGGCTGAAATATAATTCATAGATGCCGTGCAATTTTCTACTCAAGGAATCTGCCACCTTGTTCTCTTTTCCTTTTACATGTTGAATGTCGAAATCAAACTTTCTAAGAAATAGATTCCACCTTTCTTGGAAAGCATTCAAATAAGTCTACTCAAAGTAGCTGGTTAAGCTACTATGATCAGTCCTTAGCACAAATTTATTTCCTAGAAAATAATGCCTCCATATCCACAAGGCATGCACCACTCCATTTAATTCTAAGTCATATGTTGAATATATTTGCTCGTGTTCCCTCAACTTCCTAGATTCATACGCTATGAATTTTCCTTCTTGGGTCAACATGGATCCCACACCCTCTTCACGTGCATCTGTACATACTTCAAAATCCATGCTTGGATCTGCTACCTTCAAAATAGGAGTAGTGGTTAAGAGTTCTTTTAATAACTCAAAACTATTTTGACATTCTTATGTCCACTTGAAAAATTTTCCTTTCTTTTGCAAAGAAGTAATAGGATAAGCTATTTTGGAAAATCCATTAATAAATAGTTGGTAATAACTAGCCAAACCCATAAATGAGCATATATCTGCCAGATTCTTTGGTACCTTCCATTCCATAATTGTTTTTATCTTCTCTGGGTCCATAACTATTCCTTCTGCTTAAATTACGTGCCCCAAGTATTGGATCTACTACTTAAATAAATCACATTTACTAAACTTGGCATAGAGATGATGCTCTCTTAGTGTTTTCAGCACAATCCGCAGATGTTCTTTGTGTTCTTCCTCATTTTTAGAGTAAATTAAGATATCATCAATAAATATTAACACAAACTTATCCAAGTACTGGTGAAAAATCCCATGCATTAAACTCATAAAAGTTGTTAGTGCATTGGTTAACCCAAATGGTAGCACCAAAAATTCATAATGTCCATACCTGGTTCGGAAAGCTATCTTACTTATATCTTCATCCTTGTTTCGGATCTGATGATAGCCATATCTTAAGTCTATTTTGGAGAACATTGTTTCTCCTTTGACTTGGTCAAATAAATCATCAATGCACGGCAATGGGTACTTGTTTTTAATGGTAAACGTATTAAGTTGACGATAATCCATACACATATGCATAGTACCGTCCTTCTTTCTTACAAACAGTATAGGTGTTCCCCATGGGGAAACACTTGGCCGAATGTAACAGTTATCCATCAACTCTTGTAATTGCATCTTTAGCTCTCTTAACTCTAGTACACTCATTTTGTAGGGAGCTTGGGACATAGGTGTTGCTCCAGGTATCAACTCAATAGTAAAATAAATTTCTCTTTTTGGTGGTAGCCCTGAGATTTTCTTAAGAAAAACATCTTGAAATTCTTGTATAACAGGAATATTTTCTAACTTTGCAGTCTTATCTTTTGTATTGATAAACCCAACTTGAATTTCATATAGCTCACAGCCTTTTCTTATACATTTACTAAGCTGTGATGCAATAATGGGTCATAGCTTCAAAGGTTTTCTTATGCCCTATAACTCTTGCCTTAACCCGTCATTATACTTGAAATGTATAATCTTATTCTTGCTTTCCACCAAGGTCCAATGTCTTTCCAACCAATCCATCCATAGAAATGCGTCATACGAACCCAATGGTAGTAAATTAAGTTCCACAGTTATATGCTGGTCCCCAATCCTTAATTCATAGTCGGGAACCTTTGTATGAACCCGCCTTCTAGTCCCTCTAGCTAGTTGAACTAGCCATGGATTTTAAATTTTTGTTCCTGCCATTTACTGTTTCCAACTACACCAGGATGTATGTAGCTCAAGCTCGCACCAAGATCAGCTGGAATTGAAACATCCTGGGTTTCAACCTTACCTTCTAATTCTATCATGGTTGGCTGGTAATCTGCTTGCAGGTCCTCCAAAGCTGTGTTTATTCTCGGTACGTTTCGAGCTACATCCCCCATTGTTGACACTTCTTGCATATTTTCTACCACTTCACTTCATCCCCGATGTGGAAAATCCCTAAAATAATGAGCTTCTCCACAGCCCCAACACTCTAACGGGGGTTTCTGAGGTTGTTCATTATCTGGTCTACTAGAAGCTTCATTGGGCCTTTCTTCTTGTGTCCACTTAGTTCTCTTTTGGCTTTTCGCATTATGCATGCTGAGCGGATCTCTTGCAACATTTTTAAAATTGTTGAATATGTTATTTTTACTATAGGAAAAACTCTTCTGGCCTTTTTGAGGTGGCCAATTTTTCCCAACTTCTCCTTTCGCCTTTGACTACTGATAGCACATTCGTGCCTTCCTAATTTCTTCATCCATAGTCGTCGGATTTACAAATTCAATCATTTTCTTCATATGAAGTGGCAAACTGCTCAAAAAACATTGCACCTTGTCTTTTCGTCACGTAGGTAAGGTACATATCTTAATAAATATGTAAATTTTGTAATAAATTCATACATAGTCATTTATCCTAATTTCATATCATGGAACTCTCAGGACTTCTCATCATAAAATCATTCAGTTAGGTACTTGTCTTTAAAGTACTGTTGAAACTCATCCCAAGTTACGTTTTGGTCTTCTACCCCTCTTACATTCTTCAATTCCTCCCACCATAGCATTGATCTCTCCCATAATTGCTAGATGGCTAAGCGAGCTTTAAGCTTGCTGTTATAATCATACACCTTAAAATATTTATTCATATTTATAATCCAAGATTCCACCATTTCCTCCGCCACTCCATCAAAAGTAGCAGGCTCAATCTTCCAGAACTCCCCCTGTAACTTCACTTTGTATTTTCTCATCTCCTGTTCCTTCATAATATTTCTAGATTCTCCTTCATTATAAGTTAGACTCTTTTGGATTTTTGGTGTTCGACTATCCTCCCCATGCTCATGTACTCCTTGGCGTTGATCTCTACCTTCTTGAGTATTTCTCTCAGGACTTGGTTGTCCACTCGGAGGATTCTGTCTATCTGCCAAAATTTTCAATATCCTCTCTTTCTCTCTCATTAATCTCTCATTGTCACTACGGACTTTAAGCATTTCTGTTTGTAATTGTTGAACAGTGTCCAACAATCTATTTTTGTGCTGCTATTGTTCTTCCAACATTCTGCTCGTTTGTTGGTGTTGGTCCACGCTTAGTTGCACCCATAGCTCGGGACTGATTTCTAGATTGGTCACAGGATGACTTTCCCCCATGTTTCTGGGGGGTAGTTTACTTGATCCTCTTCTCATGATGTCTTACAAAGATCTTGTACCTGTACTTATCACAATCAAATAATTAAACTCCATAAAATTTCATCACAACAATAACTATGGTTCTAGCCCATTTGGCCAAGTTTTTTTAAATTTTCTTTCATACCAATTGTAACACCCACTTAATTTAACCCTTTTTTCAATACAAAATAAAAATAAAAAAATACTTAATAATATCAGGTTAGTTGAAATGGTTCACCCATTTAACACATATAAATTCCTCTACTGATTAACTTAGAATGCTTTACATAAATATATAATGTTATGGTTCATGCTCATAATTTATTTATGAATCTGCAGATGTACATGGATAACTAAATATTTTCCAAAACACACATATTTGGATTTTCCCAATACGGTACTTATTCATTAGTCACCGACTATCGTTAAGTGTAATTGTGTGTACGTTATTCGAAATTCATGGTTAAGTTGATAGCGTGTGTGGTTTATCACTATAAATATTTATTTGTTTAACCCTCCCATCTCACACTCTAGTTACTGTGTTGGTCCCAAGTTCCACCAAAATTTATTTTGGCTCTTTGTTTGATGTCCGCTCACCAGCTACCCCGTTGCGTGGGCATCATCTCCACCATAGAATTTTTGTTTCTCGAGATCTAAGGAGCCCATGGATAGTGGGGTGGCTTAGAATAACTAACCACCCCCCCAATCTATTACCTCTGGCTCACTATTGCGCTCCATCGATGGCATTTATGGCTCTGCCATGAACTTCTTGTTTCAGCGTAGTGTCACTAGTTTCCTCAGCTTGCATTTTAAGGTTTTCCTTTCGCATGGAGGGTAATCTTTGCATGGGTTTTACAAATCTGTTGAGTTCTTCTTTTGGTTAAGCACATGAAATTCTTCTTTAATCTCTCTTTGATGGAAATGTTACCATTCAGATTCAAATCTCCAGATGCATGCATCTCTTCGCCGTAGCTGTGAACTCCACAGCCCCATCCAGGTAATTGTTCCCTCTCCTGGATCTGTAATTTGTTTTGTTTTTTAATAGTGAGGGTTTTTCTTTCTGGTTCTACCTTATTGTTTCATTATTCACGATGGTTCTTCCATACAGTTTTCTCCATGCTCATCTCATTTTTCTCTAACTACTACAAGGTTGGAAAAGGGTTGATCAGCACTTACAGGTTCAAGGTCTTGAGGGTTCAACTTCAAACATCCTTCTCGCTTCAAAAATGGTAAGGTTACTAACCATTTTTCTTAAGCTCTTGAATAAAATTTTTAGCTTCATGATAGTAATATGCGACCTCTGTTCAATATACTACAGGTGAGGTACATACTCCAGGAGTCCATTTTATAGATTATTGTTCCATAGGAATTTTTACTCCGATTCAATGCCTTAGAATTTGAGTAAATGTGGAAATCACTCTGTTATCTGTGTAGTTTACTGCTTAACTAAGGGTTTTAAATCCTCTGAGAAGTTTAATTCTTTCTCAATAATTATGAATGGAATTTGGTCTCTATTCAAGGATTATAGTCACTCCGCTAAAATATTTTGAATAAATTATTTTGGAACATAACGATATTTTTCATTTACTTCCGGTATTTATATGTACGCATAAAGACTCTAAATATTTATTTATTCATCATTTTTACTGCTCCTAATCACAGCTGAGAATAATGGACAATTCATTTGTTGTACTCATTGTTCAAGTTATTTTTAAATGAAACCCTAGCTTTAGTTTTTGGGGGTTCTTTTTTTTTATATGTAATACCTCTTGTTACTTCGGAGAGATACCCGACGAGACCGGAGTTCAGAACTGTGCTTCAGGTTCTGACTCCAAACCCACAGAGACCCGCTGTTTCATAGCAGAAGTCTCTGTTGCTCAAAACAAGCAGTTGTTTGTGTTATCCCCCTTGTAAATTTTTGACAAAGCAAAGTAGGGGGCTAAAATGTTTTTTGAGCCTTCAAGGAATGCATCTCCCTTGAAGACACATCATCCTTGAAGTCTCCTGTGCCTTTTCCTTTGATAAATTTCCCTCTGCTGACTCCCTTTATAAGGTCTCATTGTTTGCAGAAATTTTGCTCCAAAAGGTCTATATTTATCCCTTATATCCCTGCAAAGTGTCCCTTTCACCTCTTATTCCATTTGTCAAAATCCCTTTAATCTCCCCAAATTCCCTTGAAAACCCACCTTCACCCTTTGTCTAGCCAAATTCTCACCTTTGTTCTCTATCGTTACCCCATATTGGCTTTAAATTTCATTGAAAACGAGCCAAAAATAAATTTTTCTCCATAATATGGGTCCTAGCCCCTTAGACTTAGCCCTCAGCCTTTCCTTCCATGTGACCCGGACGTTGGAACCACCCGCCAGCCCAAAGGAGCGCTTATCTCATATATTCATTGGGCACGTTTATAGTCGTTGATCAAAATGAAATCGATGGCGATCGCCGCCCCCGCAACATCTGTCGTTTCAACCGTTCACCGCCGATCATCGCATCTTGACCATTCATTTACCCGCCAAATCAACAATCCAGAGTGCACCTACTCCGGTTGTCCCCGCCGCGCACTATTCGAAAACCATCCAGTTTCTATCGCACTGCCTTTCGAAGGTGGATAGTATTTTCCGATGAGCCAGCGATTCCACTCATCGCGCGACATGTGGCAGCGGCACTGTTCCAAAACCGCTTGCTCATCGCGCATTAACATTCGGCACGGGATATAGAGTGATATGCATGTCATCCATCCGATCTGAGGCACCTCATCCAACGGTTGTCGCTTCACAGAGTTGTGCGGGGTTTAATCCAAGGTCACTGTACTCCTTGCCCACTACTCATCGCCCTCTACTGCATTTTCAACCGTCGATCTCCTTTGAGATCTGACGGTCCAGATTTGTTTTCCCCGCTGTTGACTTTTTCACCATCACCCGGTCCCACCACGTCACCGCCACGTGTATCCACCATACATCCGCCCATCCCATTGCATATATTTTTTCAAAGGTCGATTTTGTTAAGGTTTTTCATTTAAATTTCCTCTATGCTTCGCCAACCTTCACTAAGGCTTCCCTCCATCATTCCTCTGCATTGTTTTGCCATTTCAACAACTACACAACCATTTTCATCATCCGCACCGCATCCACCACCCCATTCATTGTTTTCTTAACTGGTTTTCGCATTTTGCAGGGTTTCAGAAAGGTGTGAAACCGCCATGGTTCAATTGTATTATTGTAATGACGTGTTGCGCAGAGAAGGTTGAATTTGGAAGCTGGTACTATAATGGAAATACTCGGAAAGGTAGTAGTGGCATAAATATTATCCCAGGATAGTTCAATCTTCGCAAAAAACCTATCCGGCACCATTAAAGCCCAGATTTTGCAGATCAAGACATTTATGAAGCGACAGAGAAATACCAACTAGTGATAAACCAGTTCAACGAAGAGCTTTGAGCCTTAATACAGGGATTTAAAGGCAAAGCACCAGATCAGCGATGTCTTGAATCACATGGAGTGTACAACATACATAAATTCATGTATATTAGGGTTTGTACACCAACAGAATGTTTTCCCCGTAAAGGAAAGAATTCCCATACAACTTTTATTCTATATCATGTTCCTAAAGGATTTCCCACCCTGACAACGGTCCTACGATATCAGTAGCATTAGCTACACAGCATGGCAGACTTGAATCATTGATTTATTTTTGTTCAGATAACCAAAATTACTATAGAGCACTGCAGCCAAAGCACATCAGAGACATACCTGGAGTTAATGGAAACCTGACGAAGACCACTCTTTCACCCAAGGGTGTCCCAGATTAATGCACAGAATTTATATAGACTGGGCTTCGGCCTTCTTCCTCTTCTGAAGTTTTTAATGCTGCATTTAGTTCTTCACCTACCTTCTCTTCTCCTCTGGAGCTATAAATTCATGAAGAAACTCATTGTAAAGGTTGTTGATTATTTATCGGAGAATTGCAAGTAGTTTCTTTTGAGACACAGTATCTGGGTAAAGTGTTAGATAGGCTGAGGAATATGATTTCAGACTGAGTATTCAGCCATTGGAAATGTTGTACTTGACTGGTATTGCTATTTAATATGACAAGCACATTTCTTTGGATCCTAATCTAAAGCAGCGGTGATGTTTTCCTATCTCTGTGTTTATATTCATTTCATTTCGTTTCTACTAGCTTGCATCAGAATATTGGCATAGGATTTAACCTTGTTATGTACCCTATGTTTTTTCTCTCCTTGCCATTGATGTTTTTCTTCTAAATGTGTTATCTAAGAATCGATTTTAGTTAATTTAACCAGTGTAGTGGATGTTATTTCCTGCTCTCTGATGTATGAATTACATTTATCTGTTCTTAGATGTTTCTTGTTATGGATTTAGTTGGAAGATTTGGGAACACTGGGGATTAGAGTTAGCCTTGTCCACTAGGATCCTTGTGCGACTAGCTGGTCTTTAACTTTGTGCTCTGAATCTGTGTTATCTCCTCCTCTCCTACCTTTCCATATCACACAATCATCTTTAAGGTCCAACATTTTAGATGACTAGCCCAATTGAAAGCCTGCCTATTGATTAGCAAGATAATCCTTTCCTGACTCCATTGCCCAATGGTTTTGAATATTTCCCGAAACACTTCACCTCTGCCTTATCCCTTCTTGCTCATCCTTGTCTTACATTGAACCCTTCTTTCCTGATGACCAGCAACCAAATCAAAACAAATCAAACAAACAAACCCTGAGCCTTATAACTAGCCTAACACCTTAAATTTCGAGCTTCAAAGATATAAAACCTTTACTTATATAGAGAGATCCCTCTCTGGACCCAGGAGGGCTAGATCCTGAGGTCTGAAAGTAGTTTGATGTTGTCTCATATTTTGGTCTTGCCAATCTGGCAAAAACATGGGAACCCCAACAGTTTGCACAGATATGTAGTCAATTCATATTTTCAAAATTTACCCCATTTCTGAGTAGTTATTTTTTTCTTTTCAATACCTCCTGGTAATTAACCCCATTAAGGGTTCTGTGTAAATTTTTTGGTTTAACAACTTAATTTGTGTTAATGCACTTCTTTCTTTTTCCCATACAATTGAAGTCACTGCATATTCTAAATTATTTCAACTGTTGGGTTTACCATTTTGATTACTGTTCATTCTCTATTTATATAAAATTTTCCAAGATAAAGATATTTGTGTTATGTTGGCTAATTGTCAAGTTATAGCTTCACATGAAACTTTGCATTTTTCCTGTAACGTGTTTCTATAAGTTTATGTAACCAAAACTTCTACTTTCTTTACTTTTAATTAGAGTTTGAGCATTTTTTTTTCTTTATAAAGTTCCATTTTACAGAGTCAAGATTTATATTGTTAGCTATCATGAAATTTCTTCTTAAGCATTGGAAATTATTATTTTTACTACCACACAACAATTTATTCTCCTACAGACATAGAAACTAGACATAGAATCATTAGTATAGATAAAACTAAAATGTTGTATGTACCTACTTGAAAGAAAATAGGAATTAGTCTCAGTAGCTGCTTGGACCACCCAACCTTGAGCGAGGCGATTACGTCCTCCGCTCCCCCTAGCTCCACACCAGTTCAGAGGTAAAACGTTTGAGATAGGAAGTTCGACCTCAGGATTAAAAAATCCAGTCCACTTCTAAAAACAAATCTCTTGAGTTCCACTGGCATTTTCTCCAGCTCTGGACAACTCAGAATACAACATACAATTCTTAGCCTTCTGACTCTTCTGCACAGAACCCCATTCCCTACTAGGATTTTTCCTTAAATCCTTTCTGGGAGGGTAACTGTCAGAATTGTCTCAACCTCTTCCTAGGGTTTCTTGGAAAATATTTTTCCACACAGTTACTTTCATTTTCTTTTCTTTCCACTAAAAATAAAAACTTCCATTTAATTAAATTCTTTTAAAAGAAGAGTCATGTGTTCATATCCCTAATGAATGCCTCATTCGTTACTAATTCATATTGTTTCTAAATAACTAAATTAACATGTAAAATTAAAATGTAAAAAGTAAAAATTAAAAGACCAAATTAGGGGGTTACATCTTCCCCCTCTGAAAGGAAACACCATCCTTGGTGTTACTCATTTCCTGAGAATAATTCTAGAAAGGCTTCAAACATAACTTTTTCATCTTCCCAAGTAGCCTGCTCTAGGCCAAAGTGCTTCCACTACACTTTAACTTGGGGGATGACTCACTTCTAGAGCGTTATTTCTCTCCGGTCTAGAATATGCTATGGTTCTACCTGAAACTCGTCGTCCGGTTCTTCCTGCAAGCAACAAGATTTGAATTAGTTCAAATCAGAAAATAATTGTGATGCAAATTGTGTGTCTTGGTCGACTTACATGTATACCCTGCCAGTGTATAATGTGCTTGGGATCGTTTATATAATGCTTCAATAAAGACAGATGAAATACATTGTGCACTAGTATATGGCTTGGTAAGGCCAACCGGTAGGCCACCGGCCCTATCCTCTCTAAGACCTAAAAATGTCTGTAGTAGTGGGGAGCCAAATTGGCACAATAATTCCATCGCAAAGTTATTTTCTTTGGCTTGATTCACACATATACATGGTCCCCTACTATGAATTCATGAAAAATTATTTTCCTATCTACATTAACCTTTTGTCTATCTTGAGCCACTTTTAGATTCTGTCTAATTTTTTTAACCTCTTGCTCCATCTCCTCTAGTATATCAGGTCCAAGCATCATTTTATTCTTTGGGCTACTCCAATTTATAGGAGTTTGACATTTTCTCAGATACAATGCTTCGAAAGGGCTCATCTTAAGGGATTCTTGATATCCATTATTATAGGTAAACTCAATCAAGTGTAAATATTCCTCCCAATTAGTTGGCTATTTCATGACATACATGCGCAACATCTCTTCTAGGATTTGATTCAATCACTCTGTTTGCCCATCCGTTTGTGGATGATATGCAGTGCTAAATTGTATTTGTGTTCCCAAGCAACTATATAGTGTCTTCTAGAATGTTGATGTGAAATTCCCGTCGTGATCTGAAATGACTGTGCGGGAAATACTGTGTAGTCTAAAAATTGCTTTGATAAAAATATCAGCAATCTGCATAGTCTTGTAGGTGGATTGCACAGGAATAAAATGTGCCACTTTGCTAAGTCTATCTACTACCACCATAATAGAATATTTATGCCTCTTGTTTTGGCATAAACCTGTAATAAGATTAAGGGAAATAACTTCCCATTTCCATTCAGATACTGGAATTGGTTGAAGCAATCCTGCAGGGTGCTCATGCTCTACTTTAATCTATTGGCACTCAAGGCACTCGGTATAATATTCGACTATGTCCCTTCTCATTTTTGGCCAAGTATAGTCCTTTCTAATTGCTGTCAACATCTTTTGATAACCCGGATGCTCGGCATAGGTAATTTTGTGGTACTCATTCAAAATAATTATTTTTAAGTTCTCTTGATTGGGAATACATATCCTATTTCGAAAAATGATAAGTTGTTTTTCATTGAGTCTGTATTCAGATTGCTTCCCCCGTTTCTCCTCATCCCTTAACTACTGCCACAAATGTTGATATTTTGAATCTTCCCTTGCTGCTTCCATAATCTAATCTTGAAAATTTGATTCATTCTAGCTGAAATATAATTCATAGATGCCGTGCAATTTTCTTCTCAAGGAATCCGCCACCTTGTTCTCTTTTCCTTTTACATGCTAAATATCGAAATAAAACTCGCTAATAAATGCATTCCACCTTGCTTGGCAAGCATTCAAATCAGCCTGCTTAAAGTAGCTGGTTAAGGTACTATGATTGGTCCTTAGCACAAATTTATTTCCTAGCAAATAATTCCTCCATATCCACAACGCATGCACCACTACCATTAATTCTAAGTCATATTCTGAATATATTTTCTCGTGTTCCTTAAACTTCCTAGATTCATACACTATGAATTTTCCTTCTTGGGTCAACACGGCTCCCACACCCTCTTTATTTGCATCTGTACATACTTCAAACTCCTTGCTTGGATCTTCTACCTTCAGAATAGGAGCAGTGGTTAACAGTTCTTTTAATAACTCAAAACTATTTTGACATTCTTGTATCAACTTGAAAACTTTTCCTTTCTTTTGCAAAGAATTAATATGATAAGATATTTTGGAAAAGCCATTAATAAATCTTCGGTAATAACCAGCCAAACTCGTAAATGAGCGTATATCTACCACATTCTTTGGTACCTTCAATTCCAAAATTTTTTTTATCTTCTCTCGGTCCACAACTATTCCTTCTGCTTAAATTACGTTCCCCAAGTATTCGATCTGATCCTTAAAGAAATCAAATTTACTAAACTTGGTGTGGAGTTGATGCTCTCTTAGTGTTTTCAGCACAATCCGCAGATGTTCTTTGTTTTCTTCCTCATTTTTAGAGTAAATTGAGATATCATAAATAAATATTAACACAAACTTATCCAAGTACTGGTGAAAAATCCCATGCATTAAACTCATAAAAGTTGCTGGTGTGTTGGTTAACCCAAATTCTAGCACCACAAATTCATAATGTCCATACCTTGTTCAGAAAGATGTCTTACTTATATCTTCATCCTTGATTCAGATCTGATGATAGCCAGATCTTAAGTCCATTTTGGAGAACAATGTTGCTCCTTTGACTTGGTCAAATAAATCATCAATGCACAACAATGGGTACTTATTTTTAATGGTCAACTTATTAATTTGACGATAATCCATACACATATGCATAGTACCGTCTTTATTTCTTACAAACAGTACAGGTGCTCCCCATGGGGAAACACTTGGTTGAATGTAACCTTTATCCATCAACTCTTGTAATTGCATATTTAGCTCTCTTAACTCTGGTACACTCATTCTGTAGGGACCTCGAGACACAGGTGCTGCTCTAGGTATCAACTCAATAGTAAAATCAATTTCTCTTTTTGGTGGCAGCACTGGGATTTCCTCAGGAAAAACATCTTGAAATTCATGTATAATAGGAATATTATGTAACTTAGCATTCTTATATTTTTTATTGATAAACCCAACTTGAATTGCATATATCTGACAGCGTTTTCTTATACATTTACTAAGCTATGTTGCAGTAATGGGTCACAACTTCAAATGTTTTTTTATGCCCAGTAACTCTTGCCTTGACCCATCATTAGACTTGACATGTATAATATTATTCTTGTAGTCCACCAAGGACCAGTGTCTTTCCAACCAATCCATCCCTAGCAATACATCATACGAACCCAATGGTAGTACATTAAGTTCCACAGTTATATGATGGTCCCCAATCCTTAATTCACAGTTGGGTACCTTTGTATGAACCCACCTTCTAGTCCTTGTAGCCAGCTGAACTAGCCATGGCTTTCTAAATTTCTGTTCCTACAATTTACTATTTCCAACTACACAAGGGTGTATGTAGCTCAAAGTATAACTAGGATCAACTAGAATTGAAACAACTTGGGTTTGAATCTTATCTTATAATTCTATCATGGTTGGTTGGTCATCTTCTTGTCAGTCCTCCAAAGCTGCGTTTATTCTGGGTACATTTCTAGCTACATCCCCCATTGTTGATGCTTCTTGTGGATTTTTTTCCACTTCACTTCATCCTCGATGTGGACAATTATTAAAATAATGAGCTTCTCCACAGCCCGAGCACTGTAAAAGGGGTTTATGGGGTTGTCCATTATCTAGTTTACTAGAAGCTTCATTGGGCCTTTCTTCCCCTATCCACTTAGTTCTATTTTGGCTTTTCCCATTATGCTTGCTGAGAAGATGTCTTCAACATTTTTAAAATTTTTGAATCTGTTATTTTTATTATGGGAAAAACTCTTATGCCCTTTTCGAGGTGGCCAATTTTTCCCAAATTCTCCTTTCTCCTTTGACTACTGATAGCACATTTGTGCCTTCCTAATTGTTTCATCCATAGTCTTTGAATTTACGAATTCAATCCTTTCCTTCATATGAAGTGGCAGACTGCTCAAAAAACGTTTCACCTTGGCTTTTTCGTCATGCAGGTAAGGTACATATCTTAATAAAGATGTGAATTTTGTAATAAATTCATCCATAGTCATTTTTCCTAATTTCACATCATAGAACTCTCGGGAATTCTCATCATAAAATATTTTAGTAAGGTACTTGTCTTTAAAGTACTATTCAAACTCATCCCAAGTTACGTTTTGGTCTTCTACCCCTCTTACATTCTTCACTTCCTCCCACAACAGCGTCGCTTTCTCCCTTAATTGGTAGATGGCTAAGAGAGCTTTAAGCTTGTTGTTATAATCATACACCTGAAAATATTTATTCATATTTATAATCGAAGCTTCTGCCATTTCCTCTGCCGCTCCATCAAAAGTAGGAGGCTTGAACTTTCGGAACTCCCCATGTAACTCTACTTTTTGTTTTTTCATCTCCTATTCCTCCATAATATTTCCAGATTCTGACTTATTATAAGTTCATTTTTTTTGGATTTTTGGTGTTCGACTATCCTCCCCATGATCATGTACTCCTTGGCATTGATCTCTATTTTCTTGAGTACTTTTCTCAGGACTTGGTTGTCCACAGGGAGGATTCTATATATGTGATAAAATTTTCAGTATCCTCTCTTGTTCTCTCATCAATCTCTCGTTGTCACTGTGGACTTTAAGCATTTTTGTTTGTAATTTTTGAATAGTATCCAACAATCTATTTGTCTGTCGCCACTATTCTTCCAACATTATTCTTGTTTGCTGGTGCTGGTCCATGCTTAGTTGCACCCACATCTCAGGACTGATTTCTGGATTGGTCACAGGATGAGTTTCCCCCGTGTTTCTGGGGGGTAGTTGACTTGATCCTCTTCTCATGATGTCTTACAAATATCTTGTACCTATACTTATCACAATCAAATCATTAAACTCCATAAAATTTCATCACAACAATAAGTATGGTTCTAGCCCATTTGGCCCAATTTTTTTAACTTTGCTTTGATACCAATTGTAACACCCACTTAATTTAACCCTTTTTACAATACACAAAAAAATACTTAATAATATCAGGTTAGTTGAAATGGTTCACGCATGTAACACATATAAATTCCTCCATTGATTAACTTAGCATGATTTACATAAATATATAATGTTATGGTTCATGCTCATAATTTTTTTAAGAATCTGTAGTTGTACATGGATAATTAAATATTTTCCAAAACACACATAGTTGGATTTTCTCAATACTCTACGTATTCGTTAATCACCGAGTATCATTAAGTGTAATTGTGTGTACGCTATTCAGATTTTGTGGTTAAGTTGACAGCATGTGTGGTTTATCACTATAAATCTTTATTTTTTTAACCCTCCCATCTTGCACTCCACTTACTGTGTTGGTCCCGAGTTCCACCAGAATTTATTTTGGCTCTTTGTTTGATGTTCGTTCGCCAGCTACCCCATTGCATGGGCATCATCTCCACTGCAAAATTTCTGTTTCTCGAGATCTATGGAGCCCGTGGCTAGTGGGGTGGGTTAGGTTAACTAACCACCCCCCCCACCCCTAATTATACCGCCTCTAGCTCACCATTGCACTCCGTTGATGGCATTTTTGGCTCTGCCATGAACTTCTTATTTCAGCATAGTGTCACTGGTTTCCTCAGCTTGCATTTTAAGGTTTTCATTTCGCATGGAGGGTAATCTTTGCATGGATTTTACAACTCTATTGGGTTCTTGTTTTGGTTAAACACATGAAATTATTCTTTTATCTCTCTTCGATGGAAAAGTTGCCATTCAGATTCAAATATCCGGATGCATGCATCTCTTCGCCATAGTTGTGAACTTCACATCCCCATCCAGGTAATTGTTCCCTCTCTCGGATTTGTAATTTGTTTTTTTTAATAGTCAGTGCTTTTCTTTCTGGTTCTACCTTATTGTTTCATTATTCATGATGGGTCTTCCATACAGTTTACTCCATGCTCATCTCATTTTTCTCTAACTACTAAAAATATGGCAAAGGGTTGATCAGCGCTTACAGGTTCAAGGTCTTGAGGGTTCGGCTTCAAACATCCTTCTCGCTTCACAAATGGTAAGGTTAATAACCATTTAGCTTAAGCTCTTGAATACAATTTTTAGCTTCACGATAGTAATATGCGACCTCTATTCAGTATCCTATAGGCAAGATACATACTCCAGGAGTTCGTTTATAGATTATTGTTCCATAGTAATTTTTCCTCTGATTCAATGCCTTAGAATTTGAGTAAATGTGGAAATCACACCGTTATCTGTGTCTTTTACTGCTTAACTAAGGTTTTTAAATCCTTTGAGAAGTTTAAGTCTTTCTCAACAATTATGAATGGAATTTGGTCTCTATTCGAGGATGATATTCACTCTCCTAAACTATTTTGAATAAATTATTTTGGACCATATCGATTTTTTTCCATTTACTTCCAGTATTTATTTGTACGCACAGAGACTCTAAATATTCATTTATTCATCAGTTTCACTCCTCATAATCATAGCTAGAGAATACTGGGTAATTCATATTGCTATACTCATTGTTCAAGTTATTTTTAAATGAAACCCTAGCTTTAGTTTTTGTGGGTTCTTTGTTTTTATATGTAATACCTCTTGTTACTTCAGAGAGGTACCGAACACGATCGGAGTTCAGAACTGTGCTTCAGGTTCTGACTCCAAACCCTCAGAGTCATGTTGTCTCTTAGTGGAAGTCTTTGTTGCTCAAAACGAGCAGTTGTTTGCAAAGATATGTAGTCAATTCATTTATTCAAAATTTACCCAATTTCTGAGTAGTTATTTTTTTCTTTTCAATACCTCCTGGTAATTAACCCCATTGTGGGTTCTATGTAAAATTTTTGGTTTAACAACTTAATTTGTGTTAATGCTCTTCTTTCTTTTTCCCACACAATGGAAGTTACTGCATATTCGAAAATACTTACTGGGTTTACCATTTTGATTACTGTTCATTCTTTATGTATATAAAATTTTCCAAGAGAAAGATATTTGTGTTCTATTGGCTAATTGTCAAGTTGTAGCTTCACATGAAACTCTGAATTTTTAATGTAACGCATTTCTATAAGTTTATGTAACCAAAACTTCTACTTTCTTTACTTTAAATTAGAGTTTGAGCATTTCTGTTCTTTATCAAGTTCCATTTTACAGAGTCAAAATTTATATTGTTAGCTATCGTGAAATTTCTTCTTAAGCATTGGCTATTATTATTTTTAGTACCACACAACAATATTATTCCCCTACAGACTTACAAACTACACACAGAATCATCAGTACAGATAAAACTCAAATGTTGTATGTACCTACTTGAAAGAAAATAGGAACTAGTCTTAGTAGCTGCTTGGACCACCCAACCTTGAGCGAGGCGATTACGTCCTCTGATACCCCCTAAATCCACACCATTTCAAAGGTAAAACATTTGAGACAGGAAGTTCGAATTCAGGATTAACAAATCCAGTCCACTTTTACCGGCAAATCCCTTGAGTTCCATTGGCATTTTCTTTAGCTCTAGACAACTCAAAATACAACATACAATGCTTAGCCTTCTAACTCTTCTGCACATAACCGCATTCCCTACTAGGATTTTTCCTTAAATCCTTTCTAGTAGGGTAAGTGTCAGAACTATCTCAACCTCTTCTTGAGTTTTCTTGGAAAACAGTTTTCCACAGTTTCTTTCATTTTCTTTTCTTTCCACTAAAAATAAGAACTTCCATTTAATTCATTCTTTTAAAATAAGAGTCGTGTGTTCATATCCCTAACGAATGCCTCATTCATTACTAATTCAGATTGTGTCTAAATAACTTAATCAACAAGTAAAAGTAAAAATTTAAAGACCAAATCAAGGTTACACACTCTCTCTCTATCTCTCCCTTATCACTCCCTCTCTCTGTTTATTCTTAGTTATGTAAACTAATAAACTTAAATATTCATAAATATAGAGCTGCTTATGAAGTAAATATGAAAATAGGTTTTATTTACTTACCATACCTCTGGTTTATTTATATTTTTATTTATTTACTATGGTATTTGGCCCATAGGCTTGTTATATAATTAGATTTTTATTTATAATCCTATTTGATATATTGTTATTTATTAACCTTTCCTCTTTATACCTCTTTTATATTTATTTATTTACCATACATTTTTATACCTATTTTATATTTATTTATTTACCATACTTATTTTATAAATATGGTATTTGGCCCATGGTATTTAGCCCATGGTATCAATATTAATTTGTCCCACGGTATTCGTCCCATAGGCTTCATCTAAATAAAACCTCTTTTTTAAGTTTTTTTTAAATATAAAATGGTTTATGGACTAAATATAAAAAGAATGTTTATTTATTTACCATATATCTAGTTTATATATATTTTTATTTAATTACCATAAGTATAAAAATAGGTTTTATTTATTTACCATACCTCATGTTTATTTATATTTATATTTATTTAAATTTTAAAATATTGCAACTCTCATGGGGAAATATTTATGTCTTTAAATATTTTAATTTATTCATAGAATATGGGTTTTCTTTTTAAAGATTCATTTTACAAATATTTAATTAAAAGAAATATTAAAAGATTTTGGATTTTGATTGTTTGTGTTGAATTAACTATTTTCCTTTTATTTAGGAAATGGTATTGACTTTAGTAAAGAGTAAAGATGTTTAAAATTTTACTTAATTTGGAAATTCAATGTGGCAAATTTTTTTGTTAAAGATAAATTTATGATCCATTCAAATTCACGTATATAATAAAGCAATTCTTAAATGGTTGAGATAATTTACAATCCATTCAAATTATATAAATAATACATAGAAGTATTTTAATAGTTAGCCCATTAATAAGTTAAAAAATTTATATATAATCTAAATATTCAAGTTAGCAATTATCAAATGGTTGAGATAATTTATTATCCATTCAAATTATATAAATAAACATAGTTGTATTTTAATAGTTAATCTCAGCCCATTAATAAGTTAAAAAAATTATATATAATCTAAATATTCAAGTTTTATAAAATTCAAAATTAGGTTAATGCTTTGGCCGACATTAGAAAAGGTACAAATTATTATCTTTTTAGAACGTGACATACCTGACATCGATGTTATATTGGGCTGTAGATTGCCTCTTGGCGCAATAATCTCAGTGCAATAATTAAACGGATAGTAAAAATTTATGTAACTTTCCCTGCATAAGATTTATTTATATAAATTCTTGGGCATAAAACAATAATTAAACGGATAGTAAAGATTTGTGCAACTTTCCCTGCATAAGATTTATTTATATAACTTCTTGGGCATAAAGAATTTTAGTCAATTTTTCAATTTGAGAGATGTGAATAAGACATGTGATTTATGTTAGAAATTAATGGAGAATAGGTTACGTAGTTATGATTTGCTCTTTATTTGACATTCAGTTCCTATTAATTAGGAATCTGTTTTGCCTATGTATCTATTTAATTCCTGATGATTAATGAAGAATGCCAAGCGAATGCATTTGCTGGTGGGAGCTCCTGGTGATCTGCACCTGTGAGCTCCCGTGTGTTTGTCCAAACTTCTGTCTTCTGCATTTCTTATCATGGTATCAGAGCTCAGGAAGAGGAAGAGCTGAGAGAGGCTGTGTGTGGTGGCTCGTTGGACTGGAGCTTTGTTCACTGTGGACTGCGTGAGGCAGATCCTAAGGCCGTGAAGTTAATCTTGTTTGTGGAGGCGGTGTCTAGAAGCGTTGCGGCGTTGAGAGCCAAGTGCTCGATTTTACACATCTGTTAGCTGGTGAACCTGACGTGAAGGCGGCGTTGGAACGAACACTCACTTGGATCAAGCAACGGAAGACGCAGTCATTGGCGTTGGCCAGATTTCAAATCATTCTTGACTGACGAGTCTCTCGACGCGCTCTCAAACTCAAATTGGATGGTTCCAATTACACAAATTGGAAATTTAAGCTTCAGACTTTGCTTGAAGGTCAGAATACCTATAGCATTGTCATCGGTGATGAAGGTAAGCCGACTGTTGCAAATGGTGGAACGAATGCAACAATTCAAGAATGGGAGAAAAGGGAGCTGAAGGCAAAGGTTCTACTAAAATTGTCAGTTAAAGATTGCATCATCCCTCATATTTGGGATTGCAAGATAGCGAATGAGATCTGGACAACTCTCAAAGACATGTATGAAATCAAGAACACCAGTCGAACCTTGTTCCTCAGGAAGAAGATCCTCTCAATAAAGATGGAGGAGAATGAGTCTGTTTCGTCATTCTTATCCCGGATAAAGGAAGTTAAAGATAAACTATCTGATATCGGTCAAACCGTGGCAAATGATGATCTGGTGAAAATCACCATGAACGGTATGACAGATGACTATCAGATGTTTATAACTGGATTGAATGCAAGGGAAAAGCCTCCGTGTTTTGAAGAGCTTACTGGAATTTTGCTACATGAAGAGGAAAGGAGGTCGTCTCTCAAGCCTCAAGATCCAGATCTTGCATTAATAACAAAGTTTAAGCCAAAAGGGAGAGCGATGGCTGATCAGAGGAGGGGCAACACATCAAAAATGACACCACAAGGTATGACCTCGTATAGAAATGACTCTGCTCCTGAATGTTTTTATTGTGGTAAGATAGGCCATATTGCTAGATTTTGTCGCAAGAAGAAGGCAAATCAAGAGAGGTACAATCAGAGAAGGCATGCAGGTCATTTGGCGGATGCAGATGCAGATGCAGAGACAGACCCAGATCAGAATCTGGATGTTAGACTATTTATGGCCGAGGCTGACACTGCTACTGAGGAGGATGAATCAGATATTTGGTTCGTGGATTCTGGAGCCTCCTCGCATATGTCAGGTAAAAAGAAATGGTTCAAAATTTTTAAAGAATCCAACTCTGGAGTAAAAGTCTATCTTGGAGATAATAGTGGGTACGAGATCAAGGGACATGGAGATGTCCTTGTTACTCTGCCTGATGGTAAGATCAGGAATATATCTGATGTGTGGTATGTTCCTGGCATTAAGAAGAACTTGATTTCTATGTCCAAGATTACAGATCAGGACCTCAAGGTAGAATTTTTTAAATCTTATTGCATTATTAAAGATTTGTTGGATCAGATGAAGCCCATTGCTATAGGTATTCGCATAGGAGGACTCTACAAATTGGATGTGAAAAGTACGCCTCAGCAAGCCTTGATGGCGTCAAATAAGTCAGCTGAAAATTTGTGGCATCAGCGACTTGGGCATATTAACTTTGGTGATCTCTTTCTGTTGCAAAATAAAGGTATGGTAGAGGGTCTTCCTATTTTGAAAAAGTTGCATATTGATTGTGAGGCATGTGCGTTCGGTAAACAGCATAGAGATGAATTTCCTGTCGTTAAAGATAGAAAACAGAGGGATATACTTGAACTTGTACATACTGACTTATGTGGCCCGATGCAGACGAGGTCGTTAGGGGGGGCCTATTATTTTTTAATCTTTGTTGATGAATGTACAAGATTCACATCGGTGTATTTTCTTAAATAGAAAAGTCATGCTTTTGAATATTTCAAGCAATTCAGAAACATGATTGAGAAACAAACAGGAAAGTTCATCAGGATTCTTCGATCAGATCAAGGGGGGGAATTCAAGAAAGGAGTCTTCACCAAATATTGCAACGAGCATGGGATACATCAGCAATTCACAACACCTTACACTCCTCAGCAGAATGGAGTTGCTGAGAGGAAAAACAGAACACTGGTGGAGTGTGCTCGCAGTATGTTGAAAGGTAAGAATCTAACCAATGGTTTTTGGGCAGAAGCTGTTAATACTGCAGTGTATTTAAAGAATAGGAGTCCTAC
Source organism: Pinus albicaulis (assembly GCA_034641835.2). NCBI lineage: Eukaryota > Viridiplantae > Streptophyta > Pinopsida > Pinales > Pinaceae > Pinus > Pinus albicaulis. The sequence goes on along the minus strand of CM076574.1, from coordinate 517,331,734 downwards.
TAAAAGTCTTGAGTATAAAAATCCTTTTGAAGCATTGTTTGGCTTCAAGCCTGCAGTAAGTCATCTTAGAGTATTTGGCTGTAAAGCTTTTGCACATGTTCCTAAAGAGAATAGGAAGAAGTTAGATTCAAAGGCCATTAAATGCACGTTCATTGGATATTGCAGTGAGTATAAGGCTTATAAATTGTTTGACCCTGCTACTCACAAGGTGTTTGTCAGTAGAGATGTATTATTCCATGAACAGATTGATGATGGAAATCCTATCCAAAACAATGAAGAATGGCATGTGCCCTTACTCTCAGAAGAGGATACTGAAACAGGAGTCAGTCAGCAGCAGGAACAGAAGCAGGAACAGAAGCAGGAACAACAGCAGGTACAGCAGCAACAGGATAATGTGGAGTTCAGTCCACAAAGGGAAGAAATAAGCAGAATAATTGAACCCCCACCACTCAGAAGATCAAGCAGGCCAAGACAGTTACCAGCTCGATATAGGGATTGTGCGCTTATGACTGGTATGTTAAACATTGCAGAAACTTCTAAGTTTTATGAAGCTAGTAAAAGTCTTGAATGGAAGAAAGCAACGAATGAGGAATATGAATCCATCATTAAGAACAATACTTGGGATCTAGTAAAACTTCCTGATGATAAACAACCCATAGGTTGCAAATGGTTATTTAAGTTGAAATTTAGAGCAGATGGGTCTATTGATAAACATAAAGCAAGGTTGGTGGCAAAGGGATATTCCCATATAGAAGGTATTGATTTTGAGGAGACATTTGCCCCTGTTGCAAAATTAAACACCATCAGAATGGTCATTGCTTTAGCCACTAAACATCATTGGAAAATACATCAATTAGATGTTAAGTCTGCTTTCTTAAACAATGATTTAAAAGAAGAAGTATACCTAGTACAGCCTGAAGGATTTGTTAAGAAGGGAGAAGAACATCTAGTGTGTAGATTAAAGAAAGCTTTATATGGTTTAAAGCAGGCACCTAGATCTTGGTATGAAAAAATTGATTCCTTTTTCCTCATGAATGGTTATGAAAGAAGCAAAAATGATCCCAATTTATATACCATGTTTAATAATGAAGGGCAGATAGTGGTGATTTCTTTGTATGTAGATGATTTGATAATAACAGGAAGTGCAGACAATCTCCTTGAAGAAATCAAGCAGCAATTATCACAGAAATTTGAGATGAAGGACCTTGGAGAAATGCAATATTGTTTGGGTCTAGAAGTTTGGAGAGATTCAAGTCAAACTTTCTTGTCCCAGGGTAAGTATGCAAAGAGTCTGTTATCCAGGTTTAAGATGGATGAGTGTAAGCCTTCATGCATACCTTTACAGCAGAATAGCAAACTTCAGATGGATGATGGTTCAAAATATGCAGATGCAACATTGTACAGACAGTTGGTTGGTAGTCTTATTTATTTGACTACAACAAGACCTGACTTAGCCTATGCAGTGAGTGTTTTGAGTCAGTTTATGACTCAACCCCATGACAGTCATTGGAGTGCAGCGAAAGGAGTATTAAGGTATCTGCAAGGAACATCAGATTTTGGTATTTTGTATTCTGACTCATTTGATGTTAAGTTGACAGGTTATACAGACTCTGATTGGGCGGGAAATCTAGATGACAGAAGATCAATTATAGGTTACGCCTTCAACATTGGTTCCGGGGTCATCTCTTGGTGCAGCAAGAAGCAACATACTGTTGCTTTATCCTCGGCAGAAGCTGAATATCAAGCTATGTGTGCAGCGACATGTGAGGCAGTTTGGTTGCGTAGACTTCTCCAAGGTGCAAGGGAAGAACAGACAGAAGCTACAATCATCAATTGTGACAATCAAAGTTCCATCAAACTGGCTTACAATCCTGTGTTTCATAAAAACACTAAGCACATAGACACTCAATTTCATTTTGTTAGGGAGAAAGTGCAGTCCAAAGAGATTTCTGTAGACTATTGTAATTCTTGTGATAATATGGCTGACATATTCACTAAGCCACTAGGAAGACTGAAGTTTGATCTGTTTAGGGACACTTTAGGTATGTTTAAAAATCCCTTTCTCCATTAAGGGGGGGTGTTAGAAATTAATGGAGAATAGGTTACGTAGTTATGATTTGCTCTTTATTTGACATTCAGTTCCTATTAATTAGGAATCTGTTTTGCCTATGTATCTATTTAATTCTTGATGATTAATGAAGAATGCCAAGCGAATGCATTTGCTGGTGGGAGCTCCTGGTGATCTGCACCTGTGAGCTCCCGTGTGTTTGTCCAAACTTCTGTCTTCTGCATTTCTTATCAATTTAAAGGTAACCCAATTTGATTTTTAGTTATAATAATATTGAAGAAAAAATTTGAAAAAAAAATAATAATTCAATGAATAAACAAATATACATTTAACAATCACATAGTATTAAATCATATAAGATTTTAAAGACTTGTTATCTATTCGACCCTTCTCCTTGCGTAGATCATTTTTTTCCTTCGATAATTTTCTCATAAAAATAAATGCAATTTATCTCAAATTAATTAATTAAAGGAAATTCATTTCCAACCTGTGTCATATTGGCCAAGTGATCTTGATAAGGCATCATATTAACTCCAAGATAAAGTAGAGTAAATCTCACACTTAAGAATATTATTGCATGTTTTATTTTTAATATCTATAATTAACTCATATATATATATATATATATATATATATATATATATATATATATATATTCTATATATATATATATATATATATATATATATATATATATATATATATATATATATATATATATATAATTAATAATAATAATAAATCATGTAATATAAATTTCCTTCCAAAAATTAAATGTATACTCAAATATTTAAATAAGTTTAGAATCATAAACATTCAAGTTTTATTATTCAAAATCAAAAGTATATATATATATATATATAATTTCAACTCATTTGTCTTTATTGTAAAACAATGGTATAGTTAATTTTAAATTGAAAATGGAAATTTACTCAAGCTGTTGCAAACTATAAATTAATTAAGAGTCTACCTCATCACAAATTTCAGTAATTGCTCCATTTACACATGAAATGTGAATGCATAAAATTATATTGATCTATGTATATACAACATCGAAGTCTCTTGTCCCGAGGATATACTCGCATTCAGCTTCAGTATAACGGAAACCATATGTCACCATCATTTCTAAACATTTACTACCATAAAAAAAAATTCTTACCTTATTCAAAATATAACTATAAATAACCATTTACTAATCTATGCTCATAAACATAAGTTGTATGCTTTTTAATCATAAATATATTGTTTCATCCTTTGGCTTTAGTGTGCAATACCAATATCATGGTTATCGAATATGTTTAACAATAATATAAAACGTTACATGAATATGATTGCCAATCAACCCTTGGGTTTCTATCTATGGATTCGGGATTTTCAAAATGATTTATTATAATAACACGCATAGAGGAATTTATTTCATCCGTATATCTGCAAATCCAATCTATTTAATTTGATTTATGTTGGAAGTAAGCCTTGGGATATGCCTCGCTCCAATTGGCATTATAATAGCTCCTCCGTGAATGATTTTTTAACTCCATTTAATTAGAAACAATACTGGGTGTTACTACCTTAGTACAGTTGTGGGATATGCCTTGGATCCTTCATGAATTTCGAGATTTGTCTGATTTCATCTGCAGGTTAACTATGAGGTAAAATGGTTGTTCATTGGATTTTGGTGCTTTCATTTGGCTCAGCTTCACCCTCGAACGCTCTGCCTCAAACCCCTTATTGGGTCTGCATTCCTTGAATGTTTGCTCCATCGCTCTTATGTTTGGTTCAGATACTCTTTTACAAATTTTTGAGCTGAGCTACCGAACGTTAGGTTTATCAGAACTCGGTATCATTAACTATTGTCAATCTACAGATAGCACGGACTTCATACTTGATTCTGAGGGTTTTTTACTGCAAGGGATGGGTTTTATTCTCAGTACAAGGGTAAATATTTTTTTTTCTAGTTTCATTGTGTCTTTGCCTCCAGGGTTCATATTATGAAACCCTCTGCTTTGATATTACATAGATTAACCTCTGGTTTGCTTGCTTCCACAGTGCAATCTCCCTTTCTCAGTTAATGCTTTTGCGTTTATTTTTATTATGATTTCCCATCGTTTAATTCTTATTATTGTTAAATTTCTGAGAGATTTAGGTCCCTGTACTAATTTGTGTTTATTCTTATTACAAGTCGGTATTGCCAAGCCCTTGAGAAATTAAGCCCTTGCCGGTTTTCTATTTTCAACTCGGCCGCAGCTAATTTCTCCCTTCTTAGTATTCACAGGTACTCTGAGGTCTCAAGAGAGACCAAAATCTTGTAGTTACAGTTACTGGTTGTAGTATTAGACTTCAATGTGAACATATATAAATATTCATTGGGTTTAAGGCTTTATTTCCTCACCCAAGGTTTCTGATTTTTGTAATGATATTTGTTTTAATGAAGAAGCTCATTAGGGTTTTAGACTGAATATTATTATTATCGTATACAGAGGGTTTTACTCTAACCCCTTTGCATGTCATTTAAATGCTTAGAGGCTAAGCTCTAGCCTGCACGATACTTTCAGAGATGAAACTCTTTTAAGATTTATTCTGTATAAGCTTGCCTATAATGGTGTTTTAAACGACTTGCTTCTTCACATATTTAGTTATTAGTTCTGCAATTCTTTTTATGGATAGGTTTTCTTATTGCACTTAAATATTCTTAGCTAATGTACAGTGATATTGTATTTTTCGTTTCCCTCTGTTAAATGTTTTGAAGAAACGATTTATACAGCATAATGATAAACCTCCAAGTTTCTGTATATTTCATTTTCTTCTGAATGCAAGACATATTCTGCTACGCAATACTGATTATTACCTTTCACAATATTTATTCCTTTTAGATGTTTTCTCTGTATTCAAAATTTCCGTTATGTACCCATTAGTTTTTAGAATATGGTACCTAGACCACCGTTACCTAATGTCCGTGTTTAGATGGTTTTATGGCTGCGAACAATGGAATATTGGTTCGGGGTTCTCACCCAGAACCGAGATCAACAGTTCATGAGGCTGCTAAACCCTTATTAAGTAGTCTGGTTCTATATTCACTAATATTCTCAGTAGCTTACCTCTAATGGGGGTTTATCTGTGCCTATCACGAAGCAACTGACTGTATTCATACAAACATTGTAATAACAAGTATAACTCAGAAACTATTCTAATACTTTGATTTCGTATTTCTATTTTTTTGTTATTAATAATAGTTAGCCTACTCAGCTTATCTTTCATTTTTTTTCTCATACCATATAGGAAATAATGACAATAAGTGTTAGTATGAATCTTTTGTCAAAGTGTACGAAAAAGAACCACTTTAGCTACGCATAACTAATAGCCCTAACAACAAAAGTGGCTGCCAATATCTTCAGATCTGCGGTTAGTTGAACAAAAAGGCACCCAAAAAACCGGATCTATGCACATGGAAAGACATTAAGCAGTAAAAACAAGGGTTTACTCCATATACCAATAGACAAGACAAGAACAATTTTTGAAAGAATTTTTGTATTAATTGGGCACCTGGGAGGAAAAGAAGAAGGCGTATCCAATTCTCCTCGGTGGGATGGGTTCTTGGAAGTCCTCAGCACTTCAGATCTAATATTTCTCTCTCTTGTTGGTGTAGAAAACCCAATGCAAAGAATAGAGCTCAAAGGGAACTCACACAGCAAATAATGGAAAAATGAGACCAAGTGTATAGATCGAGAGTGATCTAGTAGGCAACAAAAGGTGAGGAATGATGGGGAAGAACCCTCCTATTTATAACAAAATATTGGGTCATTCTAGATCTTGGTGCATGATTAAAATAATGTTAACCAAATCTAGATCCACCTTTATGGAATATTTTATTATATTTGTTGGAGGGAAAGGGTGTTTGACTTGGGTCAAATCCCTTGATTAGTGAAAAATAAATAAACGAATGATTTATTTATCTTTTAAGGAAGTGGTTGGGAGATAATCAAATAAATAATGATTTATTTGATTAATGGTGGGTGATTTGGTCATATTTAACAAGGAATATTATCTAAATAAGATTTAAATAATTATTCCTAGAAAATAATAATTGAAATAAAAGTTTATCTAATTAATTTCTTTGTTTTTGGGTTAAACATGACCAGGAATAATAATTAAATTATTGTTTAATTAATTATTCCATGAGGAAAATCAAAAAAATATAGGCTTGTTTAATATTTCCCTTTGGGGTTTCCTATTTAGACCATAAACAACCTAATAAATGTGTTTTATTAAGTTATTTTACATAGTGAAAGCAATTTTACTTAGGGTAAAATTGGTCTTACATGGTGTACTTGGGTCCATCAATGATAATAGGTTAGATGACCAAAAAATGGTGTAACAGTTGCCCCCGGCGTGTGAGTGTGTGAATCGTATGACAAAAGTATGTTGTAAGAACTCAATCACTAGACAACAAAAGGGATGTCAGAGAGAGAAATGTGAGGTAGATAGTGTGCTGAAGGACTAGACCCTGAGGAGACGAGACTCGCAGGTGCAACAAGTCTCTTTTTATGAGAGGGTACCTGTGCTGAAGGCGGTGGGGAAGGCATACCTATGCCCGCCGAGACAAAGTACAAAAGAATAGTGTGTCCAGTAAACAAGGGACCGAACCATAAAGTACAGCTGGCATAATCATGAGCCAGATAAAAATACAATGAGGAATCCCACATACATGTTGTGCCTGGGATAACAGCGAGGACTTGTACAATAATATCTGAGTACATGAGATACAAATACAACCCAAATGCCCCCTGTAAATGGGGAAGGGCTCACAAAATCTGAGTGATACATGCAAATCAAAGAGGTGTTGCAAGTGGCTAAGGCCAACATCATCAAATATCTAGAGTTGCATCGAAGGCTGGAAGGAGGAGGTCATCCGGGCATGTCGGGGGCTACCTGCAGCGCCACCCCCTCATGAGGGTTGATACATCTCACACACACCTGGGAATCATCAAGAGCTGCTGCTGTATCAATGAACCATCAAGTATACGGATCTCGATCATGTTGAAAGGAGCTGGAGTGGAGAAACAATCAAGTCAAAGGGAAATGAGAGATCCCTTTTCCTGATCCGAGGCACCGAACAAGAGTGGAAGCTGGAACCAAGGTACACCACCCTCTAGACCCGACTTCTGGAATGAATGAGCTGATGTCGACAGAAGGAGGCCTGCCATAAGTGAGGCAATGAGAGATCCTCACCTAAGGCATGAGAGACAATAGTAGAGCGACGAACAGACTGACACTAATGATGATGGTGAAATGGAAATGACTGAGTAGCGAATGGTCGACTTCCCTTGTTAGAGCATAAAGGGCATGAATGACATGGCAGCGACTGACACAACATCATAAGGGATGGGGGACAGTGGGACTGAAGGTCATAATGTGTGACATAAGAGAGAGACCAAGAAATGAAGGATGGAGGGCTATAACGAGGTACAAAGGGACTCGAGATACACTCCATGAATGCGATGATGACTCAACTTGGATGCTCTAAACAAGGGCGACTCGATGGTGCTGCCACACAGTAAAGGCCTAGTGGGGGACCATAAAAACATGAGTACAATATGTGAACTCATGACGAAAATCGACATGAACAAAGACAAGTAAGGAGGCGAAGTGGTGCCCCGAGTACAAGTGTCGTAAGTGAGGAAATTCGATTTTAATGAGAGGGGAAGTGACCCTTCTTGGACAAAATGTGTCCTAGTGAAGTATCAGATCATAAAAAACTAATAGATACCCATTTTAGGGCTCGGTAAGAGCTTTCCAACGATGCAGACGGTTTATCAAACGGGGCTATGGTGTGGTCGCAGCAGTCGAAAGAAGAAACAGGGGTTCTCTTTTAATAAGGCAGTTTTCCCTCCAAATTCACTGATTTGCTATTGTTGCTGTGGTGAATGTAGAGAGGAGAGAAGGCCCTAAATCTTGTGGTGAGCGTAGCGGACAAACCGACCATTGGAATCAAGATCCGTCAGTTGCAGGTAAGAGGCCTAACCTTACTCTTTCATTTTGATGGATTGAAAGTTCAGTTTAGGGCCCAAAATCCCAGAAACAGACCCCCATTCATCTCTACGGCCGAGTCGCACTTTTTGGGCCAAAAAGTGCGACCTGGGATGTAGGTTTTAGGGCAAAAACTGTGACCTAGTCCTGAACTGGGCAGAAAACTGCGACCTGGGAGATGAGGGGGGTTTTGGTGCTGTTTTATGGCTGGGAGTTGGGTTTTTGTGTTTGGTTATGGTATTCCCGATCTGTATGCTGACAAAGATGATGTTTCTGTGCAGGTATGGCAGATTTACGGGTTAACTGGAGAGAGAGAGACCTGGGTACATTACGGGTAGAGATCCAGGCGGATCAGGGTGTCCGTCGTGTGTTGGCCAGGTTTGGGGTTCTAAAGTTTTTGGAGAACCCGTTGATGAGAGCAGGAGAGCCCTTGTTGGCCCGGATTATCAGTTATTGGGATCCAGAGCATGAGTTCTTTGTAGTGCAGGGGCACAGGATCGAACTGACAGTCCAGGATGTATATTTCCTGACGGGTCTCCCACCATTGGGGATGGTGGGAAACACGCAGCCAGTATTACCGCGGGGATGGCATATCATGGAGCTTGTGGAATGACATTGTCGACCGGGTCTCCAAGTCAAGGGGACTCGGATACTGATCAGGGATCTAGAGAGGCTAGAAACCCGTGCAGTGGCCGCAGCTGTGCTGCGTATCCTGGGCAACCAGGCGTTCCATCACATCACCGGGGGGCAGATGATGCTGGTAGAGAGTGTGTTGAGCGGGACCTACTATGGTTGGTCCCAAATGATGCTGGTGTCGTTAAAACGACAGTTGTCGCTCTGTAAGCGGCAAGTGAACCACGATTGCTTGTATGGGACTTTATTGTGAGCCTTCTTCTTTGAGAAGATCGCGACCTTGCGGCCTCGTGTACAGCTTCCCGATGGGGGCCCGAGAGAGCCCAGGATGTGCCAGTGGGGGCGGCTACTGTGCAGGGGAGGAGGAGGGGCGGTCGGGCGAGTGTTTCGACCTGAGTTCTTTGCCCATTGGGATAATATGCCGTTATACATAGACGACTATCCCTATAGTGGGATGAGTTATTGTGGAGATCTGGACCTGCCACTTCCGCCTGGTCGAGTCTGGGGGCCCGATGGTAAGTGATAGATTGATATCCTTGTATGGGCATGTTACAGTTTTTTGAATAGTAGCTAGGGTACTTATTCATGTATTGTTGGTATGTAGATATAGCACCGGTAAAACCGGCCAGATATATGGGACGACCGGTAGCAGCTGGAGCTGCAGGTCTGAGTGGGTCGAGAGCAGCGCAAAATAAGGATGCAGCTGCCCTTCTGGAGGACATCCACCGTAGATGGGAAAGGTTTCTAACCAGAGTATCAGAGCGCTGGTGGCAGGACTTAGACGACCAATACATAGAGCCATGTATTGGTCTACCCTCGGAATGGCGAGGGGTCATGTGGTGCATGGCGATGGCCGGTCAGGGGATACGTGATCTACAAGCTGCAGGGGCAGAGCCATTGGCTCAGGATCCGCCAGATAGTGATTAGGTGTGGGGCATGTGGTGCCCCCTAGTGTGTATGTAGGGGCAGGTGGTGCCCCCAGTTTTGAGTTTTTTGTGACATGCTGTGGGCATGTCATATGTATCAGAGTAAATGGACTCTAAACACATGTTTTTGGCGACACATACTATGAATATGCATCGTTTGTAATGATTATGAATGTTATTGTCTTGAATGAAATGCGTGTGATAAATGCCAATCTAGAACATGGTTTGCAATACTATCGACATAGTGATTCTGTTCTTGAGGTACATGGTTGAAAGTTATGGTTTCAAATGCACGTGTCAAGAGTTTCACTCATAAATAGCGTCTAAACAGCACAGGGTTATGCAGACAATAAACACCATTTAGTTGCATTACAAGAAGTAGGGAATCCAAACGAACGTGCAGATGGAGGATGCGATGAAAGAGGGCATCGTCTAAGGGACCACGCACTGCATCATATTCGACCTGATTGTTGGTGGCAGAACCAATGCAGACCCCGTTAGAGAGAGCAAGGGCATGCAAGGGGGTGAAGATGGCCCAACCTGCCGAGGCTAGATTCCGAGAGTAACGACTTGCACCATCGGTGTAACTGATAAAGGGTGTGGACGGGAGGTCCTCCGGAATGGTGTTACAAGACAACAGATGAAGGGAGGAGAGGCAATGACGGCAGCGTGAGTGCATAGAAGACATCGGGCGGCAACTGCGGGAGGGAGTGCAAGGAGCACGATGACTGTGACTCATATACAAACTGGAGGGTGGTATATGAGGGCTATCGGAAGTAGGGTGAGGACTCGGGCTGCGGAGGTCAACAGAGACACGGGTGGAGTGATCTCGTGTATGGGTAGAAAAGGGGTGGTCAGGTGACACAACAGGGGAGGATGCGGGGGGGCTAGGCTCCAAGTGTCTCACAGAGGAGGATAGGTAAAGAATGGTTACAGTAGACTCCGTCATCTGAACATCAGGGGGGGGAATGTCGATGGGAGCGGGGGAATCCTCAGGCTGAGCTGAATCATACTGCGCGAGGATGGGAGAGGCGGATTGATTTTGTTCAACCTCATACTCTCGAACCACCTCTAAAGAGGCGCGGTAATGCGTCAAGTGAGGACAATGGTGGGAGTAATGGCCATGAACGCCGCACAAAGCACAGGGTTTGTTGGTGCGGAGAGTCTTGGGGTTCTTGGTTACGGACGAAGAAGGAATGGAGGCTTAAGGGACTATAGACTCGAGCAACGCGACTTTAACCATGGGCTGAATACGGGGCAACTCGGGACAAGCATGGGCGGCATGACCGGTGACATCACATAAGGCACAAGGCTTTGTGGGGGGAGGAGGGGCCGGGTCAGTCGTGGTGGTCTTGTATTTGGGTGCCCCCTTGCGGGCTTTGCCTTTCTTCCCGGGAGCCGTCACGAAAGGAGAAGGGTCCTGTGAAGGTGCCGGGGGCACAGTGGCAACGGAGGAAGCGAGGGGGACCGGTTGAATCGGTGCCAAAGCCATTTAGGGTTTGGGGTGACCAGGAGGGGTGGCGGCTGGGGGATCAAGGTACCAGACTGGTATGCCCAAGGTCAAGTTAGGGAGAGAGAGGGTGGCCATGACGGGGACAGAATATACTCTGGGAGGGGGAGCTAGGAAAGGTATCTGCCCAGCAGGGTAATGACCAGGAGGGACGGCTCCGAGATGGTTAAGGCCTGGGGGAACCGATCCAAGAGGATAAAGGGGTTCAGGGATACCAGCTGTAGGGGGAGGGCCAGAAGGAGGAGGTCCGGCTGGCTGAGATGAATGGCTAGGAGCGGGGTGCGGAGGGCGAGGGGGGGGTTGCTGACTAGCCGAGGCAGGCCGCTTGAGGGCAGCCTGAGAGGATTGCATCATGCAAACATTCAATAAGCTGGGATTAGTGATGGGAGGAGGAGGGAGATTAGGAAAAGTTCCAAGCAGGGAGGAATCTTTGTAAACGTCGGGAGAGAAACTGGTCAAGGAATCGATGGTTTTCTTGTTGGCTACAGAAGAGATGGTCGTCTTAGGTGAGGTCTGAGATTTTGGCTCATGATACGTCAACTGGTAAATGGTGAGTATCTTTCCATTATGGGGAAAGACATCTTGTGGAAAACCGTGGATGGGACAGCGGACATATCATAGGTGTAGCTTCGCCCCAATAGAATGTTGTAGTCTAGCGGGGCGTCGATGACTTCGATGTCAATGTGGGGTCAGCTCTACTGGCGAGGGTGAGAGGGACAATACGAAACAGCACCGGGCCGGAGGCATGGTCGGGCCCCACGCTCGAAGGGTGATCGTGTGGAAGGGGCCAACTCAGGGGATCCGAGTTGCTTCCAAACCGAAGCAGACATCACGCAGGTGGATGCCCCCTCATCAATTATGCACCGGGAAACGTTGGCGTTCCAGATTTTGACTGGGATTTGGAAGGCGACGGAAGGAGGGAGAGGAGGATGGTCCGATTGAGTAGCGTTGAAAACAATCATTTGGTCATCAGCAGGATCTACAGCGCCCACGACAGATAGTAGAGCCTTCTTTTGGGAAGGGCACGACTGGAGGAGTTGCAGTGTGGAAATGGCAGCAGGGGATTGTGCCAAATCATCTACTATACTATATGAATGAGCAGCTCGACCAGAAGCATCGTTTCGATGTAGGGGTCCCTTAGGAATCTTGGTATGAACCTAAAATTTTGGTTGAGGGATATGTAAGGGGCCACTGGATGTCGAAAGAGGCTCTATAGAACCTGAAGAAGGAGGCTCGGGGGCAGACTGAGTAGAAGGATTGGGGTACTGGCGAGACCGAGTTTGAAGGTGAAGGTCGACGGTCGGGGAAGGATCGGAGTGCATCATAAGGATCTGGTAATTAGAGGAATAAGAAAGGGAAGGGGGAGTGGCGACCTGGATATCAAGCGGTTGGGTAGCCAATAATCCTTGCTGAGGGAAAGGATCAGTAAACACAGCCGGTTGGGTAGTGGCCACATTAGGAGGAGAATGAGGGGAGGCATGTTGTCCGCGCAATGTGGCTTGAGACTCCCACATCTGCCGCATCTGGGGTAAGATGGGACAATCATGGGTGTAATGACCATAAACATCGCAACACGAACAAGGCTTGTTTGTGTGAAGCGGCCTGTCCGGCTTGGGCTGAGTGCCCTGTTGCTGGTTGGCAGTGTTAGGGTCCACACCAGAATTGGGTCCACGGGTACCACGGGCAGATTGGTTTTGATTGCCTCTCCGCCTTCTTTGAGAAGAAGGGGGATTAGTCGCACCCTTCTATGCAAATACTTGCCCTATAGGGGGATGTAAGTGCTGTTGCGGGTTTGGAAGAGGCAAGGGAGATGGAAGTGCATATGCTGGAGGAGCTGGCGCACCAAGCTGCAGATAAAGGTAATGGTTAGGTTGGGCAACATTGAGGTAAGCAGGAGGTTGGGCAAAAGGAGGAGGCATGCCATATCCTGGATACATGCTACCGGGAGGGGGAAGAGTGCTAGAGGTGCTGGCCCCTCCCTGAAGGAGACCATAGCCCATAGGAGGTTGAGCGTATGGATGGGAAAGGGCTCCAACGATACCATCGGCAGAATGAGAGGCCCCCGGGGCGTTAGCGCCGCCGGGCCTGGGAAGGTCAAGAAGAACGGTATAAACATAACCAGATTGAGCGTAGATCAGGTCATATTTTAAAGCTATTTGGAGGGCGGCTTCTTCAGATTGAGGAAAGTGAGAGGCGACATCTTTGCCGATGGGAGACGGGAGGGTGCGAAGGAACCAGTCCATGTAAACCCGATCTTCAAAGGGAGGGGCTCGACATAAGCTCCGTCTTCGTCGCCATTCTTGAACATGAGCGGAAAGGCGTGTGGAAGAGGATTGCTTAAATGAAGTCAAGAGCTCCGTACCAGTGTCGTATCGGAGAGGGAGCTGGAAGTAAGATAAAAAGGCTTGGGAAATGGTCGCAAAGGTGGTATGGGAAGAGGTGGCTTGGTCGACATACCATTTAGAAGCTTCGCCGGTAAGTGTGCGTTGGAACAAACGAAGACGGATGGAGTCATCGGTAATGGAATTGGAGGAACACCACATGTGGAAAGATCGGACATGATTGGTTGGATATTCTCCAGCAAGGTCTTCGAACTTAGGGATGTCGGAGGGGAGCTTGGTTGGCATAGCAGGCCAACCAACATCATGGTGGATAGGGTCATTGATCAACTGATTGAAATCGGGGAGGTTGAGGCCTGCAATGTATGGCAGCAAGGGTATGGCCGAGGTAGTTCCTATGGCGGTTCCGCTAGTAGTGGTTCCGGCATTAGTGCCTGGAGCACTGCTAACGTTAGGCCCTAGACCAGACATAGTGAAGGTGACAGGGGGAAAACCAGGAGGAGAGGGAGAACCCAATGAATCAGAAGAGGAGTCGGAGTGCGGACTCGGAGGAGGACTGGCTCGACGACGGCGGGATGGAGCAGGTCGATCAACTGGAAACTGAGGGTGAAGGCCAAGAAGTCTCCAGGAAAGGCGCCTTGGGGGCACAATGATGGCGGGAAGAAGGAAACAAACAAGGGCAAACAGGGACAGAATCAAGTGAGGTCAAGGGCAGAAAAGGTGCAGTGACAATTTATTTTAGAGTCTTTGCCAGGCGATGTTAACCAGGTGCTTCTTCACTTAGGGTCAGTGTGTGGCGTGCGTTAATTTTAATTTTTAAACCCTTTCCGTTTTTAGAGCAAGAAAAAAGTGTGCTGCGTAACTGAAAATAAATCTACAAAGAACAGTATATAATGTTGAAAAAACAGAAAATTAACAGCTACTTGTGCATCCATCTAACCCAAGAAGGCGGGTCTCTCAAAACTAATCGGAAAAAGAAAAGAAGGGAAAAATCTAGGCAAAACACACGGAAAAGAGGCCGATAGATCTAAGGTCAAAAGGGACAAGGATCTAAAGGATAAAGCTGCTGAAAAGAGGTGCAGATCACAGCCAATAGACAGAGGCAAGGTGGCTGGAAAAAAAGGATGAAATTAGAAAAAAGCGGCAAGGACTGGGAGGAGTTCCTACAGAGAGGTCCAAACAAAATGACAAGAGGTGATTTGAAAGGAGGAAAGGCTGATTTGGAGGGATCTGACAAGGAGGTAGCAGATCTGGAAAAGGGAAGGCTGGAACTCTGAAAAATAGACGGCTGAAACAAATAAAACTCTTCCACAAAAAGTGGAGGGTACTAAAGCCCTAGGGGGCTAGGTTCCCACTTAGATGAGTAAAAACAGATCAGAACTAGGTCAAAGCGGGCTGAGACGGAGGCTGGAAAACCCTGACAGAAGCTTTAGCAAAACTCAGAAAAATTGCAGAAAAATCACAGAAAAATTGGCAGGTCGCAAGTTCTGACCTGTTTTCAGTGCAGGTCACAGAAAAGGGGCAGAAAAGTGTGACTTGGAGGTCCAGGTCGTAGGTTATGGGCCAAAAAGTGCGACCCCCCGTTCCGGTTGTCTCGGCGGCAGATTTTCAGAAAAGTTTCCGTCTCAGTTGCGGTTGGTGTCGCTTGCCTGCGCAATAGGGCCAGAAACACACATAAGTTAGAAATTTTAATGTTTTAGGGTTTTATGTGAGAAAAACAACATAAAAATAGGAAAAATAAACAGCCAAAAAGAAACCCTAGGGTCTGAAGTAGCTGGATATGCAGGAATATGAAAAACGACAGCGGTCGTAATTTAAAACCCGTGTGGAGTCGCCATTTGTTAGTATAAATCCTTTGTCGAAGTGTTCAAAAAAGGACCACTTTAGCTATGCATAACTAATAGCCCTAACAACAAAAGTGGTTGCCAATATCTTCAGATCTGTGGTTAGTTGAACAAAAAAGAGCTGCAAAAACTAGATCTATGCATGGAAAGACATTAAGCAGTAAAAACAAGGGTTTGCTCCATATAACAATAGACAAGACAAGAACAATTTTTGAAAGAATTTTTGTATTAATCGGGCACTTGGGAGGAAAACAAGAAGGCGTATCCAATTCTCCTCAGTGGGATGGGTTCTTGGAAGTCCTCAGCACTTCAGATCTAAAATCTCTCTCTCTTGCTGGTGTAGAAAACCCACACAAAGAATGGAACTCAAGGGGAGCTCACACAGCAAATGGTAGAAAAAGCTGACCAAGTGTATAGATCCAGAGTGATCTAATAGGCAACAAAAGGTGAAGAATCGTAGGAAAAACCCTCCTATTTATAACAAAATATTGGGTCATTCTAGATCTTGGTGCATGGGTTAACCAGATCTAGATCCACTTTTTATGGAATATTTTATTATATTTGTTGGAGGGAAAAGGTATCTGACTTGGGTCAAATCCCTTAATTTGTCAAAAATAAATAAATAAATGATTTATTTATCTTTTTAAGGAAGCGGTTAGAAGATAATCAAATAAATAATGATTTATTTAATTATTTAAGGAAGTGGTTGAAAGATAATTAAATAAATAATGATTTATTTAATTATTTGTAGGTGATTTGGTCATATTTAACAAGGAATATTATCTAAATAAGATTTAAATAATTATTCCTAGAAAATAATAAGATAAATAAAGGTTTATCTAATTAATTTCTTTGTTTTTGGGTTAAACATGACTGGGAATAATAATTAAATTATGGTTTAATTAATTATTCCATGAGGAAAATCAAACAAATATAGGTTTGTTTAATATTTCCTTTTAGGGTTTCCTATTTAGACTATAAACAACCTAATAAATGTGGTTTATTAAGTTATTTAACATAGTGAAGGCAATTTTACTTAGGGTAAAATTGGTCTTACATGGTGTACTTGGGTCCATCTAATGATAATAGGTTAGATGACCAAAAACTGGTGTAACAATAAGAAAAGATTTAGTGGCTATTATCTCATTGTTCTATCCCATTGTAATACCAGATAAAAGTAGTGCCAAGAACAGGTTTCATTTTCTGTCTTTATGCATACATACACATATATGTACTTATACGCCCTGTAATAAAATAAAACAGTATTCTATACATCTACATTACTGTTAACATCCTTTCATGCCAGTATTTAACCTGCTTAAA